>JALJCO010005143.1:0-600000 GCA_023101725.1 Atherinomorus stipes
CAGACCCAAAAGTTTAGAGATTTGAATATTTGTGTGTTGTGTATTGATGCGTTGAGATTTTATGTGAGAAGTGTGTGCAAACCCGGAAAAATTGTGTGTTGTGTTTTGACAACAGGGTGATGTGAAATTGACATCAGAGTGTAAAATAGGAAAGTCAGAGTTTTAATATGATCAGAAAGTCTAAAGTTGTAAATTCAGTTCAGCGATTGGGGATAGAAGTAAAGGTTGTGAAAACTGCCTAATTTTTGCTTTTTGTTTTTCAGAAATTTGGAAAAAAACTATAAGAGATTTGATGGCAGAGTTGTTTTGCAAAAGGATGCCAGGGTTTAGCAATTTGTGTGAAGTTTTGAAAAAAATGTACAGTTTTGAAAAACGTCTTTTGGCTATCAAAAAACTGTAACAATCAGAGCTCGATGGAAACAGGAAACTTATGCACAGAAGCTCTGAGGATGGTTCATGTCTGAGATATTTATTATATTCATTTATTTTTGTTATTTCTAAGTTGTCCATAATGTTTGTTTATTTTATTCATTTATTGTGTTGATGTGTTGGCATAACTGCATGGAAAATAATGTGTTTCTATAATTGCAAATGTTTCTGAATAATTCCAACAGGGATGGTCTGTGTTGGAAAGCCAGAGGAAAAAAAAACTAAAAATGTTTATGTCTGCAAGCTCTTGAGCCTGTGCAATGATGAAGATGCCTGCTGGCTGTTTACAATAATTCAGAACTCCTGTAGATCCAGACTAATGATCCACAAGTTAAAATAAGTCTTCTGGTGGTTTAAACCTTTAATTGCCAATTTTTTCAGTGACTAATGAATCTCCACCTTGAACCTGTCTTCTGCAGTCAGAGGAAGAAGCAAGTGGAGAGGTTGCATTCAGAAAGCATTGTCCGCGAGTCTCGGTCCGTTTGGGGACTCGGTTCAGTTGGGGACGGGGATGGTCTTCCGGACCGAGATCGCGATCACGTTTCACTATTGCCAAACGAGCTAAACGGGCTAAGAATGAGAATCTCAGGTGGCGCTGCTTTCAGATTCACTGTAGGTGAGGACAAGACGCACATACAGTATGAGAAGCTCCATAACTTCCAGATGGATCCCTCCACAACCACTTGGATTTATGACTAGCTAAGTAACAGACCACTGTTATGTTTGTGAGACTGAAAGGTTGTGTGTCTGAGATGGTGATCAGCAGCACTGGAGCACCACAAGGAACTGTACTCTCACCATTCCTCTTCACACTGTACACCTCAGACTTCCAGCACAACTCTGAGTCCTGTCATCTGCAGAAATACTCTGATTACTCTGCAGCTGTGCGGTGTATCAGAGATGAACAAGAAGCTGAGTGAGAAGTCAGTTTGTGATTGGTGCAGAAATCATGAACTCATCTTAAAAGAACAAAAATGTTTGTCAGTTACGCTGTACATTCAAACCAGGAAGTTACAGCTCACAGAGAAAAGAGTGCATCAAACATCAGGTGAAATAAACAACAGAGAGGATCGTTTATTGATGGTAGAACCACACAAGCATCAACACTCAGACACTTTAGAGACGGTCCCTTACTGCCACCTGCTGCTGATAACAACCTACAGCAGCAGTAAAACAGGACTTTTCTAAACCAGCGGATCAGAAACAGAACAAGGAAAAACTTTCATGTTTATTCACTTTGGAAATACAAACAGATTTTCTATGTTTTAATGCAGAAAAAAAGCTGGTTTTGTTGTACAGACACCAGATATCACATCATATATTACAGAAATGATCTCCATCATTACTCATCGCATCCTGTTAATGTTACTGATATATCATAGATGCATATTTAGTCATCTGTTGTCATTGTATGATGTTGTGGTCACACAGTGTCGCTGAACAATCCAGTTATAATGTGTTTCTGCAGCAACCAGTGAGTCCAGTGTTCAGTCCACCTACTGGACTCTGAGTCGAAGCCAAATCAGCAGAACAAGCAGCAGAAAATGAGGCAGAAAGTCAAACAAGACAAACTAAAATGATGATTAATGATTAAGTTTAGCTGCAAATTAGAACTGAGAAAACTTTACAGACTGATTTAAGCATCATAATTCACTACATAACACATGCTCAGGCAGAGATAAAGAAGATCAAATAGAAATCCTTCCATGAACAGAGAGCTTGACATCTTCTGGTCTCCTTGTGGTTCATGATTCTTGAATCTGGATCACTCTGTTGACGTCATCTGCTTCTTCTGCGTCCTGTGGAAATGAAACAGCACAGAGAGGTGTTGGTGCTCTGCAGTGAATTTACTGCAGCTCCAACTGTTTCCCAACAGGAGCTACATACATGTTGATTTCCTTTTCTTCTCAGACAGTTTGACAGTCTTGATAACAACAACAATGATCTCAGACAGCTTACCTTCTCTGCTTTGTTGGAGAATCTTGATCTAATCCAGCTGAAAGAAAAAGAGATGAGACAGATGTTAAACTCTGACATTTAAAAGAGACCAACTGGTTTCCAGCTGCAAAGTCTCATATCATAGAAGAGTTTGTCTCACCATTCAAAGATGATGGTTGTACTGGAGAGCATTACAATTCCCAGGATCTTCAGTGGAACGTAGACAACAGCCCCAAACTCCTGGATGTCTGTAACAAGACAGCACGGTCACCTTCTCCTGAGTGGAAAATGTTTTGCTTCTAAACCATCATTAGAAAATGTACTAAACACATTTAATTTTACAGTATCATTAATAAATCCCTTTGTTCAGCAGGTGTGAAACTACAGTTACTGATACTGCAGATTTAAACAATTTAGTAAAAAGTTTACCTTTAATATTGAGATAGATTTCTTGGGATGTCTGACTGCCGAGATCATTTGCAGCCACACAGTAATAAACTTCATCTGTTGCATTGAAGCTGTAAATTTCTCCTTCAGCTACTTTCACGTCTCCATGTTTGCTGATCTTGAACCAGGTGAAGCTGCTGGGAGGATTGGCTCTGCTGGAGCAGCTCACACACACAACCAGACTGATGACAACAACAACCATCACTGGAATGATGACAGGCAGCAGTGGAGAGCTCCAGAGTCCAGCATCTGAGGAAACTGAGACACATGAACTTTATTGATCAGAAACAGCTGAACCATGATGTGCTGACAGGATCACTTACATGAAACACTGAGAGTCTCTGATGTGTTGACACGTTTTCCTCCATCTACAGGATATGTAGCAGAACATGTGATGGTGTATCCATCATGTGTGTCTGACAGAGTGATGTTCTGCTGGATTTTAGTTGTAAAGGTTCCATCTGTGTTTTTCTCTGTTTGTCTGTGAGAGTCTTGTTGGAGATTCCAGGTGAGTTCAGGAGGGGAGTGTGGACAGGGAGTGAAAGCTGAGCAGGTGATAGTGACAGACTCCTTCTCCTTCAGATGCTTCACATCACCTGAGATTTCTATTCTGGGTTTCTGAGGAGAATCTGGGTTTTCACAAAAAAAAACAACACATTTTACACATTATTAAACTTTGCAGTGGAAGAGTTTAAAATACCTGCAAGATATGCAATGAGAGCCTGGGCAGGATTTGATCCCCAGACTACTAAGTGATTAAGATCCCCATTAATTAAAACATGCACTCAATAAAAAGATATTTTGGACTTGCATAATAAAACTGACCTTTAACCGTTATTTGAATCCCATCACAAGAAGCTGTTGCCATGAACGGTCCGTTTTCAATCCTGAAGAAGTATGTGTCTGAATGACTTGTGGTTAGATTAGAAAACAAAGTGGTGCAGTTTTTCTGACTCAAGTTTCCAATAATTGTGATTAGAGAGACGTTAACTAATTTACTGCTGTTGAAAATAACAACGCTTGGATTGTTGCCAAAATTTGATGAATTTTTCAACCAGACAGCATAGATAGTTTCCCTGAAGTTGAACATGGACGCATGTCTAACACTAAAGTTACATGGGATTTGCAGACAAGATCCACTCAGTGCTTCCATCTTCTCTGGTGTGATGAAGAGTCCTGGGTTCTTATCACAATCAGCCCAAACACCTGTAAATGCAGATTAATGATGAACATAATGTGGAGTAAAATCTGCATGAAGAGAAACTTCATGATTCACAAACTCCAGTTCAGCTGCAGCATGTTACATGTGGAGACTTTAAACAATATCAGTGTTTTAAAGTGGAAATAATTCAATAATGTCTCCAAATGAAAGTGAAGAACAAACAGCTCACCTGAAAGAAAGAAGACACTCAGTAACATGTTGACTGTCACCACGTTCACAGACAGGGCTGCCATGAAACTCCCACATTCCTCCTTCATCTCTGAGACTGAAACAAGCTGGAGAAGAAATCTGCGGCATGTCAGTGTTTTAATCAAAGTTATTAAAGTAAACATTTAGATTCCTCTACAGCAGCTACATATTCACACATTCAAACCAAAATGTTCCTATTTACAACCAATTTTAACTGTTAGAAATGGAAAACATTTAACAATGAACCAAAGTATCACAAGCAGAAATATAAATTAGTTTTCTTCACCTGAATGTTGGAAAATGAGAAAAATGATCTAATCTCATACGAAAGGACTCAAATATCAACAAGAGTTTTCTTACCAAATCTGCAGCAGAAACAGGAAATAATTTAGATTTAGAATAAAGTCCTGTGTTAATATCAGTGAATGAGCAGCAGATCAAACAACCAACTTCTCAGTTTCAAAAGAAATGTTTCGTGTCTACAAGCTGGCAGACGACTTTATCCTTCCTGCTCTGACCGTGTGAAACAGGAAGTCACCTCACTGTAGCATCTGGAGCTGATTTTACCCCTAGAATATGACTTTATCTTACAACTTATAGAGTTTACTTTCTGTCAATTAGCAAAGTAAATATTTATTACAGATCTGGGCATGAAAAAGTTCCCCTTTCAGCCGACTGCCAGCCACTTACCAGCGACTTGTCTGCTAATTCAATTACACAGAGAAACACCTGTGTGCCCAGGGGAATGAATTTCAGAGCATAAATGAATGCCTGGAACAAGGACGTTTACACACGCCAAGTTTGGACACCGTACGTGATGAGGTATTCGCGGGACCAATCGTTCAGCCAGTGATAGTGCAGTTATGGTGCACTATTACTGCACCACTTTTGGCAGAAAAAGGAGGAACTTCTTCATACCCAAGTCTTTTTCTACATATTTTTTGTTAGGTAAAAAAATTAATCAAACTAGATGAAATTATGAACTTTAATAGAGCATAATGTGCAGTTTGTATAACTTAAAACCAAGTTGTAACCTACAAACTATCTTTATAATAATGAAATAAACATACAAATAATGAGAAATAAACACACTTGTTGTACAAATGATGAATTAAACTCAAACATTTTTACCCACAAACCAACTTCCTCTGTTTACTTGACGTTTTCAGATTTTTTCTCACTTTGTCCACAACTATCAGTCTGCATCTCACCCTCTACTCTGCTAATCTGTGTGGTTCATCACATACAAACACACACAGTGAAAGAGTTTTATGTTTCTGTCTATTGCTGTTACTACATTGTACAGTGTATACATATTTATATACAGTCACTGTCCACTTCATTAGGTGCACATTGCTACAGTAGTACCAGGTCACTACATTTCATATAAATATTTATACACATATACCATACATATACATACAGTATATGCATATTTTGATGTTTCCCTGCACAAACACACCAAAGTCAGATTAAATTATTGTCCTCAACAGCTTATTGTCAAGTTCTTCCTCAGCATGTTGACCCATTACTTTAATTAAGGATTTCTGCAGCAGGAAACATCCAAAACCTGTTGGGATGTAGGATCAACTTTGTTAATCCCTTATGTTGATTCTTGTGATTTTAGACTGAAAAAACTCTCCTCTGTCACCACTAGATGGCAGTGTAAGTTTGCATGTTTGTGTACGACAGGTTCCAGATACAGAATGTAGTTTTCTGGTGCAGACAACTAAAGATGTGATTTCCACATATACACCTGGCTGAAGTAGGATCATAAAGTAATAGCAGGTGTTTGCAGGGCAATATGTTACATAATGTACGCTGAAGTTATTATTTGCAGGTTATTTTTAGCCAGACAGCAGAAACAGCAGGTTAACAGAGGTTTTCATTTCAGCAGTTTTTGTTTAATTACTCTCAGAAAAAGATCCTTCAAGAGGTTCCCACAGCTAAAGAAACAGCATGAAGGTGAAACACTAAACACACTTTTTCACCTCTAGTTACCAACTAGACTGATATCACCAAAAACAACCCAGACGCTGTCATCATGGAGGTAACAATGTCATCAGTACGTTCCCTGCATGGTCTTTGGATCTGCTGGTTTACTATCTGTTGTCTCATCTCTGCTTTCTGTCACTCATCCCTCCTCTAACAGCCTCTGTCTCCATCACTGATGACTCCACCTCAAGCTCAGCAGAGTGAAGGTGTCATTTTGATGTACCTGCATGCAGCTGTTTAATGCTGAACTCCTTAAGCACCCATGTTTCCTGCATGTGAAGCTGTTCTGGAGTCTGATTGGTGGACAGCAGCATCAGAAAGGGACTGGGATCGATGTAAAGGTCGGCCTTTACCAGTTATATTAAAATGCTCCCCTCTAACTTCCCCATCTGGGACACAGACCACACATGTACATGTGAATCAGACACAAAACAAACCCTCCCTTCATGATGATGATGATGGTGATGATGACTGTGATGAAGATGGTGGCAGTGCAGACAGAAACATAAAACTCTTTCACTGTGTGTGTTTGTATGTGATGAACCACACAGATTAGCAGAGTAGAGGGTGAGATGCAGACTGAGAGTTGCAGACAAAGTGAGAAAAAGTCTGAGAACTTCAAGTGAACAGAGGAAGTTGGTTTGTTGGTAAAAATGTCTGAGTTTAATTCATCATTTGCACAAGTGTGTTTATTCTTCATTATTTGTATGTTTATTTCATTATGAGAGAAACTGTTTATGTTTGTCGGCTAAAACTTGTTCAGAAGTAGAAAAGAATCACATATTATGCTGTTAAAATTCATAACTTCATCTATTTTGATCCATTTTTCTACATCAGCTCTAAACATCAGAGCAGTGAGGAGGATCTGGGCTCCCTGTTCATCAGCTGATTAGCTGGTGCTGAGTTGGTGGTTGGAGGAAGGTTTGGTTTCTGATACAGAAGCTGATATCACCACCTTTATCCTCTCCTAACTCCCAGCATGCACCGGGAGAACTATCATCATGGCCTCTGGAGCCTCTGAGATATTAAATGATCCAGTGTCCGGGCTGCAAATGTTTGCAGGACAAAACCCAAAGAGATTAATCTGTTAAAAGCCTTTAAACTCAGAATATCAAAAAACAATCTGTCAACTCAGCTGGCTGAGTTTCATTCAATAGCCTTTATTTAACTTGATATTTACATGAAAATACATTTAAATCACAAGTTCATTAACTGCAGAACATGAAAACAGATTATATTACAACAGATATGATAAAGAATCAGCAGAAAAATCCAACATGAAAACTTTGAATTGAAAAAACGAGCTGCAGCTCAACCAAATAAATCCTGCTTTGACACTGATGAATGAAATAATAATAGTAAGAAAAAGGTGTTAATAGTCTAATAATATGTGGCAGCAAATAGGAGGACTTGGGCAGAGTCCGATCCTTAGACTCTCAGGTAAGAGTCAAACATGCGAACCATTCAGTCAAATGGATCCCTGTAACCAAGCAACCAGGACACATGATCACTTGGCGGCATAGTGACAGGACCATCAACTGTCACAGATATATATGAGTGTGTTTAGAGTACTAATAAAATTAATAAATGAACATGTGATGATAACACACTCATATACAGGCTGTACAGTGATGTGGTGGTTACCATCATCACCTCCCAGCAAGAAGGTTCCTGGTTTAAACCTCAGCATGGACCTCTCTGTGTGACCTTGTGTCTGGTCTCTCTGGGAACTCTGGCTTCCTCCCAAAGTCCAAAAACATGCTTGTAAGGTGTTTAAATTCTTTATTTTTTCACCACTTGAGCATAAAGATCCTCTGGACCGTCAGCCGTCTGTACTGAGCTGCTTTCTGGCTCGGACACTTTGACCTGTGCGTACACCGTCTCCTGCTGCTGTCTGCTGTCCTGCACTGAGACGGAGGAAGGTTCAGGTCTCCGACTGAAGAAGTTCACGTCTCCATAATGAAGTTCTTCCTCCGTTTTATTGGCTGGCATCTGAAGATCAAACTCCTCACCTGGTTGACTCTGTGGAAACATGTTGAACAAGGAATATAGTGATCTGGATCCTTCCATGCTGCATTAAATAAGTTCCTCTGCTACTTTAATGATGCTTTGATCAAACTTAAACAGCATTTTCATTAAAGTCATGTTGTTTATCCAGATGCTGTAAGAGTCTAATCACACATGGTGCATTACTGAAGACAAAAGTTGAACATTTACTCACCTGAGTCTGATGTAAAGTTGGAGGTTTGGACTTAAAGTAGCTGGAAAACATTAAAGATGTCAGAATAATTCTGCTGTGTTTCAGGTGAAAACACAAAGACTCAGACTGAGAGAATAAAAACTGAAACAAACATGAAGTTCAGAGAAAATCAGATTAAATCCAGATGGAGGAGGCTGCTGATGGAACCAAAGGAGGACTGAATGAAGAAGAAGTCTGAAAAACATCTGAACATCTTCATCATGATCTCACCTTGAACTCAGGTTGATCTGAAACTTCATGTGAGGAACTACATTCTGTCAGATTCTTTCATTTCTGATACTCACCAAACACACACAACCAGACTGATGACAACAACAACCATCACTGGAATGATGACAGGCAGCAGTGGAGAGCTCCAGAGTCCAGCATCTGAGGAAACTGTGACACATGAACTTTATTGATCAGAAACAGCTGAACCATGATGTGCTGACAGGATCACTTACATGAAACACTGAGAGTCTCTGATGTGTTGACACGTTTTCCTCCATCTACAGGATATGTAGCAGAACATGTGATGGTGTATCCATCATGTGTGTCTGACAGAGTGATGCTCTGCTGGATTTTAGTTGTAAAGGTTCCATCTGTGTTTTCCTCTGTTTGTCTGTGAGAGTCTTGTTGGAGATTCCAGGTGAGTTCAGGAGGGGAGTGTGGACAGGGAGTGAAAGCTGAGCAGGTGATAGTGACAGACTCCTTCTCCTTCAGATGCTTCACATCACCTGACATTTCTATTCTGGGTCTCTGAGGAAAATCTGGGTTGTGGGCAGAAATTAAGTTATTAATGGATCATTGGTGTGTATTGATGATGTAACTGCAGATAAATGTTGCTCTTTCAACTGGGTTCTATTATTTTCCTCTACTGCTACTCCAGACCACTAGGTGGTGATGTAAGAAAGGTAAGAAAGCAGAGAGACTGTCAGATGTCTGATGTACGCTATGATTTACTGTTACAGAGATGTTGTGCTCCTGTTAAATAAACACACTTGTTCTTCATTTCAGACTGTGTTTCATTCCAGCTGCTTTTTACTCACTGAAAACAAAACTGAGGGAGGACTGACTCTCAGACAGCAGCAACTAAAATCTGCTGCAGTCAAGAAGGAAACTCAACTTCTTTACTTTTATTTTTCATAGGCAGTGAAAAGCAACCAAAATAATATTGTTGCATGACAATGTTAAGAATTTTAAACGCTAAAAGAATAAACTTTTTGTTATTCAGTTTAATTTTTTTCTTCAATAAACTAAATATAGCATGACTCCGTACTTCCTCCACTGAAATGTCTGCAGAACAGTCAGATTACACAGTAAATGTGGTTGTTCTGAATTTACTGATGAAATAGTGCAGATGGCATTTTCAAAATAAAATATGTTTATAAAATCAATTTTTGAAACATTTTCTTAGAATAATTTTCTATTTTTGTTGCTGAATGTTGGTGGAGAAAAAAAGATATACCTTATCAGTTCTGTTATTATAAATCACAAAAAAATTCTCACCTTTAACTGTTATTTGAAGAGGATCACAAACAGCTGTTGCTTTATGCTGTCCATTCTCAATTCTGAAGAAGTATGTGTCTGAATGACTTGTGGTTAAATTAGAAAACAAGGTGGTGCAGTTTTTCTGACTCAAGTTTCCAATAATTGTGATTGGATAGATGTTAACTGATTTACCGCTGTTGAAAATGACATTTGCAGTTTTTGCAAAATCTGATTCATTTTTTAACCAAACTCCATGAATCTCTGGCTGTCAAAACTGTCCCATGATGGCGTAAAGTTACATGAAATTTGCAGACAAAATCCACTCAGTGCTTCCATCTTCTTTGGTGTAGTGATGGAGAGATGTGATGTTTTATTACAAGCAGCCCAAACACCTGTAAAAGCAGATTAATGATGAACATAATGTGGAGCAAAATCTGCCTGAAGAGAAACTTTATGATCCACAAACTCCAGTTCAGCTGCAGCATGTTACATGTGGAGACTTTAAACAATATCAGTGTTTTAAAGTGGAAATAATTCAACAATGTCTCCAAATGAAAGTGAAGAACAAACAGCTCACCTGAAAGAAAGAAGACACTCAGTAACATGTTGACTGCCACCACGTTCACAGACAGGGCTGCCATGAAACTCCCACATTCCTCCTTCATCTCTGAGACTGGAAACAAGCTGGAGAAGAAAGCTGATCAATTTGAGAGTTTTCATTTTAAAAAAAGGTTTTAGATGTAATATACTCTTAGAAAATCAAAATATATTTGGTCATTAATGAAAATAATATCACTACAATATTGATACAAAGATTTTACATTAAACTACATGTAATGGACATCTGCAGTTTATAGTAGAATTTTACATAAAAATTTAAAAAATCTCAAATTAGAGAATGAAATGTTAAGCTAACATTTTTCTTACCAAATGAATGAATCTGAAATCAAGCAGATTTTTTTTTTTTAATTTCTGTGGATCTTCATCAAATAATCAGCCTCATTGTTAAAAAGCAAATGTCTTGTAAAAACTGACTCGTTGACTCTAGACTTCCTCATCCTTCCTACTTCCGTGAGAAAGAGGAAGTCGTCTTCTTTTTGCATCTTATTATCTTTGACTGATTTATTTCTATTAAAAATGTTTTTTTGTCTCCAGCCTCACTGTCTCTGATTCTCTGTTAAACAGACTGAATATTTAAAGATAAAAATATATAATTGTGAGTGTTTTGTTAGTTTGGTCAGATCTCTATCAGAAATATGTGAAAAAGATGAGCATCTTAACCCTTTACTGATTCATGTGATGAAGAGTTTTCATAAAAACAGGATGGTTCAGCAGCTGTTGGTCCAGTGGAGTCCTCTTCAAAATGAAAATGAGATTTTTTTTTTTTGCTTATTCATGTCCAGACTTACAGCAATCTAACTCTAGCTTCATAACAGGAGTGTAACATGTGCTCACTGGGATTCTGGGATTAGAGCATCCACATTGACAGCATCAGGTCTCAGGCAAAGCTTGAATGATCATCCTGAGTTTCAGCATGTTTCTTGTTTTAACCACATAGATAAGAAGCAGGGAAGCAGTTTTCATCATAGTTTACTGGTAATAAACATTTGGTCATCATACTGACTTCATGCAACAATAAATCTCATCATAGTTTCGTGTGTTGACATGTCAGAGACAAAAACAGCTTATCTAGTAAGAGTTTAATCAATGATTTTTCAGGTCATTTTGACATCTGAATGTGATGTTTTTGAAAACTATCATGTCTTCTTCAGCTGTGAGTTTTCAAACTGGACTCTATTAATTTTTGAAAACTGTTTTTCTTATAGTTTAGCTCTTGTTTAGGTTAATATGAGGGATGGAGGAAGTGTAATCTGTAAGTATCTGAGATCCTTGTGAGCTACATTAGACAGTTTAAATAAAGTTGCAGAAAGATGTTTGCAGTCATGAGAAACTTAAAGCGTTGTTGCAAACAACTTCCTCAATGCAGTTAAATGTGTCCTCTGTTACTTTAGTGGGCATTGTCTGGACCACAGATGTTGTCTGATGATAACTGACTTCTCTTTTCTCAGAGAACAGCCCACTGAAGTCTGTTTGTAAGAAGGTATCTTCCTCATCTCCTCATCCTCTTCAGCATTGCCATAGATGGTTAAATGTTGCTCTGTAGTTTCAGACCACAGTCAGACCTAAACAGCATCCACACCAGATGGTGGCGCTGATGAGGTCAGCTACCAAAGATGGTGTCGCAGTTTTATTTAGTTGCTTACACACAGAAGCTTTATATATCACACTATTTCTAAACTTATTCACTCAACCTTCACAACTTCACCTCAAATCAGCAAAACCATAAACACATTCTCAGCCTTGACACAGTTTTCAATGTAGCTATTCACATTTTGCAAATAACTAGACACAATGTTTTACCTAACACACTAAAATCCATCAGGAAGTAACATGATTTCCCTTGAAAATTCCCTTGAGAAAAACTGTATTATGAAGCTATTTTATTTGCAGATTTTCTCAACTGTTTACACACAAATTCTGGTACTTGAGAGAGGAAGACCACAACCTGTCACTCATCTAAACCAGTTTTACAAAACTACGGGCACAATTCCTGCTTTACACTCAAACTGCAGCTCTAATACACACTTGTTTCAAAACACTACACACAATTCTCTTCATTTATTACAATTTTTCATGAGGAAAATGTCTCTCTCTCTTTTTTTTTCCCACGACGAACACATTGTCATTCAAAATTCTAACTGTGACAGTGTGGGGTGTCACTACAGTATGCCTCCGATTGATAATGCGCCCTGGCTTACTGTAACCACAGGGAGGTCCCTTTGGCTGAATGGTCAGTGTGCATGACTCTCACCTAGGAGTCTGGGGATTAAATCCCGCCTGGACTCTCTGATGTGCACCCTGCCACATTCAGATACAGTTTTTTTTCAATTGCTTACACACATTTTCAAAGCTTTTTGTCTATTTCTCAAAACTTTACACACAAATTCAGTTATTGCTCACACAAAATGCAAAAAGCCCCCTATCTACTGCAAAATGAAACACAGAATTCAAAATATGGTAAACACATCTCAAAAGCAAACATTTGTCTCACCTCACGAACACATTTCCCGTTTTATCACATACTTATGTATCATTTACACACTGTTGCTCTAAATCTAAAGCTCTTTTGTTTTAATTGATTTGCTCCACATGTATGATTGTCATATAAGAGCGAAAATGGCATCAGAAGGTGACACAAGCAATAAGGGAACCAAGAATATTCGATTTCCTGAATAATCTGTTGCTGCTGTGGATGCAGTATTGTATAGTACTGCAATAAAAAAATCAAAGCAAAGTACACTCATCACACATGGAAGAGGCTAAAGCAAAACTCTCTCTGTATTGTTGTTATCCATTGTTCAAGACAGTTTGACCTTTGACTTTAGGTGGCCTATGTCATCAAATGCCACCTATGTCATAGAATCAGCAGAGCGTGTTCAGTAGGAGGCTGAGTCAGGTTCCCTGTAGGACGGAGAGATTGATAATTGTTTTTACACTTATTACTGTTTTTATGTTGTATTTATGTCATATTGTTTGGAAGACCCCCCCCCCCCCCCCCCCAAAAAAAAAAAAAAAAAAGAAAAGAAAGTCTATTGCAATGCTGAATTTCCCTCCTGGGATGAATAAAATATTTGTCATTTCATTTTCATTTCATGTCAAGTAGTGATTGGTTGGTGTTCAGTAAAGCTGTCATTGTTTACACCTGTGAGGACAGAGTCTAAGACATTGATGAATAACTGTGATATTTATATGGTTGTGTTTAAAATGAGAAATCAAGTGACTTCATTGTAGATTTTAGTGTGTTAGGTAAAACATTGCGTCTGGTTATTTTTTAAAGTGAATAGCTGCATTGAAAACGATGTCAAGGCTGAGAATGTGTTTATTTTTTTTGCTGATTTGAGGTGAAGTTGTGATTTTTGAGTGAATAAGTTTAGAAATAGTGTGATATATAAAGGTTTTGTGTGTAAGCAACTGAAAAAAACTGTAATTGTCCTATGATGCTCATTGACTCACACTGACTAATCACATGGGCAAACACCTGTCACAGTTTTACATTTACAGTTTTTTTCAACAAAAAGCTAAAATTAGGCAGAATTGTCACAACCTTTATTTCTTTCCCCGATCGCTTGACTCAATTTGTTAGTCAAGCCTCCTTTTATGCTGCAGTCCTCAATAGAAAACTACTGGCCAGACCCAAAAGTTTAGAGATTTGAATATTTGTGTGTTGTGTATTCATGCGTTGAGATTTTATGTGAGAAGTGTGTGCAAACTGGAAAAATTGTGTGTTGTGTTTTGACAACAGGGTGATGTGAAATTGACATCAGAGTGTAAAGAAGGAAAGTCAGAGTTCTAATATGATCAGGAAGTCTAAAGTTGTAAATTCAGTTCAGCGATTGGGGACAGAAGTAAAGGTTGTGAAAACTGCCTAATTTTTGCTTTTTGTTTTTTAGAAATTGGAAAAAAACTATAAGAGATTTGATGGCAGAGTTGTTTAGCAAATGGATGACAGGGTTTAGCAATTTGTGTGTGAAGTTTTGAAAAAAACGTACAGTTTTGAAAAACGTGTTTTGGCTATCAAACAACTGTAACAATCAGAGCTCTATGGAAACAGGAAACTTATGCACAGAAGCTCTGAGGATGGTTCATGTCTGAGATATTTATTATATTCATTTATTTTTGTTATTTCTAAGTTGTCCATAATGTTTGTTTATTTTATTCATTTATTGTGTTGATGTGTTGGCATAACTGCATGGATAATAATGTGTTTCTATAAATGCAAATGTTTCTGAATAATTCCAACAGCGATGGTCTGTGTTGGAAAGCCAGAGGAAAAAAAAACTAAAAATGTTTATGTGTCTGCAAGCTCTTGAGCCTTTGCAATGATGAAGATGCCTGCTGACTGTTTACAATGATTCAGAACTCCTGTAGATCCAGACTAATGATCCACAGGTTAAAATAAGTCTTCTGGTGGTTTAAACCTTTAATTGCCAATTTTTTCAGTGACTAATGAATCTCCACCTCGAGCCTGTCTTCTGCAGTCAGAGGAAGAAGCAAGTGGAGAGGTTGCATTCAGAAAGCATTGTCCGCGAGTCTCGGTCTGTTTGGGGACTCGGTTCGGTTGGGGACGGGGATGGTCTTCCGGACCGAGATCGCGATCACGTTGCACTATTGCCAAACGAGCTAAACGGGCTAAGAATGAGAATCTCAGGTGGCGCTGCTTTCAGATTCACTGTAGGTGAGGACAAGACGCACATAGCCTACAGTATGAGAAGCTCCATAACTTCCAGATGGATCCCTCCACAACCACTTGGATTTATAACGAGCTTAGTGACAGACCACTGTTATGTTTGTGAGACTGAAAGGTTGTGTGTCTGAGATGGTGATCAGCAGCACTGGAGCACCACAAGGAACTGTACTCTCACCATTCCTCTTCACACTGTACACCTCAGACTTCCAGTACAACTCTGAGTCCTGTCATCTGCAGAAATACTCTGATTACTCTGCAGCTGTGCGGTGTATCAGAGATGGACAAGAAGCTGAGTGAGAAGTCAGTTTGTGAGATGATGCAGAAATCATGAACTCATCTTAAAAGAACAAAATTGTTGGTCAGAGTTACACATTCAAACCAGGAAGATACAGCTCAAAGAAAAAAGAGTGCATCAAACATCAGGTGAAATAAACAACAGAGAGGATCTTTTATTGATGGTAGAACCACACAAGCATCAACACTCAGACACTTTAGAGACGGTCCCTTACTGCCACCTGCTGCTGATAACAACCTACAGCAGCAGTAAAACAGGACTTTTCTAAACCAGCAGATCAGAAACAGAACAAGGAAAAACTTTCATGTTTATTCACTTTTGTAAATACAAACAGATTTTCTATGTTTTAAAGCAGCAACACAGCTGGTTTTGTTGTACAGACACCAGATATCACATCAGATATTACAGAAATAATCTTCATCATTACTCATCGCATCCTGTTAATGTTATTAATATATGATAGATGCATATTTAGTCATCTGTTGTCATTGTATGATGTTGTGGTCCACAGTGTCGCTGAACAATCCAGTTATAATGTGTGTCTGCAGCAACCAGTGAGTCCAGTGTTCAGTCCACCTACTGGACTCTGAGTCGAAGCCAAATCAGCAGAACAAGCAGCAGAAAATGAGACAGAAAGTCAAACAAGACAAACTAAAATGATGATTAATGATTATGTTTAGCTGCAAATTAGAACTGAGAAAACTTTACAGACTGATTTAAACATCATATTTCACTACATAACACATGCTCAGGCAGAGATAAAGAAGATCAAATAGAAATCCTTCCATGAACAGAGAGCTTGACATCTTCTGGTCTCCTTGTGGTTCATGATTCCTGAATCTGGATCACTCTGTTGACGTCATCTGCTTCTTCTGCGTCCTGTGGAAATGAAACAGCACAGAGAGGTGTTGGTGCTCTGCAGTGAATTTACTGCAGCTCCAACTGTTTCCCAACAGGAGCTACATACATGTTGATTTCCTTTTCTTCTCAGACAGTTTGACAGTCTTGATAACAACAACAATGATCTCAGACAGCTTACCTTCTCTGCTTTGTTGGAGAATCTTGATCTAATCCAGCTGAAAGAAAAAGAGATGAGACAGATGTTAAACTGACATTTAAAAGAGACCAACTGGTTTCCAGCTGCAAAGTCTCATATCATAGAAGAGTTTGTCTCACCATTCAAAGATGATGGTTGTACTGGAGAGCATCACAATTCCCAGGATCTTCAGTGTAACGTAGACAACAGCCCCAAACTCCTGGATGTCTGTAACTAGACAGCACGGTCACCTTCTCCTGAGTGGAAAATGTTTTGCTTCTAAACCATCATTAACTTTAATTCCTGCTGATTGCAGACGAGTCAAATCTAAACTGATGTCCTGATTAAACTCTGATGTTATAAAACACAATCTGAACTACTGACGTTTTCCTTCGTAAGTCCAATGAAATCTGGAACATGAATAAAACTCTTTTTACAAAATTCTTTGCTTTTAATGCTTTTAAGTTTTTGTTTCACCTCCAATAAAATAACATTATGAAGATGTCTGATATGTATAGCAGAAAGAGCAAAAATGTTTTATATCTGTCAGATTATCTTTAATTGTAAAACTATTTCAGACACATCTTTCATATTAACTTCAACTTTAGTATAAAACAAGACTAGAAGAAAAGTACAGTGATGTGCTGCCATAAAAAACCATGAAGTGAAAAACAAAACCTGATACCTTCAACAGCCAGAAGAATCTCCTGTGATGTTCCATTACCCAGAGTATTAGTGGCCACACAGTAATAAACTCCTCCATCTGTTGGATTAAATGTGTAAACTTGTCCCTCAGACACATTAACGTCTCCATCTGAGCTGATCTTGAACCAGGTGAAGCTGCTGGGAGGATTGGCTCTGCTGGAGCAGCTCAGCTTCACCCAGCTACCTGCTGACACCAAACCTGATGGACTGATGGATGCTGAGGTGTCTTTAGGAGCATCTGAGGAAAATGTGACACACATTAACTTTATTGATCAGAAACAGCTGAACCATGATGTGCTGACAGGATCACTTACATGAAACACTGAGAGTCTCTGATGTGTTGACACGTTTTCCTCCATCTACAGGATATGTAGCAGAACATGTGATGGTGTATCCATCATGTGTGTCTGACAGAGTGATGCTCTGCTGGATTTTAGTTGTAAAGGTTCCATCTGTGTTTTTCTCTGTTTGTCTGTGAGAGTCTTGTTGGAGATTCCAGGTGAGTTCAGGAGGGGAGTGTGGACAGGGAGTGAAAGCTGAGCAGGTTATAGTGACAGACTCCTTCTCCTTCAGATGCTTCACATCACCTGAGATTTCTATTCTGGGTCTTTGAGGTCTGCTTTGAGGAGAATCTGGGTTTTGGGCAGAAACAATCTTATCAGGATGTGACTGAAGATTTGACTCTGCTTTATTGTCTCGCATCAGTTAATAACATCTTGCAATTCAAAACACATCATCTGTTCACCATGAGTGGGTCAGTGTGATGGTGTGGACATGTACGGCTGCTACAGGAAATGGATCATTGGTGTGTATTGATGATGTAACTGCAGATAAATGTTGCAGGATGAACTCTTTCAACTGGGTTCTATTATTTTCCTCTACTGCTACTCCAGACCACTAGGTGGTGATGTAAGAAAGGTAACAAAGCAGAGAGTCTGTCAGATGTCTGATGTATGCTATGATTTACTGTTACAGAGATGTTGTGCTTCTGTTAAACAAACACACTTGTTTTACATTTCAGACTGTGTTTCATTCCAGCCACTTTTTACTCACTGAAAACAGAACTGAGGGAGGACTGACTCTCAGACAGCAGCAACTAAAATCTGCTGCAGTCAAGAAGGAAACTCAACATTTACTGAAGACTGACTGTGATCATGTCATGTTGGTTTAATTTAAAATCTGCCGGAGGTGAAAAATAACCAAAGTTACACAAGTATTTGCACTGTTTAAGTACTACAGGAGTAAGCATAAGTTTTCTCAAAGAAACAAAAAAAAACATTTCTTTGCACTTCCTCTTCTCAAGTGTGCAGAACAGTGAGTTTATAGATTACATATTCTTGTTCTTAATTTATTGAAATGATGCAGATGATAGTGATTAAAAAGAAATTCAACATTTGATCAAAATGAATTCTTTCATAGTTGTAAATCTGACAGCTGGTGAAGCAAAAGCTGACACTTTCATTTCTCTTCTTATTAATAACATTATTTGTAAAGAATAGAAAATTTTCTCACCTTTAACTGTTATTTGAAGAGAATCACAAAGAGCTGTTGCTTTTGCTGTCCATTCTCAATCCTGAAGAAGTATGTGTCTGAATGACTTGTGGTTAGATCAGAAAACAAAGTGGTGCAGTTTTTCTGACTCAAGTCTCCAATAATTGTGATTGGATAGATGTTATCTGATTTACTGCTGTTGAAAATGACAACGTTTGGATTTTGGCCAAAATTTGATGAATTTTTCAACCACACAGCATAGATAGTTTCCCTGGAGTTAAACTTGGACTCATCTGTAACACTGAAGTTACATGGGATTTGCAAACAAGATCCACTCAGTGCTTCCATCTTCTTTGGTGCAGTGATGAAGAGTGATGGGTTCATAAAACAACCAGCCCAAACACCTGTAAAAGCAGATTAATGATGAACATAATGTGGAGCAAAATCTGCCTGAAGAGAAACTTCATGATCCACAAACTCCAGTTCAGCTGCAGCATGTTACATGTGGAGACTTTAAACAATATCAGTGTTTTAAAATGGAAATAATTCAATAATGTCTCCAAATGAAAGTGAAGAACAAACAGCTCACCTGAAAGAAAGAAGACACTCAGTAACATGTTGACTGTCACCACGTTCACAGACAGGGCTGCCATGAAACTCCCACATTCCTCCTTCATCTCTGAGACTGAAAACAAGCTGGAGAAGAAAGCTGATCAATTTGAAAGTTTTCATTTTAAAAAAAAGGTTTAGATGTAATATACTCTTAGAAAATCAAAATATCTTTGGTCATTAATGAAAATAATATCACTATAATATTGATAAAAACATTTTAATTAAACTAATGAATGGACATCTGGGTTATGTAGAATTTTACATAAAAATTTTAAAAATCTTAAATTAGAGAATGAAATGTTAAGCTCAGTAACATTTTTCTTACCAAATGAATCTGAATCTGAAATCAAGCAGATTTTTTTTTTTAATTTCTGTGGATCTTCATCACATAACCACCCTCATTGTTAAAAAGCAAATGTCTTGAAAAAACTGACTCGTTGACTCTAGACTTCTTCATCCTTCCTACTTCCGTGAGAAAGAGGAAGTCGTCTACTTGTTGCATCTTATTATCTTTGACTGATTTATTTCTATTAAAAATGTTTTTTTGTCTCCAGCCTCACTGTCTCTGATTCTCTGTTAAACAGACTGAATATTTAAAGATAAAAATATATAACGGTGAGTGTTTTGTTAGTTTGGTCAGATCTCTGTCAGAAATATGTGAAAAACATGAGCATCTTAACCCTTTACTGATTCATGTGATGAAGAGTTTTCATAAAAACAGGATGGTTCAGCAGCTGTTGGTCCAGTGGAGTCCTCTTCAAAATGAAAATGAGATTTTTTTTTGCTTATTCATGTCCAGACTTACAGCAATCTAACTCTAGCTTCATAACAGGAGTGTAACATGTGCTCACTGGGATTCTGGGATTAGAGCATCCACATTGACAGCATCAGGTCTCAGGCAAAGCTTGAATGATCATCCTGAGTTTCAGCATGTTTCTTGTTTTAACCACATAGATAAGAAGCAGGGAAGCAGTTTTCATCATAGTTTACTGGTAATAAACATTTGGTCATCATACTGACTTCATGCAACAATAAATCGCATCATAGTTTCATGTGTTGACATGTCAGAGACAAAAACAGCTTAACTAGTAAGAGTTTAATCAATGATTTTTCAGGTCATTTTGACATCTGAATGTGATGTTTTTGAAAACTATCATGTCTTCTTCAGCTGTGAGTTTTCAAACTGGACTCTATTAATTTTTGAAAACTGTTTTTCTTATAGTTTAGCTCTTGTTCAGGTTAATATGAGGGATGGAGGAAGTGTAATCTGTAAGTATCTGAGATCCTTGTGAGCTACATTAGACAGTTTAAATAAAGTTGCAGAAAGATGTTTGCAGTCATGAGAAACTTAAAGCGTTGTTGCAAACAACTTCCTCAAAGCAGTGAAATGTGTTCTCTTTTACTTTAGTGGGCATTGTGTGGACCACAGATGTTGTCTGATGATAACTGACTTCTCTTTTCTCAGAGAACACCCCACTGAAGTCTGTTTGTAAGAAGGTATCTTCCTCATCCTCCTCATCCTCTTCAGCATTGCCATAGATGGTTAAATGATGCTCTGTAGTTTCAGACCACAGTCAGACCTATAAACAGCATCCACACCAGATGGTGGCGCTGATGAGGTCAGCTACAAGGATGGTGTCGCCGTTTTATTTAAGTGCTTACACACAGAAGCTTTATATATCACACTATTTCTAAACTTATTTACTCAACCTTCACAACTTCACCTCAAATCAGCAAAACCATAAACACATTCTCAGCCTTGACACAGTTTTCAATGTAGCTTTTCACATTTTGCAAATAACTAGACTCAATGTTTTACCTAACACACTAAAATCCATCAGGAAGTAACATGATTTCCCTTGAAAATTCCTTTGAGAAAAACTGTATTACGAAGCTATTTTATTTGCAGATTTTCTGAACTGTTTACACACAAATTCTGGTACTTGAGAGAGGAAGACCACAACCTGTAACTCATCTAAACCAGTTTTACAAAACTACGGGCACAATTCCTGCTTTACACTCAAACTGCAGCTCTAAAACACACTTGTTTCAAAACACTACACACAATTCTCTTCATTTATTACAATTTTTCATGAGGAAAATGTCTCTCTCTCTTTTTTTTCCCACAACGAACACATTGTCATTCAAAATTCTAACTGTGACAGTGTGGGGTGTCACTACAGTATGCCTCCGATTGATAATGCGCCCTTGCTTACTGTAACCACAGGGAGGTCCCTTTGGCTGAATGGTCAGTGTGCATGACTCTCACCTAGGAGTCTGGGGATTAAATCCCGCCTGGGCTCTCTGATGTGCACCGTGCCACATTCAGATAGAGTTTTTTTTCAATTGCTTACACACATTTTCAAAGCTTTTTGTCTATTTCTCAAAACTTTACACACAAATCCAGTTATTGCTCACACAAAATGCAAAAAGCCCCCTATCTACTGCAAAATGAAACACAGAATTCAAAATATGGTAAACACATCTCAAAAGCAAGCATTTGTCTCACCTCACGAACACATTTCCCGTTTTATCACATACTTGTGTATCATTTACACACTGTTGCTTTAAATCTAAAGCTCTTTTTGTTTTAATTGATTTGCTCCACATGTATGATTGCCATATAAGAGCGAAAATGGCATCAGAAGGTGACACAAGCAATAAGGGAACCAAGAATATTCTATTTCCTGAATAAATCTGTTGCTGCTGTGGATGCAGTATTGTGTAGTACTGCAATAGTAAAATCAAAGCAAAGTACACTCATCACACATGGAAGAGGCTAAAGCAAAACTCTCTCTGCATTTTTGTTATCCACTGTTCAAGACAGTTTGACCTTTGACTTTAGGTGGCCTATGTCATAGAATCAGCAGAGCGTGTTCAGTAGGAGGCTGAGTCAGGTTCCCTGTAGGACGGAGAGGTGCTGACATTCATTCCTGCCAGCAGCATCACTCTGAAGGACAACACTGATTTATTGATTATTGTTTTTACACTTATTACTGTTTTTATGTTGTATTTATGACATATTGTTTGGAAGACCCCCCCCCCCCCCCCCCCCCCCCCCCCCCAAAAAAAAAAAGAAAAAGAAAAGAAAAGAGAGTCTATTGCAATGCTGAAAATCCCTCCTGGGATGAATAAAATATTTGTCATTTCATTTTCATTTCATGTCAAGTCGTGATTGGTTGGTGTTCAGTAAAGCCGTCATTGTTTACACCTGTGAGGACAGAGTCTAAGACACTGATGAATAACTGTGGTATTTATATGGTTGTGTTTAAAATGAGAAATCAAGTGACTTCATTGTAGATTTTAGTGTGTTAGGTAAAACATTGCGTCTGGTTATTTTTTAAAGTGAATAGCTGCATTGAAAACGGTGTCAAGGCTGAGAATGTGTTTAATTTTTTTGCTGATTTGAGGTGAAGTTGTAATTTTTGAGTGAATAAGTTTAGAAATAGTGTGATATATAAAGGTTTTGTGTGTAAGCAACTGAAAAAAACTGTAATTGTCCTATGATGCTCATTGACTCACACTGACTAATCACATGGGCAAACAGCTGTCACAGTTTTACATTTACAGTTTTTTTCAACAAAAAGCTAAAATTAGGCAGAATTTTCACAACCTTTACTTCTTTCCCAAATCGCTTGACTCAATTTGTTATTCAGGCCTCCTTTTATGCTGCAGTCCTCAATAGAAAACTACTGACCAGACCCAAAAGTTTAGAGATTTGAATATTTGTGTGTTGTGTATTGATGCTTTGAGATTTTATGTGAGAAGTGTGTGCAAACCGGAAAAATTGTGTGTTGTGTTTTGACAACAGGGTGATGTGAAATTGACATCAGAGTGTAAAATAGGAAAGTCAGAGTTCTAATATGATCAGGAAATCTAAAGTCATAAATTGAGTCAAGGGATTGGGGAAGTAAAGGTTGTGAAAATTGTGCCTAATTTTTGCTTTTTGTTTTTTTATAAATTGGAAAAAAACTATAAGAGATTTGATGGTAGAGTTGTTTTGCAAATGGATGCCAGGGTTTAGCAATTTGTGTGTGAAGTTTTGAAAAAAACGTACAGTTTTGAAAAACGTGTTTTGCTATCAAAAAACTGTAACAATCAGAGCTCGATGGAAACAGGAAACTTATGCACAGAAGCTCTGAGGATGGTTCATGTCTGAGATATTTATTATATTCATTTATTTTTGTTATTTCTAAGTTGTCCATAACGTTTGTTTATTTTATTCATTTATTGTGTTGATGTGTTGGCATAACTGCATGAGAAATTATGTATTTCTATAAATGCAAATGTTTATGAATAATTCCAACAGGGATGGTCTGTGTTGGAGAGCCAGAGGAAAAAAAAAACTAAAAATGTTTATGTGTCTGCAAGCTCTTGCCTTTGCAATGATGAAGATGCCTGCTGGCTGTTTACAATAATTCAGAACTCCTGTAGATCCAGACTAATGATCCACAAGTTAAAATAAGTCTTCTGGTGGTTTAAACCTTTAATTGCCAATTTTTTCAGTGACTAATGAATCTCCACCTCGAGCCTGTCTTCTGCAGTCAGAGGAAGAAGCAAGTGGAGAGGCTGCATTCAGAAAGCATTGTCCGCGAGTCTCGGTCCGTTTGGGGACTCGGTTCGGTTGGGGACGGGGATGGTCTTCCTGACCGAGATCGCGATCACATTGCACTATTGCCAAACGAGCTAAACGGGCTAAGAATGAGAATCTCAGGTGGCGCTGCTTTCAGATTCACTGTAGGTGAGGACAAGACGCACATACAGTATGAGAAGCTCCATAACTTCCAGATGGATCCCTCCACAACCACTTGGATTTATGACTAGCTAAGTAACAGACCACTGTTATGTTTGTGAGACTGAAAGGTTGTGTGTCTGAGATGGTGATCAGCAGCACTGGAGCACCACAAGGAACTGTACTCACACCATTCCTCTTCACACTGTACACCTCAGACTTCCAGTACAACTCTGAGTCCTGTCATCTGCAAAAATACTCTGATTACTCTGCAGCTGTGCGGTGTATCAGAGTTGGACAAGAAGCTGAGTGAGAAGTCAGTTTGTGATTGGTGCAGAAATCATGAACTCATCTTAAAAGAACAAAAATGTTTGTCAGTTACACTGTACATTCAAACCAGGAAGATACAGCTCACAGAGAAAAGAGTGCATCAAACATCAGGTGAAATAAACAACAGAGAGGATCTTTTATTGATGGTAGAACCACACAAGCATCAACACTCAGACACTTTAGAGACGGTCCCTTACTGCCACCTGCTGCTGATAACAACCTACAGCAGCAGTAAAACAGGACTTTTCTAAACCAGCAGATCAGAAACAGAACAAGGAAAAACTTTCATGTTTATTCACTTTTGTAAATACAAACAGATTTTCTATGTTTTAATGCAGAAAAAAAGCTGGTTTTGTTGTACAGACACCAGATATCACATCATATATTACAGAAATGATCTCCATCATTACTCATCGCATCCTGTTAATGTTACTGATATATCATAGATGCATATTTAGTCATCTGTTGTCATTGTATGATGTTGTGGTCACACAGTGTCGCTGAACAATCCAGTTATAATGTGTGTCTGCAGCAACCAGTGAGTCCAGTGTTCAGTCCACCTACTGGACTCTGAGTCGAAGCCAAATCAGCAGAACAAGCAGCAGAAAATGAGGCAGAAAGTCAAAGAAGACAAACTAAAATGATGATTAATGATTAAGTTTAGCTGCAAATTAGAACTGAGAAAACTTTACAGACTGATTTAAACATCATATTTCACTACATAACACATGCTCAGGCAGAGATAAAGAAGATAAAATAGAAATCCTTCCATGAACAGAGAGCTTGATATCTTCTGGTCTCCTTGTGGTTCATGATTCTTGAATCTGGATCACTCTGTTGACGTCGTCTGCTTCTTCTGCGTCCTGTGGAAATGAAACAGCACAGAGAGGTGTTGGTGCTCTGCAGTGAATTTACTGCAGCTCCAACTGTTTCCCAACAGGAGCTACATACATGTTGATTTCCTTTTCTTCTCAGACAGTTTGACAGTCTTGATAACAACAACAATGATGTCAGACAGCTTACCTTCTCTGCTTTGTTGGAGAATCTTGATCTAATCCAGCTGAAAGACAAAGAGATGAGACAGATGTTAAACTCTGACATTTAAAAGAGACCAACTGGTTTCCAGCTGCAAAGTCTCATATCATAGAAGAGTTTGTCTCACCATTCAAAGATGATGGTTGTACTGGAGAGCATCACAATTCCCAGGATCTTCAGTGTAACGTAGACAACAGCCCCAAACTCCTGGATGTCTGTAACAAGACAGCACGGTCACCTTCTCCTGAGTGGAAAATGTTTTGCTTCTAAACCATCATTAACTTTAATTCCTGCTGATTGCAGACGAATCAAATCTAAACTGATGTCCTGATTAAACTCTGATGTTATAAACCACAATCTGAACTACTGAAGTCATTCTTCATCAATCCAATAAAAGATGTTACATGAAACATCAAGAGTCAAAATAACTCTGACAAATTACTTTTAGATAGTCTTTACATGACTGAGTTCTCACACCTCAGAATTATTAACAGAACAAGGTGAGTTTATCTATTGTGTCTTCTTACTCAAATGATACGAAAATGCACAAATTTTATAAAGAGAAAAGAACAAGAACATGACATGATTCAGTTTATTCCTTCTTTTACTTCATTTGACAAAGTTATCTATGATGAGATATCATTAATTAGGGCTGCACAATTAATCGTTAAAAAAATTGCAATCTACATTCACACATACATGTGATCTCATTCTACCAACAACGATTCTGAAGCATTTTTATTCACGAGCTAATCATGAGCTGCATCACAAATAGAAGTTTCCATTCTTCCCGGATTTTTGTCACGCGTCCTCAAATGGACAAACACCCCTCATGGAGACGGACATCAATGTCATTGGCTGTTGGCGTCATCGAGCCGTGATCTCCAGCTCTCGCTGGAGCGATTTGCAGCCGAGTGTGAAGCGGCCGGGATGAGAATCAGCACCTCCAAATCCGAGACCATGGTCCTCGCCCGGAAAAGGGTGGAGTGTTCTCTACGGGTCGGGAGCAAGGTCCTGCCCAAGGTGGAGGAGTTGAAGTATCTCGGGGTCTTTTTCACGATTGAGGGAAAAATGGAGCGGGAGATGGACAGACGGATCGGTGCGGCGTCTGCAGTGATGCAGACTCTGCATCGGTCCGTCGTGGTGAAGAAGGAGCTGAGCCAGAAGGCGAAGCTCTCGATTTACCGTCCATCTACGTTCCTACCCTCACCTATGGTCATGAGCTGTGGGTCATGACCGAAAGAACGAGATCGCAGGTACAAGCGGCCGAAATGAGTTTCCTCCGCAGGGTGGCTCGGTCATCCGGGAGGGACTCAAAGTAGAGCCGCTCCTCCTCCGTATAGAGAGGAGCCAGATGAGGAGGCTCGGGCATCTGGTCAGGAAGCCTCCTGGACGCCTCCCTGGTGAGGTGTTCCAGGCACATCCCACCGGGACAAGACCCCGGGGGAGGCCCAGGACACGCTGGAGGGACTATGTCTCCCGGCTGGACTGGGAACGCCTCGGGATCCCCCCGGATGAGCTGGCAACTGTGGCCGGGGTGAGGGAAGTCTGGGCTTCCCTGCTTAGGCAGCTGCCCCCGCAACCCGATCCCGAATAAGCGGAAGAAGACGGTACAGTAGGGTCCTCAAATGCAGCACTGCCATTGCCCCCCCCTCCCCCCCAACCAATGGTTAAGAACTACAACTACTGTATGTGTCTGCCAAAGAGGTGCTTCAACAAAGCTCTTGTGAAAACACATGCTTTATTTGGAACAACCTTTTGAATAGGTTGTTTGTTGTGTTAAGTTTATTTGTGCAATGAAACATTTTTTGAAAAAAAAAATGTGCCAGAGATTCATGCTCTCAATTTTAAGCAAAAAAAAAGAAAAGAAAAAAGATTAACATTTTCCCCAGAATTGTGCAGCCCTATCATTAATGAATCCCTTTGTTCAGAGGCCTGACACTGCCGTTACTGATACTGCAGATTCAAACAATTTAGTAAAAAATTTACCTTTAATAAGAGGATGGATTTTTTGAGACGTCTGATTGCCCAGATCATTTGCAGCCACACAGTAATAAACTTCATCTGTTGCATTGAAGCTGTAAAATTCTCCTTCAGCTACTTTCTCGTCTCCATGTTTGCTGATCTTGAACCAGGTGAAGCTGCTGGGAGGATTGGCTCTGCTGGAGCAGCTCAGATTCACCCAGCTACCTGCTGACACCAAACCTGATGGACTGATGGATGCTGAGGTGTTTTTAGGAGCATCTGAGGAAAATGTGACACACATTAACTTCATTGATCAGAAACAGCTGAACCATGATGTGCTGACAGGATCACTTACATGAAACACTGAGAGTCTCTGATGTGTTGACACATTTTCCCTCCATCTACAGGATATGTAGCAGAACATGTGATGGTGTATCCATCATGTGTGTCTGACAGAGTGATGCTCTGCTGGATTTTAGTTGTAAAGGTTCCATCTGTGTTTTTCTCTGTTTGTCTGTGAGAGTCTTGTTGGAGATTCCAGGTGAGTTCAGGAGGGGAGTGTGGACAGGGAGTGAAAGCTGAGCAGGTTATAGTGACAGACTCCTTCTCCTTCAGATGCTTCACATCACCTGAGATTTCTATTCTGGGTCTCTGAGGAGAATCTGGGGTTTCATAGAAAACACACATTTTACACATTTATTAAACTTTGCAGTGGAAAAGATTAAAAACCCTGCAAGGTATGCAATGAGGGCCTGGGCAGGATTCGATCCCCAGACACCTGGATGATTACACGAACCCCACGAATTAAATCATGCACTCAATGAAAAAATATTTTAAACTTGCATAATAAAACTCACCGTTAACTGTTATTTGAATGTCATCACAATTAGCTGTTGACATGAACGGTCCGTTCTCGATCCTGAAGAAGTATGTGTCTGAATGACTTGTGTTTATATCATAAAACAAAGTGGTGCAGTTTTTCTGACTCATGTTTCCAATAATATTCATTTTATATGAATTATTTGACTTACTGCTGTTAAAGATAATATTTTCTTTATTATTTTCAAGTTCTGGTTTACTTTTAATCCACACCCCGAAGGTTTCTCTACTGCTGTCAAACGTTTTTCCTGTCTGAATGTTCTTCTGCCCTTCTGATTTATCACTAAAGCTACATGGGATTTGCAAACAAGATCCACTCAATGCTTCCATCTTCTTTGGTGTAGTGATGAAGAGTGATGGGTTCTTGCCACCACAAGCAGCCCAAACACCTGTAAAAGCAGATTAATGATGAACATAATGTGGAGCAAAATCTGCCTGAAGAGAAACTTCATGATCCACAAACTCCAGTTCAGCTGCAGCATGTTACATGTGGAGACTTTAAACAATATCAGTGTTTTAAAGAGGAAATAATTCAATAATGTCTCCAAATGAAAGTGAAGAACAAACAGCTCACCTGAAAGAAAGAAGACACTCAGTAACATGTTGACTGTCACCACGTTCACAGACAGAGCTGCCATGAAACTCCCACATTCCTTCCTCATCTCTGAGACTGGAAACAAGCTGGAGAAGAAAGCTGCTGCATATCAGTGTTTTAATCAAAGTTATTAAAGTAAACATTTAGATTCCTCTACAGCAGCTACATATTCACACATTCAAACCAAAAAGTTCCTATTTACAACCAATTTTTACGGTTAGAAATGAAAAACATTTCACAATGAACTTACTTTAAGATCATTACAGGTGAGCCAAAGTATCACAAGCAGAAATATAAAATAGTTTTCTTCACCTGAATGTTGGAAAATGAGAAAACTAATCTGATCTCATATGAAAGGACTCAAATATCAACAAGAGTTTTCTTACCAAATCTGCAGAAACAGGAAAAAAATTAGATTTAGAATAAAGTCCTGTGTTAATATCAGTGAATGAGCAGCAGATCAAACAACCAACTTCTCAGTTTCAAAAGAAATGTTTTGTGTCTACAAGCTGGCAGACGACTTTATCCTTCCTGCTCTGACCGTGTGAAACAGGAAGTCACCTCACTGTAGCATCTAGCTGATTGTCAGTTTTTAGAGCTGATTTGCCCCCTAGAATATGACTTTATCTTAAAACTTATAGAGTTTACTTTCTTTTAACTGGCAAACTAAATATTTATGAAGTCTTTTTCTGCATACTTTTGTTAGGTAAAAAAATCAATCAAACTAGATGATATTGTGAACTTTAATAGAGCATAATATGTAGTTAGTATAACTTAAAACCAAGTTTTAGCCTATGAACAATCTTTTTAATAATGAAATAAACATACAAATAATGAGGAATAAACACACTTGTTGTGCAAATGACAAATTAAACTCAAACATTTTTACCCACAAACCAACTTCCTCTATTTACTTGTATATACTTCTCAGTTTTTTCTTACTTTGTCCGCAACTATCAGTCTGTATCTCACCCTCTCTGCTTATCTGTGTGGTTCATCACAAACACACAGTGAAAGAGTTTTATGTTTCTGTCCGTTGCTGTTACTACATTGTACTGTGTATGCATATTTATATACAGTCACTGTGTCCACTTTATCACTTTATTAGGTCACCTTGCTACAGTAGCACCTGCTCACTACATTTTATATAAATATTGATATACATATACCATACATATGCTGTCTAAGACCCTTGATTTTTTATCTGTTTTAAAACCGTGAACCAGCTCTCCAGTAACGGGGTGCTAAGCTGGTGGTGGGAGACACTCGCCTGAACAAACTCACTACCATCCTTTACGGGGCCTGCCCTGTCACAGCTAGTGTGACCCCAGAGGAAGCAGAGGATCAACCTTTGCTCTGGATCCCCCCCCCCCCCCCCCCCCCCCCCCCCTCATTGATAGCTGTCTCCGTAAACGTCTTACACACTTGTTCCAATCCAGGTAATTTTAACACTCAGGAACTGTCCTGAATATAGGGCATGTTTGTGAGGCTAAACTAACCCTTCAGAGCTACTCGAGATGTTTTACTTATTATGATCACACTCTGCCACCCCTTCACGTCATTTGCTCACATTAAACCTTATTTCATTAAATTTAATCATTCAGTTAATATTTACTCATAACCTTAATCATCACTTTCAGTATAATTATGATTACTTCTTCATTTGAGTGCTCAGCTGTTATCGGAGTCCGTGCTGGGCTTGTTTTCGCAGAGATCAGCTCTGACTTGCTCTGGTAGCCAGTTTAAATCTGGCCACGGGGACTTCACATGGAGGCTCCTTTGACACCCCCTCCTTGAAGTCACTGGGATGCCAGAGAGCCCCCTCTTTAGGGTGTGGAAGGATGGTCAGGGGATTCCAACAGGGTTCCCCTGACCACATGCTGCCACATGATGGCATGAATCACTCGGACTTGGTCCCGGGGTCAGAAATCTACTGGCCGTAACGCCCCGCCATCTCCCAGCTGTTCCAGTGCAGGGGGGATGGGACTGAAGTTAGGCATTTGGGGAGAACTAGGTCCCGCATCCTGACTCCAGTATGGTGGGGGCACGGGAGCTGGGTATTCTGGAGCAAATGGGGTACACAGTGCAGTGACCTGTACTGGAAGCAGCTCCTGTCCCAGCTGCAGGCCCTCCGTCTGGGAGCTCGATGCGACAGTTCCCACTGACACCTTGTTCTCGGGGGCCACTCTGTAATAGAGCAGGCGCCCATCCTCCATGGGGGAAACTGTGAGGAGGCCCCCATCAGATATCCGATAACGCCAGTTCACCACAGGAAAGTACATGGCACATCGAGGAGCTGGGCTCCTAGACCTGAGGGGAGAGACATGCAGGACTCGGGCCCCGACCAGGTAGCGGGACAGCTCAAGAGATGATACTCGAGATAAGGGGAAACCCATGGCTCTCACCAGAATCAGATGATATGGGTGTCTGTAGCATTCCGAGCAGTGCAGCTGGGATCCCACATCCCAGAGATAAGGGAGCACAGACACTTCATACATGCACCATTCACATGTCTCAGGCAGTCCATCTACAGCAGCCAGGCATAGATAAGTGGTGAGGTACGCTATCGCTGGAGGTGCCGTTCATCATGAGCAGATCTAAAAGAAGTCACGTCAAGTCCAAAGGGCAAGGTTTCAGGAAATTGATTTGAGCTGAGAGCTGCTGTTTTTTTCCCCTTCATCCCTGCCAAAGCTTCAATAAATTTAACCTGTATGAAGAGCATTGGTCATCATTTCACCCATTCATAAGGTTCTTGCCTTGCAACTCTTCCTGGTGGCAGGGTGTGGTCATAATAAGTAAAACATCTCGAGTAGCTCTGAAGGGTTAGTTTAGCCCCACAAACATGCCCTAATATTCAGGACAGTTCCTGAGTGTTAAAATTACCTGGACTGGAACAAGTGTGTAAGACGTTTAGGGAGACAGCTATCGATGAGGGGGGTGGCGGGAGGAGTTGATCCAGAGCAAAGGTTGTTCCTCTGCTTCCTCTGAGGTCACAGTAGCTGTGACAGGGCAGGCCCCGTAAAGGATGGTAGTGAGTTTGTCCAGGCGAGTGTCTCCCGCCTCCAGCTTAGCACCCCGTTACTTGAGAGCTGGTTCCTGTTTTTTTTAACCAATAATACATACATTTATATGTAGATGCAGATTTTGATGTTTCCCTGCACAAAAACACCAAATTCAAATTAAATTAATGTCCTCAACAGCTTATTGTCAAGTTCTTCCTCAGCATGTTGATCCATTACTCTAATTAAGGATTTCTGCAGCAGGAAACATCCAAAACCTGTTGGGATGTAGGATCAACTTTGTTCATCCCTGATGTTGATTCTTGTGATTTTAGACTGAAAAAACTCTCCTCTGTCACCACTAGATGGCAGTGTAAGTTTGCATGTTTGTATTCGACATGGTTCCAGTTACAGAATGTAGTTTTCTGGTGCAGACAACTAAAGATGTGATTTCCACAGATACACCTGGTTTGTAGGAGGATCATAAAGTAACAGTGGCTGTTTGCAGGGCAATATGTTACATAATGTACACTGAAGTTATTATTAGCAGGTTATTTTCAGCCAGACAGCAGAAACAGCAGGTTAACAGAGCTTTTTATTTCAGCAGTTTTTGTTAAATTACTCTCAGAAAAAGATCCTTCAAGAGGTTCCCACAGCTAAAGAAACAGCATGAAAGTGAAACACTAAACATACTTTTTCCTTCTAGTTACCAACCCAGACGCTGTCATCATGGAGGTTACAATGTCATCAGTACGTTCCCTGCATGGTCTTTGGATCTGCTGGTTTACTATCTGTTGTCTCATCTCTGCTTTCTGTCACTCATCCCTCCTCTAACAGCCTCCATCTCCATCACTGATGACTCCACCTCAAGCTCAGCAGAGTGAAGGTGTCATTTTGATGTACCTGCATGAAGCAGCTGTTTAATGCTGAACTCCTCAAGCATCCATGTTTCCTGCATGTGAAGCTGTTCTGGAGTCTGATTGGTGGACAGCAGCATCAGAAAGGGACTGGGATCGATGTTAAGGTCGGCCTTTACCAGTTATATTAAAATGCTCCCCTCTAACTTCCCCATCTGGGACACAGACCACACATGTACATGTGAATCAGACACAAAACAAACCCTCCCTTCATGATGATGATGATGGTGATGATGACCGTGATGAAGAACGGTAGCAGTGCAGACAGAAACATAAAACTCTTTCACTGTGTGTTTGTATGTGATGAACCACAAAGATTAGCAGAGTAGAGGGTGAGATGCAGACTGATAGTTGTGGACAAAGTGAGAAAAAGTCTGAGAACCTCAGCTGAACAGAGGAAGTTGGTTTGTTGGTAAAAATGTCTGAGTTTAATTCATCATTTGCACAAGTGTGTTTATTCTTCATTATTTGTATGTTTATTTCATTATGAGAGAGACTGTTTATGTTTGTCAGCTAAAACTTGATCAGAAGTAGAAACGAATCACATATTATGCTGTTAAAATTCATAATTTCAACTATTTTGATCCATTTTTCTACGTCAACACTAAACATCAGAGCAGTGAGGAGGATCTGGGCTCCCTGTTCATCAGCTGATCAGCTGGTGCTGAGTTGGTGGTTGGAGGAAGGTTTGGTTTCTGATACAGAAGCTGATATCACCACCTTTGTCCTCTCACAACTCCCAGCATGCACCTGGAGAACTATCATCATGGACTCTTGGAGCCTCTGAGATATTGAATGATCCAGTGTCCAGGCTGAAAATGTTTGCAGGACAAAACCCAATGAGATTAATCTGTTAAAAGCCTTTAAACTCAGAATATCAAAAAACAATCTGTCAACTCTGCTGGCTGAGTTTTCAATAACTTTTATTTTAACCTGATATTTACATGGAAATACATTTAGATAATAAGTTAACTACAGAACATGACAGCAGATATTATTGTTGAGAAATAATTAGTAGAAAAATCCGGCATAAAAACTTTGAATTGGACTAAAAAAATAGTTGAAACTGAGCTGCAGCTCAACCACATAAATCCTGCTTTGACACTAATAAATGAAATTACAGCAAGAAAAAGGTATTAATAATCTATAAGTGTGTTTAAAGTACATTAATATTTGAACATGTGATGATAACACAGTCATATACAGGCTGTACAGTGATGTGGTGGTTACCATCATCACCTCCCAGCAAGAAGGTTCTGGTTTAAACCTCAGCATGGACGTCTCTGTGTGGACTTGTGTCTGGTCTCTCTGGGAACTCTGGCTTCCTCCCAAAGTCCAAAAACATGCTTGTAAGGTGTTTAAATTCTTTATTTTTTCACCACTTGAGCATAAAGATCCTCTGGACCGTCAGCCGTCAGTACTGAGCTGCTTTCTGGCTCGGACACTTTGACCTGTGCGTACACCGTCTCCTGCTGCTGTCTGCTGTCCTGCACTGAGACGGAGGAAGGTTCAGGTCTCCGACTGAAGAAGTTCACGTCTCCATAATGAAGTTCTTCCTCCGTTTTATTGGCTGGCATCTGAAGATCAAACTCCTCACCTGGTTGACTCTGTGGAAACATTTTGAACAAAGAATATAGTGATCTGGATCCTTCCATGCTGCATTAAATAAGTTCCTCTGCTACTTAAATGATGCTTTGATCAAACTTAAACAGCATTTTCATTAAACTCATGTTGTTTATCCAGATGCTGTAAGAGTCTAATCACACATGGTGCATTACTGAAGACAAAAGTTGAACATTTACTCACCTGAGTCTGTTTTAAAGTTGGATGTTTGGACTTAAAGTAGCTGGAAAACATCAAAGATGTCAGAATAATTCTGCTGTATTTCAGGTGAAAACACAAAGACTCAGACTGAGAGAATAAAAACTGAAACAAACATGAAGATCAGAGAAAATCAGATTAAATCCAGATGGAGGAGGCTGCTGATAGAACTAAAGGAGGACTGAATGAAGAAGAAGTCTGAAAAACATCTGAACATCTTCATCATGATCTCACCTTGAACTCAGGTTGATCTGAAACTTCATGTGAGGAACTACATTCTGTCAGATTCTTTCATTTCTGATACTCACCAAACACACACAACCAGGCTGATGACAACAACAACCATCACTAGAATGAGGACAGACAGCAGTGGAGAGCTCCAGAGTCCAGCATCTGAGGAAAATGTGATACATTAACTTTATTGGTCACTGTTTGTTCAGTCAGAAGAATCTGGAACTTGTTGTCTGTACATTTCTCATAGCTCTAAAAAAGTACAGTGATGTGCTGCCATAGAAAGCATGATGAGAAAACTCAGTAAAACAAAAATTGATACCTTCAACAGTCAGAACAATCTCCTGTGAGGTCCCATTACCCAGATGATTTGCAGCCACACAGTAATAAACTCCTCCATCTGTTGCATTAAATGTGTAAACTTGTCCCTCAGACACATTAACGGCTCCATCTGAGCTGTTCTTGAACCAGGTGAAGCTGCTGGGAGGGATTGGCTCTGCTGGAGCAGCTCAGCGTCACCCAGCTACCTGCTGACACCAAACCTGATGGACTGATGGATGCTGAGGTGTCTTTAGGAGCATCTGAGGAAAATGTGACACACATTAACTTTATTGATCACAAACAGCTGAACCATGATGTGCTGACAGGATCACTTACATGAAACATTTAGAGTCTTTTCTGATGTGTTGACACGTTTTCCTCCATCTACAGGATATGTAGCAGAACATGTGATGGTGTATCCATCATGTGTGTCTGACAGAGTGATGTTCTGCTGGATTTTAGTTGTAAAGGTTCCATCTGTGTTTTTCTCTGTTTGTCTGTGAGAGTCTTGTTGGAGATTCCAGGTGAGTTCAGGAGGGGAGTGTGGACAGGGAGTGAAAGCTGAGCAGGTTATAGTGACAGACTCCTTCTCCTTCAGATGATTCACATCACCTGAGATTTCTAATCTGGGTCTTTGAGGTCTGCTTTGAGGAGAATCTGGGTTTTGGGCAGAAACAATGTTATCAGGATGTGACTGAAGATTTGACTCTGCTTTATTGTTTCTCATCAGTTAATAACATCTTGCAATTCAAAACACATCATCTGTTCACCATGAGTGGGTCAGTGTGATGGTGTGGACATGTACGGCTGCTGCAGGAAATGGATCATTGGTGTGTATTGATGATGTAACTGCAGATAAATGTTGCAGGATGAACTCTTTCAACTGGGTTCTATTATTTTCCTCTACTGCTACTCCAGACCACTAGGTGGTGATGTAAGAAAGGTAACAAAGCAGAGAGACTGTCAGATGTCTGATGTGCGCTATGATTTACTGTTACAGATCTGGGCATGAAAAAGTTCCCCTTTCTGCCGACTGCCAGCCACTTACCAGCTGACGTGTCTGCTAATTCAATCGCACAGAGAAAAACCTGTGTGCCCAGGGGAAATGACTTCAGAGCATAAATAAATGCCTGGAACAAGGATGTTTCTACACGCCAAGCTTGGATACCGTAAGTGATGTCGTATTTGTGGGACAAGCCGTTCAGCCAGTGATAGTGCAGTAATGGTGCATTATTAGTGCACCACTTCTGGCAGAAAAAGGAGGAACTTTTTCATGCCCAGATCTGTACAGAGATGTTGTGCTCCTGTTAAATAAACACACGTGTTCTACATTTCAGACTGTGTTTCATTCCAGCTGCTTTTTACTCACTGAAAACAAAACTGAGGGAGGACTGACTCTCAGACAGCAGCAACTAAAATCTGCTGCAGTCAAGAAGGAAACTCAACATTTACTGAAAACTGACTTTGATCATGTCAAGTTGGTTTAATTTAAAATCCGCCGGAGGTGAAAAATAACCAAAGTTACACAAGTATTTGCACTGTTTAAGTACTACAGGAGTAAGCATAAGTTTTTTCAAAGAAACAAAAAAAAAAACATTTCTTTGCACTTCCTCTTCTCAAGTGTGCAGAACAGTGAGTTTATAGATTACATATTCTTGTTCTTAATTTATTGAAATGATGCAGATGATAGTGATTAAAAAGAAATTCAACATTTGATCAAAATCAATTCTTTCATAGTTGTAAATCTGACAGCTGGTGAAGTAAAAGCTGCCACTTTCATTTCTCTTCTTATTAATAACATTATTTGTAAAGAATAGAAACTTTTCTCACCTTTAACTGTTATTTGAAGAGGATCACAAACAGCTGTTGCTTTATGCTGTCCATTCTCAATCCTGAAGAAGTATGTGTCTGAATGACTTGTGGTTAGATCAGAAAACAAAGAGGTGCAGTTTTTCTGACTCAAGTTTCCAATAATTGTGATTAGAGAGACGTTAACTAATTTACTGCTCTTGAAAATAACAACGCTTGGATTGTTGCCAAAAATTGATGAATTTTTCAACCAGACAGCATAGATAGTTTCCCTGAAGTTGAACATGGACTCATGTCTAACACTAAAGTTACATGGGATTTGCAGACAAGATCCACTCAGTGCTTCCATCTTCTCTGGTGTAGTGATGAAGAGTGCTGGGTTCTTATCACAATCAGCCCAAACATCTGTAAAAGCAGATTAATGATGAACATAATGTGGAGCAAAATCTGCCTGAAGAGAAACTTCATGATCCACAAACTCCAGTTCAGCTGCAGCATGTTACATGCGGAGACTTTAAACAATATCAGTGTTTTAAAGTGGAAATAATTCAATAATGTCTCCAAATGAAAGTGAAGAACAAACAGCTCACCTGAAAGAAAGAAGACACTCAGTAACATGTTGACTGTCACCACGTTCACAGACAGGGCTGCCATGAAACTCCCACATTCCTCCTTCATCTCTGAAAACAAGGTGGAAATAAACCTGATTGTTTTCAGGGTTTTTTTTTTTAAAAAGTTCAATAAATCATCCAGATGAATTCAAAATCCCAAGAAACTTCCAATTTCTTTCTGCATTGTTTAATTAAAATCAACAACATTTCCTGTGTTTTTCAGCAGAATTCATGAAAAGCAGAAACATAAAATAAGTTGCAGGATAAAAATTCAAGATATAAGAATCAGAAACATTTTTCTTACCAAATTTACAGCTTAAACAGAAACAGCAGTTTTAGATTCAGCTAGTTTATAATCTGAAGTTGATCAGCAGCAAATTCACAACACGTCTCTGTTAAACAGTGAATGATACTTACAGTAAAGTAAACAGATTGTTTCTTAGATGTCGTCAACCTTCCTTTCCTGACTGAAAAGAGGAAGTAATCTTTTATTGGCATCTTTAGCTCATTAAGGTGTGATTTTCTTTTTTACAGTCAAAGATCAGTTTAACACGAAACTCATTTGCTGTGTGTTGAAAAGCAAACTGAATATTTCAATACTCAATACAAAGTTAGTTATAAAATACATCTGTCAGTGTAGTCAGGTCTCCATCAGAACTACTGTCATCTGACATTTGCAAACATCAATAACAGACACAGTTCTTGTTCACATAAACAAATAGAAACAGGGCGTGTACATGTCACTATGAACCCAACAAGACAAATTCCTCTTTTACTTCAACAGCTCATCTTTTTCTCAATAAAAAACTGTTAGGAGGATGCATCTCACTTCTCTTCAGACACATTTTTTGTGTCTCCAAGGTCCCCCATCATGACTCAAGCAGAGTACTGAGTCCCTGCAAGAGAACCACATCCAGCCTCTGGTTCAGATATGTGGTTGACACCAAATCCATCCTCAAGAAGTCGATACATTGATGGAAAATTTCAGCTGACTGGACAGAAACATCAAGTTCACCAGGAACGATGCTGAAGACAAGGGTCCTTTTTTGTGTGTGGCCACGTTGAGGAAGATGGATGTTTATTCTTTAACTCACACCTCACACCAGGAGTGTGACACATGCAGATTGGAAATGAGCTCATTTTGGTTTCCATGGCAACAGATTAGAGCATCCACATTAACAGCATCACATGTTAATCTCAGATGAGGCTTAAATTATCATCCTGAGTTTCAGCATGGTTCCTGTTTTTACCACATAGATAAGAAGCAGAGAAGCAGTTTTCATCATACTTTACTAATAATCATTATTTGGTTTTTATTTTGACTTCATAGCAACAACAATACATCTCCCACCACAGTTTCATGTGTCAACATGTCAGATAAATATAACTAATCTGTTATGATGATGATTAATTATTTTCAGGTCATTTTAATACCTGAATGTGAGTGTTGTGACATGAAAACAGGAATGCTGTCATGTCTCTCATGTTCTTCAGCAATGATAGATTTCAAGCTAAATTCTGTTAATCATTCAAACTGTTTTTCATGCAGTTTAGCTCTTGTTCAGGTTAATATGAGGGATGTAATCTGGAAGTTTCAGAGATCCTGAGCTACATTTAGACAGTTTGAATAAAGCTGCTGAAAGATGTTTGCAGTAATGAGAAACTGGCAGAGCTTTTGCAAACAACTTCCTCAAAAGTTTAAAGTGTTTCTTCTTTTAACTTAAGAGGATTTTTTTTTTCAACAACAGTTTAACTGAGAGGTGTCATCAGTCTGTCTCCAGTTCTGGAGAAAACATTCATGAAACCTTGTTTCTATTTGCAGGGTGATGAAAACTGACTTCTCTTTTCTCAGAGATCACCCCTCTGCTGTCTGTAAGAAGGTATCTTCCTCGTCCTCTTCATCTATTTGATAGTTAAATGTTGCTCTGCAGTTTTTCAGACCACAGTCAGACCGATAAACAGCATCCATACCAGATGGTGGCGCTGATGAGGTCAGCTACCAAGGTTGGTGTCACACAATCATTATGAAGCCATTTTATTTATTCATCATGTTGATGTTTGCTGCAGTTGTCTATTTTGTTGACCAGGTTTAATTATCCGTTTTGTATTATTTATAATGTGCTGTGAGATTATTAAATTTATTCATGTTTCCATGTTTGATGGTCTGATAACCTGAAACCATTCCATGTAACTTGTTGGTTTAATAAAAAAAACATTCATCAAATAATCATTTCTTTTCCTGATCTATACATTTATCTATTTATTATTATCATCATCCTTTTTAACTTGCCCTGCATCGTAGCAAGCAGAATGGTGATCTGGCTGCAACGCCTGCTGGCTGATTACAATAATCCAGATCTCCTGTTAATCCAGACTAATGATTCAGAAGTTGAAATAAAACTTCAGGTTGTTTAAACAAACAAATTTATTCAGTTATACATTCAAACCAGGAAGTTACAGCTCACAGAGAAAAGAGTCATCAAACATCAGGTGAAAAAAAAAGGGATCTTTTATTGATGGTAGAACCACACAAGCATCAACACTCAGACACTTTAGAGACGGTCCCTTACTGCCACCTGCTGCTGATAACAACCTACAGCAGCAGTAAAACAGGACTTTTCTAAACCAGCAGATCAGAAACAGAACAAGGAAAAACTTTCATGTTTATTCACTTTTGTAAATACAAACAGATTTTATATGTTTTAAAGCAGAAAAAAAGCTGGTTTTGTTGTACAGACACCAGATATCACATCAGATATTACAGAAACTCATCATTACTCATCACTATATCCTGTAAAAGAAGATTTCATCAATGTGTGACATCATTAGTTCATCAGGTGACTTATTAATATATTATACATGCATAATTAGACCCCTGTTGTCATTGTATGATGTTGTGGTCACACAGTGTAGCTGAACAATCCAGTTATAATGTGTGTCTGCAGCAACCAGTGAGTCCAGTGTTCAGTCCACCTACTGGACTCTGAGTCGAAGCCAAATCAGCAGAACAAGCAGCAGAAAATGAGGCAGAAAGTCAAACAAGACAAACTAAAATGATGATTAATGATTATGTTTAGCTGCAAATTAGAACTGAGAAAACTTTACAGATTGATTTAAACATCATATTTCACTACATAACACATGCTCAGGCAGAGATAAAGAAGATAAAATAGAAATCCTTCCATTAACAGAGAGCTTGACATCTTCTGGTCTCCTTGTGGTTCATGATTCTTGAATCTGGATCACTCTGTTGACGTCGTCTGCTTCTTCTGCGTCCTGTGGAAATGAAACAGCACAGAGAGGTGTTGGTGCTCTGCAGTGAATTTACTGCAGCTCCAACTGTTTCCCAACAGGAGCTATATACATGTTGATTTCCTTTTCTTCTCAGACAGTTTGACAGTCTTGATAACAACAACAATGATCTCAGACAGCTTACCTTCTCTGCTTTGTTGGAGAATCTTGATCTAATCCAGCTGAAAGAAAAAGAGATGAGACAGATGTTAAACTCTGACATTTAAAAGAGACCAACTGGTTTCCAGCTGCAAAGTCTCATATCATAGAAGAGTTTGTCTCACCATTCAAAGATGAAGGTTGTACTGGAGAGCATCACAATTCCCAGGATCTTCAGTGTAACGTGGACAACAGCCCCAAACTCCTGGATGTCTGTAACAAGACAGCACGGTCACCTTCTCCTGAGTGGAAAATGTTTTGCTTCTAAACCATCATTAACTTTAATTCCTGCTGATTGCAGACGAGTCAAATCTAAACTGATGTCCTGATTAAACTTTGATGTTATAAACCACAATCTGAAATACTGATGTTATTCTTAATAAATCCAAAAAAAGATGTTACATGAAACATCAAGAGTCAAAATGACTCGGACAAAGTATTTTCCGGTCGTCTTTACATGACTGAGTCCTCACCCCTCAGAATTATTAACAGAACAAGGTGAGTTTATTTATTGTGTCTTCTTACTCAAATGATACGAAAATGCACTAATTTTAAAAAGACAAAAGAACAAGAACATGACATGACTCAGTTTATTCCTTCTTTTACCTTCATTTGACAAAGTTATCTATGATGAGATCATAGATGAGATCATTAATTAGGGCTGCACAATTAAACGTTAACAGTTCACACGTACATATGATCTTATTTCTACCCACAACGATTCTGAAGCATTTTTATTCACGAGCTAATCATCAGCTGCATCACAAATAAAAGTTTCCATTCTTCCCGGATTTTTTCATGCGCCCTCAAATGCAGCACTCCCATTGCTTCCCCACCCCCTAAGCAATGGTAAAGAACTACAACTACTGTATGCGTCTGCAGAAGAAGTGCTCCTTTTGAACTCGGTTGTTTTGTTCAAAGTTTATTGTGCACTAAAAAAAATTTTGAACAAAAAAAAAAAGAAAATGGTGCTGGAGAATTATGGTCTCGATTTTAAGAAAAAAAAAATTGTGGTTTACATTTTTCCCAGGATCGTGCAGTCCTACAGTATCATTAATAAATCCCTTTGTTCAGCAGGTGTGAAACTACAGTTACTGATACTACAGATTTAAACAATTTAGTAAAAGGTTTACCTTTAATATTGAGATAGATTTCTTTCTTCCTCCCCACTTATGTCTACTCTCCCCCAGCCCCTATACCCTCATTTCCACCCTCCCCACCCAGTGATGTCAAGGCATTAAAATAATAGTAGCATTAATCATGATAGTAAAGAAAAAAAAAACTGAACCATGATGTGCAGGTGTGAAATTACCATTACTGATACTGCTGATTCAAACAATTAAGTAAAAAGTTTACCTTTAATAAGAGGCTGGATTTTTTTGAGACATCTGATTGCCCAGATCATTTGCAGCCACACAGTAATAAACTTCATCTGTTGCATCGAAGCTGTAAATTTCTCCTTCAGCTACTTTCACGTCTCCATGTTTGCTGATCTTGAACCAGGTGAAGCTGCTGGGAGGATTGGCTCTGCTGGAGCAGCTCAGCTTCACCCAGCTACCTGCTGACACCAAACCTGATGGACTGATGGATGCTGAGGTGTCTTTAGGAGCATCTGAGGAAAATGTGACACACATTAACTTTATTGATCAGAAACAGCTGAACCATGATGTGCTGACAGGATCACTTACATGAAACACTGAGAGTCTCTTCTGATGTGTTGACACGTTTTCCTCCATCTACAGGATATGTAGCAGAACATGTGATGGTGTATCCATCATGTGTGTCTGACAGAGTGATGCTCTGCTGGATTTTAGTTGTAAAGGTTCCATCTGTGTTTTCCTCTGTTTGTCTGTGAGAGTCTTGTTGGAGATTCCAGGTGAGTTCAGGAGGGGAGTGTGGACAGGGAGTGAAAGCTGAGCAGGTTATAGTGACAGACTCCTTCTCCTTCAGATGCTTCACATCACCTGAGATTTCTATTCTGGGTCTCTGAGGAGAATCTGGGGTTTCATAGAAAACACACATTTTACACATTTATTAAACTTTGCAGTGGAAAAGATTAAAAACCCTGCAAGTATGCAATGAGGGCCTGGGCAGGATTCGATCCCCAGACACCTGGATGATTACACGAACCCCACGAATTAAATCATGCACTCAATGAAAAAATATTTTAAACTTGCATAATAAAACTCACCGTTAACTGTTATTTGAATGTCATCACAATTAGCTGTTGACATGAACGGTCCGTTCTCGATCCTGAAGAAGTATCTGTCTGAATGACTTGTGTTTATATCATAAAACAAAGTGGTGCAGTTTTTCTGACTCATGTTTCCAGTAATATTCATTTTATATGAATTATTTGACTTACTGCTGTTAAAGATAATATTTTCTTTATTATTTTCAAGTTCTGGTTTACTTTTAATCCACACCCCGAAGGTTTCTCTACTGCTGTCAAACGTTTTTCCTGTCTGAATGTTCTGCTGTCCTTCTGATTTAACTCTAAAGCTACATGGGATTTGCAAACAAGATCCACTCAGTGCCTCCATCTTCTTTGGTGTAGTGATGAAGAGTGATGGGTTCTTGCCACCACAAGCAGCCCAAACACCTGTAAAAGCAGATTAATGATGAACATAATGTGGAGCAAAATCTGCCTGAAGAGAAACTTCATGATCCACAAACTCCAGTTCAGCTGCAGCATGTTACATGTGGAGACTTTAAACAATATCAGTGTTTTCAAGAGGAAATAATTCAATAATGTCTCCAAATGAAAGTGAAGAACAAACAGCTCACCTGAAAGAAAGAAGACACTCAGTAACATGTTGACTGTCACCACGTTCACAGACAGGGCTGCCATGAAACTCCCACATTCCTCCTTCATCTCTGAGACTGGAAACAAGCTGGAGAAGAAAGCTGCTGCATATCAGTGTTTTAATTAAAGTATCAAATTAATTAAGTTATTAAAGTAAACATTTAGATTCCTCTACAGCAGCTACATATTCACACATTCAAACCAAAAAGTTCCTATTTACAACCAATTTTTACTGATAGAAATGAAAAACATTTAACAATGAACTTACTTTAAGATCATTACAGGTTAGCCAAAGTATCACAAGCAGAAATATAAAATAGTTTTCTTCACCTGAATGTTGGAAAATGAGAAAACTAATCTGATCTCATATGAAAGGACTCAAATATCAACAAGAGTTTTCTTACCAAATCTGCAGAAACAGGAAAAAAATTTGATTTAGAATAAAGTCCTGTGTTAATATCAGTGAATGAGCAGCAGATCAAACAACCAACTTCTCAGTTTCAAAAGAAATGTTTCGTGTCTACAAGCTGGCAGACGACTTTATCCTTCCTGCTCTGACCGTGTGAATCAGGAAGTCACCTCACTGTAGCATTTGGAGCTGATCGTCAGTGTTTATAACTGATTTGACCCTAGAATATGACTTTGTCTTGCAACTTATAGAGTTTACTTTCTGTTAACTGGCAAACTAAATATTTATGAGGTCTTTTTCTGCATACTTTTGTTAGGTAAAAAAATCAATCAAACTAGATGAAATTGTAAACTTTAATAGAGCATAATATGTAGTTAGTATTACTTAAAACCAAGTTTTAGCCTACGAACAATCTTTTTAATAATGAAATAAACATACAAATAATGAGAAGATAAACACACTTGTTGTGCAAATGACAAATTAAACTCAAACATTTTTACCCACAAACCAACTTCCTCTATTTATTTGATGTTCTCAGTTTTTCTTACTTTGTCCACAACTATCAGTCTGTATCTCACCCTCTCTGCTTATCTGTGTGGTTCATCACAAACACACAGTGAAAGAGTTTTATGTTTCTGTCTATTGCTGTTACTACATTGTACAGTGTATACATAAACAGTCACTGTCCACTTTATTAGGTGCACATTGCTACAGTAGTACCTGGTTACTACATTTTATAGAAATATTTATATACATTTACCATACATATACATACAGTATATGTAGATGCAGATTTTGATGTTTCCCTGCACAAACACACCAAAGTCAAATGAAATTATTGTCCTCAACAGCTTATTGTCAAGTTCTGCCTCAGCGTGTTGATCCATTACTCTAATTAAGGATTTCTGCAGCAGGAAACATCCAAAACCTGTTGGGATGTTGGATCAACTTTGCACACCCCTGATGTTGAGACGTTTGATGTTAGATTGAAAAACGTTCTCCTCTGTCACCACTAGATGGCAGTGTAAGTCTGCATGTTTGTGTACGACAGGTTCCAGTTACAGAATGTAGTTTTCTGGTGCAGACAACTAAAGATGTGATTTCCACATATACACCTGGTTGAAGGAGGATCATAAAGAAACAGCAGCTGTTTGTAGGGCAATATGTTTCATAATGTACGCTAAAGTTATTATTTGCAGGTTATTTTAAGCCAGACAGCAGAAACAGCAGGTTAACAGAGGTTTTCATTTCAGCAGTTTTTGTTTAATTACTCTCAGAAAAAGATCCTTCAAGAGGTTCCCACAGCTAAAGAAACAGCATGAAAGTGAAACACTAAACACACTTTTTCACCTCTAGTTACCAACTAGACTGATATCACCAAAAACAACCCAGACGCTGTCATCATGGAGGTTACAATATCATCAGTACATTCCCTGCATGGTCTTTGGATCTGCTGGTTTACTATCTGTTGTTCTCATCTCTGCTTTCTGTCACTCATCCCTCCTCTAACAGCCTCCATCTCCATCACTGATGACTCCACCTCAAGCTCAGCAGAGTGAAGGTGTCATTTTGATGTACCTGCATGAAGCAGCTGTTTAATGCTGAACTCCTCAAGCATCCATGTTTCCTGCATGTGAAGCTGTTCTGGAGTCTGATTGGTGGACAGCAGCATCAGAAAGGGACTGGGATCGATGTTAAGGTCGGCCTTTACCAGTTATATATATATATAAAATGCTCCCCTCTAACTTCCCCATCTGGGACCACACATGTACATGTCAAAGTCAAAGTCAACTTTATGTCAAATGTGCCCCATGTTAGCCATATAACACAGATGAGATTACAGTCCACTCAAACCCACGGTTTGATTTTATTATAATTAAATATAATAAACTATAATATAAAAATATAAAAATCTAGGAATCCGCTAGCCTCGTGAGACAATCCTGATCTCGCGAGCTTCCGGTTTTCGCTCGCAGATCAGTCTGGCTTCTTTCCATCGAAGAGAGTTTGGAGCAGTTCACCAAACGAACGTCCAATCAGCGTTGGCTTTGAGGCAGGTTGAGGTGTGACGCAACGAGAAGCGACAGTTCAGTCTAATGCTGCGTTCCATTTTCACTGGAACTGGGAAGTGGGAACTGGGGGGTGACGTCACACCCGACCAACTTGCGTTCCAGCTCACTGGTCGGAAAACCAGTTAGCAGCCTAGCAAAATAACGTGTTTGCTAAGGCTATTGTAATTAGCCGCTGTTGGCACAGCTGGCGTTGTAGTTCATATATACCACATGAAAAATGTGAATTACACGAAAGCGGCTTCCCCTCACATCTGTATAAACCAATACTATGTGTCCGACTGATTTATGCAACAAAATATAAGTAAGAAGTGTAAATAAATGTAGCATTACAGAAGCTTCTAAAACTGCTAACACAGGGCGCGGCCATCTTTAAATCTGAACTCGGAGCTGCGAGAGTTGTCCGACTTTCCGAGTGGGAAATCCGACTTCAGGGGGGTGTTCCAGTTTAACCTTCCTACTCGGAACTGGGAATTTCCGACTTCCGAGTTGAAATGGAACGCAGCATTATGCTGCGTTCCATTTTCCTCGGAACTGGGAAGTGGGAACTGGGGGGTGACGTCACACCCGACCAACTTGCGTTCCAGCTCACTGGTCAGAAAAACAGTTAGCAGCCTAGCAAAACAACGTGTTTGCTAAGGCTATTGCTATTAGCTGTTTTTAGCACAGCTGGCGTTGTAGTTCACATATACCACATGAAAAATGTGAATTACACGAAAGCGGCTTCCCCCCACATCTGTATAAACCAATACGTGTACGACTGATTTATGCAACAAAATATTAGTAAGAAGTGTAAATAAAAGTAACATGACAGGAGCTTCTAAAACTGCTAACACAGGGCGCGGCCATCTTTAAATCTGAACTCGGAGCTGCGAGAGTTGTCCGACTTTCCGAGTGGGAAATCCGACTTCAGGGGCTGTTCCAGTTGAAACTTCCTACTCGGAACTGGGAATTTCCGACTTCCGAGTTGAAATGGAACGCAGCATAAACAACATGGCAGCTTCAGCGGACGAAACTAGCATCAGCATGGCTATTGCTCAAGTCTTATTGGAATTACGGAGCATTTTTTCACTGAAAGGAGAGTAAAACACTGTTCTGGAGTCTTTTCTCAAAGGAAAGTATGTTTTTGCTCGTGTTTTCATTGTCGCTTTGTTAGTAGGTCATTTGCTTCGTTGATCTGATTGGTTGATTTGTCCCGCCAACATAGGCGGTGATAGACAGATGCCTTATCCAATCATCTAACCAGTATTTTCGCCCCTTTCCAAAACTACTCTATGGATGGTTCCCAGATGGATATGCAGAGCAAATCCATCTGATGGAGTCAGGTTAGGAATCCGCTGGGATGACCAAGAAATCTAAACATGAAACCTAAGTTTAAATACTAAAGAAGATTACAAATGTACAAATGGGTTGACTGTAGACAATGTGAACGGTATTGTAATCCTAATGTAGGAAGTAGTGCAGATTTTACAGTGCAATGAAAATGTAAACAATGTAACTGTAGCATGTAACAGTAAAGTTTGGCAATGTAACAGTACAGTGGTCCTGATGGACAAAAGTGCACATAGTCAATGTAAACATGGAACTGTAACATGTGGAGTAAGTTTTTAGCAATTTAACAGTACAGTGGCAATAGGGAAATAATGTGGTGCATGACTCGTACTTTGTGATGATGGGGGTGAATGCGACAGGGTGAGAGTAGTTGTGGCAGGTGGGAGACGACTCCTTCGATACCGGGATGATGGTGGTGGCTTTGAGGCACGTTGGGACGACAGCTCGTCTCAGCGAGATGTTAAAGATGTCCGTGAAGACATCTGTGAGCTCCACAGCACAGTCTCTCAGGACGAGACCGGGAATCTCGTCAGGACTGGGGGGTTTCGTTGATCCTCAAAATATAATATCAAGAAACAATCTTTCAACTCTGTTGGCTGAGTTTTATTGAATAACCTTTATTTTAACCTCATATTTACATGAAAATGCATTTAAATGACAAGATTCTTTCACTGCAAAACATGACAACAGGCATTATTGGTGAAAAATAATTAACAGAAAAATCCAACTTGAAAACTTTGAATTGGACAAGAAAAAAGTTGAAACTGAGCTGCAGCTCAACTTAATAAATCCTGCTTTGACACTGATGAATGAAATAACAGCAAGAAAAGGGTATTAATAATCTATAAGTTTGTTAACAGTACATATACAAGCAATAAATGAAGGTGATGATAACACACTCATATACAGGCTGTACAGTGATGTGGTGGTTACCATCATCACCTCCCAGCAAGAAGGATCCTGGTTTAAACCTCAGCATGGACGTCTCTGTGTGGACTTGTGTCTGGTCTCTCTGGGAACTCTGGCTTCCTCCCAAAGTCCAAAAACATGCTTGTAAGGTGTTTAAATTCTTTATTTTTCCACCACTTGAGCATAAAGATCCTCTGGACCGTCAGCCGTCTGTACTGAGCTGCTTTCTGGCTCGGACACTTTGACCTGTGCGTACACCGTCTCCTGCTGCTGTCTGCTGTCCTGCACTGAGACGGAGGAAGGTTCAGGTCTCCGACTGAAGAAGTTCACGTCTCCATAATGAAGTTCTTCCTCCGTTTTATTGGCTGACATCTGAAGATCAAACTCCTCACCTGGTTGACTCTGTGGAAACATGTTGAACAAGGAATATAGTGATCTGGATCCTTCCATGCTGCATTAAATAAGTTCCTCTGCTACTTAAATGATGCTTTGATCAAACTTAAACAGCATTTTCATTAAAGTCATGTTGTTTATCCAGATGCTGTAAGAGTCTAATCACACATGGTGCATTACTGAAGACAAAAGTTGAACATTTACTCACGTGAGTCTGTCGTAAAGTTGGATGCTTGGACTTAAAGTAGCTGGAAAACATCAAAGATGTCAGAATAATTCTGCTGTGTTTCAGGTGAAAACACAAAGACTTAGACTGAGAGAATAAAAACTGAAACAAACATGAAGATCAGAGAATATCAGATTAAATCCAGATGGAGGAGGCTGATGGAACTGAAGGAGGACTGAATGAAGAAGAAGTCTGAAAAACATCTGAACATCTTCATCATCAGAATCAGAATCAACAGAGTGTGTTCAGTGGGAGGCTGCGTCAAGTTCGCTGTAGGACGGAGAGATACAGGAATTCATTCCTGCCAGCAACCATCGCCCTTAAGAACAAGTCTGACTTTTTTGTTTATTTATAAAAAAAAAAAAAAAAAGAAAAAAAAAAAAAGAGCTTTTACAATACTGAATTTCCCTTCGGGGATGAATAAAGTATTTTTCATTTCATTTCATTTCATTTCATTCATTTCATCATGTTCTCACCTTGAACTCAGGTTGATCTGAAACTTCATGTGAGGAACTACATTCTGTCAGATTCTTTCATTTCTGATACTCACCAAACACACACAACCAGGCTGATGACAACAACAACCATCACTAGAATGAGGACAGACAGCAGTGGAGAGCTCCAGAGTCCAGCATCTGAGGAAAATGTGACACGTTAACTTTATTGGTCACTGTTTGTTCAGTGTTTGTTCAAGTTTGTGTAAGTCTCATAGCTCTAGAAAAGTACAGTGATGTGCTGCCATAGAAGGCATGATGAGAAAACTCTGTAAAACAAAACTGATACCTTCAAAAGTCAGAAGAATCTCCTGTGAGGTCCCATTACCCAGATTATTTTGGCCACACAGTAATAAACTCCTCCATCTGTTGCATTAAATGTGTAAACTTGTCCCTCAGACACATTAACGTCTCCATCTGAGCTGATCTTGAACCAGGTGAAGCTGCTGGGAGGATTGGCTCTGCTGGAGCAGTTCAGCTTCACCCAGCTACCTGCTGACACCAAACCTGATGGACTGATGGATGCTGAGGTGTCTTTAGGAGCATCTGAGGAAAATGTGACACACATTAACTTTATTGATCAGAAACAGCTGAACCATGATGTGCTGACAGGATCACTTACATGAAACACTGAGAGTCTCTTCTGATGTGTTGACACGTTTTCCTCCATCTACAGGATATGTAGCAGAACATGTGATGGTGTATCCATCATGTGTGTCTGACAGAGTGATGCTCTGCTGGATTTTAGTTGTAAAGGTTCCATCTGTGTTTTTCTCTGTTTGTCTGTGAGAGTCTTGTTGGAGATTCCAGGTGAGTTCAGGAGGGGAGTGTGGACAGGGAGTGAAAGCTGAGCAGGTTATAGTGACAGACTCCTTCTCCTTCAGATGCTTCACATCACCTGAGATTTCTATTCTGGGTCTCTGGGGAGAATCTGGGTTTTCAGATCGAACACATTAAACAGAAACAGAAACAGATCAGTGATCAGACAGCAGCAGATACAAAAAGATGGTTTCATGTACACTATCCGTATCTCAGCTGATTTAAACTCTAATGACTTTGAAAAGTGACCACTTTGTGTTCGTATAACAACGTTGGTGTGAGCTGCCCTTCCACTTAACATCTATTTTCTATTTCCATAAAGCTTCATGACTCGGTGATCTCGTCTTAAACGTTTCCATGAATGAAAGACATGAAGGAGGTACATTTCCTCCTGCAGGACTGCAGTGTTGTTTGGTAATATATGATATGAACAGTGGTCCATGGTGAATTTTACAACTATTAAGAAATTTAGCAAGTAGTTTAGCTGCATTTTCCCACCATCTCTGTCCAAATATACACCGTTGCAGACAATAGTAAGCTATCGCTAACCTTGATGCTTAAAGAGGCTTCTTGTCTTTTTTAATGTGCTTCCTACCAAGAATCAACCATCAGACATCATCATGAATTAATGTTGAACTTCTTGTTCACAAGCTGCTTTCTTCAACATCGGGCTGAATGATGATGATGATGATCCTACAGTAGATGTTTCATTTCATTCTGAAGTTCTATCAAAGAGTATAGAACAACAAGAGGCGACACTCAGTAGAACGCTCCATTGCAACATTTCACCCATACGCATCCACCATTTTGAACTGAAGTGAGCAGTTTATTGCTATTGTATAGACCTAATAAAACACAGAAATGCCATTTTAAATAGTCTAAAACTCCGTAACTATTGTTAAAATGCATTAACACATACTGTAGCAAGCCTATCAAGAGGACGGTAATTACATCCATTCCCACCGCCCACACTAATCTTCGTGGAGATATGATACAGCCCAAGTAGAATATATTATAATTATAAAATCTATCATCATTTTATTTTAATTTTATTATAACATTTTTATATTGATATATATTTAACTATTTAAAAAAAAATAATACAAGTTTAATTACAAAATATTGGCCGGTAAATCAGTAATTTTCATACAATGTCTTCCTGTATGCCATTTCCAGGTAGATGCCGAAAGTATTCTGTCAATAAGGTTTAAAAACCAAATGAGTAAGCCAAGGCACTGTTTAACACTTGAAACAAAAAACATTTAATCCAATGCAACGCAACTGAAAATTCATAATGTCTGCTGGCGTCTACAAGGTGCACTAATTCACGACTTCAAATAAGTAATTTTCCCCAACTGTCTGTTGCAATCAGGTAAGCTGAGTGCCTTAACCCTTTACCAGCTCCACATCTTACATGCGGACCATTTAACCAAAAGACCAGCAGGGGTCCTCGTTCAACTTAAAAAAAAAAAAAAAAAAGATCAATCAAATGGCTCATCCAACTATTATCGAGGAAAAAAAAACAACGACAATTATTATTGAAAATATAGACTTGTCCACTCATACCCATATTTCCACAATGAGGTCTGTTTCAGTCCAAAATGGCGGACAATGTGTTTCCAACAACACAGCAGAGTGTCGCCTCTTGGTATATCTATACTCTTTGGTCCTAACAAACAAAATCTGATGTCAGTTTTTATTATCAGTAAAAATATTACAGATAAATGAAAATAAAACTCACCTTTAACTGTTATATGAAGAGGATCACAACGAGCTGTTTCCTTGAACGCTCCGTTCACAATCATGGAGAAGTATCTGTCTGTATGTCTTGGTTTTAAATTATAAAACAGAGTGGTGCAGCGGTTCCTACTCAGGTCTCCAATAATTTTCATTTCATAAAGATTATTTGACGTACTGCTGTTAAAACTGACCAAGTAGTGGGCGTTGGGTTTCTTGGAAGTTTTCACCCACACTCCATAGACAGTTCCTGTGTTGTAATTTTTCCCCCATGATCTAACTCTAAAGCTACATGGGATTTGCAAACAAGATCCACTCAGTGCTTCCATCTTCTTTGGTGTAGTGACTGAGAGGTGTGATGTTTTATCACAAGCAGCCCAAACACCTGTAAAAGCAGATTAATGATGAACATAATGTGGAGCAAAATCTGCCTGAAGAGAAACTTCATGATCCACAAACTCCAGTTCAGCTGCAGCATGTTACATGTGGAGACTTTAAACAATATCAGTGTTTTAAAGTGGAAATGATTCAATAATGTCTCCAAATGAAAGTGAAGAACAAACAGCTCACCTGAAAGAAAGAAGACACTCGGTAACATGTTGACTGTCACCACGTTCACAGACAGGGCTGCCATGAAACTCCCACATTCCTCCTTCATCTCTGAAAACAAGCTGGAAAAAATAAATGTTTAACTTTGTTTTTTCCTCTAACAGCAGCTTTTGTATCAAATATTTAGATTTAATCAATCTTCTAAGACATTTCTCATTTTCCTTTGTACAATTTAATTTTAGTTCAATATGTCATTTTCAATCAAGCTCATGAAAAGAAGGAAAAATCTTTCAACATAAAACATCAAAGTATAAAAAAAAGGGAGCTTTTTCTTTCCCAATTTGGGGGTTTAAAAAAAAAAAAAAATAGAAATAAAAAAATGTTTTTTAAAATTAAAGTTGATTAGGAACAAATCAAAAAACAACTTTCCTTTTTTGAAGAGGGATTTTTTTTTTCTATATGTTTGCACCCTCCTGCTCTGACTGTCAGAAGGAGGAAGTCCTCTTGTAGTGATATCTGCAGCTCATCAAGGTGTGAGTGAAATTTATATTAAAAAGTTCAAATCCACCAGAAATACTGTCATAAAAAAATGAAATCACATTTGTAAACAAAAACAGGAAAAATCCAACAGGACATCTCATCATTTTTAAATCCAACAAGCTGACTTTCTCTCTTTACTTCAAGAATGTTCTTTCAGCACAAATGGCCTTTTAATCATTTATGTCTCAAAATTTCTCTGTGAAAGCTGGATAAACATGTTGCGCACCACTGATATGGATGTGTAAACAAATATTGCTTTCTTCTCAGCCTGATGCTTTACAAGTACCTCCAGGCAAACTGAAAGTTAAAGTATCTTGGCCTCAGATAAAACTCCTTCCTCAGCTGGGTTTTGGTTCCCGTTGTTCACATTCTGAGGAACTGGGTTGGATTTACAGCATTACAGTGGTCCACATCCTATTAAACTGGAGATTTTGTGTAACAGTCATTATGTACAGATATAATTTCTGGACTTTAATATGACGTCCTGCAGGGGTCAGTGTTGGGACTACTTTGATTTTGTTTTTTGTTGTTCAGGAGGCAAATACTGTAGAAACACAACCGCAGGGACTGAAAACTGAAAAGGAGATGGGGTGAGAGATGCTGCTTAAAGGAATGAAATCAATACAGACAAAGCCCAAACTAAAGAGGAGCTAAATGGGGAAAACCAACACAAACCTAATCTATGACGTCTAAAAACCAAAGAGGAAAGGAGCAGCATCAATAAGCTAAAAACTAACATAAAAGCTAAAAAAGATATAACATATCCAAAACCCAGCGATAACACAAACTCCAAACTAGTGTAAAAAAACCTAAGGAATCCTAGCAACTATAGAAATTCTTGGAAAGCCCCAAAAACTAAGAAAACCCAAAGATGTCTACCAAAACAAGTAGTTATGAAACTACAAAAACAGAACAAATTAAACTTAAGCCACAAAAGAAACTAAGGCCAGACGGTTCCCAGCTGTCAATAAATACAGGTCTAATTTCTGGACTTCAATATGGTGTCCTGCAGGGGTCAGTATTGGGACTACTTCAATTTTGCTTTTTCATGCTTCCCTGATGATAGGGGTAGACAACTCCAGTCCTCAAGAGGTTTTAGATGTTTCCATGCTTAAACACACCAAATTCAACAACTTATCAAGTTTTGCTAAGTGATCTATTGATTTAAATTGGTTGTATTGAAACTTGCAGGACTGTGGCTCTCCAGGACCGGAGTTGCTTACCCCTGCCCAGGGTCATATCCAGAGACCCTGACTACTCATGGAGTGCTGATTAATTTAAGTCTATATAAATGAAAAAGTAAAAAGAGAGCAGGTGCAACTGAACAATTAAATGTGGAAACACATTTCAGTGGTTGTGTGATGTTTTTCTCTGAGGAGAGCAAAAGTTGCCAGCCCATTTATTCCTGCATTTAAAACATTTATTTTTGCATTTTAAAAAATGATTTATTTTCTTTGACAGTTCATTGAAGGAAATGTTTAGTTTGTATAGTTACCTTTTTTTTATTTTATTGTCTAAAACCCGGAAGTCAGCATATCACGTGACCCACCAGCTGAATGGGCGCAAGGTGTTTTAAGGTAGGCCCACAGCCTTCTCAGGATGAGATGTGCTGTGGTGCAGTGACCAGGCTGAGGCCTAAACCTTGTGGGACGTGTAAGTGCCTTCTTTTAACTGTAACTGTTTAACTTAATCCAAATCAACTATCTAATTTTGTGTTTATTATTCACAGGGGACCTTTGTTTTTCTTTATTATTTACTTTGCTTGAAAGATCCATTGTGAGCTCAAATAAAGACTGGAAAAGAAGTTGCCAATCATTCAGTGGTTATTTCAAGGGGGCAACACAAACACAAAACATATATTAAACAGGATAAGATCAGTAATGATGAAGATTGTTTCTGTAAAATCTGGTGTCTTTAAAACAAAACTAGCTGTGCAATAAAATGTTTATTTTTTGAAAACTGAAGTTTTTCCTTGTTCTGTTTCTGATCTTCTGGTTTAGAAAAGTCCTGTTTTACTGCTGCTGTAGGTTGTTATCAGCAGCAGGTGGCAGTAAGGGACCGTCTCTAAAGTGTCTGAGTGTTGATGCTTGTGTGGTTCTTCCATCAATAAAAGATCCTCTCTGTTGTTTATCTCACCTGATGTTTGATGCACTCCTTTCTCTGTGTGCTGTAACTTCCTGGTTGAATGTATAACTGAATAACTTTGTTCTCACAACCTGAAGTTTTTTTTTCAACTTGTGGATCATTTGTCTGTATCCACCGGAGTTCTGAATTGACCATTCAGAGGTAATAATCTGTCAACTCAGGTCAGATATAAATTAGATCATAACCAGAATCAGAGTTGAGGACCTCTGACTAATGAATCAGATATTGAGGTAGAGGAGGAAGAACCAGAGTTACCAGGTCAGCTACGACCAGGCAAACCAGTGTAAAGTTTAAATAGACTGTTTAAACTTTACACTGTTGATGATGCAATAAAACAAAACAACACATCACACTCAATAAATGCACTGAAAAGATATGATTATACATTACTTGAAATAGTTTCAGGTTATCAGGCCATCAACACAAATAAATGAAATAATCTCAGGACATCATGAATAACAAACTGGTTAATTGAACCTGGTCAACAAAACTAACAATTGCATCAAACATAAACATGTTGAATAAATAAAATGGCTCCATAACAACTGTGTGACACCATCCTTGGTAGCTGACCATCAGCACCATCACTGGATGCTGTTTATAGGTCTGACTGTCGTCTGAAAACTGCAGAGTAACATTTAACCATCTAAATGCCAAAGAGGATGAGGAGGACAAGAAAACAGAAGTCAGCTATCATCAGACATCATCTATGGTGCTGATTAAAGTAAAATAAGAAACTCTTTGTTACTTTGAGGAAGCTGTTCGCAACAACTCTGCAAGTTTGTCATGACTGCAAATACATCTTTCAGCAATTTCATTTAAACTGTCCAAACGTAGCTCACAAGGATCTCTGTTACTTAAAGATTCATCCATCTTTCATATTAAAAAGGATAAATGTTTTTATTTATTTATTTATTTTACATAAAGCTGTCTGAATTCCTGCAGCTTGTGGGGCAAGTAAAGACAGGATGCCTGACTATAAAACAAGTGAAGATGGCCTCCTCATCAAGAGAGATCCTGCATTCGTGGAGTGACTAGTTCCCAATTGTAGCAGCAAAAGCTCCCCTCCTTTGTATGCATCAGTTCACACTTCAAACAAGTGCACCACCATTTGTCGATCAGCCTGTTTCTCGTTATAGCTGCTGGTTCAGCTTGTTGGCCTGACACATCCCCTTCTCTCCTCTCTCTGCCCGTTCTAACTCCATCTTCTTTGTTCATAAAGGTATCCCTTTGGTGTCGTGTCATTACTTGTTACATAGTCAGTCATGCTGCCTTCACTTGCTCCACAATAAACTGTGACAGGTGAGAAACAGCAGATAGAAACGCAAGCAACAGCTGACAGGCAGCAGCACGAAGTGATATGAACAGAGAGGAAATGAAGCCGAGCAATTGCGAGGTCCTAATTTTTTAGGGGGTTAAGTGATTTAGTGATTCAATATTATCACCCTTTTAAATCCATATTGATTTGTGCAGCCAAACCTATACTTTTGTGACCCTAGAATGGCCTTTTCATCTAAAAACCAGACAGAACTCAGCTCAAACATGGGGCCAGGTCACTGTTTAAGCACCAACGCTGCTTTTTGTTTAAAAAACCTGTCCCTTTAACTTCAGAGCATTCAAGTCTAAAAATGAATAGAAAATCATTCATTATAATCAGTCAACATCACAACAGATTAGTTGTATTTGTCTGACGTGTTCACACATAAGTGTGATGTAGCCGATTGTTGTAGCTATTGTATATGAAGTCAGTATGATAACCAAAATTACCAGTAAATACTGTAATTTTGGGAACTTTAGGTCTGACTCTTATCTGAAACAGGCTCATGTGGGAACTCTGGATGTCAGGTGATTGCAGAGGAACTTCAGATCCACATATGTTGCAATCAGTGTGGATGCTCTAATCTGTTGGCATGGAAACCAAAAGGAGGACAATCCCAATCTGCATGTGTCACACTGGAGTCAGATTGCTGTCAGTCTGGTCATGGATAAGCAAAAAAAAAAAAAAAAAAAAAAAAAAAAGAAGAAGAAAAGTATATTAAAGAACTGATATTCACTTTGGAGACGACTCCACTAGACCAACAGCTGCTGAACCATCCTGTTTATATGGTATGAAAACTCTCCATCATGTGGATCAGTAGTTATTAAAAACACACATCAATCGAAACGGTTAAAACGTTCATCTTCTTCACTTCTGACAGAGATCTGACCAAACTAACAAAACACTCACCATTATATAATATGGGCTATTTTATCTTTAAATATTCAGTCTGTTTGACAGTCAGAGACAGTGACTCTGGAGGCAAAAAAATTTTTTAATAGAAATAAATCAGTCAAAGACTGATAAGATGCAACAAGTAGACGACTTCCTCTTTCTCACAGTGGAAGTAGGAAGGATGAAGACGTTTAGAGTCAACGAGTCAGTTTTTACATGACATTTGCTTTTAAACAGGGAGGCTGGTTATTTGATAAAGATCCACTGAAATAAAAATAAAAATCTGCTGATCTTAAAACAATATTTTTTGTGTTTCAGCTGCAGATTCATTTGGTAAGAAAAATGTTACTGAGCTTCACATTTTATTCCCTAATTTGAAATTTTAAACAGAGTTTAAAATCTCTAATTTGTGATTTTTTTTTTTTTTTGCATTCATGAATTCTACTAAAAATTGCAGATGTTGATTAGATTAGGTTATTGTATTGATATAATGATGTTATTTTATTCACAACTGAATACATTTTGAATTTCTTACAATGTTTATTAAAATCTTTTATATCTAAAAATTTAAGCACTGTAATTCGACAGCTTTCTTCTCCAGCTTGTTTCAGTCTCAGAGATGAAGGAGGAATGAGGGAGTTTCATGGCAGCCCTGTTTGTGAACGTGGTGACAGTCAACATGTTACTGAGTGTCTTCTTTCTTTCAGGTGAGCTGTTTGTTCTTCACTTTCATTTGGAGACATTATTGAATTATTTCCACTTTAAAACACTGATATTGTTTAAAGTCTCCACATGTAACATGCTGCAGCTGAACTGGAGTTTGTGGATCATGAAGTTTCTCTTCAGGCAGATTTTTCTCCACATTATGTTCATCATTAATCTGCTTTTACAGGTGTTTGGGCTGCTTGTGATAAAACATCACATCTCTTCATCACTGCACCAAAGAAGATGGAAGCACTGAGTGGATCTTGTTTGCAAATCCCATGTAACTTCAGTGTTACAGATGAGTCCGAGTTCAAAATCAGGGAAACTATCTATGCTGTGTGGTTGAAACATTCAGCATATTTTGGCAAAAATCCAAGCGCCGTCATTTTCAACAGCAGTAAATCAGATAACATCTATCCAATCACAATTATTGGGAACTTGAGTCAGAAAAACTGCACCACTTTGTTTTCTAACTTAAACACAAGTCATTCAGACACATACTTCTTCAGGATTGAGAATGGACCGTATAAAGCAACAGCTCTTTGTGATCCTCTTCAAATAACAGTTAAAGGTGAGAAAGTTTTCTATTCTTCACAAATAATGTTATAAATACAGTTTTTCTCAATTGCTAAAACACAATTTTTGAAATGTCCCCTCAGTTTTTCACAACTTTAAACACTAAACCCCAAACTCAAACTACTTTCCCAAAACCTCTTTTTCTTGCTGCAAAAGGAAGTTACTGACTCAAAACAGCATCACCTGGCCTCAAAAAGAGACACTATTGTCAAATCATGCCCAAGTGCAGCAAAATGTAGAACACTACAGAGCAATCAGGAAACACTAGAAGGAAAAAAGGAAAACAGAGTTCTCAGAACATCATGCTGTCAAAATGTATGTTTTTTTATTTACATCAGGCCAAATGCATCATGTCACAACACAGAGAACTCATAACATAAAGTACTAGAGCGCAGACCTCTGCCAAGCAGAACTCGCAATGATAAAGAATCCTTAAAAAAATTCATGGATCCAGAAGATGATCTGAATCACCACCAAAATGTAATGGGTTCGTTTTTGGGCTGAGGCTCATGACTGGTGAAAATTTCAGGTCAATCCGTCCAGAACTTTTTCCGTAAAGTTGCTGACAGACAGATAAACAAACCAACGCATCAAAAACATAACCTCCTTGGTGGAGGTGATACTGTAACATGGCAGATCACAGTTGCACGGATTTCACCTGAAATGAAGGCTCTGCGTCGGACCTGATTTTGTCCCCTTATGTCCTCACCCTTGACCACCTCTTATGGGTACTCTTCCTCTCTGATTTCCTTTATCCATCACAAAATCTTGACCTCCCACAGCTTCCTCAACTGGTTTATATTGGTTCCCTCATCATCAGCCAAAGGTGAAATCAATTTTGAGTCACTGTGTTTACCTGCTGACAACTGTGTCTTAGTTGTGATCAAAGTGTGCAACATGTGTTTACCATTTTGCACAGCAAGTGCATCACAATGCAAATGTGTTTGCAAACAGTGTCTAATGATGTGAAAGGTGCTTTAGGTTTTGATCACAAGAGGACCGATTTGATACCTTGGTTTAGGCTTCTGAAAAATTGGCTTTGAGAATGAGATTTAGTGTTTTAGCAACAGAGAAAAACTGTAAGAAGAGAAATTAAAAGTGGCAGTTTTTACTTCACCAGCTATCAGATTTACAACTATGAAAGAATTCATTTTGATCAAATGTTGAATTTCTTTTGTACGGAAGAGGATTAGGGCCACTAGAAAAAAAAAAAAAGAATTCTGAGAAAAAGTCAGAATTCTGATTTTTCTCAGAATTCTGACTTTTTTCTCAGAATTTGAGATTAAAGTCAGAATTTGAGAAAAAAGTCAGAATTTTGACTTTTGAAATTGGAAAAAAAAATCCTAATTTTTTTTTTTAACTGTTCTGGAAAAAAGTCAGAATTCTGAGATTAAAGTCAGAATTCTGATTTTTTCTCAGAATTCTGACTTTAATCTCAGAATTCTGAGAAAAAGTCAGAATTTGACTTTTTGGAAATTGGAAAAAAAAATCCTGAATTTTTTTTTTTACTGTTCTGGAAAAAGTCAGAATTCTGAGATTAAAGTGAGAATTCTGACTTTTTTCTCAGAATTCTGAGATTTAAGTGAGAATTCTGACTTTTTTCTCAGAATTCTTTTTTTTTCTAGTGGCCCTAATCCTCTTCCGTACATTTGAATCACTATCATCTGCATCATTTCACTAAATTCAGAACAAGAATATTTAGTCTATAAACTCACTGTTCTGCGCACTTGAGAAGAGAAAGTGCAAAGAAATGTTTTTTTGTTTCTTTGAAGAAAAAGATGCTTACTGCTGTAGTACTTAAACAATCCAAAGACTGTTGTAACTTTGCTTATCTATTTTTCACCTCAGGTGGATTTTAAATTAAACCAACATGACATGATCAAAGTCAGTTTTCAGTAAAAGTTGAGTTTCCTTCTTGACTTCAGCAGGTTTTAGTTGCTGCTGTCTGAGAGTCAGTCCTCCCTCAGTTTTGTTTTCAGTGAGTAAAACGCAGCTGGAATGAAACACAGTCTGAAATGAAGAACAAGTGTGTTTATTTAACAGGAGCACAACATCTCTGTAACAGTAAATCATAGCGTACATCAGACATCTGACAGTCTCTCTGCTTTGTTACCTTTCTTACATCACCACCTAGTGGTCTGGAGTAGCAGTAGAGGAAAATAATAGAACCCAGTTGAAAGAGTTCATCCTGCAACATTTATCTGCAGTTACATCATCAATACACACCAATGATCCATTTCCTGTTGCAGCCATACATGTCCACACCATCACACTGACTCACTCATGGTGAACAGAACTTCCATCATCTTCTCTTTTCTTTGTTAATTTGAAAAAAAAAAAGGAAGATCTAGTCTTTCTTTGTAAATTTAGAGGTTTTCGACAAATAATTATAGCACGACATCTACACAAAGAAAGATTAAAACTTAGAAAAGCTGTTGAAGTAATTAGTTCATGTTCGCATATGAGGGTGTTTTAGAGTTTTGTGATCATCATTCTGGGCATAATTTTAAACAAAGTTTTTCACTCTCATCATCATCATTCATTGTGTACTTTTGAGAGATATTTTGTTCAGATTTAATACAAAGTAAACTATAAAACTGCTCCTGCTTCAGTTGATTTAGTTTTGACAATGTAGAAATTAATGACTGAGAAAAACACAAAGGCTGTAACCCCCCACCCCATATTTCATTCATACAGAAAAACTGTAAAACTGATATTTTCTGCCTGATCACTGATCTGTTTCTATTTAATGTGTTTGATCAGAAAACCCAGATTCTCCTCAGAGACCCAGAATAGAAATCTCAGGTGATGTGAAGCATCTGAAGGAGAAGGAGTCTGTCACTATAACCTGCTCAGCTTTCACTCCCTGTCCACACTCCCCTCCTGAACTCACCTGGAATCTCCAACAAGACTCTCACAGACAAACAGAGAAAAACACAGATGGAACCTTTACAACTAAAATCCAGCAGAGCATCACTCTGTCAGACACACATGATGGATACACCATCACATGTTCTGCTACATATCCTGTAGATGGAGGGAAACGTGTCAACGCATCAGAAGAGACTCTCAGTGTTTCATGTAAGTGATCCTGTCAGCACATCATGGTTCAGCTGTTTCTGATCAATAAAGTTAATGTGTCACATTTTTCTCAGATGCTCCTAAAAACACCTCAGCATCCATCAGTCCATCAGCTTTGGTGTCAGCAGGTAGCTGGGTGACGCTGAGCTGCTCCAGCAGAGCCAATCCTCCCAGCAGCTTCACCTGGTTCAAGAACAGCTCAGATGGAGACGTTAATGTGTCTGAGGGACAAGTTTACACATTTAATGCAACAGATGGGGAGTTTATTACTGTGTGGCCACTAATAATCTGGGTAATGGGACCTCACAGGAGATTCTTCTGACTGTTGAAGGTATCAGTTTTTGTTTTACCGAGTTTTCTCGTCATGGTTTCTATGGCAGCACATCACTGTACTTTTCTATACCTATGGACAGACAACAAGTTCCCGGTTCTTCTGACTGAACAAACAGTGACCAATATCCCAGTTTCCTCGGAAGCTGGACTCTGGAGCTCTCCATTGCTGCCTGTAGTCATTCCAGTGATGGTTGTTGTTGTCATCAGCCTGGTTGTGTGTGTTTGGTGAGTATCAGAAATGAAAGAATCTGACAGAATGTAGTTCCTCACATGAAGTTTTAGATCAACTTGAGTAGGAAATAGATGTAGATGTTTTCTCTCCCTCCCCTTTCATCCCCCATGGTTATCTTTCTTTTTTGTTTCACCTAAAACAGCAATTATTCTGACATCTTTTATGTTTTCCAGCTACTTTAAGTCCAAACCTCCAACTTTAAAACAGACTCAGGTGAGTAAATGTTCAACTTTTGTCTGCAGTAATGCACCATGTGTGATTAGACTCTTACAGCATCTGGATAAACAACATGACTTTAATGAAAATGCTGTTTAAGTTTGATCAAAGCATCATTAAAGTAGCAGAGGAACTTATTTAATGCAGCATGGAAGGATCCAGATCACTATATTCCTTGTTCAACATGTTTCCACAGAGTCAACCAGGTGAGGAGTTTGATCTTCAGATGCCAGCCAATAAAACGGAGGAAGAACTTCATTATGGAGACGTGAACTTCTTCAGTCGGAGACGTGAACCTTCCTCCGTCTCAGTGCAGGACAGCAGACAGCAGCAGGAGACGGTGTACGCACAGGTCAAAGTGTCCGAGCCAGAAAGCAGCTCAGTACAGACGGCTGACAGTCCAGAGGATCTTTATGCTCAAGTGGTGGAAAAATAAAGAATTTAAACACCTTACAAGCATGTTTTTGGACTTTGGGAGGAAGCCAGAGTTCCCAGAGAGACCAGACACAAGTCCACACAGAGACGTCCATGCTGAGGTTTAAACCAGGAACCTTCTTGCTGGGAGGTGATGATGGTAACCACCACATCACTGTACAGCCTGTATATGAGTGTGTTATCATCACATGTTCAAATATTAATTGTACATGTACTCTAAACACACTTATAGATTATTAATACCTTTTTCTTGCTGTCATTTCATTCATTAGAGTCAATTCAGGATTTATTTGGTTGAGCTGCAGCTCAGTTTGAATTGTTTTTAGTCAAATTCATAGTTTTCATGTTGGATTTTTCTGTTGAATTTTTCTCACCAATAATATTTGGGTTTTGAAAATACCAAATCTTTGCCTTTTTCTGTCAACAGGCTAAATGTTTAATCAGATTTAGCTAAAATAAACCTGTAATGTTTTGTGTTTATACACTTCTGATCTCAGGGTTATGTTGTGTAAAGCTCAAGTTAAATAAAGGTTATTCAATGAAACTCAGCCAGCAGAGATGAAAAATTGTTGATTGATTGACAGATTGGACTCTACTGTTTCCTTCCTCCTGTTCTTTTTGTACTTGGGGGTAATTTGAAATTCATTACTGTTCATTTTAGTTTTTCAAAGATGCTTTTATTCTTAATAAACATTGCACTCTTGTTTCTTCCTTTTTTCCCCAAGTGGGAACCAACTTCTTTTCCTTGTTTTTAAAAGAATCCACACATTCACACAGTCTTTATAAATTTTAAATTATTTATGACCTCAGAAGGACTCAGAGAGCAACATCCAAGGAACTATTGGAGACCTGAGAGGGAAACACTGCTCTCTGTTTAATAACTTAACATTCTGGTAGAGACGGTTAAATGAAAAGGAATAAAATGCCCGGCTCCTTTTAGCTTTTACAACGTATGTGAAGGAATAAGAAGAAAGAATGCTGTCAATAGATAGCTGTGGAGTCTGGGATTGCTAGGCAACGGGACTGGAGCACTATGGGAAATTCTCGTCGGCTATGTTGTCCCACTTCAGCAGCCTGCAGTGTCAGAAGGCTGCTTGGAGTGCACAGACTACGTAGCCTAGATAGTCTGCACACTTTGAAGTGCATTGACTTGTAAATGAGACACAGCTTATATCAGCACCACATCGTCATGGATTTAGCCAAGAAAATGAGATTTGTACAGTAAAACCTACAGTAGCTACAGGCTGCACCTGACAATAAGCTGCAAGTGTTCACATTGTAGCATGAGATATTTACACAGGAAGTTTTTTTCTCTTCATTTTTTAAAGGTTTCCAATTAAATGGTCAACACAGTAACATACATGTGGGCCACATATTGTAAATGTTTTTGTTTTGTTTTGTTCTGTTTTGTTTTTTTAACCGTACCTGCAACACGGCAGGTTAAAAAGTCTTTATGTTGACGTCTCACAACTTGAAAGCCTGATGTCTGGAACAAAGTAACGTCCACCCATCTGTGGCAGTTGACAGTCCTGCTACAGGCACATGCAGACGACTGCAGATCAGCTACATGTACCAGGAAAACCAAAGAAAAGTCCAAGAAGAGTTTGTTTGAATTTGTTGGTTGATGATACAATGATAACAAACAACACATCACAAACATTTAATGAATGTATCTAAGAGGAAAAGACATGATTGTTTGATGAATTTACTTTTTATTGATACATGTTACTTGAGATGGTTTCAGGTTTTCAGGCCATCAAACACAAACACTGATAAACAAAATGAACAACTGCAACAACCATCAACATGTTGAATACATAAATGGCTTCATAATAAGTGTGTGACACCAACTTTGGTAGCTGATCTCATCGGCTCAGCCATCTGCTGTGGATGCTGTTTATAGGTCTGAGACTGCAGAGCAACATTTAACCATCTATGGCAATGCTGAGGAGGATGAGGAGGGCAGGAAAACAGAAGTCAGTTATCATCAGACATCATCTATGGTGCCTACTAAAGAAAAAGAAGAAGCTCAGTACTTTGAGGAAGTTGTTTGAAACACCTCTGCAAGTTTCTGATGACTATAAACATCTTTCTGCAACTTTATTTAAACACGTAGCTCACAATGATCCAGACTACAGTTCCTCCATCCCTCATATTAACCTGAACAAGAGCTAAATTGTGTGAAAAACAGTTTCAATTACAGTCCAGCTTGAAAATTAAATTAATAAAGAAAAGCAATCTACAGCAAACAACAATCTAGTTTTTATTACACTTGAACAGTAATGACATGAAAGTTATTCTGCCTTAACTTCAGAACATTCAGGTCCTAAAATTAATAGAAAATCATTCATGATAATCAGTCATCATCATTACAGATGAGTTGTATTTGTCTGACATGTTGACACGTGAAACCGTGTGTGATGTTTTGCTGTATGAAGTCATTATGATGATCAAATCATTATTACCATCAAATTGTTTTGAGAACTTCATGTCTGACTTTGATCTGGTAAAAACAGGCTCCATGTGGGAATTTGATGTCAGGTGATGGAAGAGGAGCTTTAGATCCACATCTGTTGCATCAGTGTGAATGCTCTAATCTGTTGGCATGGAAACCAAAATGAGGACAATCCCAGAGATGCAACCAAACTAACAAAACACTCACTGTTAGATAATTCATCTTTAAATATTCAGTTTGTTTATCAGACAGTCAGAAACAGTGATTCTGGAGACAAAAAAATCTTTTGATATAAATAAATCATCAAAATGTGATAAGATGCAACAAGTAGACGACTTCCTCTTTCTCACAGAGGAAGCAGGAAGGATGAAGAAGTCAAGAGTCAACGAGTCAGTTTTTACATGACATTTGCTTTTAAACAGGGAGGCTGGTTATTTGATGAAGATCCACTGAAATTAAAAAAAAAAACTGCTGATTTTAAAACAATATTGTTTCTCTGTTTCAGCTGCAGATTCATTTGGTAAGAAAAATGTTACTGAGCTTCACATTTTCTTCCTAATTTGAGATTTTAAACATGGAATTTAAAATCTCTAATTTGTGATTTTTTTTTTTAAATTTATAAAAGTTATTGTATTGATATAATGATGTTATTTTTATTCACAACTGAACACATTTTCAGTTTCTAACAATGTTTATTACATTCGAATCTTTTGTTTTTAAAAAGTAAACACTGATATGCAGCAGCTTTCTTCTCCAGCTTGTTTCAGTCTCAGAGATGAAGGAGGAATGTGGGAGTTTCATGGCAGCCCTGTCTGTGAACGTGGTGACAGTCAACATGTTACTGAGTGTCTTCTTTCTTTCAGGTGAGCTGTTTGTTCTTCAGTTTCATTCGGAGACATTATTGAATTATTTCCACTTTAAAACACTGATATTGTTTAAAGTCTCCACATGTAACATGCTGCAGCTGAACTGGAGTTTGTGGATCATGAAGTTTCTCTTCAGGCAGATTTTGCTCCACATTATGTTCATCATTAATCTGCTTTTACAGGTGTTTGGACTGCTTGTCGGGATCAGACAGCACTCTCCATCACTGCACCAAAGAAGATGGAAGCACTGAGTGGATCTTGTTTGCAAATCCCATGTAGCTTTAGTGTTACAGATGAGTCCAAGTTAAACATCAGGAAAACTATCTATGCTGTGTGGTTGAAACATTCACCAAATTTTGTCAACAATCCAAGTGTCGTCATTTTCAACAGCAGTAAATCAGATAACATCTATCCAATCACAATTATTGGAAACTTGAGTCAGAAAAACTGCACCACTTTGTTTTCTAACTTAAACACAAGTCATTCAGACACATACTTCTTCAGGATTGAGAATGGACCATATAAAGCAACAGCTCTTTGTGATCCTCTTCAAATAACAGTTAAAGGTGAGAAAGTTTTCTATTCTTTTCAAATGTTATAAATAAGAAGAGAAATTAAAAGTGGCATCTTTTACAGGCTTCTTCACACGCTGTCAGATGTACAACTATGAAAGAATTAATGTTGATCAAATTTCTTTTTAATCGCTATCATCTGCATCATTTCATCAGTAGATTAAGAACAACCAGATACTGCAAAGGAAAGATTTTTTTTGTTTTTACTTGGAAAAAAATATGTTTACTGTTTAGACACTCAAACAGTGCAAATACTTTTGTAACTTTGGTTTTTTATTTTTCACCTCAGGTGGATTTTAAATTAAACCAACATGACATGATCACAGTCAGCCTTCAGTAAATGTTGAGTTTCCTTCTTGACTGCAGCAGATTTTAGTTGCTGCTGTCTGAGAGTCAGTCCTCCCTCAGTTTTGTTTTCAGTGAGAAAAAAGCAGCTGGAATGAAACACAGTCTGAAATGTAGAACAAGTGTGTTTATTTAACAGGAGCACAACATCTCTGTAACAGTAAATCATAGCGTACATCAGACATCTGACAGTCTCTCTGCTTTGTTACCTTTCTTACATCACCACCTAGTGGTCTGGAGTAGCAGTAGAGGAAAATAATCGAACCCAGTTGAAAGAGTTCATCCTGCAACATTTATCTGCAGTTACATCATCAATACACACCAATGATCCATTTCCTGTAGCAGCCGTACATGTCCACACCATCACACTGACCCACTCATGGTGAACAGATGATGTGTTTTGAATTGCAAGATGTTATTAACTGATGACAAACAATAAAGCAGAAAGTCAAATCTTCAGTCACATTTTGATGACTTCATTTCTGCCCAAAACCCAGATTCTCCTCAGAAACCCAGAATAAAAATCTCAGGTGATGTGAAGCATCTGAAGGAGAAGGAGTCTGTCACTATAACCTGCTCAGCTTTCACTCCCTGTCCACACTCCCCTCCTGAACTCACCTGGAATCTCCAACAAGACTCTCACAGACAAACAGAGAAAAACACAGATGGAACCTTTACAACTAAAATCCAGCAGAGCATCACTCTGTCAGACACACATGATGGATACACCATCACATGTTCTGCTACATATCCTGTAGATGGAGGAAACAAGACATCAGAGACAGAAAAGACTCTCAGTGTTTCATGTAAGTGATCCTGTCAGCACATCATGGTTCAGCTGTTTCTGATCAATAAAGTTAATGTGTGTCACATTTTCCTCAGATGCTCCTAAAGACACCTCAGCATCCATCAGTCCATCAGGTTTGGTGTCAGCAGGTAGCTGGGTGAAGCTGAACTGCTCCAGCAGAGCCAATCCTCCCAGCAGCTTCACCTGGTTCAAGAACAGCTCAGATGGAGCCGTTAATGTGTCTGAGGGACAAGTTTACACATTCAATGCAACAGATGGAGGAATTTATTACTGTGTGGCCACTAATAATCTGGGTAATGGGACCTCACAGGAGATTCTTCTGACTGTTGAAGGTATCAGTTTTTGTTTTATTGAGCTTTCTCGTCATGGTTTCTATGGCAGCACATCACTGTACTTTTATTTTTATCTTTTTTTTTTTAATAATTTGAAATTATTGTTTGGATAATTAGATAATCTGATAGATATAGAACATCTCCACGATTGCTTCCATCATTATGCCAATTTTTGGAGGTGAAACAAAAATTTAAAAGCGTCTGATTCTCATTTTTGTTGTCTTTTCAGCTGTTGCAATTTTAGTTATGTTTTCTTTTGATTGATTAACCCTTTTCACATGATAAGTGTGAAAAAAATAGTGTGAAAATAGTTTTATTCACATTCCAGATTTATGAAGAATGACGTCAGTAGTTCAGATTGTGGTTTATAACATCAGAGTTTAATCAGGACATCAGTTTAGATTTGACTCGTCTGCAATCAGCAGGAATTAAAGTTAATGATGGTTTAGAAGCAAAACATTTTCCACTCAGGAGAAGGTGACCGTGCTGTCTAGTTACAGACATCCAGGAGTTTGGGGCTGTTGTCTACGTTGCACTGAAGATCCTGGGAATTGTGATGCTCTCCAGTACAACCATCATCTTTGAATGGTGAGACAAACTCTCTTATGATATGAGACTTTGCAGCTGGAAACCAGTTGGTCTCTTTTAAATGTCAGAGTTTAACATCTGTCTCATCTCTTTTTCTTTCAGCTGGATTAGATCAAGATTCTCCAACAAAGCAGAGAAGGTAAGCTGTCTGAGATCATTGTTGTTGTTATCAAGACTGTCAAACTGTCTGAGAAGAAAAGGAAATCAACATGTATGTAGCTCCTGTTGGGAAACAGTTGGAGCTGCAGTAAATTCACTGCAGAGCACCAACACCTCTCTGTGCTGTTTCATTTCCACAGGACGCAGAAGAAGCAGACGACGTCAACAGAGTGATCCAGATTCAAGAATCATGAACCACAAGGAGACCAGAAGATGTCAAGCTCTCTGTTCATGGAAGGACTTCTATTTCATCTTCTTTATCTCTGTCTGAGCATGTGTTATGTAGTGAAATATGATGTTTAAATCAGTGTGTAAAGTTTTCTCAGTTCTAATTTGCAGCTAAACTTAATCATTAATCATCTTTTTAGTTTGTCTTTTTTGACTTTCTGCCTCATTTTCTGCTGCTTGTTCTGCTGATTTGGCTTCGACTCAGAGTCTAGTAGGTGGACTGAACACTGGACTCACTGGTTGCTGCAGACACACATTATAACTGGATTGTTCAGCTACACTGTGTGACCACAACATCATACAATGACAACAGGTGACTAATTATGCATCTGTGATATATTAATAACATTAACAGGATATGATGATTAAATCTGTAATATCTGATGTGATATCTGGTGTCTGTACAACAAAACCAGCTGTGTTGCTGCTTTAAAACATAGAAAATCTGTTTGTATTTACAAAAGTGAATAAACATGAAAGTTTTTCCTTGTTCTGTTTCTGATCTGCTGGTTTAGAAAAGTCCTGTTTTACTGCTGCTGTAGGTTGTTATCAGCAGCAGGTGGCAGTAAGGGACCGTCTCTAAAGTGTCTGAGTGTTGATGCTTGTGTGGTTCTACCATCAATAAAAGATCCACTCTTTTCTCTGTGAGCTGTAACTTCCTGGTTTGAATGTTTAACTGAATAAATTTGTTTGTTTAAACAACCTGAAGTTTTATTTCAACTTCTGAATCATTAGTCTGGATTAACAGGAGATCTGGATTATTGTAATCAGCCAGCAGGCATTGCAGCCAGATCACCATCCTGCTTGCTACGATACAGGGCAAGTTAAAAAGGATAATGATAATAATAAATAGATAAATGTATAGATCAGGAAAAGAAATGATTATTTAATGAATGTGTTTTTCATTTAACCAACAAGTTACATGGAATGGTTTCAGGTTATCAGACCATCAAACATGGAAACTTGAATAAATTCAATAATCTCAGAGCACATAAATAATACAAAATGGATAATTAAACCTGGTCAACAAAATAGACAACTGCAGCAAACATCAACATGTTGAATAAATAAAATGGCTTCATAATGATTGTGTGACACCAACCTTGGTAGCTGACCTCATCAGCGCCACCATCTGGTGTGGATGCTGTTTATAGGTCTGACTGTGGTCTGAAAACTGCATTTAACCATCTAAATGCCAAAGAGGATGAGGACGACGAAGAAGATACCTTCTTACAGACAGCAGAGGGGTGATCTCTGAGAAAAGAGAAGTCAGTTTTCATCACCCTGCAAATAGAAACAAGGTTTCATGAATGTTTTCTCCAGAACTGGAGACAGACTGATGACACCTCTCAGTTAAACTGTTGTTGAAACAAAATCTTCTAAAGTTAAAAGAAGAAACACTTTAAACTTTCGAGGAAGTTGTCTGCAACAGCTCTGCCAGTTTCTCATTACTGCAAACATCTTTCAGCAGCTTTATTCAAACTGTCTAAATGTAGCTCAGGATCTCTGAAACTTCCAGATTACATCCCTCATATTAACCTGAACAAGAGCTAAACTGCATGAAAAACAGTTTGAATGATTAACAGAATTTAGCTTGAAATCTATCATTGCTGAAGAACATGAGAGACACGACAACATTCCTGTTTTAATGTCACAACACTCACATTCAGGTATTAAAATGACCTGAAAATAATTCATCATCATCATTAGTTGTATTTATCTGACATGTTGACACATGAAACTGTGGTGGGAGATGTATTGTTGTTGCTATGAAGTAAAAAAAAATCACTATATAATGATTATTAGTAAAGTATGATGAAAACTGCTTCCCTGCTTCTTATCTGTGTGGTAAAAACAGGAACTATGCTGAAACTCAGGATGATAATTCAAGCCTCATCTGAGATTAACATGTGATGCTGTTAATGTGAATGCTCTAATCTGTTGCCATGGAAACCAAAATGAGCTCATTCCCAATCTGCATGTGTCACACTCCTGGTGTGAGGTGTGAGTTTAAGAATAAACATCCATCTTCCTCAACGTGGCCACACACAAAAAAGGACCCTTGTCTTCAGCATCGTTCCTGGTGAACTTCATGTTTCTGTCCAGTCAGCTGAAGTTTTCCATCAATGTACCGACTTCTTGAGGATGGATTTGGTGTCAACCACATATCTGAACCAGATGCTGGATGTGGTTCTCTTACAGGGAGCTCAATACTCTGCTTGAGTCATGATGGGGGACCTTGGAGATCCCATGGAGCAGCCATGCTTCTGTCTGTAAAACAGAGAATGTATTTAACATACGAGGAGGAGAAGCAGGAGTCAGACAGAGTCTAGATCCGATCTGAGGAGAAGGGAAGTCCTGAGGCATCTGTAAGTTACCATGTCCAGATGGTCCTGTAGTTGCTGAATACTACGGAAAATTTATGTCGGATAAGATGTGAACCGCTGTAAAGCTGTTCCTGAAATTCCAACCGTGTCTCGTCTGGGTAATAAGATGTTAGAAAAAGCAACCAAAGAGCAGCTGAGAGAGGAGATTTATCTGAGGTAATGGAGGAAGACTTTCAGTCTGCCTTTAGAGACTCTGGTTAACCAGCAGGATCATTGGAAGAGGAAAGCAATGCTTCTTTATCCATCCCTGCCACAAATATGTGCAACATATCTGTGGAAAGGTACGCAAAGGAGGGCCCAGGCGGGATTTGATCCCACAGACTCCCGGGTGAGAGTCACGTTTGCTAGCCAGTCAGCCAAAATGATGTACCTGTGTCCAAGCAGCCAGGTCACATCATCACTCGGAGGCATAGTGACAGGAGCATAAACTGCCACAGATTTATGTTTTCACACAAGAAATGTGTCTGACAGAAGTGAGATGCATCCTCCTAACTTTATTTTACTGAGAAAAAGATGAGCTGTTGAAGTAAAAGAGGAAGTTGTCTTGTCGGGTTCATAGTGACATGTACACACCCTGTTTCTATTTGTTTATGTGAACAAGAACTGTGTCTGTTATTGATGTTTGCAAATGTCAGATGACAGTATTTCTGATGGAGACCTGACTAAACTGACAGATGTATTTTATAACTAACTTTGTATTGAGTATTGAAATATTCAGTCTGCTCTTCAACAGACAGCAAATGAGTTTCATGTTAAACTGATCTTTGACTATGAAAAAGAAAATCACACCTTAACGAGCTGAAGATGCCAATAAAAAATGACTTCCTCTTTCAGACAGTGAAGAAAGGAAGGATGACGACTTCTAAGAAACAAGTCTGTTTGCTTGAAATGACATTCACTGTTTAACAGAGACGTTGTATTTTGGATTTGATGCTTATTGTCTTCAGTTCATAAACAGCCCTGTCTGTGAACGTGGTGACAGTCAACATGTTACTGATTGTCTTCTTTCTTTCAGGTGAGCTGTTTGTTCTTCACTTTCATTTTGAGACATTACTTGGATTATTTCCACTTTAAAACACTGATATTGTTTAAAGTCTCCACATGTAACATGCTGCAGCTGAACTGGAGTTTGTGGATCATGAAGTTTCTCTTCAGGCAGATTTTGCTCCACATTATGTTCATCATTAATCTGCTTTTACAGGTGTTTGGGCTGCTTGTGTTGGTAAGAAACCAGCACTCTTCATCACAACACCAAAGAAGATGGAAGCACTGAGTGGATCTTGTTTGCAAATCCCATGTAGCTTTAGTGTTACAGATGAGTCCTTGTTCAACATCAGGAAACCTATCTATGCTGTGTGGTTGAAAAATTGGGTGAATTTCATCAAAGATCCAAGCATTGTTATTTTCAACAGCAGTAAATCAAATAACATCTATCCAATCACAATTAAGGGAAACTTGACTCAGAAAAACTGCACCACTTTGTTTTCTAATCTAACCACAAGTCATTCAGACACATACTTCTTCAGGATTGAGAACGGACCGTATAAAGCAGCAGCTGAAGGTGATCCTCTTCAAATAACAGTTAAAGGTGAGAAAGTTTTCTATTCGACATGCAGATACATAAATGCAAAATGGTTTTAAGTTGTGTGATGAAATATTGCAGAAATCAGTTGTGTAATCTTCTTTTATTATTCAAATTTGTTCTTCGTCAGTGCATTATTTAGCCTACTGTAAATCCAGAAAACTGCATTACAAGTATTGTGCGATCTGATTTTTCTGCAGAAGAAGAGGATGATTTGAGTCAGGCTACATGAGGTTCTTAAAAAAAACAACATTAAAAAAACCTAAAGATAATTTAATTCTTATTCTTTCAGTAAGTAAACAATAGTAAGATTTTCTTGCTGTGGTTGCTTTTCACTGCCCGTGTGATATTAAATTGAAGAAGTTGAGTTTCCTTCTTGACTGCAGCAGGTTTTAGTTGCTGCTGTCTGAGAGTCAGTCCTCCCTCAGTTTTGTTTTCAGTGAGTAAAAAGCAGCTGGAATGAAACACAGTCTGAAATGTAGAACAAGTGTGTTTATTTAACAGAAGCACAACATCTCTGTAACAGTAAATCATAGCGTACATCAGACATCTGACAGTCTCTCTGCTTTGTTACCTTTCTTACATCACCACCTAGTGGTCTGGAGTAGCAGTAGAGGAAAATAATAGAACCCAGTTGAAAGAGTTCATCCTGCAACATTTTAACTTTATTTCTGCCCAAAAACAGATTTTCCTCAGAGACCCAGAATAGAAATGTCAGGTGATGTGAAGCATCTGAAGGAGAAGGAGTCTGTCACTATAACCTGCTCAGCTTTCACTCCCTGTCCACACTCCCCTCCTGAACTCACCTGGAATCTCCAACAAGACTCTCACAGACAAACAGAGAAAAACACAGATGGAACCTTTACAACTAAAATCCAGCAGAGCATCACTCTGTCAGACACACATGATGGATACACCATCACATGTTCTGCTACATATCCTGTAGATGGAGGAAACAAGACATCAGAGACAGAAAAGACTCTCAGTGTTTCATGTAAGTGATCCTGTCAGCACATCATGGTTCAGCTGTTTCTGATCAATAAAGTTAATGTGTGTCACATTTTCCTCAGATGCTCCTAAAGACACCTCAGCATCCATCAGTCCATCAGGTTTGGTGTCAACAGGTAGCTGGGTGACGCTGAGCTGCTACAGCAGAGCCAATCCTCCCAGCAGCTTCACCTGGTTCAAGAACAGCTCAGATGGAGCCGTTAATGTGTCTGAGGGACAAGTTTACACACTGAAGATGACCAACATGACAGATATAGAAAGTTACTTCTGTGTGGCTGTAAATACTCTCGGGACTCAGACGTCATCATGGAATCATTTGAGAAATGAAGGTAAAAGCAGAACCATCGTTTACATCATTCTTCAGTGAACAGAAACTGTAAAATTAAACGTGTTTAGTTCATTTTCTAATGATGGTTTAGAAGCAAAACATTTTCCACTCAGGAGAAGGTGACCGTGCTGTCTTGTTACAGACATCCAGGAGTTTGCGGCTGTTGTCCACGTTACACTGAAGATCCTGGGAATTGTGATGCTCTCCAGTACAACCATCATCTTTGAATGGTGACACAAACTCTTCTATGATATGAGACTTTGCAGCTGGAAACCTGTTGGTCTCTTTTAAATGTCAGAGTTTAACATCTGTCTCATCTCTTTGTCTTTCAGCTGGATTAGATCAAGATTCTCCAACAAAGCAGAGAAGGTAAGCTGTCTGAGATCATTGTTGTTGTTATCAAGACTGTCAAACTGTCTGAGAAGAAGAGGAAATCAACATGTATGTAGCTCCTGTTGGGAAACAGTTTGAGCTGCAGTAAATTCACTGCAGAGCACCAACACCTCTCTGTGCTGTTTCATTTCCACAGGACGCAGAAGAAGCAGACGACGTCAACAGAGTGATCCAGATTCAGGAATCATGAACCACAAGGAGACCAGAAGATGTCAAGCTCTCTGTTCATGGAAGGATTTCTATTTGATCTTCTTTATCTCTGCCTGAGCATGTGTTATGTAGTGAAATATGATGTTTAAATCAGTCTGTAAAGTTTTCTCAGTTCTAATTTGCAGCTAAACTTAATCATTAATCATCTTTTTAGTTTGTCTTTTTTGACTTTCTGCCTCATTTTCTGCTGCTTGTTCTGCTGATTTGGCTTCGATTCAGAGTCCAGTAGGTGGACTGAACACTGGACTCACTGGTTGCTGCAGACACACATTATAACTGGATTGTTCAGCTACACTGTGTGACCACAACATCATACAATGACAACAGGGGTCTAATTATGCATCTATAATATATTTTTAAGTCACCTGATGAACTAATGATGTCACACATTGATGAAATCTTCTTTTACAGGATATGATGATGAGTAGTGAAGATTATTTCTGTAATATCTGATGTGATATCTGGTGTCTGTACAACAAAACCAGCTTTTTTCTGCTTTAAAACATAGAAAATCTGTTTGTATTTACAAAAGTGAATAAACATGAAAGTTTTTCCTCGTTCTGTTTCTGATCTGCTGGTTTAGAAAAGTCCTGTTTTACTGCTGCTGTAGGTTGTTATCAGCAGCAGGTGGCAGTAAGGGACCGTCTCTAACGTGTGAGTGTTGATGATTGTGTGGTTCTACCATCAATAAAAGATCCTCTCTGTTGTTTATTTCACCTGATGTTTGATGCACTCTTTTCTCTGTGAGCTGTAACTTCCTGGTTTGAATGTATAACTGAATAAATTTGTTTGTTTAAACAAGCTGAAGTTTTATTTCAACTTCTGAATCATTAGTCTGGATTAACAGGAGATCTGGATTATTGTAATCAGCCAGCAGGCATTGCAGATCACCATTCTGCTTGCTACGATGCAGGGCAAGTTAAAAGGATGATGATAATAAATAAATAAATAAATGTATAGATCAGGAAAAGAAATGATTATTTAATGAATGTGTTTTTCATTAAACCAACATGTTACATGGAATGGTTTCAGGTTATCAGACCGTCAAACATGGAAACTTGAATAAATTCAATAATCTCACAGCACATAAATAATACAAAATGGATTATTAAACCTGGTCAACAAAATAGACAACTGCAGCAAACATCAACATGATGAATAAATAAAATGGCTTCATAATGATTGTGTGACACCAACCTTGGTAGCTGACCTCATCAGCGCCACCATCTGGTGTGGATGTTGTTTATCGGTCTGACTGTGGTCTGAAAACTGCAGAGCAACATTTAACTATCAAATAGATGAAGAGGACGAGGAAGACACCTTCTTACAGACAGCAGAGGGGTGATCTCTGAGAAAAGAGAAGTCAGTTTTCATCACCCTGCAAATAGAAACAAGGTTTCATGAATGTTTTCTCCAGAACTGGAGACAGACTGATGACACCTCTCAGTTAAACTGTTGTTGAAACAAAAATGTTCTAAAGTTAAAAGAAGAAACACTTTAACCCCTTAAACCCCAAGGTCCCCCAATTGGGGGACCTTAAGACTCTCTGCAGCAAAAGACGCACAATGTTGCACTAATTATGTAGCAATGTAGCCATACCATACATCAAATTAAACAGGAGAAACTCTGCTACAAGTACATATAAGTCATTTTAACATACACCAAGTATATTAATGTTTAAATATCAATATCTAAATAAGGTCAGAACGTCCACCCACTCTGCACATTTCCATCGCTACCTCTCTGATACTTCATGGTAGACAAACAAACAGTATATCATATGAAAGCTGAGAACCTGACGATTTCAACAGTACCACTATTATTTCTCTACGACAAAAACTCAGTGAACCAGCAGCCAAAGAATACAAACATAAACAACCGCTTACTTAGAGTGACTAACAGAAATTCTGTCTTACACAACAAAAGTCCCAAGTGTTCCCTTTATTATGACACGAAAATGGCTCAAATAGACCTTGTAGATGCAGAGATATACTCTATTCATTTTGGGTATGTCATTTTCAAGCAGAAACCTTAAAAAGAGCTATAGAGCTTAAGAGGTTAAACTTTTGAGGAAGTTGTTTGCAACAGCTCTGCCAGTTTCTCATTACTGCAAACATCTTTCAGCAGCTTTATTCAAACTGTCTAAATGTAGCTCAGGATCTCTGAAACTTCCAGATTACATCCCTCATATTAACCTGAACAAGAGCTAAACTGCATGAAAAACAGTTTGAATGATCAACAGAATTTAGCTTGAAATCTATCATTGCTGAAGAACATGAGAGACACGACAGCATTCCTGTTTTAATGTCACAACACTCACATTCAGGTATTAAAATGACCTGAAAATAATTCATCATCATCATTAGTTGTATTTATCTGACATGTTGACACATGAAACTGTGGTGGGAGATGTATTGTTGTTGCTATGAAGTCAAAATAAAAACCAAATGATGATTATTAGTAAAGTATGATGAAAACTGCTTTTTTGCTTCTTATCTATGTGGTAAAAACAGGAACCATGCTGAAACTCAGGATGATAATAAAAAAAGATGAGCTGTTGAAGTGAAGGGGAGTGGATAGCCCAGTGGTAGCATCATGGGCTTGGGTGCGGAGGACCCGGGTTCAATCCCCCGACACGACTCCTGGGTGAACCACTGTGGACCCCCTGAGCAAGGTCCTTAAAGTCCCTAACCCCCCCCCACCAACTGCTCCCTGGGCGCTTTAAGTTACTCACAGTACAGAGATGGGTAAAATGCAGAGCCCTAATTTCTCGTCAGGGATCATACCAGTATAAAAAAAAAAAAAAGAGGAAATTGTCTTGTTGGGTTCATAGTGACATGTACACACCCTGTTTCTATTTGTTTTTGTGAACAAGAACTGTGTCTGTTATTGATGTTTGCAAATGTCAGATGACAGTAGTTCTGATGGAGACCTGACTAAACTGACAGATGTATTTTATAACTAACTTTGTATTGAGTATTGAAATATTCAGTCTGCTTTTCAACACACAGCAAATGAGTTTCATGTTAAACTGATCTTTGACTATGAAAAAGAAAATCACACCTTAATGAGCTGAAGATGCCAATAAAAAATGACTTCCTCTTTCAGACAGTCAAGAAAGGAAGGATGACGACTTCTAAGAAACAAGTCTGTTTGTTTGAAATGACATTCACTGTTTAACAGAGACGTTGTATTTTGGATTTGATGCTTATTGTCTTCAGTTCATAAACAGCTCTGTCTGTGAACGTGGTGACAGTCAACATGTTACTGAGTGTCTTCTTTCTTTCAGGTGAGCTGTTTGTTCTTCACTTTCATTTGGAGACATTATTGAATTATTTCCACTTTAAAACACTGATATTGTTTAAAGTCTCCACATGTAACATGCTGCAGCTGAACTGGAGTTTGTGGATCATGAAGTTTCTCTTCAGGCAGATTTTGCTCCACATTATGTTCATCATTAATCTGCTTTTACAGGTGTTTGGGCTGCTTGTGTTGGTAAGAAACCAGCACTCTTCATCACAACACCAAAGAAGATGGAAGCACTGAGTGGATCTTGTTTGCAAATCCCATGTAGCTTTAGTGTTACAGATGAGTCCTTGTTCAACATCAAGAAAACTATCTATGCTGTGTGGTTTAAAAATTGGGTGAATTTCATCAAAGATCCAAGCATTGTTATTTTCAACAGCAGTAAATCAAGTAACGTCTATCCAATCACAATTAAGGGAAACTTGACTCAGAATAACTGCACCACTTTGTTTTCTAATCTAACCACAAGTCATTCAGACACATACTTCTTCAGAATTGAGAACGGACCGTATAAAGCAACAGCTGAAGGTGATCCTCTTCAAATAACAGTTAAAGGTGAGAAAGTTTTCTGTTCGACATGCAGATACATAAATGTAAAATGATTTTAAGTTGTGTGATGAAACATTGCAGAAATCAGTTGTGTAATCTTCTTTTATTATTCAAATTTCTTCTTTGTCAGTGCATTATTTAGCCTACTGTAAATCCAGAAAACTGCATTACAAGTATTGTGTGATCTGATTTTTCTGCAGAAGAAGAGGATGATTTGAGTCAGGCTACATGAGGTTCTTAAAAAAAACAACATTAAAAAAAACCTAAAGATAATTTAATTCTTATTCTTTCAGTAATTAAACAATCGTAAGATTTTCTTGCTGTGGTTGCTTTTCACTGCCCGTGTGATAATAAATTGAAGAAGTTGAGTTTCCTTCTTGACTGCAGCAGATTTTAGTTGCTGCTGTCTGAGAGTCAGTCCTCCCTCAGTTTTGTTTTCAGTGAGTAAAAAGCAGCTGGAATGAAACACAGTCTGAAATGTAGAACAAGTGTGTTTATTTAACAGGAGCACAACATCTCTGTAACAGTAAATCATAGCGTACATCAGACATCTGACAGTCTCTCTGCTTTGTTACCTTTCTTACATCACCACCTAGTGGTCTGGAGTAGCAGTAGAGGAAAATAATAGAACCCTGTTGAAAGAGTTCATCCTGCAACATTTTAACTTTATTTCTGCCCAAAAACAGATTCTCCTCAGAGACCCAGATTAGAAATCTCAGGTGATGTGAAGCATCTGAAGGAGAAGGATTCTGTCACTATCACCTGCTCAGCTTTCACTCCCTGTCCACACTCCCCTCCTGAACTCACCTGGAATCTCCAACAAGACTCTCACAGACAAACAGAGAAAAACACAGATGGAACCTTTACAACTAAAATCCAGCAGAGCATCACTCTGTCAGACACACATGATGGATACACCATCACATGTTCTGCTACATATCCTGTAGATGGAGGAAAACGTGTCAACACATCAGAGACTCTCAGTGTTTCATGTAAGTGATCCTGTCAGCACATCATGGTTCAGCTGTTTCTGATCAATAAAGTTAATGTGTGTCACATTTTCCTCAGATGCTCCTAAAAACACCTCAGCATCCATCAGTCCATCAGGTTTGGTGTCAGCAGGTAGCTGGGTGAAGCTGAACTGCTCCAGCAGAGCCAATCCTCCCAGCAGCTTCACCTGGTTCAAGAACAGCTCAGATGGAGCCGTTAATGTGTCTGAGGGACAAGTTTACACATTCACTGCAACAGATGGAGGAGTTTATTACTGTGTGGCCACTAATAATCTGGGTAATGGGACCTCACAGGAGATTCTTCTGACTGTTGAAGGTATCAGTTTTTGTTTTACCGAGTTTTCTCATCATGGTTTCTATGGCAGCACATCACTGTACTTTTCTATACCTATGGACAGACAACAAGTTCCAGAATCTTCTGACTGAACAAACAGTGACCAATAAAGTTAATGTGTCACATTTTCCTCAGATGCTGGACTCAGGAGCTCTCCACTGCTGTCTGTCCTCATTCCAGTGATGGTTGTTGTTGTCATCAGCCTGGTTGTGTGTGTTTGGTGAGTATCAGAAATGAAAGAATCTGACAGAATGTAGTTCCTCACATGAAGTTTCAGATCAACCTGAGTTCAAGGTGAGATCATGATGAAGATGTTCAGATGTTTTTCAGACTTCTTCATTCAGTCCTCCTTTAGTTCCATCAGCAGCCTCCTCCATCTGGATTTAATCTGATATTCTCTGATCTTCATGTTTGTTTCAGTTTTTATTCTCTCAGTCTAAGTCTTTGTGTTTTCACCTGAAACACAGCAGAATTATTCTGACATCTTTAATGTTTTCCAGCTACTTTAAGTCCAAGCATCCAACTTTACAACAGACTCAGGTGAGTAAATGTTCAACTTTTGTCTGCAGTAATGCACCATGTGTGATTAGACTCTTACAGCATCTGGATAAACAACATGACTTTAATGAAAATGCTGTTTAAGTTTGATCAAAGCATCATTTAAGTAGCAGAGGAACTTATTTGATGCAGCATGGAAGGATCCAGATCACTATGTTCCTTGTTCAACATGTTTCCACAGAGTCAACCAGGTGAGGAGTTTGATCTTCAGATGCCAGCCAATAAAACGGAGGAAGAACTTCATTATGGAGACGTGAACTTCTTCAGTCGGAGACCTGAACCTTCCTCCGTCTCAGTGCAGGACAGCAGACAGCAGCAGGAGACGGTGTACGCACAGGTCAAAGTGTCCGAGCCAGAAAGCAGCTCAGTACAGACGGCTGACGGTCCAGAGGATCTTTATGCTAAAGTGGTGGAAAAATAAAGAATTTAAACACCTTACAAGCATGTTTTTGGACTTTGGGAGGAAGCCAGAGTTCCCAGAGAGACCAGACACAAGTCCACACAGAGACGTCCATGCTGAGGTTTAAACCAGGAACCTTCTTGCTGGGAGGTGATGATGGTAACCACCACATCACTGTACAGCCTGTATATGAGTGTGTTATCATCACATGTTCATTTATTAATTGTATATATTCTCTAAACACACTTATAGATTATTAAAACCTTTTTCTTGCTGTCATTTCATTCATTAGGGTCAATTCAGGATTTATTTGGTTGAGCTGCAGCTCAGTTTGGACTTTTTTTTTTGTCCAATTCATAGTTTTCATGTTGGATTCTTCTGCTGAATATTTTTCACAAATAACATCTGGTTTTTCAAAATACCAAATCTTTGCCCTTTTTTGGTCAAATTATTAAATATTTTATTACTGAAACCGATTTTTCCTAAAAAATAAACCTTCTGTAATGCTTTGTGTAGTTTATAGACTTCTGATTTTATTGTTTTTGTCATTTAACGCTCAGGTTCAAATAAAAGTTATTTAATGAAACTCAGCAACCAGGTGAAAGTTGTTGATTGATTGACAGGTGGGACTCGGCTTCTCCCTGCCTCCTTTTCTTTTGGGTTCCGCGGCATTTTTAATTAACATCTGTTTATTTTAGTTTTTTTGATATTTTTTAATAATATTATTCTTGTTAACATTTTACACTTGACATTTTTCCTCACAGATGTGGACCAACTTTTTTTTGCTAGTGTTTAAAAGAATCCAGAAATGACATCTGTTGTGTCTGAATTCTGCTACTGGACGTTGTCGTACACAAATATGCAAACTTGTACTGCCATCTTTTGGTAACAGTAAAGAAAACTTTTAGAAACAGTAACTTAAAAAAAATAAAAAATCACACCAACCTACACGAAGGTGGGCAAAGTTGCTTCCAGCTGTAAAAGTAAAGTCTGCCTATATCACCAGTTACCAAAATAAAATAACCTCAGACAGGTAAGAAGAACTAAGAATTAAAAAAAAAGATTTTGTGGAGAAAAAATATAAACCTCTGTAGTGAAGGCACATAAGCACTGAGAAATACCAAAGATTTGTAATTATGTAGAAGAAAAATACTTTTCATTTATTACATATTTTAATCTCTCATGAGTTTAAGATCAACTCACAGATGTTTAATCAAATTATTCAGCTGTACAGTATAATCTAAAAGATAATATACTGTAAGGTATACAGGTATTGTCCTCAAAATAAACATTTACATTCATAATTACAAACAAAATGAAAACTAAATGAGCTCTTATTCAACTTTACTATTAACATTATTAACTACAAAAATTACATACTTCTTATTGAGGACAATCTTATGATAAAATATGCAATATGTACTGAGACTACCAAAGTTTCATAACATTATTTATAATAAGCATAGCTGTTTTTTATCCCTCCTCTTCCGTATTTGTAGACATTATTCTTTGCACCTCTTTTAAGATACATTTATGCTTTTGCACCGTTTTATCTCCTCATCCAAACTCCACAAAGTCAGCCCACAGCTCGATATGCAGTTTTCATCATTGTAGCCTCGATGGAGGAACAGTCGTCTGTCATCTGAACGGTTGGTTGGTGGATCGGTTCCAGGCTTCCCCAGACTACATGATGAAATGTCCTCAGGCAAAGCATGTCCGCTCCCGATGGGTGTGAATGTGTGGATGTGACATACTGTAGTGTGAAGCACGTTTGATAACAGTGATGATGAATACAGTCCAATTCCTTAAAAAAAAGAAAAAAAGTCTCCCCTTACTGTAGATTGTAGCCTCCTTCTTTTTCTGTGAATCTTCCCAGGATGTTTCTTGGCCATAAATTATTTCTTACACATTATTTGGGCTGTTTTGAATTTCACCAAATCCATAAATTTCAATATACGATTATATAAAAAGCTGGTCAGTTTGTTCTCTGTATCCTGTTTTTAGTGCTTTTTTTTTTTTTTTTTTTTTTTGCATATGCTATAACGGCTGTAGAGTGATTTTATAGATGTTTCCTCAGACTTTCACACAAGAGAACATAGAAAACATTTTAAAAAAACATCTTTAATGTCATTAAAAAAAAAAGTTCTTTCAGCCATCAGCAGTCTCACCAGTGATTTGTTTTTATTACATCCTTGAATTCAAAGCTGTGAAAATAAGGAGAAAGGTGACCGGAGAATAATTTGTGGTAGCAGGGGGACGGGTCTCCTGTTATTCAGAGATGTGGAGCCTGTATTTACAATCAGTGTGAGGTGCAAACAACAGATCACATGACGGCAGCTGTTTGTGGTCAGCATGCACATGTAAAATAAGCTGCAAGGTGTAGAGGTTACAGGCTTCCTTTTGAGGAACTGGAAGCAGTGTTCCAGTCCTTTTTCTCTGTTTTTTAAGGGAGAAATTACACCTGAGGAAAATTTATTTTGAACCCAAAGTAGCAGAAGAAAGCTAATTTTTCTTCACTTGAGCATAAAGACATTCTGGATCCTCAACTGTATCCTTCAAACCGGTTGATGGTTTAACCTGTGCATACACTGTTTCCAGGTCCTGTCTATTGTCCTGCACCGGGTCAGAGGGTGGACCTGGTCTTCTCTTAGAGAATTTAACCTCTCCGTAATGAATTATTTCTTCTTGTGCTTCTGTTTTCCCTCTCAGCTGATCATCCTGCTCTTCACTTGCTTCATTCTGCAAAGATATGAGTTTTTGTTAATAGCTGGATGTCATCGGGTGTCAAAATAATTAATTAATTCATCCCAAAAAGTCTCAGCACACAAAGGTTTACAGCCGAAATGAGTTGCATCAGTTCAGAGTGGAATTCTCTCTAGTAATGCTCAATATTTTCCCACCTGGAGCTGCTGTCTATTTGAATTTGCTGCCTTTGTCCTCCTCCAATACAGCACTGAACTGTAGGATAAACCACCACCAACAAACCAGAATTTAACTGAGTATCTGTTCAAGTTCATTCCAGCAAGAAAATCTCTTTCAGATGCCGGTGCATTAAAACAGATCCTGCCGGCTGCTTTTGTGAGACTCACCAAACACACACAACCAGGAGAAGAATCCCAATTATTCCTCCAAGAATTGCCTCCCAGAATACAGCATGTCCTGCAGACAAACCTAAACAAAATAAATAAATAAAAGTAAAAAAAATCACACAAGGATCCAAAGCAAAAGCATTTATTACTGAGACTGTAATTCTTTCTGATGTCAGTGCTGTTAATTACCTTTAATATTGAGATTGATTTCATCAGATGTCTGATTTCCCAGATTATTAGTGGCCACACAGTAATAAACTGCTTCATCAGTTGCATTGAAGCCGTAAATTTCTCCTTCAGCTACTCTCTCGTTTCCATCTGAGCTGATCTTGAACCAGGTGAAGCTGCTGGGAGGATTGGCTCTGCTAGTGCAGCTCAGATTCACCCAGCTACCTGCTGACACCAAACCTGATGGACTGATGGATGCTGAGGTGTCTTTAGGAGCATCTGAGGAAAATGTGACACACATTAACTTTATTGATCAGAAACAGCTGAACCATGATGTGCTGACAGGATCACTTACATGAAACACTGAGAGTCTTTACTGTCTCTGATGTGTTCACACGTTTTCCTCCATCTACAGGATATGTAGCAGAACATGTGATGGTGTATCCATCATGTGTGTCTGACAGAGTGATGCTCTGCTGGATTTTAGTTGTAAAGGTTCCATCTGTGTTTTCCTCTGTTTGTCTGTGAGAGTCTTGTTGGAGATTCCAGGTGAGTTCAGGAGGGGAGTGTGGACAGGGAGTGAAAGCTGAGCAGGTTATAGTGACAGACTCCTTCTCCTTCAGATGCTTCACATCACCTGAGATTTTTATTCTGGGTTTCTGAGGAAAATCTAAGAACATTAAACAGAAGCAGATCAGTGTTTTTGTCAGAAATGAAGTGAATTGAAATTTTGTTTTTTGGCTTTTCTGTTTAATCTTTTTATTTTCCTCCATCTTTAAAGGTACCACATGTAAGAATTGTTGACATCTAGTGGTAAAGATGGGTATTTGACAGAAAAGATGTTTTCTTTCAAATGACTTCATATTCCAAGCACTGTTGTGAATGTATAACCATTTTTTTATGTCTTTTAAGGCATTACTTATCCCAAACAGTGCTTTAACTCCTATTAAACAAAGCTGGTACAGCAGTTTTAAAGTTCAGAAGGTTCTTACTACACACACATTGTTTTGTCCAATTAGGGACACTGTAGTAAAAGTTGTAGAACAAATATGGCAGCCTCCATATGTGCATCACCCAGCAAGTATATATATATGACTCATTCTTAGAAAATAAACATGTAACAGCTGTTCTAGCACAGCAATTATAAGTCAATAGAAACACAGTTTTGAATTATATACTGCATTTTTCTGTCATTAACCTTTGTTTTTTTTTACATACTGTACCTTTAAGGGGAGACACTACAGGCAAAACCCCTGTTTTTTCATCACCTGGTCAATTTTGAGACTTTTGTTTTTTTTCCCTTCTTTAACATGTTTTCTTTCAGACTAGTGTAAAAAAAAAACCCATCCAAAATAAACATTTTAGGAGTTTATTTCATGATACTTTGTCTGATGCAACCAAATCCCATCAAAATGCAGCTAAAGTTGGAGTTTTCTCAAAATGAGTTTTTTTTCTCTTAATCTGGGTAAAAAAATCTCCACTTCAGCAGCACTTACAGAAACCAAACGTTCAAGTTTTGCTCCTGACTGTATTCTTAAAGTTTTTACAGAAGGATTTTTTAATATCTCAACCACAGCCTGATTTATAGAACATTTCATCCCAAAAATATGCCAAAAAATGAGTTTTTTCTTGTTGTTGATTGTATATTCTAAATTGTGAAATGATCTATAGAGATATCCAAAATCCCCTCTGTAAAAACATTTGGCTTTAATATGTGCACAAAATTCAAAGAAACTTTGAACTTGGCTTAATCCTACCTTTTAGATTTTTTTTAAATGTATGCAAATTAGCGCATTTTGGCTAAATAACACCTCATTTTTATATTTAAACATAAAATTTCAGAAAACTTGCAATACAACAAATGATAGCCCAAATGTAAGGAATAAACCAGGACAGTTTCATGGTGATACCAGTTAGCTTACATTTTTTTTAAAAACTACACTAGTTTTGCTCTGTAGTGATTTTGAATGAACAAATTAGAATCTGAAATGTCTCAAAAATGAATGAGAGTGAAGGAAGCAATGATTAGCTTAAAATTGTGGCTAGGTTAACGATCGCAAAACTTCATAAAGGAAGGTGAGCCATTTGTGTTCATAGATAAATGATTGTTTCATTGATGTAAACTGGGTTTAACCTCATAAATAACTCATTTCTAACACACTGAAGCAAAAAGACCTAAAAACAGTGGAAAGATTATGTTAGAGCCATGAAATTATGTTTATTCTGTACATAACATCTGATTAGAAGAATTTAGTTATGAGGAATATATTGTTTCTTTTATTAGGAGGCATTTGATCATATCTTGTACTGTTTCATGTGTTTAGTATTTGGGCTTTATTACTTAATTAAGCTTCTTTAGTGTCCTGCATTTAATCAAGGGGAGGTGCACAGCTTTGTTTTTGATAGTGTGCATGCTCAGTGTATGGAAAAAACCGTCACTTTTATGGATGTGACAGACTATCTTTATTGTAAATTTTGAACTTTGTAATAAAGTGAAGTTATTTTCACATCCGTTTTTGCTTAAGTTGACTCAGAAACTTCCTGCAAGAGAGGCAAGGAAAGTTTTTTAAAGAAAGATATGTAGCCACTACAGATTAGACCTTCCTGTTTTTGCAATAAAGAAAGAAAAGGGAAGACGATGGAAGATCTGTTCACCATGAGTGAGACTGTGATGGTGTGGACATGTACGGCTGGTACAGGAAATGGATCATTGGTGTGATGATGTGGCTGCAGAAGAACTCTTTCAACTGGGTTCTATTATTTTCCTCTACTGACCACTGATGAAGTAAGAATGATGTAAGAAAGGTAACAAAGCAGAGAGACTGTCAGATGTCTGATGTACGCTATGATTTACTGTTACAGAGATGTTGTGCTCCTGTTAAATAAACACACTTGTTCTGCATTTCAGACTGTGTTTCATTCCAGCTTTTTACTCACTGAAAACAAAACTGAGGGAGGACTGACTCTCAGACAGCAGCAACTAAAATCTGCTGCAGTCAAGAAGGAAACTCATCTTACTATTTCTTAAATACTGAGAGAAGCTTTTTGTTCTTTAGTTGCTACGTTTTTTTTTTTTTTAGTTTTATTTGTTTTATAGAAAGAAGTAAATATAGCATGACTCAGCACTTCCTCTTCCTCATCTGCAGAACAGTCAGATCATACAGTAAATGGGTTGTTCTGAATTTAAATCCACTGAAAGACAAGAAATTTCAATAATAAAATATGTTTATACAACTGATTTCTGCAACATTTAGTCACACAGTTTATAATTATTTTATATTTATGTATCTGCATGTTGAATAGAAAACATTCTCACCTTTAACTGTTATTTGAAGAGGATCACAAACAGCTGTTGCTCTATCTCGTGAGTGATCGATTCTGAAGTAGTATGTGTCTGTATAACTTTTGGTTAGATTAGAAAACAGGGTGGTGCAGTTGCTCTGAAGCAGATTTCCAATCATTTCCATTGGATAGACATTATCTGATTTACCGCTGTTGAAAATGATATTTTGGGCCAAATATTTTAAGTCTGGGTTACTTTTTATCCAAATTCCAAATATCACTTTTTGGCCGTTTGTTTTTGTTTGTGGTGCAGCAGTAAAGTAACAGGGGATTTGTAAACAAGATCCACTCAGAGCTTCCATCTTCTTTGGTGTAGTGATGAAGAGATGTGATTCCTTATCACAAGCAGCCCAAACACCTGTAAAAGCAGATTAATGATGAACATAATGTGGAGCAAAATCTGCCTGAAGAGAAACTTCATGATCCACAAACTCCAGTTCAGCTGCAGCATGTTACATGTGGAGACTTTAAACAATATCAGTGTTTTAAAGTGGAAATAATCCAAGTAATGTCTCAAAATGAAAGTGAAGAACAAACAGCTCACCTGAAAGAAAGAAGACACTCAGTAACATGTTGACTGTCACCACGTTCACAGACAGGGCTGCCATGAAACTCCCACATTCCTCCTTCATCTCTGAAAACAAGCTGAAAAAGAAACCTGATGTCAGATATTTCATTAAATCAACTTATTTAAATTATTAAGATTGCAGAAATCTTCCATTTACAAGGAGATTTCCCTGTGTTAAATTTGCCAACATCTGCAGAGTTGTACTTTAAATGATCAAATATTCAGGAAACCATCTTGTTTTGAGATAATGTGCTGATCAGAGTCAAAATCTAGAAAGAAAGAGTTTTTCTCAGCACATATCATGAAACGCATAGAGGTTAAAAACTGTAATGATAAAAATCAGGAAGACTGTCCTCACCTTATCTTCAGCTTTAACAAGGAAACAATCTGGTTGTAAAAGCAATATGTGAATTTTAGATGATCAGCTGCATATCCAATAACCAACTTCTCAACTGAGTTTCAAAGCCCACTGACATTTCATCCTTCCCTCTTCTTTAAAAGAGGATGTCAGCTTTTTGGGTGTCTTCATCTAATCAATATGTAAAAAAAAGTTGAGCCATCTACCAGACAACAGACTGAATATGTGAACATATATGAATAAGGCGTTTCTTGAAGTGTTCATTTAGATTTTAAAGAAATAAAGTTGTTGTTCACAACACAAATGAACAGATAAAAACACCTTTTCTTCTTCTTTTTTTTTTTAAGGTCAGCTTCTGTCACAATGAACCCAACTGACTTACTTCCTGTGTTTACTCCAGGAACATTTCTTTTTTTCGGTTTTGCATATTTCATCATGTCTGACAAAACTCACTCTTGTTTTCCACTTAATTCAGTTCAGAGGTAATTGGAGCCAATCCAAGCTGTTATCAGATAACAGGCAGTAGTTCCCAGTAGTTGTAGTAATAGTTCTGCTTCTCTGTCTGGTGGATTGGAGCTTTGTGTGGCTATAGCTCCACATTGGGAGCTGTTTTTACTTGTTAACATGTCCTGTCCAGCATCATAGCAGAATGGTGATCTGGCTGCTGTGTTGTGCCATAAAGTTGTTTGCAGGAGGAGCTTTATGGCTCCTCTTGATATATCATTATGGCTTTTTTTGGATAATTTGTCTGTTGCTGTTTTCATCTTGATAACGGACCTAACAAGCAGGTGGAAAGAAGAAAGTAAACAGAAGAGAAACAAAGATTGAAGAGAATAAAAACGATACAAGGATTTGCCACACACTAAAAACTCCTGGGTCAAACTGCAGGGTTTAAAAAGGACCAACTAATTTCTGAGTTATTTCAACAAACTTCTGGGGTGACCCAACTTCTGGGTTAATAACAACCTTAGCCAGCATTGTATGTGAGGCCCATATGGGTTCAATTTTGGCTGCATATGGGGGACCCAAGTAGGTTTGTCCGCAGGTTCCATGGTGGCCCCACCACGATAGTCTTCTTCTTCATTTTTTTTTTTTTTTTTGTCAAAGAATATTATACATATATATATATATATATATATATATATATATATATATATATACATATATATATAAAAACAATAATATGACAATAATAAGTATTAAGAAGAAAACAAAACACAGTGCAACAATAAAAAATGAATAAATAAATAAAGGTGAAATAAAATAAATGAATAAATTATTTTCTCCCCACTGACTCATTGATATGTTTTTGTTTCAAAGGTCCCTTGGGGCTTACCGAAAGGGGCGTGACTTTGACTCACTGTTTCACCTCCAATGCAACAAAGCTCCTGCCCCTCCCTTTCCAAGCTCTGCCCCACCAGAACATGAGAGTGTTGTGATGAGTGGAGTGGGAGCCAGTCAGAAACAGCAGCAGGCATCTTAAAGTGACTTTTCAAGGTGTCAGATACAGACATGGAGCAAAGTCACATTTCTTTTAGGTTGTTTTTTTCAAAACTACTTAGTTATATGATTGTGCCACAAAAGGGAATTATGTAGCTACTGTACCTAAGAATGACATGAAATCCCCTCTAACACTGTGCTCTTTTTCTTTCCATAGGAATTATCATACATTCAAGTGTCTTATTGAACAAATGAGCACATTGACTTCTTATTTAAGAAATGAAATAAAGTGCCATGCTCCACAGAATATTCCGCCCACATTTGTAACATTTGCATGATGAAGGTCTTGTTTGCATTTGAACACGAAGAGCTGTCTGAGACATGGCCAAAGATTTCCTTCTTCGTCTCTTCTTACTCGGTTCGTTTTGGGGAGGTTTCCATAGTAAATTACTTGGGTCAAAAATATACTTGGGTCAAAGTAAAATTGGCTATTTCAAAAACTACAAAAAAAAAATTACAAAAAAATCACATGACTGTATGTAAGATGTGTGTTGTTTGAAGTTAAAACTGAGAGGCCCCTCCTTCCACACGCTATATGGCCCGCCTCTCAGAAGTGGTTGTGCTCTGTCGTTATTTTATGTGTTTAGGTGTCTAAGTGTGGTTAAAACTAGGGAGCTGGGGATTTTCTGGGAGGGACGACCCACGGGACACAGCAAGATGGCGACGGTGGGACACACCCAACTGGCTTCACTTTCAGTTCTTCAGACGTGACGGAGTACTACCTCCATATTTTTTACAGTCTTAGGACATTCCTCTTGGGAATTAGTACTGGTTGTTATCTGTTGATTAAACCCGACAAAAATCTTAAAAAAAAAACAGTTTATAACATACTGATATAAATATATGTATTTATGTAGCATGGTGGGATTTTTCTTTACACATTGTCTAAATTACATCATTTTGTTAGCAGAAAACTACCATTTTTAAAGATGAGATTTAGAATTTCATGTAGTTTTAAGACAGTTTAAGTCTTGTTATATTTGTGTTTAATACGTTGCTACATGATAATATTAATGTGCTTTTACATCATTAGGTGGTTGATAATCTAAAAGCAGACCTGGAGGAAAGAACAGATGGGAGACAATGTTAGGATGTGAATTTGATGCAATCTTTATCTTTTTTTATGCGTCAGTTCATCTACATGTCTACATCATATGTTTTTGGAAATGATGATGCAGAATGAATCAGCAGTGTGGGGAAAGTAAAATTAGGCAAAAATTAGGCTACTTTGCTTCCAGGAGTGTGGAATTAAAATGCACACTTAGAAAACAGTTAAATGTTGATAAAATCTATTCATGGGCCACTGTTACTGTCAAATAATGTGGATGTTCTCTTACGCAAAACCGCTTTGGGCAGTGTTGCCATGTCACAACCCCCAACCACAGACATTATATGCATGTCAACAAATGTTCCTACTTTACATTTTCTGATGAGACTGGGCTTCCTTCTACCCCTATATGACTGAAAACAATAAATTTAAAGTTACCCGTAACTTTATTAAAAGTTCATTGAAGGTTTTATATTATTTATGTCATTTTGATATTTGTTGCAAGAGGCTTTGCATGAAAGGCTCTGCTAAATTTGAGAGATGAAGGTTTTCATAACTAAATCAGGTGCTGTTGATTTGTTTTATGGCAAGATAAATGTGAAACAAATCAAATTATGCATTGTTCGAACAAATTTTTACAGAACAAAAAACAGGAAGGTTATGAAAGTTTTATAAAGTTCAAAGAATCTTCATCCATGGCTATGATTTTTATTATTATTATTAAAGTAAACAGAAGTGTAGGATGTACTTGCATCAAAAATGAATTAATCTTCAGTTTTACTTCATCTCAGTTACTACAAGATGTTAAAATAATGTAGTTGGAGCTTTTTTTGATATGTTTCTGCTATAATGTGTAAAGAGGATTAAGCAATTTAACTAAGATAAATGTGGTAAAACATCTGTTATTAAAATTTTGAAAAGATGATGGAATGAAGACTTCCTTTCATAACTACTTCCTGCGTATTTTCAGCAAGGAAGCTGCAAGTCGGCTTGCGTTATTGCAATATCTAAACAGAGGAAGGACATCACTGTCTGTTGCATTTATGGTGAACGTTTAAACAGTTACATTATCTACAGGCTACTTGTTTATTCTGTAGTTTCTTTCTTTGGTGAGGGAAAAAAAGATTCTAGGTGGACGTCACATTTTGGATTGTCTGCACCATAATAGTAAATTCTGTGTAACTGCAGCCTTTTTACACAAGCGTGGACTCAAACATTGCCCTGTCACAAGATGTTTTTCATTTTAAAGTATATGCCACCCCTGGGTGAAATTGAGCCTCCCCACACAGTCCCCCGAGTTGGACAAGTGGTCAGAAGCATTTTCTTGCTGACCCAGTCATTCTTTGAATCTGGCAGCACTGACTTTAGCTTAGCTTAGCCTAGTTGCGGTAATCTGGTGTTTCCAACCAGCACCACTTGGCGAAAGTGAACCAATTAACTCAAGATTTTTCTCCAATTACGTTTTGTGACCCGCACATTCTGATCGAGTACAAATGACAAGCTGATTTCACATCAAGGGACTGACTAGGTGGCATTCAGTAGGGGAACTATGTGCAGTAAAAGTACAGGCGAATCACAAGCGAAGCACCACAGATAGTAGAAACCCTGTTTACTGAAGTTGGGGATGCTGCGTGCTGCCTTTGCTTTTTCTCGAGCCAGTCAGCATTCTGGCTGCGGCATTTCGTACTCCTTAGTGTTGCTGGAGAGACTTCTGGTCCAGCCCAACATACAGGGAGATACAATAAGCCAATCGAGACGTGATAAAACAGTGGATAGCTCTTTCAAGGTCGTCTCGTGGTAAAAAGGCTTTAATTTTTCCCAGAAGCCTTAACTGAAAATAACTAGTCCTAACAACAGAACTAATCTGTTTCTCAAGTGTAAAGCTCGAATCAAAGGTCACACCGAGATTTTTAACATGCAAGCTAAAAAAGAAGAAGAAGCCAGGGCACAATAGGCTTTTCATTCAAGATGGCCACAGAAATTGAGCCAACAAAGATAAGAATTTCTGTTTTGTTTTGTTTGGGGACAAAACTTAGAGGACATCCAATTCCGAGGTATATGCCGTTAACAGCAGTTGGAGAGTGCAGACTTCCACCAAGCAGCTCAGTTCCCATTATATGGCAATGACAAAGAATAAAAAAAAAAACAATTTCAGTGATCCGATCAACACCAAAATTTAATCAGTTCTTCCTTGTGCCACTATCAACATTCCCCTGAAATTTCAATCCAAATCCATTCATGACTTTGAGTTATTTTGTAAACTAACAAACAAACAACTGCCTGCAATTACATTACCTCCTTGGTGAAGGTATTAATTATATATGTGTATTACATATTTGAAATATTTAGTTGTTCTTCCTAAAGAGGAATAAAAAATAAAAAATGAACCACAAACTAAAACTCAAGCTTTAGGAGTTTAACCGAGTAAAAAAAAAAAAAAAAAATACATGATTAACAATTTACCATATAAGCTTATTTTGATTTGCCTGGTGAGTTCGATGACGTCTGTGGAAATCATAGCAGCTAACAAGTTATTGGGTGTTGTCTTTATTTTAAGTGAGCTGTCTTATTTAAGATCTTAAGGTTTTTCTACCTCAACCTCTTAAGGGCACAAGTACCAAAGAACAGCAAATAAAAATAAATGTTACAGTTGATCTTTGCATCAAGGATTTCTCTATTTGATCGTTTGCTCTAAATTTACTATCTTTCATAGGAAACTTTGATGATTGTACTAAAAGGGCAGCCCTGTTCATTACTTCACCGGCAGAGATGGAAGCTCTGAGTGGATCGTGTCTACATATTCTATGTAACTTTAGTGCTAAACCAGGAAAAGGATTTGATGACAGAAACACTATAACTGGAGTCTGGATTAAAGACAATCCAAGCTTTGGAAACTTTCCAGACAATGTCATCTTTAACGGCAGCCATGCGAACAACACCTATCCAATGAAAATTACTGGGAACCTGAGTCAGACTGACTGCTCTACTCTGTTTTCATGAAAACAAATACGTCTTCAGGATGGAGAATGGAGCATTCAGGGGGTCAGCTATTTGTAATACTGTTCAAGTAAGAGTTAAAGGTAAGATAGTTTTCCACTGGTTCAATATACAGTATTATTGGTGCTGATTATTATATTATTTAGTGAATTTTACTTTCTGAAAACCCAGATTCTCCTCAGAGACCCAAAATAAATATCTCAGGTGATGTGAAGCATCTGAAGGAGAAGGAGTCTGTCACTATAACCTGCTCAGCTTTCACTCCCTGTCCACACTCCCCTCCTGAACTCACCTGGAATCTCCAACAAGACTCTCACAGACAAACAAAGGAAAACACATGTGGAGCTAAAATCCAGCAGAGCATCACTCTGTCAGACACACATGATGGATACACCATCACATGTTCTGCTACATATCCTGTAGATGGAGGAAAACGTGTCAACACATCAGAAGAGACTCTCAGTGTTTCATGCAAGTGATCCTGTCAGCACATCATGGTTCAGCTGAGCTGCTCCAGCAGAGCCAATCCTCCCAGCAGCTTCACCTGGTTCAAGATCAGCTCAGATGGAGCCGTTAATGTGTCTGAGGGACAAGTTTACACATTCACTGCAACAGATGGAGTTTATTACTGTATGGCTACAAGTGATCTGGGTAATCAGATGTCTCGAACAATCCATCATAATATTAAAGGTAAATACTGTAGTTAACAGTACTGACATCAGTATGAATCACAGTCTTAGTAAATGATTAAAAGGTACAGTATGCAAGAATTACTGACATCTAGTGGTAAAGATGCATATTTGAAAGATAAGATCTTTTCTTTCAAATGACTTAATATTCAAAGCACTGTTGTGAATGTACGGTGGCCTTTAGTGGCCAAAATTCTCCCAGACATTAAGATGTTTTCATCTGTGAGTGGATCCAGTGGTCTCAGGTGTGGCTATGACTGCACTTTGAGGAACAATTTTTTTGTTATGTCTTTTAAGGCTTTACTGATCCCAAACAGTCTGTAACTCCTATTTAACAAAGCTGGTACAGCAGTTTTAAAGTTCAGAGGTTTCCCACTTCACACACATTGCTTTGTCCATTCAGGGACACTGTAGTAAAAATGGTGGAAGAAATATGGCAGCCTCCATGTGTGCACCTCCCAACAAGTAGATATAAACGACTCATTCTAAGAAAATAAACATATAACAGCTGTTCTAGTGAAGCGATTACACATCAAACACAGTTTTGAATTATATATCAAATTTTTCTGCCATTGACCTTCAAGAGCACACTATCAAGCAAACAGCCACCCCCCTCTCTCCTTCCACCCTCCGCTCTCACCCCCTCCCTCGGCTGATTCAGCTGTGTGAGTGGAGCTGAGTAACTGCTGAGCAGTCAGGTCTGGGTTTTCAAACAAATGGATTTAAAAGAAAATTTCTGCAACACTGAGGAAGGCGACCACAACCTTGTCATTACCTGAAAGTTTATTTATTTTCTAAATGCTGTCTTGTCTGATAAACTAGCTCACTGTCTGAAATGCACACGTTGCTAACAGATAGCCTTTAGCAAAGTCCGACCACTGGGGCAGCTTGACGTAGTTTCTCTAAATAAGGTTACAGCCAAATAAGGTGTAGCCAATCAAAACAAAGTCAACTTGGCCTCCGGGTAAAGCTCCATATCATTACTGCACCCAACTCTTTTACTGAGGAAGGGGGGTCTAGTATGCCAAAACAATCCCCCGCTGTAAAAAGTGAAGTTTTTTTCTTTGGAGTATTGCAGTAATGTCAACTACATGAACCAGTTTTTGCTGCTATGTCATCACTCCTTTAAATCTGAGGAACTCTTTTATGAGAGCAAAAATAATCATATCTGTAAAGTCAAGGATATGAAGCTAAAACATTCATGTTGGTGAAGTTTTGCAATTTGTGGATAGCTTAAGTTTATTATATGTATTTAAATTAGAGCTATTTGCGTGTATTTGAACACAGACTTGCAAACCGCATAATTTGCACAGTTTACAAATCACATACTGTATTACACATGTGATATTACTGAGCCTATTTTCTGCTGTTCTGCACCTGAGTATTTCTGTCAGTTTTATTTCCTGTTCTTGCACCACAGCAGAGGTCCAGACAAGGTTCAAGATGCTTTTTTTGTCACTAACATCAGATGTGAAAGATTTCAACCTCAGCCAAGACCTCAGCCGAGAGGTTGTGGGGATGTTGCACAGCCTTGCTTCAAATGGAGGGTTGGTGGGGTCCTTTATAATCCCAGAGGTGCTTCTGCAGTGACTGATGTAAATATCTTAAATGGATAGGAAGCTTCATCCAAAGATCTCATTAGCTTTTTTGATCACCTGCTTTTGTGCTTTCCCATCATGTGCAGAGCAACTGCTGAACCACACTGTGATGAAATAAAACAAATGCACTTCACCATATCTGCGGACTCTAACCCTGGTAGGCAAAGATCAGGAGGCTTGAGGTTCTTCAGAAAAACTGGACTTCACCGTGATACTGACTGTTCTCCTGGTGGTGGATTTTAGGAGAACAGTCCTTTCTGATTATGAAGGTCCAAGTGAACTGAGTGAAATGATGAAGTAGCACACATGATAAGAACTGTTTGAGTTCTCCAAATGAACTTTAAAGGAGCTGTATCATGCTTTCCAAATGTTCAAAAAAGTCAAATATAGGCATTAATAAGCTAGATATGTTCCCATCGTTACTATAGAAACTAATTTGGTGTTAAATATTAGTTTTTCGATGCATCTAATTTCCAACACGGAAGTAAGATGGCTGACTGTACTGAACCGCGGAGCTCTCGACCAATTGCAGCATGTTTTACGCCCATTTCATGACGTCGCCCCGGAAGAGACACTTATTCTGAAGGGTCACAGAATTGTCTGTAGCACCGGCACCGGCAGCTCTCATGTGGATGTTAGTAGTAAACATTGATGGATAATTCCTCCGATCGACGGGATAAAACAGACCAGCCTGTTATGGAGCTGTATGCGCTCGACTCAGAGTCTGATATGGAGTTTGAAGTACACGCAGTACCACAGAAGTACCACAGAGACCCCTGACAAGCAAGTAATTCAGCGAACAAATCATAGGCTAACAGTTAGCGCTGAGCTAAGCAGCACTCACATGGATCTTGTAAACATTGATGGATAATCGGACTCCGATCAACGGGATCCAACGAAGCAGCCTGTTATGGAGCTGTATGCGCTCGACCCAGAGTCTGATATGGAGTTTGAAGTACACGCAGTACCACAGAAGTACCACAGAGACCCCTGACAAGTAAGTAAATTAGCGAACAAATCATAGCCTAACAGTTAGCATTGAGCTGAGAGATGTGTTGACTCACCAGTGTTGTTGTCTGTCCATGCGCGTTTTTATAGTAGGAACTGCGTCAGGTTTCAGAAGTAATCCCAGAGAAAAAAACACTTTACTGCCCGAGATTCATGAAGTTGTCAGGAGTGAAGTTTACACACAAAGTTGAGTTTTTTTCCCTGCTCCTGAAGTTAAAATCCAACCACTTCTGGCAAGTCGATTCATCCAGTACAACAAATACACTCCCACGCTGAACGTAACCACGCTGAACGTAACTGCATTTTCCCCAACTTTCTGTCCTCTAGAGCTTAAAAAAAAAGGGGAAAAAAAAGGAAGAAAATTCTCCTGAACTCTGGATCAAACGTCTGTTAGCTGATGGCTGCTTGTCTCTGAGGAAATCTTCTTGCAGGTGTTAGTTTCTTCCTCAGAGAGTGTGTATAGGATTCTCTGAGTTTCTGTTCAACAGAGGGCGTCTTGCTACGATACTGAGCGTGCGCATTTGGACTTTCGTGATTGGTTCCACGTTCATACGTAACGCGGTGGGTAGTCAGCCGTTTGCAGGGAGGTAGCGCTTGGTTTAAATATTCATGTAGATTACTCAAATATGCATGAATGAAGAAAAATAACGATTTAAATCATTTCTTGATGAGGAAATAACACACTGACATGCTGAAAAGCTCTTAAAAGTCCATTTTTCATGATAGGGCTCCTTTAAGGTTTCCTTTATTATCTTGTCAGGAAAAAACACAGAAACCCCCTCATGAAAGAAAGGACATAAATCTCCTCATATCCTTGCAGTCATAACTTTGTAAGTAACATTTGATCAATATCATTATAATGGTAATTTGATAAATCATTTGATTTGATAAATAATTATACTGGTTTCCCAGTGACCGACCAGTTACTGACTGTAATTTCATCACAATCAAGTAAAAATATAATCTATATGAATGAATTTAGTGTAAACTTATGCTTTAATTGTTTATTAGGGATGCAGAACTATCTGCATTTGTATATTTCTGTCCACTGTTGGTGCAGAACCTTCATTTCAGCATGAAGAGCTGCACCCAGTGTTTGACCGCTGCACAATAAACTGTCAACATTTTGGTGTGAGCATTGCAGTGGGCCCCATTTTAATCTGCCTCCATTCTTCCTTCAGACTGTGAAGAGGAACAAGAGAGAACACTGAAATAGTTCTCATTTAAATCAGCAGCTGCCATTCTCATAAATAACATCGTCTGCTCAGCAGAAGTAAGAAATCTTCCTGTAAAGAAAGTTGCGCTCCCGCTTCACCGTGTCAGCAGATATTTTAACGATATAATTATATAAACTGTGTTGCAGACAGAAGTCAAACATAGCAGGTACTTGCCTGGGTAAGATTTAGTCCCCAGACTCCCAGTTAAGAGTCATGCATGCTAACAGGTCAGCTAAAGTGATATCCCTGTGGCCGAGTAGCCAGGGCGCATGATTGATCTGTGGCATAGAGACAGAACCCCACACTGTCACATGACAAACCTACAAATATACACACAACATACAGAATAAATAGCATACGGTTAGCAGGTGATGTGTGGATTTTAGATGATCAGCAGCAGATTAAACAACCAACTTTATACCTGAGGGCAAAAGTCTTTAAAAGCTCACAGAGGTTTTCAAATACTTTCATGTACTTTTTATTCTCGCACCATTATTACGGTGTTTTAAGAGAATTTAAAGTGCTGATGTTTGGTGAATAATCCTGATTTAACTTACAGTTAAAGTCACAAAGCCAAAAGGTTCCAAAGCCATTTCTAAAGCTTTGGGACTCCAGAGAACCACAGTGAGAGCCATTATCCACAAAAGGTGAAAACATGGAACAGTGGTGAACCTTCCCAGGAGGGGCCGGCCGACCAAAATTATCCCAGCAGCACAGCGACGACTCATCCAAGAGGTCACAAAAGACCCCAGAACAACATCCAAAGAACTGCAGGCCTCACTTGCCTCAATTACGGTCAGTGTTCATGACTCCACCATCAGAAAGAGACTGGGGGGCAAAAATGGGCTGCATGGCAGAGTTCCAAGACCAAAACCACTGCTGAGCAAAAAGAACATAAAGGCTCGTCTCAGTTTAGCTAGAAAGCATTTTGATGATCCCCAAGACTCCTGGGAAAATACTCTGTGGACTGACGAGACAAACGTTGAATTTTTGGAAGGTGTAGGTCCCATTACATCTGGTGTAAAGTAACACGGCATTTCAGAAAAGCAACATCATACCAACAGTAAAATATGGTGGTGGTAGTGTGATGGTCTGGGGCTGTTTTGCTGCTTCAGGACCTTGAAGACTTGCTGTGGTAAATGGAACCATGAATTCTGCTGCTACCAAAAAATCCTGAAGGAGAATGTCCGGCCATCTGTTGGTGACCTCAAGCTGAAGCGCACTTGGGTTCTGCAGCAGAACAATGATCCAGAACACACCAGCAAGTCCACCTCTGAATGGCTTAAGAACAACAAAATGAAGACTTTGGAGTGGCCTAGTCAAGGTCCGCACCTGAATCTGATTGAGATGCTGTGGCATAACCTTAAAAAGGCGGTTCATGCTGGAAAACCCTCCAATGTGGCTGAATTACAAAAAATCTGCAAAGATGAGTGGAACAAAATTCCTCCACAGCGCTGTAGAAGATTCATTGCCAGTTATCGCAAATGCTTGATTGCAGTTGTTGCTGCTAAGGGTGGCCCGACCAGTTATTAGGTTTATTAGGGGGCAACAACTTTTTCACACAGGGCCATGTAGGTTTGGATTTTTCCCCCTACTAATAAAAATCTTCATTTAAAAACTGCATTTTGTGTCTACTTGTGTTATCTTTGTCTCAAATTTAAATTTGCTTGATGATCTGAAACATATAGGTGTGACAAACATGCAAAAAGATAAGAAATCAGGAGGGGGGCAAACACTTTTTCACACAACTGTATTACAATCATTTAAGTGGAATGTTTGTTTTTTTGTTGTTCTTGTTTTTTACAAGAGGAGTCAAAATCCAAAATAAAATGTGCACAAAATTCAGGAGATAAATTTGAGTCCATTGTTAGCTTCATAGCATAACTGCATAAGTCCTGTTTTAAGGTTTAAGGGCAGTGACATTGAGTCAGCAGATGTCATAAAATGTCCAAAATATAACTGTCATGTCATTGCAATTATGAGGATAAAGATATGCAGAAAAGATGAAAATCAGCAGTCAGAAAATAAAATGATCTTTTTATTGTTTTTGTTTTTTACTTGTAATAGTTTTAACAAGAAACAGATGGAACTGGACAAAGTGAATTTATGTTTGCTGCCCTGTGGTTTGGTGGTTTGTAATGTTTCCTCAAAGCAAGTAAGTTCCTGATTTGGTGGAGGCCTGTCTGTGTGGTGTTACCATGTTGTACCTATTGCATATGTGGTTTCTCTGCATGCACTCTGGCTTCCTCCCTCATACCGGTAACATGCACCAGGCTGTGGCTCAGGTGGAAGAGCAGTCGTTTATCAATCGAAAGGTTGGGGCAGAGGCAATTCTAGGATCAGAGGGTTAGGGGTGCTATGCACCAAGAGAGCTGCTCAGCCATTAAAGATTAATTTCATTTGTACAGTTTAGCACAGTTTCATTACAACATTTGTGAAAGATAAGCAAAATACTATCATGGAAAGTCTGTTACTAATGGGCGGAGAGAAACTGCAGTAGAAACTTATCTAAAGCATTTTGATGCCTTGTTACAATGGTGAACCAGATCCATCAAAACCTACTTTTTCCTCCTTTCTTAGAACACTTCTGATCATTTTCAAGCCTTAGATTTTTATTTGTTTTATTATCCAGACACAAAGTTATTATTGGTGCTATTTAAAAATCTGAATTCAGCTTTATCTTGATGAGAGAAGCTTGTTTTGGACATGCAGATGTGTCTAAGGGGTAAATGAGATCCATCAAAACCCCATTCATCCTCCTTCTTTATGGAGATACTGACAGTTTTCCAAAGGTACAATTAGATTATTTCTAATAAAACAAAGCTATTACTATTTTAAATATGTGAGATGGGCAGGATCAAACCATTTTTTGAGGGATGTTGAGTGTTGTATTTTTGTTGTGAAAATATTACACTTCAACAGTGTACAGTATGTTTTTTTTTTTATACTTTTCCAGTTTGAAAAACATGCAGTTAATATATACTGTACAAACATGAAAAAAGTTGTTACCCCTCGGTTAATGTGAAAGACAAATCCACAGTGGTCACAGAAATAACTTGAATTTGACAAAAGTAATAATGAATAATAAAAAAAAAAAAATCGATGAAAATTAATCAGTGTAAGTCAGACACTGCTTTTCAACTTTGCTTCAACAGAATTATTTTAAAAAATTAAATCATGAAACAGGCCTGGACAATAATGATGGTACCCCTAGAAAAGACTGAAAATAATGTGACCAAAGGGTCATGTTAAATCAAGGTGTGTCCACTAATTAGCATCATAGGTGTCTACAGTCTTGTAATGAGTCAGTGGGTCTATATATAGGGCTACAGGTAGTCACTGTGATGTTTGGTGACATGGTGTGTACCAAGCTCAGTATGGATCAGAGGAAGCAAAGGACAGGAAGCATGTAGCTAGCGCTAACCGTGCTGAACCGACACAAATCGTGACATACCTGACGGCTCTCCACTGATTGGTCAACGGAAATTGTCGTCTCTTCTAAAAATATCTGGCTCTGCTTACAGTGACTACAAGCCACAGAGAAAACAACAACAGCAGCTACACCTCAATATCATCCAATGCCTCCATTGTTGTTTTTTCCATGTCCACCGCGTGGCACGGCAGTGACCTCACAGCAGTCTTGACCTACTCCACCCACTTCCAGGTAGTAGACTAGTCCTTCTCCTGTGTGGAAACAAAAACCGTCCTGGTCGTCTTTAGCGTGTGGTGCTACAGATGTGGGCACGAAAAATTTCCTCCTTTTTCTGCCAGAAGTGGTGCAGTAATAGTGCACCATTACTGCACTATCAATGGCTAAACGATTTGTCTCGCAAATACGTCATCACGTACGGTGTCCAAACTTGACGTGTGGAAACGTCCTTGTTCCTGGCATTCATCTATGCTCTGAAATCGTTTCCCCTGGGCACACAGGCGTTTCTCTGTGCGATTGAATTAGCAGACAAGTCACTGGTAAGTGGCTGGCAGTCGGCTGAAAGGGGAACTTTTTCATGCCCCGATCTGTATACTGTGCTGTGCTGTGCCCTGTGCAGCTGCAATGGAAAAGGCCCAATAGTCTGATCAGATGAGACCAAAACTGAACTCTTTGGATGTCAAAAGACACAACATGTTTGGAAGAGAAATCGCACCACACTTGACCCCCAAAACATCATAGCAACAGTGAAGTTTGGAGGTGGGAACATCGTGGTGTGGGTCTGTTTTTCAGCATGTGGTACTGGCAGACTTCATATCATTGAGGGAAGAATGAATGGAGAAAAGTAGAGAGACATTCTGGACCAAAATCACAGCAAGGTTGTCTTCAGCAAGACAACCATCCCAAGCACACAGCCAAGGAAACAGTCACCTGGTTTAAGCAAAAGAAAATAAAGCTGCTAGAATGGCCCAGTCAATCACCCCACTTGAATCCAACTGAAAATCTTTGGAAAGAACCGAAGATCGGAGTTCACAGAAGAGACCTCGGGAACCTTGACAAAATGAAGGCAGTTTGTGTGGAAGAATGGGTCAATGTATGAATGAGCAACATATTCCACTGGTTTCTCCATACAGGAGGCGTCTGGAGGCTGGAATCACCAACAAAAGTTATTTCACTAAATGTTAAATACATTTCTGTAAGTGTATTCAATACTTAGTATGTGTACACATAACTTACTTCATGGACATAAATGTTAGGATTTCTTTGTATGTGTGCATTACTTGGGTTGTTGTCGTCATCTGGGGAAAATTTCATGTCAATAGCCCTACTAGAAAAAATGTTGACGTGTTCAGTACTTTTGTCCCCCCACTATACTGTAAGTATTTACCAGTTACCATACATGTTACTGTAGGTTAGTTCAGGTTGGTTTGACACACAGGACGAGCATGACAAGTCCCAGCAGCTGGAGTCCAACTGTAAGTGGCCCGACTCATCAAAAAGAGGAATAAAATGACATTGCACTGCGTTGGTGCAGCAGTTGACCTTCCCGGTACTGTTACTGCCCACAGACAAAACTAGCTGGGGTGCCCTGGGTAAGTGAGTGATTCCTGGCCTGACTTTTTTGTCTCAACCTGGTCTTGGGGTAAGGAGCTGGTTATAAATATAGAAAATAGTTTTGGGCCTGAATAGCTGTTTGTCTTCGTGATGAACTGGTGATTGGTTCCATTTTACTTCTGGGATAGGCTGGATAGGGCTCCTCATGACCCTGAAGAAGTGGAAAGAGAGAATGGAAATAAGCATGTAAAATTGCATATTGTTATAAACCACAGAGTTTTGTCATATAGAGGTGTTGGTTTGACATCTGATGAAACCTAGCAAAAAGAAAAAGAGAGTTTTTGCAGCAAACAGAGGAAGTGGTTCATTGGGTTCAGTGTGACATAGCTGACCTGTTTTCTGCTGTGTCGTTTATATATAAATCATTTTTATTCTCATGATGAACAAAAGTATGAGGGTTTTAATGAAAACAAGTTATATGTAAATAACAATGACTCATCGTCTTTGAGAAGGAAACTTTTTAAAAATACCAATCAGCTGATGACATCCAACAAGCTGACATCCTCTTTTAAAGAAGGACGGGTGAAAGCTTTTAAAGACTTTGCCCTCAGAAAGAGAAGTTGGTTATTTGCTGCTGATCATCTGAAATCTACACATCACCTGCTGCCAAAACTCTATTGCTTTTTTGTTGTTGTTGATGCTCAAGACTGAGGTAAGAAAATTATATATTTTCATGCTCTTGTTCAAACCTGAAATTTTTTATTCGACCTTCACTTGTTGACTAAATTATTCTAGAAGTTATTTGATGTTTTCTTTGCAGCTCTGCAAAATCTGCTGGTGGATGCCATCTTTCTGATTTTGTTTAACAATTTGAATTTTTTATGAAAGATTTTTGCTAAAAAGCTGCTTATGTTGGACAAGTTTCTTTTTCAGCTTGTTTTCAGAGATGAAGGAGGAATGTGGGAGTTTCATAGCAGCCCTGTCTGTGAACGTGGTGACAGTCGACATGTTACTGAGTGTCTTCTTTCTTTCAGGTGAGCTGTTTGTTCTTCACTTTCATTTGGAGACATTACTGAATCATTTCCACTTTAAAACACTGATATTGTTTAAAGTCTCCACATGTAACATGCTGCAGCTGAACTGGAGTTTGTGGATCATGAAGTTTCTCTTCAGGCAGATTTTGCTCCACATTATGTTCATCATTAATCTGCTTTTACAGGTGTTTGGGCTGCTTGTGATAAAACATCACATCTCTTCATCACTACACCAAAGATCAGAGCACTGACTGGATCTTGTTTGATAATCCCATGTAACTTTAGTGCTGCACCAGGAACAAACTTTGACACCCAAGAAAAGATCTATGGAGTTTGGATCAAAAGGGACCCAGATTTCAGCAAGACTGAAACTGTCATTTTCGACAGCCGTCAATCAGTTAACCTTTATCCGATGGAAATGATTGGAAACCTGAGTCAGAAAAACTGCACCACTTTGTTTTCCAATGTAACCACAAGTCATGCAAACAAGTACTTCTTCAGAATCGAGAGCAAACCGTACAAGGCAACAGCTGTTTGTGATCCTCTTCAAATAACAGTTAAAGGTAAGAAAGTTTTCTATAGGGCTTGAAAGAATGACGTAGGGGACTGGGAAACTGCAATGCATTGTGGGTATTACAGTCAACTGTCAAGTTTGTTTACGCCGACTGCATGCACAATGCTGAACTCATTCTTTTTCTTTCGATTTGCACGTTTTTTTTTTTTACAAGTTGAAAACATGATGCAATCGTGCTGTGTCGTTAACTGCCACAATTGTTCGTACAATCGTTCCGGTAAAAAAGCAATGGGGGGAAATCTTGTCATTTCCGATGCAAAGCAAGGGAGCTCGGATATGTGAGCAAACAAAGAGACACCGAATGGTCTTTATAGCCGCCGTGAGGCGACCAAAAATCACTTTCAACGCCACCACCAAAAATGTTGGTGTGTTCATGGTATTTTCAGACTGGTACGTTTTGCTCTGTCACTGTGTTGTGGTGTTAGTAGTGTGATGCTGTTTAACATGTAGCATTTAGCTGGCTGCTAGTGTTAGCCAAGCTAGCTGAAGGCACAAATGAAGTAAAAGCAGACACACTCTTACTCTCTTTCCTCTACTTATAGATTACTTTTGGGTTTATATCATAAATGACCTCATTCATAGCAGATTGACTTTTAGAGTTCATTTTTACTGACCTCATTTTAAAAGTAATAATGGGCGTGTGTGTCTTTGAGGAAGACCTGCATATGAAATGAATGAAACCCGTCCAGACTGGGGACCGTCAGTACATCTCAGACACACGGAGGTGAAAGCTGCAGATAAAGCCAGATTTCAAAAGAGAAAAAGGAGACGGGAGAGTGATGCAGCAGTCAGCAATGCAGCTGCAACATTCTCTTTTAATAAGGTCCATTTTTCCATGAAGTTTGAGTCTGTGTCTCGCAGCACTAAGCTATATAAACCAAAACTCTTGCCCGTAAAGCCCACAATGCATTGCGAAATGTCACATGCCCTTTCGAGCCCGAGTCTTCACAACATAATGTAAAATAAGAAGAGATGTTAAAACGAGATGAACCTTTTGCTTCACCATCTCTCAGATACATAAATGTGAGTTTATAAGCTGATCAACTGTTGCAGAAATCAGTCGAATAAGCGTCTTTATATTGTGTATTTATGTTAAATGACTTCTTAATTAGTGTTGTCTGCATGACAGTATCTCACCAGCACTTCCAGAACAACCATATTTATTGTTTGAGCTCAATGTTCTGCAGAAATGTGAAAAGGGAAGTTCATTTTCTTGCAAGAAACAAAAAGCTTGATGTGATAAAAGTTGGTCTTCAGTAAATATTGAGTTTCCTTCTTGACTGCAGCAGATTTTAGTTGCTGCTGTCTGAGAGTCAGTCCTCCCTCAGTTTTGTTTTTGATTTTTTGATTTTGATTCTTTATTGAAAATAAGACATTTAAAAACAAACAAGAAACCAAAAGAAAGTAGTGCTCCAAAGAGAAAAAGATAAATAAATAAAATAGATGTCTTTGTCCAAAAGGAGTGGGAAGAAGCCGGTGCTTATTTAATCCCACCCCTTCGCTACATAAAACAAGAAAAAAAAACACTGAATAAATCTACTATATAATGATATCAAATATACCAATAACAATAATTATATCGAGCAACACCAGTTGTAAGAAAAAGACAGTATCATCTCTATCAATAGTCCTAATAGCAATAATATGTCACCACATAATATAATTAATAATACCAATAACAAATACCAATAATTACAGAATTACTACCTCACTGTTTTCAGTGAGTAAAAAGCAGCTGGAATGAAACACAGTCTGAAATGTAGAACAAGTGTGTTTATTTAACAGGAGCACAACATCTCTGTAACAGTAAATCCAAGCGTACATCAGACATCTGACAGTCTCTCTGCTTTGTTCCCTTACTTACATCACCACCTAGTGGTCTGGAGTAGCAGTAGAGGAAAATAATAGAACCCAGTTGAAAGAGTTCATCCTGCAACATTTATCTGCAGTTACATCATCAATACACACCAATGATCCATTTCCTGTAGTAGCCGTACTTGTCCACACCATCACACTGTCTCACTCATGGTGAACAGATGTGTTTTGAATGAGATGTGTTAATAATAGGCAGTCAAATCTTGATAACTTTATTTCTGCCCTAAACCCAGATTTTCCCGAGAGACCCAGAATAGAAATCTCAGGTGATGTGAAGCATCTGAAGGAGAAGGAGTCTGTCACTATAACCTGCTCAGCTTTCACTCCCTGTCCACACTCTCCTCCTGAACTCACCTGGAATCTCCAACAAGACTCTCACAGACAAACAGGGAAAAACAAAGATGGAACCTTTACAACTAAAATCCAGCAGAGCATCACTCTGTCAGACACACATGATGGATACACCATCACATGTTCTGCTACATATCCTGTAGATGGAGGAAAACGTGTCAACACATCAGAAGAGACTCTCAGTGTTTCATGTAAGTGATCCTGTCAGCACATCATGGTTCAGCTGTTTCTGATCAATAAAGTTAATGTGTGTCACATTTTCCTCAGATGCTCCTAAAGACACCTCAGCATCCATCAGTCCATCAGGTTTGGTGTCAGCAGGTAGCTGGGTGAAGCTGAGCTGCTCCAGCAGAGCCAATCCTCCCAGCAGCTTCACCTGGTTCAAGATCAGCTCAGATGGAGACGAGAGAGCAGCTGAAGGAGAAATTTACGGCTTCAATGCAACGGATGGAGTTTATTACTGTGTGGCCTCCAATTATCTGGGAAATCAGACATCCCAAACAATCAGTCTTGAAGGTTTTAAGATATTGAGATATTGGGAGGCAATTCTTGGAGGAATAATTGGGATCCTTCTCCTGGTTGTGTGTGTTTGGTGAGTCTCACAAAAACAGTCATCAGGATCTGATTTAATGCATCAACATCTGAAAGAGATTTTCATGCTGGAATTGACTTGTTCTGGGACAGAAACTGATCCTCATTCTGGTTTGTTATTGGTGGTTTATTTTACAGTACCATCCTGTACTGGAAGAAGACAAAGGCGGCAAGATTAACTGAACAACAGCTCCAGGTAAGAGAACACTGAATCTGTAGAGAATCATAAAACCTATGCAACTGATTTATGCTGCAAAGCCTTGTGTGATGATGTCCAGAAATCCACTTTCTTTGGATTGAGATTATAGATTTTATTTGACATAAAGCAAAAAACATCAAATGTTAAAAGTAAGACATTTTTTATATTTAATCAAATATCAGTTGGCAACATGTCTCAAAACACATGGAAAGAAAAGTTAAATTAAAATATTTCATTAAACATTTCAGGCTAATTAAGTTAACTGGCAACAAAACATTACTTATTTAAGTACCTTAGAGAGAAAGTCTCAGAGAGAACAACAGGCAAAGGTTCAGCAATCTTCAGGGTACAGTATGTAAGAATTACTGACATCTAGTGGTAAACACGGGGTATTTGAAAGAAAAGATGTTTTCTTTTAAATGACTTCATATTCCAAGCACTATTGTGGATGTATGGTGGCTGTTAGTGGCCAAAATTCTCCCAGACATAATGATGTTTTCATTTGTGAGTGGATCCAGTGGTCTCAGGTGTAGTTATGATGGTATTATGAGTAACTATCTTTTATGTCTTTAAAGGCTTTACTGATCCCAAACAGTCTCTAACTCCCATTAAGCAAAGCTGGTACAGCAGTTTTAAAGTTCAGAGGGCTCTTACTTCACACACATTGTTTTGTCCATTCAGGGACACCGTAGTAAAAATGGTGGAACAAATATGGCAGCCTCCATATGTGCACCGCCCAGCAAGTAGATATAAATGACTCATTCTAAGAAAATAAACATGTAGCAGCTATTCTAATGCAGCAATTACACATCAGTAGAAACACAGTTTTGAATTATATATTACATTTTTCTGCTACTGACCTTTGATTTTTTTACATACTGTACCTTTAAAAAAAAAAGTAAGACTATTAAAACCAGCTGTGGTTTGGTAGTACAACATTCAGCAACCACAAACAAGTTATTTAATTTGTTTATGATGTACATTAGAATATTTCGATGTTTTAATTCAGATCTGTGACTTTTGACTATTTAAAACTTGTCTTTGCAGAGTGAAACAAGTCAAGTGCAGGATGTTCAACTAAAAACAGAAGAAGAAGAAAACATCCATTATGGAGAAATTAAATTCTCTAAGAGAGCTCCTGATCCGTCCTCCAAGCAGGACCACCTCCAGGACCTGGAAACGGTGTATGCTCAGGTTAAAGTGTCTAAACCACCAACTGGTTTGAGCGATACAGTTGAGGATTCAGAATGTCTTTATGCCCAAGTGAAGAAAAAATGAGCTTTCTTTAGTTTGCTTTGAATCAAACGTCAGGTTTCACAGCTAGATTCTTTTCAAAAGTCTTACCGTAGGGAAAGGAAACTGGAATGTTGCTTATAGTTCCTCAAAAGCAAACCTATGACCTCCACACCGTGCAGCTTTTTTAGATGTGTGCTGACCACAAACAGCAGCTGTTGTGAGATTTGTTGTTTTCACCTCATGCTAATTGTAAATAGAGATCCCACATCTCTGAATGTCAGGAAACCCGTCCACCTGTTACCACAAGCGTTTCTCTGAACACGTTTCCACATATTTTCTAAATAGTTTTGAATCTCAAATGTATAAAAAGCAGTTGTACCAAAGCTCACACTGATCATGACTGAAATAAGTTTGATTTGACATTTGAGATGTTTTCCATTTTCATTTGTAAATATGATATTCATTCATGAAATCTGTAAATAAATGCGTTGTTTGTGTCAACATTTTAGAAATCTTTTCAGAAAAGACTTTAAAAAAAAACTTAAGGGGAGACAGGTAAAAACCCTGTCTTTTTATCACCTGGTTAATTTTAAGGTTTTTGTTTTTTCCCCTCTTTCAACATGTTTTCTTTCAGGCTAGTGTAAAAAAAAACGTCCAAAATAAACATTTTAAGAGTTTATTTTATGATACTTTGTCTGATGCACCCAAATTCCCTCAAAATGCAGCTAAAGTTGGTGTTTTTAAATGGAGCGCAGCACCGTGTTGCTCGTCTGAACCCCGTCATGACTGGTATTGTTGGAAACGTCTCTTTTTCCTGAACGATGTAGTCTCAACCAAACTTGATATCTCCAGCTCATGAATCTGATTGGATCTGATGTCTGTAAATAGTGTTATGAAACAAAAATCTGGAGAATTTTACAATCCAAAACTTTAAAGGCCGTTTTCTCAAAATGAGTTTCTACTCTTATTCTGGGTAAGAAAAAAATCTCCACTTCAGGAGCACTTACAGAAACCAAACTTTCAAGTTTTGCTCCTGACTGTATTCTTAAAGTTTTTACAGAAGGATTTTTTGATATCTCATTCACAGCCTGATTTATAGAACATTTTATCCCAAAAATATGTCAAAAATGAGTTTTTTCTGGTTGTTGACAGTATATTCTAAATTGTGAAATGATTTATAGAGATATCTGAAATCCCCTCTGTAAAAACTTTTGACTTTAATGTGCGAAAAAAAATTCAAAAAGAAACTTTGAACTTGGCTTAAACCTGTGTTTAGACTTTTTTCCTAGAAATGTATGGAAATTAGCACATTTTTGGCGATATAACACCTAATTTGCATATTTAAACACAAAATTTCAGAAAACTGGCAATACAAAAAATGATAGCCATAATGTGAGGAATAGACTGGTAAAGTTTCATGGTGATACCAGTTAGTTACATTTTTTACCCTATATGCCTGGAGTGTCTCGCCTTAAACAGCACTTTAGTAACTTCCCGGACGGGTTTTGATGTCTAAATTCACTTTGCTGGGGTCAGAAAAGAAACTGGCTTCAGATTAAAATGCTTCATGGGTGTAGTTTTCACAGTTTACATGCAATTATTCTCACAACACACAGAGGGCGCAAAAGCTACAAAACCAACCATGACCCTAAACCACCTGGGACAACTGGGTTATACAGATTTTATCTGTTTTTTTTTTTTTTAATCAGTCAATTGATTTATTTGACAGATAATCTAATTAATATTTATCCTTAAAAAAAAATCAGGGTATAAGGAGAGACAGATTAGTGAGATACCAAACAATCCAAAGGGATTTGATCAGCCAACAAGCTTTTGTAAGAGAAGAACTGGGTTATTTCCTGGAGTTTGATGACTGAATAAGCTGTGATGGATCATCATGTCCAGACGAACAACAAACGAGAACAGCAGAAATTCTGTAGATGAGGAAGAGAAGTCAGAACCAAGCCAGGCATACTGTATAATGTGAGTGTCTTACATCCTCTTATATCGAGTGTGTCCTCGTTCAAGATGATCTCAGAGCTGGTTCTATCAAACAGATTCAAATCAGAGTAAAAAGGACATGCCTGGCAAACGAATGTAAAAGACAGTAAAACTGTTCATCTCACACAGGAATACTGACAAAGCATTTCCACAGATTAGAAACTGAACTGAAAGCTGTGAGCTGACTTCACACAGCTGCAGGGTGAGATTTGTCATTAACATTTCAGATGCATGCAAGCCCCAAACCTTGAAATAGTCATAGCACATCATTTAACACTTCTAAAGTGTTTTACATGTTTCAATCTAACAAGCTGAGCGTTTATTTCACAGAGGCCACATTTAACCATTTAAAGTATAGTGTCAAAATGAAGTTTATCCTCATTTAAACTATTGTAACTTGTGAAGGTAAAAAGTTTCTGAATAAAAACAGTTATTCATGACAGCGAAATAGAAAATAACCCCATTCCGAATCATCATCAAGTAAAATGTCATTGATAATATCATAATCTTATAGATTAAAGGTTACTTTAAAGAGTTAGGCCAATAATAGAGAACTAAAAATGATTTTGCAGCAGTTGCTGCACATCCATGATGAGTATCTCGGGCTCCAAAACATCCCAAAGCTGCTCTGTTGGACTGAAATCTGTAGAGAACGTTGGAGTACAGTGAACTCAGCAGCAGCGTTGTGACATGGTGCATTAGCCTGCTGGAAGTAGCATCAGAAGATGCTACACTGATCATAAGTGTGCTGTGAGATCATAAGTGACCGCACCAGCAGCAGCCTGAAGCATTAATCCAAACCAGGATGGATCCATGCTTTCATGATGTTCCCAGCAAATTCTGAGCCTGGTATCTGAATGTGAAGCTGAAATGTGGACTCGTCAGACCAGCGACGTTTCCCCGTCTTCTATTGTCCAGTTTTGGTGAGTGTGTGTGAATTGTAGCCTCAGTTTCCTGTTCTTAGCTGACAGGAGTTACACCCATGTGGCCTTCTGCTGCTGCAGCCTATCTGCTTCAAGGTCGGACGTGTTGTGTATTCAGAGATGTTGTTCTGTACATAATTTCTCTAGCCATTGTCTGCTCTTATGTTTTCTTACAGTCTTTTAACCTTTTAGTTTTTAGCTCCAGTGTTTCCTCATAGAGGTCCTCCATGCTGGGAGTTGCGTCTGGTCTGCCTGCTGGTGCTGTCTTGGGGATCCCCTGGGCCTGGAGAACTGACCCTGGTCTATCTGGGTCAGAGTGGCCTCCCTGTGGCTGTGGACTGTGGCGCCTCTCAGGATGGATGGCCCCTTATATGTGGCTTTACCTCACCTGGATCTTCACTGACTTTCCTGTGGTGTTTCCCAGGGCTTGGTCTTGGGTCCCATCTTTTTTCTCTTTATATCTGCTTCCTTTTAGAGACATCTCCAAATTAGAAGGTATCTCATACCACTTGTATGCCGATGACCTGCAACTATTTATTTCTTTTAATCCTGATAGGCCAGAACAGATCAATTCTCTGCATGAGTGCATAACTGCAATTAAGGACTGGATGGCTAGAAGCTATTTACAGTTTAATGCAGAAAAAACTGAGGTTTTAGTTGTCCCTGAAAGCTTGGCCTCCAAAGCTACCACCTTTCTAAAAATGTACGCACCAGGTCCAGAAACCTGAGGGTTGTGTTTGATCAGGCTATGCTCCTTGATGAGCACACAAAAACTATTATCTACTTTTTCCTTCTCAAAAATATCATCAAACAGGTTAATTATCACATTCAGAACTGATGCCTTTATCTAATCTTGCCTCGATTATTGCTCTTGCTTCAGTAAAACTATTAAACCACCTTATTTTAATCCAGAATGCTGCTGCCCAACTTCTGTCCAGAGCCCAGAAGTTTGCTCACATCAATCCTGTCTTGGCATCACTGCATTGGCTCCCTGTAATTTTCAGAATCTATCACAAAATCCTCACCTTTACTTACAGAGCTCTCACAGGTCACACTTCATATTTAACAGATCTTGTCTCTTTCTGCCGCCCCTTGAGGTCACTGTAATCTGCTGATTCGCTGCTACTTTGTGTACCACGTAGAACGTTGAAAACCAAAAGTGATAAACAAAAGTGATAGAGCCTTTCAGTCTATTGCCCCAAAGTAATGGAACTCACCCCCCCCCCCCTCGAATTAAGAGCAGCCCCTTCTGTCAACATTAAAGTTAAAAACATATCTGTTCAGGCCATAGACTGTATATAATTACTGGACGTAGCTTCCGGTCTCTTCTGAATAGAGAAATGTGAAGCCAGTTGGGCGTGTCTTACCGTCGCCATCTTGCCGTGTCACGTACGTCGTCACTCCAGGAAAATCCTAAAATGGGCACAGCGCGGCCGCGGGGCAAATGATTGACAGCTGACGTACTGTGGGCTAAACGCTAACTGAGCTAACACGAAACTAAGAGGAGCTAACAAAGATAAGGCTCCTAAGCGGCATGGTTAAGGTAAGACATGCTTAGACTTGCAATTCGCTGACTAAACACCGCCGTTGTGCGACTCTGTAACAAACTGAGACCTTATTAAGAGCAAAGAAGGAGCTAACTAGGAGCCTCCGGTCGGCAGGCGGAGCTTCCGGTCTGCCGCATGTCAATCATAAGGACACGCCCTTAATTATGTGTAATTTGAAGAATAAATAACATCTAAACGAATGAGTTATAAAAAAATTCACCCCCCTCACAGTTGACATGAAGGTAAACTTGACCTAATAAACCTAAAATGATTTTTTGAACCAGGCTGTAAACCTGTTTATTTCTGCTGTGAAGTTGGCGTTTTTAACATGGGAGTCTATGGGGATTTGCTCGCTCTTGGAGCCAGCCCCTAGCGGATGAAGGGAGGATTACACTATTTACAACGCGGAAGCGAGCTTCACTGTTCTGAGGCGGAGTTTGCCCCTTGGTTCAGGCGTATGTTTCAGAGTTTTGTGTGTTGCTGATCATTTACATGAACTGTTTGATGTTTTATGTATTTTTTTCTTTTTCCTGTGAAGATCTCTGTGAGAAGTGCTATATGAATAGATTTTAGCTGTTTTCACCATGTCTATGATGCACTGAGTTGCTGTCATGTGATTGGCTGATTAGATATTTGTACTTCATAAAGTGGTTGGTGAGTGTATGCTTTGCAACAATGTGAGGCGATGAAGTATTTTAAGTTCTTTTGTAAAATATTTGAGAATTTTTATTCCCAGTGCTGCAGACCAGCATCACAGCTGAGTGGGATTTTATTCTTATTGTGGTCAGTTTCTTTTCTGGTGCCATAACAGATGTCTTCACAATCTTTCCTAAATCATAATGTTTTCAAATGAGGCCAAAAAAAGAGAAAATAATACAATTTAATTGGACTCCAGGTCTTTGCTGCCATTTGTCTGTTTCCTCCTCCTTTATGTATTCTGACTGGTTTCCACATGATTGTGGATGTGGAGACCAATCACTGACCAATTACAGACTGTAATTTAGATGCAATACAATAAAAATATGCTTTGAACAAATACATTTTGTGTAAACATTATTTGCTTCATTATTTGTTTTGTTATTTAATGTCTTCTTATAAATGGTGAGTTTTCAGGAAATCCTGATTTTAATTGTGTGTGAAGAACTGCAGCAGCTGTTGACCTGAGTGTTTTTTTTGCTGTGAGCTCTTTAGGGCCCGCTTGCTTCAGTTCTTCCTTCAGTTAACCTGTTCGTGAGATCTTCCCTTAAACTAAGCAGAGATAAATTTGAGTAAAGATTAAAATCAGCTGCAGTTAAACAAGCTACTGATTACTTTTTAAATGAAAGATTTTGATTTGGACAAAGTGAATTTAAATGTTTTCTGTATGGTGGTTTGCATTGTTTCCTCTTAGCTAGAAAGTTTGTGAGTGGGTGGGAGCCTTTCTGTGTGGTGCTTCTTGTTTCCAGTGCATGTGGCTTCTGTTTCCTAGTAAAAACATGCATGTAAGGTTTTCTACAGTAGTTGGTTGTTTAAGTTGTTTCTGGGAGTGAGTGGTTGTCTCTGTGATGGACTGGTCACATGTCCAGTTTCCCCCCGTCTCTCTCCTGATAACAGCTGAGGGCTCCAGCCCCCTATCACCCTGAACTGGGTTAGTGGAAACAGAACTGGGTGGGTAAGCCTGTAAGTGTGTTTCTGATAAACCACAGTGAGATAGATGGAGGTGTGTAAACTAATTGAACTATACACAAAGAAAAACTGAGTAAGTGAAGAGAGGAAGTTGGTCCGTTGGGTTCAGTGTGACTTTAGCTGCTGTTTTCTGCTGTCAAGCTTCTTCATTATGAGGATGTGACTGATATATGAATAACACTGATTCATGTCACCTTTTAGAGGGAAACTTTTCTTCATATATTAATGAGCTGATGACGCCCAACAAGCAAACATCCTCTTTTATAGAAGACAGAAGGATGAAAACATCTGTTAGCTTTTAAAGACTTTTACCTTCAGATAGAGAAGTTGGTTATTTGATCTGCTGCTGATCATCTGAAATTCCCACATCACCTGCTTCTAATACTATTGTTTTTTGGTTGCAGCTGCTGATTTGGTAAGAAAATATATTCCTGTTTTTCTATTTGATGTTTTTAAGATTAAAAAAAATTAATGTTTAAGTTATACTGAAGGAAATTAGAGGTTTATCTAAATATTCAATAGGCAACTCTGCAGATGTTGGAAATATCATATTTTAAACAGTAAAATCTGTTTGGAGACAAATTGTTTCTGGTTTTAGCGTCTGAATTTATGACTTAAATGTTTTATCCAAAATCTGCTTTTGAGTCAATGCTGAAATTGATCAGGTTTCATCTCCAGCTTGTTTTCAGAGATGAAGGAGGAATGTGGGAGTTTCATGGCAGCCCTGTCTGTGAACGTGGTGACAGTCAACATGTTACTGAGTGTCTTCTTTCTTTCAGGTGAGCTGTTTGTTCTTCACTTCCATTTGGAGACATTATTGAATTATTTCCACTTTAAAACACTGATATTGTTTAAAGTCTCCACATGTAACATGCTGCAGCTGAACTGGAGTTTGTGGATCATGAAGTTTCTCTTCAGGCAGATTTTGCTCCACATTATGTTCATCAATAATCTGTTTTTACAGGTGTTTGGGCTGATTGTGATAAGATATCACATCTCTTCATCACTGCACCAAAGAAGATGGAAGCACTGAGTGGATCTTGTCTGCAAATCCCATGTAACCTTAAAGTTGGGCCAGAGTCCAAGTTCAACTTCAGGGAAACTATCTATGCTATGTGGTCAAAATATTCGGATAATCTTGACAAATCCCCAACTGTTATTTTCAACAGCAGAGAGTCAGTTAACATCTATCCAATCACAGTTATTGGAGACCTGAGTCAGAAAAACTGCACCACTTTGTTTTCTAATGTAAACACAAGTCATTCAGGCACATACTTCTTCAGAATTGAGCACAGAGAAGATAAAGCAACAGCTGTTTGTGATCCTCTTCAAATAACAGTTAAAGGTGAGAAAGTTTTCTATTCTTTACAGCATAGTATTAATATGAAAAGAAACTGAAATTAGTTGTAGCTTTGTTTCACTAACTCTCAGATATACAGCTAAAAAAGAATTAAACTCTTCTCAAACATTCAGTCGAAAAAACATCTTTATTTTACATCAGATTATTTTCTTTTTATAAGACAACTTGAATCTGGTCTTACTTAGCTGACAGTTTAGCAACAAAAAAAGAAAGAAGGAAGACAATTAAAAAAAAAAAGGACAGCAGGGAAATAATGACACTAACATTCATCTGGGAAATGACCGAACCATGCCATGAAAAAATACGAAATAAATACAGCCACGAAACCATACATAAAACTAAGACCCCAAAGACCCAATAGCACCTGACAATGAATGCAACATGATTCATGAAATCCCATGCAGGTCATGCAATAAAAACATACATAAGAGAAACCGGACAGATATTCAACACACATAGAACAGAGCAACAAAAAGAAACACGACAACAAGGTTCACAAAGACAAAGAAACAGGCAGCGGAACAAGAAAACACGAATCTATAACGGATCTCTGCAGATGGAATAATCATATAATGGGCTGGGAGAGAGGAAAAATAATCACCATGGAAACCATTAAATGAACAGGATGGATAAAGGAGATGATTGAGGAGGCAAGGAAGTAATTAAATGAACAGGGATGAGTGGGCAACCAGGGGAGGACAGATACGACCAGGCAGGAGCACTTCATTGTAAGTTGTCATGCCCGTGGTGACGTGCGAAGTCCTGACAGCTCTGAAAAAGGCTGGAGTGACAGCGGAAACTGTCAGGGAGGTAAGACCAGATCCAAGATGTCTTTTACAAAGAAAAATAACCTGATCCACCAATTTGAATCTTCACTTCCCTGCATTATCTCACCAGTCATTTTTGAACAACCTTAGGCTACTGTTTGATTTAACTGTTGCATGAGAGGAGGAAGTGCTGAGTCATGCTCTTTTAATATCTGTGTAAAAACAAAAAGAGAAGAACAAGCTAATTGTTTTAATATTCAGTCTGACATAATAATATGACAATTAAGTTTAAGTCATTTATTGAATATATACACCATGACATCAGTCCTCCTACTGCAGCTGTTGTGTGGTGCATTTTGATCAGTGAGATCAGGTGTAACACAACTACTAACTTTTGAGCCTGCCTTAATCAACTTATGTCGAGAAAAACAAACTTCATTATTTCAAGATAACTGATAAAACAATAAAAGTCTGGCAAGGCTGTTCTTGGCTTCTGAGAATTTGGGGTTGTCAACATAGCAATGATTTTAAGCTAAATTATGGTTTCATTCACTCTCATTAGTATCGTGGTCAACTTTTGAGACTTTTCAGATTCTGAATCTGGAAACAACCATAAACTGTTGTTTCTTCTACTGCTTAAGTTTTGAGATTGAGCAGATTAATAACTCAGGAAAACGAAAAGGCTGTACCCTTCCCTTCCCCCCCAAAAAAATGTTATACTCTATTTCATAAAAATAGAAACACTGAGAGTCAACATGTAAATGACATCTCTATTCTCTATTCTCATACTCTAATTTCTTGAAAAATAAACCCTGAATCATTCTGTTTAATGTGTTTGCTGTGAAAATCCAGATTCTCCTCAGAGACCCAGAATAAAAATCTCAGGTGATGTGAAGCATCTGAAGGAGAAGGAGTCTGTCACTATAACCTGCTCAGCTTTCACTCCCTGTCCACACTCCCCTCCTGAACTCACCTGGAATCTCCAACAAGACTCTCACAGACAAACAGAGAAAAACACAGATGGAACCTTTACAACTAAAATCCAGCAGAGCATCACTCTGTCAGACACACATGATGGATACACCATCACATGTTCTGCTACATATCCTGTAGATGGAGGAAAACATGTCAACACATCAGAAGAGACTCTCAGTGTTTCATGTAAGTGATCCTGTCAGCACATCATGGTTCAGCTGTTTCTGATCAATAAAGTTAATGTGTGTCACATTTTCCTCAGATGCTCCTAAAGACACCTCAGCATCCATCAGTCCATCAGGTCTGGTGTCAGCAGGTAGCTGGGTGACGCTGAGCTGCTCCAGCAGAGCCAATCCTCCCAGCAGCTTCACCTGGTTCAAGAACAGCTCAGATGGAGACGTGAAAGTAGCTAATGGAGACTTTTACAGTTTCACTGCAACAGATGAAGCAGTTTATTACTGCGTGGCCTCCAATTATCTGGGTAATCAGACGTCCCAGGAAATCCATCTCAATATTGAAGGTAATTAGTTTACTAAATTGTTAAGATTTTCAATTTCAGCTATGGTTATTTCACATCTGCTGGATCTTAAAGGGACTAGAGGCAGGAATTGCCAAAGAATAAACAAGTATGTCCAGTTTTTATACGAATGGCAGATGAAGCGCTAAAAACCTAAGAGAACAAGCCCACCCACGTCTCTCTCCGTTGCCTTTAACAGGCTGAGTGCTGCATAACGCACTGCTATTCGGTGGCCGAATTTCCCGCGCTGTCCTGAGGATGTGACGTCAAATGACGCTGCATTAGCGTCCCCGACAGTTTTGATCCAGGAAGGAGACGGTTGCGCTAAATTCAAACACTGTAAGGGACAGTCATGGATTCTTCTGCTGTCAGCAAACAATCCAGATCAACTGAAAGACACTAAAGAGTGTAACTACGAAGAAAAAGACTTTATCAGCGTAGTAAACAACGTCATAGCTTCAGTTTGTGCACGCTGCCGTGAAAGCTTGGCTGGTGGCTGCAGTTACGGCGCCAGTGGCAGCAGTCACAAGTCTCATTTCTTAATCTTGCCTCAAGTCCCTTTAATTAGTGTTCGTCATAGATAACTTTGTAAAATAAAGGTAAAAGAAGAAATTAACTAAATTATGTCCTGGTTTTCTTGTTTTCTTTGTACATTTGTGCATTATGGAATGATTTCAGTATTTGGTTTGTGGTTTATATCATCATAGTTTAATCAGGACATCAGTTTAGTTTTGACTTGTCTGCAATCAGCAGGAATTAAACTTAAAGGTACAGTATGTTAAAAATCAAAGGTCAATGGCAGAAAAATGTGATATATAATTTAGAACTGTGACTCTATTGATGTGTGATCACTGCACTATAATAGCTGTTATATGTTTATTTTCTTAGAATGAGTCATTTATATCTACTTGCTGGGCGGTGGACATATGGAGGCTGCCATATTTTTTTCCATCATTTTTACTGCAGTGTCCAGTAGTAAAAGTAGTTCCTCAGATCCACTCACAGATGAAAACATATTTTTGTCTGGGAGAATTTTGGCCACTAATGGCCACCCTATATTCACAACAGTGCTTGGAATATGAAGTCATTTGAAAGAAAACATCTTTTCTTTCAACTACCGCTCTTTACTACTAGATGTCAGTAATTCTTACATACTGTACCTTTAAAGACCAACAATGGAACTTTTAGCATTTTCTCAGTGACGCCCGCTAATGGTGGCTAAACTAGCATCCATCTTGTATTGTACCTGCACTGTGATTCACTCCAGCCAGTAAAAGACAGTCTTATCTTGTTCTGTTCCTTCTTCTCTTACTCAGGTAATGTTTCCTTGCATTTCTTTGCCTAATCTAATATGATGCGCATTCAAAACTCCCACTGTGATCTGGTTCATATCTATGCACACAGCATCACTTAATAGCAATCAATAGTCAGCTGCAACGTCACAGCCCCGTCCTGCATACAAAAGTTACATAGTGCAGTTTCTGAACCCCAGGATGCCGCTGGGCAGTTATGGCTTGAAAATGCACATAATGACTGTTGGTGCGCCATCAAAACAAGTCAGAAATGCAAAATTTTAAGGTCTAAAATAGTGCTTCTCACCCCTGGTCCTCAGGGACCCCTGCCCTGCTGGTTTTCCATATATTCCTACTTCAACACACCTGACTCAGATGAATGGCTCATTAGCAGGGTGCAAAGAAGTTGATGAGCAGTTGAGCTGATCTGAATCAGGTGTGTTGGAGTTGGAAACCTGGAAAACAAGCACGGCAGGGGTCCCTGAGGGCCAGGATTGAGAAGCCCTGGTCCAAAAGTTACTTCAACATTATGGCTTTTTAGGTCTGTTGTGTTCAGTTTTTCAGATTGAACAGTCACAGTTGTCACTTTTACATGAGAGTTTTAATTCTTCTTTAACTCAGAATAATTAGTCATAAGTTAATTCTGCTTTAGGAAGACCGAGTACTCTCGGGAACCAGACGTCTCCACATAGTCATTTGAGAAATGAAGGTAGAAGTTTCTTAACAGAAACTGTAAAATTAAATGTGTTTAGTACATTTTCTAATGATGGTTTAGAAGCAAAACATTTTCCACTCAGGACAAGGTGACCGTGCTGTCTTGTTATAGACATTCAGGAGTTTGCGGCTGTTGTCCACGTTACACTGAAGATCCTGGGAATTGTAATGCTCTCCAGTACAACCATCATCTTTGAATGGTGAGACAAACTCTTCTATGATATGAGACTTTGCAGCTGGAAACCAGTTGGTCTCTTTTGAATGTCAGAGTTTAACATCTGTCTCATCTCTTTTTCTTTCAGCTGGATTAGATCAAGATTCTCCAACAAAGCAGAGAAGGTAAGCTGTCTGAGCTCAATAGGCCTCATGCAAGAAGCATTCATACAAACAATTTTTTTCTAAGTTTGTACAACTTAGAACTTAGTAACTTAGATTAAAATGCCACATTCTCCAATTTTCTCGTATTTCTAATCTTCTGTCAGGCACAAAACAAATTTCACGAGTGCTCCAGACTTGACGTAGGAGTCTTGTGCCATTAGTCTGCTTTTATCCAAACTTAGTTTTTCATTAAAGGACTGTATCTGTTGTTACTTAGAACCAAATGTGTATTTTAAAATCCAATATGCCTAAGATAGGCTACATGATTATGTATCATTCAACTCTGCAATTATAAATTACTTTTTTTATTCACAGCCTGAGCGATAACAATAGATCATTTTTTAAAATCAAATAATTTCATTGGAAGATTATTACCTTTTAAGATGGCTAAGAAAAAGCCTGATGGTTTGTATCCCATCTCTGTCAGGGGCATCGACCACTTCACTAACCGGCATGTTGGTGTCCAGGGGACACTGGTTTAATTTGTTGTCACTCTGTCAAAAGGAAAATGCAGTCAGTGAGCTCTAGGTGAAATCAAGCTACTATAAAATTTAAATAACATCTCGAACAGAAAATGGATGGAAAGTTCAGAAAGTAGGTTTGAGCAACAATCGCCACTTGCAGCGCTTATAACAGCAGTCATTTCACTTCATGGAGCCAACCTTGGCTTCGTTATTACGCAAAATGTGGAATGTTGGGTTTGGGCTTGTCTGAATTCGACAAGTTAGAGTTTTACTGTTCACATTTTTATGTGTATGCGTTGTATGAGCAAGATGGAGAGGCAGATGGAAGGATGAGAGATGTGGTCTAGCTAAACGTTAGCTTTTTATCCAGCTAGGACACACAGTACACGTGTGGGGGTGTGATCGTGTGTGTGTGTGTGTGTGGGGGGGGTGTGTGTGTGTGTGTGTGTGTGTGTGTGTGTCTGTTAAAAGGAGATTTTGCACAGTGTTGCACTGTGTTGGTTGATGGAAACTCGTATTGAGCATTCACATCATTTACTGCACCTCTTGGCCTCCACCAGTACAGATGTGGGCATAAAAAAGTTCCCCTTTCTGCCGACTGCCAGCCACTTACCAGCGACTTGTCTGCTAACTCAATCGCACAGAGAAACGCCTGTGTGCTCAGGGGAAATGATTTCAGAGCATAAATGAAAGCCTGGAACAAGGATGTCTCCACACGCCAAGTTTGGACACCATGCGTGATGACGTATTCGCGGGACAAATCGTTCAGCCAGTGATAGTGCAGTTATGGTGCACTATTAGTGCACCACTTCTGGCAGAAAAAGGCGGAACTTTTTCATGCCCACATCTGTACTTTTCATTGACTGTCTATACATCTTTTTGACACCATTATCAGATTAGATCATTTTTATTTTTACTTACTGTAACAGTGCAACCAACAGGCGATATGGCTTTTCTTTCCTTTCTTTCTTCTTTCCAGGCTTTTCTTTCCTTTCTTTTTTTTCTTCTTCGAGTTCGAGTGACTGGCATTTGCTCCAATCATGAGCTTATTCCCACACAGCGTCATGCCCTTAGTTCTGTCATTGGCTGGGGATATAAACAGAAATCTCCACCCAGAAACGTCCCGACCACAACAAAAAAAAAAAAAGGGAAAAGGCAAATTACAGACAGGTGGAGAGAGAATTGCAAACGCTCACCAATGCACAAGAGGAGAGGCCCAAAGGCATGGATTGAGACAGATTTCACTTGCACAAGTCTGTTTATTTTCAGGGGAGAAACTACGTGATTGCGTGACATCATCGCAGTGGAACACCTTTTAACCAAATCGCCACACCACACCACATGAGACAGAAACAAAGGGGTCATCCCTGCTTTGTTTTTATTCACAGATTGCAGTGTGTTAAAGCTCCTCCTCTTTGGTCCGGATCGTTTAGATCAGTACCACTACAGAAGGGTACCAAAAAGTAGGACAGGTCAGGTTGGATGTGATCCCAGTTTTTATCTGTGGTGACGCAAAAAACGTGGACTGACCCTGCCCAACCCAACCCAGACCAGCGGGTGGAAACGGGCAGTAGGAGAAAAAGTCAGAGAAAGTTACAACAAGAATACAAAAATGTTGCATAAGGGCCTACTGTTGGTACCAAGAGATTGTCAAACTATCTGAGAAGAAAAAGAAATCAGCATCCTCTTGGGAAACAGTTTGAGCTGCAACACCTCTCTGTGCTCTTTATTTCCACAGGACGCAGAAGAAGTAGACAAAGTTAACAGAGTGTTCCAGATTCAAGTATCATGAGCCACAAGGAGCCGAGAAGATGTCAACGTGTTTGTCAATTAATGGATTTCTACTGTTTCTTACACTTTTTTTGTACCTGAGCCAGTGTTGTGTTGTGAAATGTGCTGTTTAAATCAGTCTGAAAAGGTATCTCAGTTCTAATCATAAACCATCAGTTTAGTTTTTCTTGTTTAATTTTCTGCCTTGTTGGGGACCACGGATTCAGTAATTCCTCTGTGGAAGAAAACTGACACCTTTACTGTGAAAGAGAACAAACTTCTTTTCCAGGTGACCACCTCCCACCAACTTCCTTCAACCTCAATCCAGAACCTCGAATCATCCAACCAAAGGAACGTTTTCTTCAACAGAGCAGTTTGGGTTGGCCTGCCTGCAAACCTCCTCACAGCAGAAGAAGCGACCAGCCTTCTCCTCCTTCAGAGCACTCTCTAAACATATTTGAACTGAACTGGACATTGCTGGACAAAGGTCCCCTTTTCCAGCTTTCTCCCCCTTTCCTGCATGGACCACCATCTGCAAAGGACTGGTAACAAAAGACATTCACTGGGCTTTACCATCAGCATTAGCATAGCATGGCTAAGCATGATCAACTTTACGGTAAATGACCTACAGTTAGGGTTTTCATTGACTTTTCTTTGAGTTTGCATTGAATCGCTCTCGCATGCTAAACTAGCATCTCTTTGTCTAATCTGGCAGCTTTTGAAATTCCAACCCCCGCAACCATTTGATTTTAACCGATCTAGGCACGGAGAGGAACCCTGCCATGGTTCCGTTCTGCTGTACCACATATGTTAAAGTTTAAAGGAGAAGTTGTCTTGTGATCATTGTCGATGTGTATTGTAATAACTGGTCTGTGCTCGGATTCATAGCCTTCATTATCTGTTCTGTATATGTCATCTGTCCAAGATTGACACGTCCGAAGACAGACCCTTGAGACTGATATTAAAGTATAGTTAGTACTGTAGCTCTTAAGCAAGCTCTAGTGGTACCCGGTAGGTAATGTCTCACATCAACAGTTTTATTGAATATTGATAATTGTCCATAGGCACTTATCGTGCCTTCCAGTTGTCTTGGAACTCATTTTTTTCTGAGGTAAGTTTGGGTGGAAGTGGCGTTGTGAACTAATTTTTCTGAATAGTGAGCTTGTAACTTGCAGAGGATCCTGAGATTTCAGATTTAAAGATGGCTGCGTCCAGTACTATTGTGTGTATTAAACTTATATACAAGATATTTTCAGTACATAAGTTTAAAGTGTAAACATCATCGAATTGGTGTTAAAGTCTAGTTCTCACGACAGTCTTTTTTTCTTTAAACACAGTGTGAATATGTGTTTATTATACACACACTAAAATGGCTGCTGTTGTCACGGTGATAGTTATAACATGTATAATTTTTCTAGCTTGTACTGCAGTTGTAGATGGTCACAGATAGGCTGTTTTGGAGATGTATATTTTTTTTCCTGAGTTTGTGCAACTGGAATGCAAAATACCTGGTAATGACATCACCAACTCGCATCCGCTCAGAATCCTAAGACAACTGGAACGCAGCATTATTGATAATGGATAATAACTAGATTTTTACCAAATTTCCACATTAAAGGTTTTTCCCTTCAGCAACAGTCTTAAAACAAGATGTATAATACATATTCAGCGTCACAGTGACAACAGGTGTCTTTCTGTCTTAACATTTTATAGATTCCCATCATGTTAAAGCTGTTTGTTATAAATAACTTATACAGTCTTCTGTTATTTGATCTCACTGAGACTAGTTTTATCATATCTGATTAAATTTTCTTCTGGTGGTTTCAAATCATCTTGGTCTCTGATGCAGGGAAGTGGAGAATAAAAACTATATTGTCTGTGAAATAAAATTCCTCATTATCATATCCTGAGTGTAAATCTTTTACATGTCAATATATGATATCTGTGTTTGCACATGTCAACATTTGTGGAGATGCGATATTTAAGGGTTAATCTCGTCTGGTCCCAGCTTCTGCTCTTCAGGGTTGGAGTTTCCTTAGACTTTATAAGACTTGTCTCAGGTTCTGTGTAAAGCTCTTTGCTTGTAAATGATATTTACTCTTTTTCTTAACCTTTCTTTTCTAAGCTCAGTTCAATCGTACTCTTCGTAACACTTTATTTACTTTAGTTTTGTAGTAACGTGTCACTGAATGCTGCACAAATCACTGAATTTTGCTTTTATTCAGAGATTTAACTTATTTATTGTAGCAAACCTCCAATATGGAAAGTCAAAACATAAGAAATAGAGAGCAATACCACTTCAATACGAGTCTGCTTCATTTAAAACTTAAAAAAAAATTGGACACACTTTCCAGAATGCATGTGTCCAAACTTTTGAGTTTATGTGTGTATATATAGATATCTATCTATATACAGTATATATATATAATATATATATATATAGAGAGAGAGAGAGAGAGAGAGACAGAGATCATTCATTCCCAAGGGGGAATTCAGGTGCTCTGTAGCACAGAGTGTCATACATACATACATCCATACAAGAATGTAAAAAGTTACCCACGATAGTAATAAAGTGAAAAATGTTCTCTTTTTAGCCTCTTTTAACAGTTTTCTGAAAATGACAGCAGGCCTTTAAAGATACAGTGTGTAATAGCAAGGTCACATGGACATTTTTGTCATAATTGAACTGTCCTCGAGTCTAAAGTCTTTTTTAGTTTTATGACTGAATGAGCTGTGATGGATCGTCACAGACAAGCACAGCAAAACAGAACAGCAGACACTGTGTAGACGAGGAAGAAAAGTCAGGATCAAGACAGCTGCATAATGCGAGCAGCTCACATTTTCTTATGTGTCCTCTTTCAAGATGATATTACAGAGCTGGTTTGATCAAACTGATTCAAATCAGAGTAAAATAAAATCTGGAAAAGGCCAAGTTTGGCAAACTGATGTAAAAAACAAAACTGTTCAGCTCACACACATAAAAATTTTCAGACTCAAAACTGTGAACCTCAGCAGGCTCCATCTTTGAATTTAAAGCTGTGAGCTGAATTCACACAGCTGCAGGGTGAGAGTTGTCATTTACATTTCAGATGTGTGACAGCGTGGGGTCCTGTCACCATGCCCACGTTTGATCATGCACCCTGGCTACTTTACCGCAGGGATATCTTTTCAGCTGACTAGTTAGCATGCATGATTTTCACCTGGGAGTCTGGTAAATCCAGCTCAGGCCCTCCTTGCATTAGCACAAATGCACGCAAGCCCCATACCTCTAAACAGAGAAGTAGCCATAGCACATAATCTCACACAATTCTTTTCACATGTTTAAATCCACCAACATGGGTGTTTATTTCACACAGACAACATTTACACTTTTCAAAATAACTTTAGTTTCAAACTGAAATTTATCCTCATTTAAACTATTGTAGCATGTGGAGGTAAAGCCAACCGCTCCCTGGACGCTGTAAATGGCACCTCACTGCTCTCAGATTAAGCTTGAGATGGGTGAAATGCAGAGAAGGAATTTCCTAATTCCTAAAGTTATGCAACGAGGAGCCCGCGCAGGATTTGATCCTACAGACTCCTGGGTGAGAGTCATGCACGTTCACCAGTCAGCCAATGAGATATCCTCGTGGCCAAGCATCCATGATCTAGACTTTTAATTCTCGAGACCGGTCTTGGTCTCGAAACCAATATGCCTCCGACTGATCATGCGCCCTGGCTACTTGGCCAAAGGGATGTCCCTTTGGCTGAATGGTCAGCGCGCATGACTCACGCTGTCACATTAAAAACAAAGGCCACACTGGAGGCGGGACATTGAGGGAGCGCCTGGTGGCCGGGCTTAGCCCCAAGTGATGACATGGGCCCCTCTTTCTGTGGACCCATCACCTACAAGAAGGGCCATAGGGGTCAGGTGCACTGTGAGCTGCATGGGCGGGGCCCGAATGCGGGGGAGACTCTAGCCCCCAGGCCCTCCGTTGCATACCTTGCCACACCTAGTTCCTCCTCTTTTCTGTATTCTGACTGGTTTCCACAAGATTCTGGAAGTGGAGACCAGTCACTGACCAGTTACTGACTGTAAGTTCAACACAATATAAATATGCTTTGAACAAATACACTTTGTACTAGAAAAGCACTCGGAGAGCGCAGACCTCCACCAAGCAGCTCATGTCCCCCTCATATTGTGATTCACAACAAAAACTTTTATTCCTGCATTCATGTAATCGATGTTTTTGGATTCCCTGATCATGAAAACATATCATTAGCATCTGGATTCATGCTTGCGTCACAGTTACTTAATAGTTATTTCCAAAAATCGATATTTCCATAATGGCAGTTTTCTTCTGGATCTAGCTCCGTTGCTACTGAAGATGCCGTTGACATACTCACCTCAGCAGAGTCTTGGCTACAATTTGGTGTTAGTTGCATGTCTGTTTCTACATTTGTTACCTTTCAACATTGAAAATGGCAAAGATTCCCTTATTTTTGTGTGTTCTGGATCGTAGTATCCGGTATTTTCTCTGGATCCGGATCAACTTTCAAAAACATAGAACTTCTTGTCATTTTTTACCAAACACTCGGGCCATTTGTATGGAGTTATATGCAAAAGTCCCATAATTTGGTCAATCTCACAATGATAAAGAATCATTCAAAAAATTCCTGGATCCAGAAGGTGATCCGGATCACCACCAAAATTTAATGGGTTCCTCCTTGGGCTGAAGCACACAGCTGGTGAAAATTTCAGGTCAATCCGTCCAGAACTTTTTCAAACAGACAGACAAACGACGCCACCAAAAACATGACCTCCTTGGTGGAGGTGATATTCATACTTTGTTTCATTTTGGGGGATTAAAATTAAACTGGATTCATTCAAACTTGGTCTTTTGTCTTACAAATGGTACAGAGTGTTCAGGAAACCCTCATTTTAATTATGTGTGAAAAGCTGCAGCAGTTGTTGACCTGAGGGCGTATTTTGCGGTGAGCGCTGTCAAAAGCTGGATGAAATAGTTCACATTTAAATACGAAAACTTGGGTTTAAAAAGACAAAAAAATATTCAGATAAATTACATTGTCTATTCAACCTGTTCATGAGATCTTCCTTAAAACTAAGCAGTGATAAATTTGAGAAAATGCAGTAAAAAATAAACATCAGCTGCAGTTAAACAAGCAACTGATCACTTTTTGTGCTTTTAAAATGAAATTTTTTGATTTGGACAATGTGAGTTAAAACATTTTTTGTATGGTGGTTTGTACTGTCTCCTCTCAGCAAGAAAGTTTATGATTCGCTGGGGAGCCTTTCTGTGTGGTGTTCATTGTCTCCAGTGCATGTGGCTTCGCGTCTGGTTTCCTCCCTCAGAAAAAACATGCATGTTAGATTTTTTTTTAGTTGGTTTCAGTTGTTTTTGTGAGTGAGCGGTTGTCTCTGTGATGTCACCTGTCCAGTTTTCTCCCATTATCACAGCTGAGGGCTCAAGTCCCTGTGACCCTGAACTGGGTTAGTGGAAACAGAACTGGGTGGGTAAGCCTGTAAGTGTGTTTCTGATAAACCACAGTGAGATAGATGGTGGTGTGTAAACTAATTAAACTATACACAAAGAAAAACTGAGTAAGTGAAGAGAGGAAGTTGGTCAGTTGGGTTCAGTGTGACTTTAGCTGCTGTTTTCTGCTGTCAAGCTTCTTCATTATGAGGATGTGACTGATATATAAATAACACTGATTCATGTCACCTTTTAGAGGGGAACGTTTCTTCACATATTAATAAACTGATGACGCCCAACAAGCGGACATCCTCTTTTATAGAAGACAGAAGGATGAAAACATCTGTTAGCTTTTAAAGACTTTTACCTTCAGATAGAGAAGTTGGTTATTTGATCTGCTGCTGATCTGGTAAGAAAAATCTCCCTGATTTTCATATTTGAAGCTGAAAAAACATAATGTTAAAGTTTTCCTGAAGGATATTAGAGGTTTCTAGTTATATCGATCGTAAATAACTGTGCAGATGTTGGAAATATTGTACTTTGAACAGTAAAATCTGTTTGGAGACAAATTGTTTCTGGTTTTAATGTCTGAATTTATAACTTAAATGTTTTTTTTTCCAAAATCTGCTTTTGATTCAATGCTGAAATTGATCAGCTTTCTTCTCCAGCTTGTTTTCAGAGATGAAGGAGGAATGTGGGAGTTTCATGGCAGCCCTGTCTGTGAACGTGGTGACAGTCAACATGTTACTGAGTGTCTTCTTTCTTTCAGGTGAGCTGTTTGTTCTTCACTTTCATTTGGAGACATTATTGAATTATTTCCACTTTAAAACACTGATATTGTTTCAAGTCTCCACATGTAACATGCTGCAGCTGAACTGGAGTTTGTGGATCATGAAGTTTCTCTTCAGGCAGATTTTGCTCCACATTATGTTCATCATTAATCTGCTTTTACAGGTGTTTGGGCTGATTGTGATAAGATATCACATCTCTTCATCACTACACCAAAGAAGATGGAAGCACTGAGTGGATCTTGTTTGCAAATCCCATGTAGCTTTAAAGTTGGGCCAGAGTCCAAGTTTAACTTCAGCGAAACTATCTATGCTATGTGGTCAAAATATTCGGATAATCTTGACAAATCCCCAACTGTTATTTTCAACAGCAGAGAGTCAGATGACATCGATCCAATCACAATTATTGGAGACTTGAGTCAAAAAAACTGCACCACTTTGTTTTCTAATGTAAACACAAGTCATTCAGGCACATACTTCTTCAGAATTGAGCAGACACAAGATAAAGCAACAGCTGTTTGTGATCCTCTTCAAATAACAGTTAAAGGTGAGAAAGTTTTTTATTCTTCACGACATAATGATATCAATAACAGAAATTGAACTAAGTTGTAGCTTTGCTTCATGAACACCCAGATATACGTCGTGGCAGAAAAGATGACAATTAAATGAGCCAGGCAAGTTTGAGAATTTTAAGGGTGTTTATTTTAAGAATATACAGGGAGTGCAGAATTATTAGGCAAATGAGTATTTTGACCATATTATCCTCTTTATGTATGTTGTCTTACTCCAAGCTGTATAAACTGAAAGCCTACTACCAATTAAGCATATAAGGTGATGTTCATCTCTGTAATGAGAAGGAGTGTGGTCTAATGACATCAACACCCCATATCAGGTGTATTAGGCAAACATAATTATTAGGCAACTTAACAATAAACAAATATATACCCATTTCAATTATTTATTTTCACCAGGGAAACCAATATAACAGCTCAACATTCACAAATATACATTTCTGACATTCAAAAACAAATCAGTGACCAATATAGCCACCTTTCTTTGCAAGCACACTGAAAAGCCTGCCATCTATGGATCCTGTCAGTGTTTTGATCTGTTCACCATCAACATTGCGTGCAGCAGCAACCACAGCCTCCCAGACACTGTTCAGAGAGGTGGACTGTTTTCCCTCCTTGTAAATCTCACATTTGATGAGGGACCACAGGTTCTCTATGGGGTTCAGATCAGGTGAACAAGGAGGCCATGTCATTAGTTTTTCTTCTTTTAGACCCTTTCTTGCAGCCATGCTGTGGAGTACTTAGATGCGTGTGATGGAGCATTGTCCTGCATGAAAATCATGTTTTTCTTGAAGGATGCAGACTTCTTCCTGTACCACTGCTTGAAGAAGGTGTCTTCCAGAAACTGGCAGTAGGACTGGGAGTTGAGCTTGACTCCATCCTCAACCTGAAAAGGCCCCACAAGCTCATCTTTGATGATACCAGCCCATACCAGTACCCCACCTCCACCTTGCTGGCGTCTGAGTCAGACTGGAGCTCTCTGCCCTTTACCGATCCAGCCACAGGCCCATCCATCTGGCCCATCAAGACTCACTCTTATTTCATCAGTCCATGAAACCTTAGAAAAATCAGTCTTGAGATATTTTTGGCCCAGTCTTGACGTTTCAGCTTGTGTGTCTTGTTCAGTGGTGGTGGTTTTTCAGCCTTTCTTACCTTGGCCATGTCTCTGAGTATTGCACACCTTGTGCTTTTGGGCACTCCAGTGATGTTGCAGCTCTGAAATATGGCAAAACTGCTGGCAAGTGGCATCTTGGCAGCTGCACGCTTGACTTTTCTCAGTTCATGGGCAGTTATTTTGTGTCTTGGTTTTTCCACACGTTTCTTGCGACCCTGTTGACTATTTTGAATGAAACGCTTGATTGTTCGATGATCACAGTTCAGAAGCTTGGCAATTTTAAGAGTGCTGCATCTCTCTGAAAGACATCTCTCTATTTTTGACTGTTCGGAGCCTGTCAAGTCCCTCTTCTGACCCATTTTGCCAAAGGAAAGGAAGTTGCCTAATAATTATGTTTGCCTAATAAACCTGATATAGGGTGTTGATGTCATTAGACCACAGCCCTTCTCATTACAGAGATGCACATCACCTGATATGCTTAATTGGTAGTAGGCTTTCGGCCTGTACAACTTGGAGCTGCACATGGCGATTATTTTAATAGTCGATTAATCTACCCCTGTAATCTATCAATTAATCGGGTAAGTTCTTTCTATGCTTTTAAAGATATGACTGAGATGCAATGGAGTAATAATGAGTCCAAATTGGCACCAAAGACTGTGGTTGACATGCAACAAGTAGGTGCATTACTGCCACCCACAGGGAGTGTGTGGAAATAGTTACAGACCGGAAGCAGTTTTATACAGACTGGAAGCAATGAGTGAAGCAGGACATTAAAAGTTAAACGAAGCATCGAATACTAAAATATTAATCGATTATTTTTTCTAATCGAATAATTTGAATAATTCGATTAATTGTTTCACCCCTACTGTCAATTATCTTTACTGCAATGAAAACCAGAAATTATCATGATATATTTTTTAGATTTTTTAGTCCATATCGCCCATCTCCACCAGGTACTCTGGCTTCCTCCCACCATCCAAAGACACGCATGCTAAGTTAATTTGTTACTCTAAATTGCCCCCTAGGTGCATGGTTGTCTGTCTCTCAGTGTTGGCCCTGCGACAGGCTGGCAACCTGTTCAGGGTGTACCCTGCCTCTCGCCTGATAATAGCTGGGATAGGCTCCAGCAGTAAACCCTGCAACCCTGAAGTGAATAAGCGGTACAGAAATATATATATGTATATATATATAGATATAGATATAGTATATATCTATATCTAGGTACATATATATATATATATATATATATACACAGTATATATTCAGATTCTAATCTGTCATTTTAAAAAGGAAACTAACCATGAAACTGATGTTTCTTCAAGTGGTTTAATTTTGGTATTAAGGAAAGGAGTAACTCAAAAAAACAAGGTTGTAACCCCCCTCCAAAAAATCGTTGTATTTCATCACTGAAAGTCAACACGTCAACCACATCTCAATGAGTTTACAGGATATCTGTCAAAAATAAACACTGATCTGCTTCTGTTTCATGTGTTTGATCTGAAAACCCAGATTCTCCTCAGAGACCCAGAATAGAAATCTCAGGTGATGTGAAGCATCTGAAGGAGAAGGAGTCTGTCACTATAACCTGCTCAGCTTTCACTCCCTGTCCAAACTCCCCCTCCTGAACTCACCTGGAATCTCCAACAAGACTCTCACAGACAAACAGAGGAAAACACAGATGGAACCTTTACAACTAAAATCCAGCAGAACATCACTCTGTCAGACACACATGATGGATACACCATCACATGTTCTGCTACATATCCTGTAGATGGAGGAAAACGTGTCAACACATCAGAGACTCTCAGTGTTTCATGTAAGTGATCCTGTCAGCACATCATGGTTCAGCTGTTTCTGATCAATAAAGTTAATGTGTGTCACATTTTCCTCAGATGCTCCTAAAGACACCTCAGCATCCATCAGTCCATCAGGTTTGGTGTCAGCAGGTAGCTGGGTGACGCTGAGCTGCTCCAGCAGAGCCAATCCTCCCAGCAGCTTCACCTGGTTCAAGATCAGCAAACATGGAGACGTGAAATTAACAAATGGAGACTTTTACAGTTTCACTGCAGCTGATGAAGGAGGTTATTACTGTGTGGCTGCAAATTATCTGGGTAATCAGAAGTCCCAGAAAATCCATCTCAGTGATAAAGGTAAATAGTTTAAATTGTGACGATGTTCAATTTGACCAAGGGTCGTTTCACATCTGCTGAACAAAGGGATCTGTTAATCGGAGCTCTGAACTTTGTAAAAGAAAAGAAAGGAACTGAATCATGTCATGTTTTTGTACAATTTTCTTTGTGCATTTGTGCATAAGAGAATGACGTCAGTAGTTTAGATTGTGGTTTATAACCTCAGAGTTTAATCAGGACATTAGCTTAGGTTTGACTCGTCTGCAACCAGGAGGAATTAAAGTTAATGATGGTTTGGAAGCAAAGAATTTTCCAAGAGTGCTGTCTTGTTACAGACATTGGCGCTGTGATCCGCATTTCACTGAAGATCCTGGGAATTGTGATGCTCTCCAGTACAACCATCATCTTTGAATGGTGAGACAAACTCTTCTATGATATGAGACTTTGCAGCTGGAAACCAGTTGGTCTCTTTTAAATGTCAGAGTTTAACATCTGTCTCATCTCTTTTTCTTTCAGCTGGATCAGATCAAGATTCTCCAACAAAGCAGAGAAGGTAAGCTGTCTGAGATCATTTGTTGTTATCAAGACTGTCAAACTGTCAAAGGTCCCCCCCATGCCGGGGCCTTGCCTGCTCAGCTGGCAGGGGCTTTACCGTGGTGAATGTCCTTGTCAGGGTCACTGAGGGTCCCGTGCTGCAGCCCTATAGCTGTGGGGTGGACCCTGGCCTGCCTTAATGTGGGTGATCTCCAGTCTTCACATGTCCTGTAGATGAAACAAGAGGCTGCAGGACACCGTCTTTGTGATCCGCTTCTGTTGGCGACTGAATTATTTATATTTTCTGGTCACAACGTTTCCCTGATGAGAGCAAATAATGTTATAGACCCCTCTCAGTCACGTGACCCTATTCGGTCACACAGCCATGCTGGGTGGCAAAAAGCTAACCTGGACCACTGCAGCACTTATAGTGACGGTAAACTTGCTGTGAGCTGTTTCATTATTGACGGTTCTACATGACTTTACTCTTTTTATGCCAGTTCAGCTTTTATGTGGGCAGACTCAGGAAGCCATATTGTTCATAAATCTGTGCTTGTTGGTGCTCAAAACCATTACGAATTTTCCCACTCCTGGTTTACAAACCTTCAAAACTGCTACCAGACGGAGATGTTGCTGCATGATTAGCTTAGCATGACATTGACAACCTCGTCCATCAACAGTCGCACTTTACAGGAGCAGAAATAAAAGATTTGAAGTTGTTAGAAGCTTCTAAATATCGGGTGCAGGATGGTATCAACACCTTCAGCATGTAGAAAGTTTCCCAAACAAAGTACTTCCTCCTCATGTCAGAGATCAACACAGCAGACCTAGATAACGTTAACACCATTATGGACATTACAGACGTCTCCACATTATATTTATGAGTCAACATTACAATAACTGAGAGAAAACACTGCTGTTTTATGACGTTTTAGTTTATTAACACTACAAAGGAAAAAAAAAGTCTGTAAGTTTTAGTAACACTGAGAACTGAATACTCCCGTCAGCTTGCTGTCTTCTTGCAAACGTTTCTAGATCTTCCGTTGTTCGTTGTTTTTCTGGATCGCAGGCAAACACGAAGCTGGACAGGACATAAGCTGGGGACAACGGGGTGTCTCATGTTTACCTGAAGGAAGACAGAATAGTCCTCCATCAGATGTCTGTCTCTGAACAACTAACAAACGTGAAGCGTCTGGTCGCCAAAACGTTAAAACAACTGCTGTTTGCAGCATTTTAGCTGCATCGTCATTATTTTTATGTAGATAAATATAATCAAACGTAGACCAGCTCACCAAAAACAGAATTAGCAGGAAACTCACCACCGACAACAGTGCTGCTATCGGGCTGCTGCAGCCGTGATCTCCCATGGTTTCCAGTTACATTTATTACATTTATGGTAGCATCCCATTTAACTTGTCCATTAGGGTCAGCAGGCGGCCTGGAAAATTTAATCCCATCCTGGAATGTCGATGGGGGATTCCGAAAAAAAGGACGAAGGGACCCGGTTTTTTTTGAGTAAAATGCTCCCTGCAGCAGCCGAGCCCGGAGCAGTAAACCTGCTGTGTTGATCTTTCTGCCACCCACGTGCGTCGCCGACATGACTGTTACGTGATCAGCAACGACACGTGAGAAGGGTCTATATTTCACAATATCCCCCAGATTAGTCATTAACTCGCAGCAACACCACAGCTGTCTCTGTTAGCATTAGCTAGCATAATAACGTTATGCAGTGCGTCATTCTCGGGAGCATATCCATGAAATAAAGTGTCAGATTAATGTGTTCACCATAATTTACCGTGTTTTTGTTGTTCAATGTGACAGTCCTTCCAGATTTCCTCCATGTTAAGAAAAAAAGTCTGATACTCATCTGTTCTAATTACACATGTACAGAAAGGCTCCGGCGGCAATGGCGGACGGGCTAGTTGTGGCGTTTGGCCGGATTAGTCTATAGTTATATTTTCTTTAGTTAAAAAGAAGTTAGACTGATTAGGATGGGGGGGGGGGTGTTCTTGTTCAGCCATCAACATGAGGACTGTTTTGCGTGTTTAACCAAGTGAGGATATTTTTTGAAAGTGAGGACATTTTGGCCTCACAAAAAAGCCCAAGAAAAAAACCCTTTTGAGGGTCAAGATTTAGTTTTTGAGTTTAGGTTACAATTAGGTTTTGGTTAGTGTTAGGATAAGGGGTTAGAGAATGCATTATGTCAATGAATGTCCTCCCCAAGATAGATGTACCGTATTTTCCAAATTATAAGTCGCTCCTGAGTAAAAGTCGCATCAGTCAAAAAATGCAGCATGAAGAGTGAAAAAAAACATTTTATGAGTAGCACTGGACTATAAGTCACATTTATTTATTTAAAATGGGGTGATTTTCTGATTTTTCATATCCAACTTGTTACTGCTAAAAATGACCCAATCAGTCCAATTCCAAAGTTAACTCCTGTAAATGATCATAACCATCATAACAAAGAAGGATAAATGTTTTTTTTTTTTTTTTTTGAGGATTTGTTCCACCACACAGGCAGTACAGCCAGATATCCAAAATGAACTCCTCTCACTGAGATGAGGCTCTTTTGGGATTTTGGCCCTTGCAGCAGATTATTGTTGGCACAAGCCTCTTGTGCCCTCTTTTGACATGAAACGGTAATATTTACTCCCTTGGCTCATGTCAGTCAATATGAATTAATACTTAAAAATATGTTAAATTGGTATATAAGTCGCACAAGCAACCAAACTGAAAAAAGTATGACTTATAGTCCGGAAAATACGGTACAAGAATGTGTGCATTAGTTGCATGTATGTGTATATGAGTGCACGCAAGTGAGAGACATGATCAGATGTGCATTTTAAAAATTTTGTTAAGTCAATAGAAATGTCAAGATTGTCTTCATGTGAAGCACTTTGTGCTACTGCTTGTATGAAAATTGCTTTACATATGAGGAAATCAACATGTATGTAGCTCCTGTTGGGAAACAGTTTGAGCTGCGAGAAGACTCAAGACAAGAGCACCAACACCTCTCTGTGCTGTTTCATTTCCACAGGACGCAGAAGAAGCAGGCAACATCTACAGCGTGATCCAGATTCAAGCATCATGAACCACAAGGATTCAAAAAAGATGTCAACGTCTTTGCAAATGGAAGGATTTCTGTTGTTTGTCATCATGTATTTGTTCCTGAACAAGTGTTTTGTGGTGAAATGTGATGTTTAAATCATTGTGAAAAGTTGTCTCAGGTCTAATTTCCAGCTAAACGTGATCATTACTCATTATTTTAGTTTTTCTTCTTTGACTGTCTGCCTTGTAACACGATGTATAATACATATTCAGGGGCACTGTGAACATACAGTGGCAAACGGTGTCTTTGTATATCATCATTTTATAGATTCCCATCACGTTAAAGCTGTTTATTATAAATAACTTACACAGTCTTCTGTTATGTGATCTCACTGAGACTAGTTTTATCATGTCTATCTGATTAGATTTTCTTCCGATGGTCTCAAATCATTTTTGTCTCTGATGCAGGGGAGTGGAGAAACAAAAATCTATATTGACATCTGTGAAATAAGATTCCTCATTATCATATTCTGAGTGTGAATCCATTTCTTACATGTCAATATATGATTTCTGTGTTTGCACATGTCACCATGAGATTTAAGGAGAGAAGATATTTAAGGGTTAATCTCTTCTGGTCCCAGCTTCTCTGAGCTCTCTTTGTCAAAACCTGTCTTTCTGTTCTGCAGGATCAGAGTCTCCTCAAACTTTGTAAGATTCATCTCAGATTCTGTCTGATGCTCTTCAGCAAGTGATATTTGCTCCTTTTTCTGTAATAAACTTTACTTTTTTAAGCTCAGTTCATTCACACTTCTGCTAATACTTTATTTACTTAAGTTTTGTAGTAACATGACACCGAATGCTGCACAAATCCCTGAATTTTGCTTTTATTCAGAGATTTATTTTATTCTTTTTTTAGCAAACCTCCAATATGGAATGTCAAAACATAATAAAGAGCAATAGCACTTTCAAATGAATCTGCTTCATTTAAAACTCTATTTATGCAGAAAGTGTTGGACACACTTTCCAGAATGGGAACGTGTCGAAACTTCTGAGTTTTTGACAAATGTTCTCTTTTCGCCTCATGAACAGTTTTCTGGAAACATATTAAACACACCTTATTAAATATATATATAAAAAAAAATAAAAAGATATGATTATATGAGAGAGATAGATGGCAACATAGATATAGATAGATAGATAGATAGATAGATAGATAGATAGATAGATAGATAGATAGATAGATAGATAGATAGATAGATAGATAGATAGATAGATAGATAGATAGATAGATAGATAGATGGATAGATGGATGGATAGATAGATAGATTTATATGCGTGACAGCAACACACACAGACGTGCAGGCAGCCAGGCAGAGACAGGGCTGAAGGAAGATTAGATCCCGCTGGTTTTTGCTGGCTTTAAATTTTCTTGTGTTTTATTTTGTTCATTATTGTTAAATTTAATGTTTATATGTGTGCAGAGGTGTCAAAAATTGGGTAGAAGTAGAAAGTAGAAACCCCGTCCGGCAGTTTTTTTTTCCAACCAATCACTGAACCAGCTGGGTTTAATTAGCTCCTCTCCCAGGTAGATTAGCTCGTTAGTGAAAACAGCTGTTCTAAATGTACTGGCAGATCCAAAAACATGGCAGGATTTGTACTTGAAAACTACTTTTACTTCTATTTTTGACACCTCTGTTTGTGTGTGACAAACATGTGTCTTTGACGTTTATGGAAATACGGAACAAATGGCGTCCTGTATTGGTTAAACACGGGAGGCAACGTTTCATTGTCAATTAAAGGACAATTCCGTATTTTACGGGGCAGGTGGCAACACTAGGGGACCTTTGCCCTGGTAGAGTCGTATGTCTAGCAACGCCCCTGGTCAGCAACAATACTCAGGCTGTAGTGGTTAAACTATGCCACGTTGGTGCTAAAGGGCCTAAAATGGGCCAAGAATCATTGAAACAAGACAGGATGGATCTACAGGTATATGTCTCTATGTTGTCTCCGTCATTTCAGATGAGGTCAAAGAAAAGACAAGAAGACAATTGGACTGGACTCCAGATCTTTACTGCCTCTCAGCTGTTTCCTTCTTCTTTATGTATTCTAACTGGTTATCACATAATTGTGGATAGGAGACCAGTCACTGACCAATTACTGACAACACAATAGTAAAAGTATATTTTGAAGATATGAATTTTTAACATATTTTTTTATTATTGTGGATTATGTAGAAACTGCATTCGTTCAAACTTGGCCTGTGGTCTTACAAATGGTACAGAGTGTTCAGGAAATCCTAATTTTAATCATGTGTAAAGAGCTGCAGCAGCTGTTGACCTGAGTGTGAGAAGCTAGCAGCATTTTGCTGTCTTTAGGCCCCATCTGCTTCAGTTCTGGTGTTTGTTTGTCGTCCTCAGTCCCTCATAGAAAAAACCGCATGTTAGGTTTGCTAGTTGGTTGTTTAAGTTGTTTCTGGGAGTGAGTGGTTGTCTCTGTGATGGACTGGTCACATGTCCAGTTTCCCCCGTCTCTCTCCTGATAACAGCTGAGGGCTCCAGCCCCTATCACCCTGAACTGGGTTAGTGGAAACAGAACTGGGTGGGTAAGCCTGTAAGTGTGTTTCTGATAAACCACAGTGAGATAGATGGTGGTGTGTAAACTAATTAAACTATACACCAAGAAAAACTGAGTAAGTGAAGAGAGGAAGTTGGTCAGTTGGGTTCAGTGTGACTTTAGCTGCTGTTTTCTGCTGTCAAGCTTCTTCATTATGAGGATGTGACTGATATATAAATAACACTGATTCATGTCACCTTTTCGAGGGAAACTTTTCTTCACATATTAATGAGCTGATGACGCCCAACAAGCAGACATCCTCTTTTATAGAAGACAGAAGGATGAAAACGTCTGTGAGCTTTTAAAGACTTTTACCTTCAGATAGAGAAGTTGGTTATTTGATCTGCTGCTGATCATCTGGTCCCACATCAGCTGCTTCTAAGACTAGATTGTTTTCTTTTGTAGCTGCAGATTTGGTAAGAAAAACTTTATTTTATAATTAAGTTTTTAGTTTAAAAATGTAATGTTTAAGTTTTCCTAAGGATTTTGAGATTTGCAGTTATTTAGATATTCAATATGCAACTCTGCAGATATTTGAACAGTGAAATCTGTTTGGAGACAAATTGTTTCTGGTTTTAATGTCTCAATTTTTAATAGCTTAAATGTTTTATCCAAAATCTGCTTTTAATTTAACTCTGAAATTGATCAGGTTTCATCTCCAGCTTGTTTTCAGAGATGAAGGAGGAATGTGGGAGTTTCATGGCAGCCCTGTCTGTGAACGTGGTGACAGTCAACATGTTACTGAGTGTCTTCTTTCTTTCAGGTGAGCTGTTTGTTCTTCACTTTCATTTGGAGACATTATTGAATTATTTCCACTTTAAAACACTGATATTGTTTAAAGTCTCCACATGTAACATGCTGCAGCTGAACTGGAGTTTGTGGATCATGAAGTTTCTCTTCAGGCACATTTTGCTCCACATTATGTTCATCATTAATCTGCTTTTTCAGGTGTTTGGGCTGCTTTTTGCAACAGACCATCACGTCTCTCCATCACTGCACCAAAGAAGATGGAAGCACTGAGTGGATCTTGTTTGCAAATCCCATGTAGCTTTAAAGTTGGAACAGAGTCCAAGTTCAACTTCAACAAAACTATCTATGCTGTGTGGTTGAAATATTTGAATAATTTTGGCCAACCCCCAAGGCTGTTATTTTCAACAGCAGTAAATCAGATAACATCTATCCAATCAAAATTATTGGAGACTTGAGTCAGAAAAACTGCACCACTTTGTTTTCTAATGTAAACACAAGTCATTCAGGCACATACTTCTTCAGGATTGAGCACGGACCGGATAAAGCAACAGCTGTTTGTGATCCTCTTCAAATAACAGTTAAAGGTGAGGAAATTTTCTTTTCTTCATGAATGTTAAAAATGAGGAGACAAATTAAAAAGTAGCAGCTTTTCTAGGGGGGTACAAAGTCCCCATGTTTGTTTGAACAGCATTTAAACTTGGCGTCTCCTAGGTAATGGCCGCCTGTCTAGCTAACCTATTCAACTTCAAGCTTCTCCTTCAGAGCTCCCAGATGTAAGATTATAAGCAAGAGTAATATCAACCCTGGTTTTCAAAGTGCATTATCTGAAGCTCTACATTTTCTTCGGTGCCCGTGTTTTCCTTCTTTCTTTTTTTTTTCCTTCGGAGTTCGTGCTGGCGCTACTCCAATATGAGCTTATTTCCACACAGCGCAGCTCTTAGCTCTGTCATGGCTGCCAAAAGTCCACAGACGCCGACAGACAAGGCGAAGGAGGGGGAGAGGTGCGTGGCCGGGGGGGGCCGGCGGGGTGGACGGTTCACTGCTGCGCGTTATTTTTTCGGGGGACGGACTATACCGGTGAACAAATGTTCCAGAAATCAGTTGTCTGTCATTGTGTTATTTAAATCCTTAACAACCACATTTACAGTATGATCTGATTGTCTCTGCTGACCAGTTCAGAGGAAATGCTGAGTCATGCTTTAGTTCTTTGTAGAAAACAACAACAAAAAAAAACAAAACAAAGAAAGAACAAAATTGCTATTTTTTCAGTAATTGAATAATAGTAAGAATTTCATATTCTTGGTTGTTTTTCACATCCTGTGGATTATAAATAAAAATCAAGTTAAGTTTCCTTCTTGACTGCAGCAGATTTTAGTTGCTGCTGTCTGAGAGTCAGTCCTCCCTCAGTTTTGTTTTCAGTGAGTAAAAAGCAGCTGGAATGAAACACAGTCTGAAATGTAGAACAAGTGTGTTTATTTAACAGGAGCACAACATCTCTGTAACAGTAAATCATAGCGTACATCAGACATCTGACAGTCTCTCTGCTTTGTTACCTTTCTTACATCACCACCTAGTGGTCTGGAGTAGCAGTAGTGGAAAATAATAGAACCCAGTTGAAAGAGTTCATCCTGCAACATTTATCTGCAGTCACATCATCAATACACACCAATGATCCATTAATAACTTAATTTCTGTGAAACCCCAGATTCTCCTCAGAGACCCAGAATAGAAATCTCAGGTGACGTGAAGCATCTGAAGGAGAAGGAGTCTGTCACTATAACCTGCTCAGCTTTCACTCCCTGTCCACACTCCCCTCCTGAACTCACCTGGAATCTCCAACAAGACTCTCACAGACAAACAGAGAAAAACACAGATGGAACCTTTACAACTAAAATCCAGCAGAGCATCACTCTGTCAGACACACATGATGGATACACCATCACATGTTCTGCTACATATCCTGTAGATGGAGGAAAACGTGTGAAGACATCAGAGACAGAAAAGACTCTCAGTGTTTCATGTAAGTGATCCTGTCAGCACATCATGGTTCAGCTGTTTCTGATAATAAGTTAGTGTGTACATTTTCTAGATGCTCTAAAGACACCTAGCATCCATAGCCAAGTTTGGTGTAGAGGTAGCTGGGTGAAGTGAGCTGCTCAGAGAGCCATCCTCCCAGCAGCTTACCTGGTTAAGTGAAAAGGAGACGGAAATTAACAAATGGAGACTTTTCAGTTTCCTGAGTGATGAAGGAGGTTATTCGTGTGGCTGAAATTTTGGGTATGGTCCAGATTCATGGTAGGTATAGTATGGAAGGTTGCAAGGGTCACTCCAGCAGCTTCACCTGGTTAAGATAGCTAGATGGAAACGTTATGTGTCTGAGGGAAAGTTTACACATTTAATCCAACAGATGGAGGAGTTTATTCCTGTGTGGCCACTAATAATTGGGTATGGGACCTCACAAGAGATTTTTGACTGTTGAAGGTATCAGTTTTTGTTTTCTGAGTTTTTCTTCGGTTTTAAGGCAGCACATCACTGTAATTTTCTTTTGTCCTTTTTAACTAAAGTTGAAGTAGTGTGAAAATGTGTCTGAAATAGTTTTAGATTGGAAGATAATTAACAGATAGAAAAGATTTTTCACTTGTGTAATTAACATTAAACAATAGTTATTTTGGAGTGAAACAAAAACTTTAATACATATATTCTAATTTTTTCTGTTTTTCAGCTGGTGAATTTTACATGTTTTTTTTTGATGTGTCAAACATTTTATTTTTGTGTGAAATGAAATAGAGTGTAAAATAGTTTTTTTTGTTCCAGATTTATGAAGAATGACTTCAGTAGTTCAGATTGTGGTTTATAACATCAGAGTTTAATCAGGACATCAGTTTAGATTTGACTTGTCTGCAACCAGCAGGAATTAAAGCAAAACTCAGTAACTTTAGCTCGGGGCTCCTCTCTTAGTGGCATCCTTTCACTGTCGTAGCGTTTAACCCCCCGACACCCCCCACAGCACACAGACGGCTTCTCTACCTGTCTTTGCTCTATTTTGATCCCTGGATATATTTCTAAGCTTTTACTAGCTTGTTGATGCTACTTTGCTACGTTCGTAGCTGCACCTCATCTCCCTCTGCTCAAAGCAAAGTCCTGCCTCTCCTGAAACGGGACGTTTTAACCCCAATTTGCAGGTAAATATGCCGTGGATTATAGTTTTCTCTGGTGTTGGCGGGTAGCAGGTAAGAATACAAACTTTTATTTATTTTTTGCGGACATGACAAGTGATTATTGAGCCTGAAGCAGTGATGCCTCACCCGGTGCCCAGGCAGCACAAGCTACGTGAATCACTCTGGTCCAGCTAAGAGTTGGTTATGAGAGCCAGAAGCCGGTGTTTAGGTGGTTTGAAGCTGAATAAATGTTTCCTTCGAATCAGCGCTGGTAGTCTGGTTCAAATCAGCGCTGGATATGGGATCTGAGTACCGTACAGCGGTTTCTGTTGTCACAAGTTCTGTGTCGGGTCAGCTCAGGCAGACTTGCCAACAGCGGCTCGCAGGCCAGAAGCACCAGCGGGGGGGGGGGGACATCCAATAGCTCCGTAAACACTTTGTTTAGCCCCACAGGGATTCCGAAAAGCATTTATTGAGGTAAAAAAGTTACTGAGTTCTCCTTTAAAGTTAATGATGGTTTAGAAGCAAAACATTTTCCACTCAGGAGAAGGTGACCGTGCTGTCTTGTTACAGACATCCAGGAGTTTGGGGCTGTTGTCTACGTTACACTGAAGATCCTGGGAATTGTAATGCTGTACAGTACAACCATCATCTTTGAATGGTGAGACAAACTCTTTTATGATATGAGACTTTGTAGCTGGAAACCTGTTGGTCTCTTTTAAATGTCAGAGTTTAACATCTGTCTCATCTCTTTTTCTTTCAGCTGGATTAGATCAAGATTCTCCAACAAAGCAGAGAAGGTAAGCTGTCTGACATTATTGTTGGTGTTATCAAGACTGTCAAACTGTCTGAGAAGAAAAGGAAAATAACATGTATATACAGTGGGTACAGAAAATATTCAGACCCCTTTAAACTTTTCACTCTTTGTTTCAGTGCAGCCATTTGCAATAATCAAAGAAAGTTCATTTGATTTCTCATTAATGTACACTCAGCATTCCATATTGACAGAAAAAAACAGAGATGTAGACATTTTTGCAAATTTATTAAAAAGAAATACTGAAATATCACATGGTCATCAGTATTCAGACCCTTTGCTCAGTACTCATCCTTTTGAGCTCGTACATCCATGAGTCTTCTTGTGAATGATGCAACAAGTGTTCACACCTGGATTTGGGATCTTCTGCATTCTTCCTTTCAGATCTTCTCCAGTTCTGTCAGGTTGGATGGTGTGAACGGTGGTGTTCAGCCATTTTCATGTCTCTCCAGGGATGCTCAGTTGGGTTTAAGTCAGAGCTCTGGCTGGGCCGGTCAACAATAGTCCCAGAGTTGTTCTGAAGCCACTCCTTTGTTATTTCAGCTGTGTGTGAGGGTCATTGTCTTGCTGGAAGGTGAACCTTCGGCCCAGTCTGAGGTCCTGAACTCTGGAAGAGGTTTTCCTCCAGGATCTCTCTGTACTTGGCCGCATTCATCTTTCCTTTAATTGCAACCAGTCGTCCTGTCCCTGCAGCTGAAAAACACTCCTATAGCATGATGCTGCCACCACCGTGTTTCACTGTTGGGATGGTATTGTGCAGGTGATGAGCAGTGTCTGGTTTTCTCCACACATACCGCTTAGAATTAACTCCAAAAAGTTCAATCTTGGTCTCATCAGACCAGAGAATCTTATTTCTCACAGTCTGGGAGTCCTTCATGTGTTTTTTGGCAAACTCTATGCAGACTTTCATATGTCTGCACTGAGGAGAAGCTTCCATCGGGCCACTCTGCCATAAAGCCCCGACTGGTGGAGGCTGCAGTGATAGTTGACTTCGTGGAACTTTCTCCATCTCCCTACTGCATCTCTGGAGCTCAGCCACAGCGATCTTTTGGTTCTTCTTTACCTCTCTCACCAAGGCTCTTCTCCCACGATTGCTCAGTTTGGCTGGCTGCCGGGTCTAGGAAGAGTTCTGGTCGTCCCAAACTTCTTCCATTTAAGGACTATGGAGGCCACCGTGCTCTTAGGAACCTTTAGTGCTGCAGAAATTCTTTTGTAACCTTGTCCAGATCTGTGCCTCACCACAATTCTGTCTCTGAGCTCCTTGGACAGTTCCTTCGGCCTCATGATTCTCATGTGCTCTGACATGTACCATGAACTGTAAGGTCTTATATAGACAGGAGTGTTTAATCAGTTTAATTAAACACAGCTGGACTCCAATGAAGGAGTAGAACCATCTCAAGGGGAATCACAAGAAATGGACAGCCTGTGAGTTAAATATGAGTGTCACTGCAAAGGGTCTGGTTACTTATTATGACCATGTAATATTTCAGTTTTTCTTTTTTTAATAAATTTGCAAAAACTTCTACATCTGTTTTTTTCTGTCACGGTGGGGTGCTGAGTGTACATTAATGAGAAGTAAAATTTTAGCAAATGGCTGCAATGAAGCAAAGAGTAAAAAGTTTAAACAGGTCTGAACACTTTCCGTACCCACTGTAGCTCCTGTTGGGAAACAGTTTGAGCTGCAGTAAATTCACTGCAGAGCACCATCACCTCTCTGTGCTGTTTCATTTCCACAGGACGCAGAAGAAGCAGATGACGTCAACAGAGTGATCCAGATTCAAGAATCATGAACCACAAGGAGACCAGAAGATGTCAAGCTCTCTGTTCATGGAAGAATTTCTATTGTTTTATCTTCTTCATTTCTGCCTGAGACTAGTTTTATCATGTCTATCTGATAAGATTTTCTTCTGATGGTCTCAAATCATTTTTGTCTCTGATGCAGGGAATGGAGAAATAAAAATCTATATTGACGTCTGTGAAATAAGATTCCTCATTATCAGATTCTGAGAGTGAATCTTTCTCCTATATGTCAATATATGATTTCTGCGCTTGCACATGTCACCATGAGATTAGTGGAGAGAAGATATTTAAGGGTTAAACTTTTCTGGTGCCAGCTTCTCTGAGCTCTCTCTGTTAAAAACTATCTTTCCGCTCTTCAGAATCAGTTTACTCAGACTGTAAGATTCATCTTAGATTCTGTCTGATGGTCTTAGCTTGTGAGTGATATTTACTCCTTTTTCTGTAACAAACCTTACTTTTTAAGCTCAGATCATTCACACTTTTGCTAATACTCAATTTACTTTAGTTTTGTTGTAACGTGACACTGAATGCTGCACAAATCCTTAAATTTTGCTTTTATTCAGAGATTTATTTTATGTATTATTTTAAGCAAACCTCCAATATGGAATGTCAAAACATAATAAAGAGCAATACCACTTTCAAATGAGTCTTCTTAGAGTACCACGGAAAGGGCTGGACACACTTTCAAGAATGGGAATGTGTCCAAACTTTTAAGTTCTTGACAAATGTTCTCATTTAGCCTCATGAAGAGTTTTTCTGGAAATGATTCCAGCGGTCCTTTAAACATATGTATGTAAGAACTACTGTCATCTAGTGGTTAAGATGAGTATATAACTGAGTTCAAAGGCCAAGCACAGTTATGAATGGATGGTGGAGTGGCAAAAATTCTTCCACATATAAAAGTTTTCATCTGTGAGTGGATCCAGTGGGCTCAGGTGTAGTAATGCCTGCACTACAACTACTTCAACAATGCTTACGTGTAAGAGTCTTCTTCTGGGGTCTTTTAAAGGTGTTCCATATCCAAAACGGTGCTAGAAGTTATCAAACAAAGCCAGTTCTAAAGCTTCACATACAAATGTATGTCCATTCAGAGATACCATAGTAAAAACGGTGACTGTAGTTGGCTTTTGGAACATTTGAAAACTATGATATAACTTTTAAATGGTCTCTATATCTTTTTTTCATTAAACTTTAAGTAAAACAAAAGTTTTTGAGGGGGGGGGGGCAGGGGGGGGCGGCCCGGGGGGGGGGGCTTTGGGGGGGGGGGGGGGGGGGGGGGGGGGGGGGGGGGGGGGGGGGGGGACGGGGGGGGGGGGGGGGGGGGGGGGGGGGGGGGGGGGGGGGTTGGGGGTGGGGGGCGGGGGGGTGGGGGGCTTCGGGGGGGGATGTGGGGGGGGGTTTTGGGGGGGGGGGGGGGGGGGGGGGGGGGGGGGGGGGGGGGGGGGGGGGGGGGGGGGGGGGGGGGGGGGGGGGGGGGGGGGGGGGGGGGGGGGGGGGGGGGGGGGGGGGGGGGGGGGGGGGGGGGGGGGGGGGGGGGGGGGGGGGGGGGGGGTGGGGGGCGGGGGGGGGTGGGGGGCTGGGGGGGGGGGGGGGGGGGGGGGGGGGGGGGGGGGGGGGGGGGTGGGGGGGGGGGGGGGGGGGGGTGGGGGGGGGGGGGGGGCGGGGGGGGGGGGGGGGGGGGGGGGGGGGGGGGGGGGGGGGGGGAAGGCAGCGCTGCCGGGCTCCCCGGGGGGGCGCTTCGCGTTCCCCGCGGGCGGCCGGGGGGGGGGGCCGGGGGGCGGGGGGGGGCTCGGTTGGGGGGGGGAAAGAGGAACAGATGAGTGAGAAATCGAACAATCCAGATGGACTTCTTTATGGGGGGGGGAGAGGGGGAGAAGGGGAGAAGGGAAAGCGGGGAAGAAGTCTTTATAGGTATAATGTGAGCATTTCAGCGTGTCCTCGTTCAAGATGATCTCACAGAGCTGGTTTATTGAAATAGATTCAAATCTGTGGAAGTAAAATGTGGAAAAATTCATGTTTGGTAAACTGATGTAAAAGACAATAAAACTGTTCAAATGCATGAAAAACATTTTAAGACTATAAACTGTGAACCTCAGTAGGCTCCATCTTTGAATTTGAAACTGCCTGACTTCACACAGCTGCAGGGTGAGATTTGTCATTTACATTTCAGATGCATGAAACCCCAAACCTCTAAACAGAGAAGCAGTCATAGCACATCATTTCACACACTTCTAAAGTGTGTTACATGTTACTTTAAATCCAACAGCGTGGGTGTTTATTTCACACAGGCAACATTTACACTTTTCAAAATAGCTTTAGTTTTAAACTGAACTGAAGCTTTCTGACCATCGACAGTTTAATGAAGATGGACAAAGCTTCTGTTCACGTGACCCGTTGGTTTCTGAAGGGCTAAAGTGAAGCTCGTTGGGCGGTTCCCACTGTTGCTATCTTAGCCAGGTAAGGGGGCTGTGAGCATGGGGGATGAAAGAGTGAAAGCCAACAAGCTGAACTGAGCTAACCCAGAGCTAACAGAGGCTAACAAAAATCAGCACTCTGAAGCTAAGTCATGCTGTTAATTGGCTAAAAACTGTGGTTGTGCTACTCTGCTCCTGGCTAAGGCCTTCCTGGGAGCAAACAGGACGCTAGCCACCAGCGCTAATGCTAACAGTCGGTCTGCCACCTGTCAATCAAAAGGGCACATGCCTACTTATGTGCAATTTCAAGATATAACATCTAATATTATATATAACATGGGAGTCTATGGAGATTTACTCTGTGTTGGGGCCAGCTAATGAGGGGTCAACTACAATTTTTGCACTTATTGGTTTCAATGTGTCCGCCGGAGTATGTTAATTGTTTCTATGAGGTAGAGAAAGTTATTGTTATTTTTATTGTTGTTGTTATGGTGGAATTTAGTTGATTTTCTGATGTCATCTGAGTAGTGTTTTGCATTAAATCTGCTGCCTAACTGTGAATTATAATAATAATAGTTCAAATAATAATGATATATTTTTTTATTTATTTTATTATTTTATTATTATTATTGTTGTTGTTTTATTATTCACAGTTAGGCAGCAGATTCAATACAAAACATTACTTAGATGACATCAGAAAATCACCTAAATTCCAACATCATTCTTTAACAGCATATTTCTTGAAACACATCTCCAACAACCACTAATTATATTTTTTTCTGCAAATATAAATGAAATCTTTGTAAAGTCTATTTGACTTTTATTCATTAGTTTTTCAAATTTGAAGCATTTTCCAACTTGAATCTGCATTAATTTATACATCTGATTAAATTATAAACTGTTAATAGGCTTAGTTTTGGTTGACAACACACAAACAGAAGGATTTGTTTTTTCATAAAGTCTATAACAACCATATATTATTATTATTTTCATATTATTAAGTGTTTCAGGTTTGCAAGCGGAAGAGGATGGAAGATAACGCAGCTCATTTTATGAACATAGCAGACGTTTATGATTTTAAAAAAGCGTGATTTGAGTGATGGAGCCCTTTGTCGACGCCCCGGGAACCTGTAGTGGTAGCACTATGCCACATTGATACTAAAAGGCCTAAAATGGGCCAAAAATCATTGAAACAAGACAGGATTTCATCTTTCATCATGTGTGCATTCTAAATGGTTTCCACATCATTGTGGATGGGGAGACCAGTCACTGACCAATTACTGACAACACAATATAGTAAAAGTATATTTTGAAAAAAAAAAAAATTGAACTTTTTTATTATTATAATTGGGGATTATGTAGAAACTGCATTCATTCAAACTGTCATCATACAATGAGTGTTCAGGAAATCCTCATTTTAATCATGTGTAAAGAGCTGCAGCAGCTGTTCACCTGAGTGTGAGAAGCTAGCAGCATTTTGCTGTATTTAGGCCCCATCTGCTTCAGTTCTGGTGTTTGTTTGTCGTCCTCAGTCCCTCATAGAAAAAACGTGCATGTTAGGTTTGCTAGTTGGTTGTTTAAGTTGTTTCTGGGAGTGAGTGGTTGTCTCTGTGATGAACTGGTCACCTGTCCAGTTTCCCCCCGTCTCTCTCCTGATAACAGCTGAGGGCTCCAGCCCCCTATCACCCTGAACTGGGTTAGTGGAAACAGAACTGGTTGGGTAAGCCTGTAAGCGTGCATCTGATAAACCACAGTGAGATAGATGGTGATGTGTGAACTAATTAAACTATACACCAAGAAAAACTGAGTAAGTGAAGAGAGGAAGTTGGTCAGTTGGGTTCAGTGTGACTTTAGCTGCTGTTTTCTGCTGTCAAGCTTCTTCATTATGAGGATGTGACTGATATATAAATAACACTGATTGATGTCACCTTTTAGAGGGAAACGTTTCTTCACATATTAATGAGCTGATGACGCCCAACAAGCAGACATCCTCTTTTATAGAAGACAGAAGGATGAAAACGGGAGAGAGGGGGAGGGAAGAAAGTCCCACATCAGCTGCTTCTAATACTAGATTGTTTGCTTTTGTAGCTGCAGATTTGGTAAGAAAAATCTTTGTCATTTTCATAATTAAAGTTTTTAGTTTAAAAAATGTAATGTTTAAGTTTTCCTAAAGGATATTAGAGATTTGCAGTTATTTAGATATTCAATATGCAACTCTGCAGATATTTTGAACAGTGAAATCTGTTTGGAGACAAATTGTTTCTGGTTTTAATGTCTCAATTTTTAATAGCTTAAATGTTTTATCCAAAATCTGCTTTTAATTTAACTCTGAAATTGATCAGCTTTTTTCTCCAGCTTGTTTCCAGTCTCAGAGATGAAGGAGGAATGTGGGAGTTTCATGGCAGCCCTGTCTGTGAACGTGGTGACAGTCAACATGTTACTGAGTGTCTTCTTTCTTTCAGGTGAGCTGTTTGTTCTTCACTTTCATTTGGAAACATTATTGAATTATTTCCACTTTAAAACACTGATATTGTTTAAAGTCTCCACATGTAACATGCTGCAGCTGAACTGGAGTTTGTGGATCATGAAGTTTCTCTTCAGGCACATTTTGCTCCACATTATGTTCATCATTAATCTGCTTTTTCAGGTGTTTGGGCTGATTGTGATAAAACATCACATCTCTTCATCACTACACCGAAGAAGATGGAAGCACTGAGTGGATCTTGTCTGCAAATCCCATGTAGCTTTAAAGTTGGGGCACAGTCCAAGTTCAACTTCAACAAAACTATCTATGCTATGTGGTTAAAATATTTGAATAATTTTGGCAAATCCCCAACTGTTATTTTCAACAGCAGAGAGGCAGTTGACATCTATCCAATCAAAATTATTGGAGACTTAAGTCAGAAAAACTGCACCACTTTGTTTTCTAATGTAAACACAAGTCATTCAGGCACATACTTCTTCAGAATTGAGCACAGAGAAGATAAAGCAACAGCTGTTTGTGATCCTCTTCAAATAACAGTTAAAGGTGAGGAAATTTTCTTTTCTTCATGATGTTAAAAATGAGAACACAAATTAAAATAAGTAGCAGCTTTTGCTTCACCAGCTCCCAGATGTAAGATTATAAAAGAGTAAAACAATGGTTAAATGTTACAGAAATTGGTTGTTTTACATTTTAAATTTCTTCTCATTCAGTGTCGTCTGCATTATCTCACCGGCCAGTTCAGAGCATATTTATTGTTGATCTGACCTTTAAAACAATGCTATTTTTTTTTTCTTTAGTTATTTTGGTTATTTTTCACCTCAGGTGGATTATGAATTAAAAGTCAGGTTGAGTTTCCTTCTTGACTGCAGCAGATTTTAGTTGCTGCTGTCTGAGAGTCAGTCCTCCCTCAGTTTTGTTTTCAGTGAGTAAAAAGCAGCTGGAATGAAACACAGTCTGAAATGTAGAACAAGTGTGTTTATTTAACAGGAGCACAACATCTCTGTAACAGTAAATCATAGCGTACATCAGACATCTGACAGTCTCTCTGCTTTGTTACCTTTCGTACATCACCACCTAGTGGTCTGGAGTAGCAGTAGAGGAAAATAATAGAACCCAGTTGAAAGAGTTCATCCTGCAACATTTATCTGCAGTCACATCATCAATACACACCAATGATCCATTAATAACTTAATTTCTGTGAAAACCCAGATTCTCCTCAGAGACCCAGAATAGAAATCTCAGGTGATGTGAAGCATCTGAAGGAGAAGGAGTCTGTCACTATAACCTGCTCAGCTTTCACTCCCTGTCCACACTCCCCTCCTGAACTCACCTGGAATCTCCAACAAGACTCTCACAGACAAACAGAGGAAAACACAGATGGAACCTTTACAACTAAAATCCAGCAGAACATCACTCTGTCAGACACACATGATGGATACACCATCACATGTTCTGCTACATATCCTGTAGATGGAGGAAAACGTGTAAGACATCAGAGACAGAAGAGACTCTCAGTGTTTCATGTAAGTGATCCTGTCAGCACATCATGGTTCAGCTGTTTCTGATTTGACTTGTCTGCAACCAGCAGGAATTAAAGCAAAACTCAGTAACTTTAGCTCGGGGCTCCCTCTTAGTGGCATCCTTTCACTGTCGTAGCGTTTAACCCCCCGACACCCCCACAGCACACAGACGGCTTCTCTACCTGTCTTTGCTCTATTTTGATCCCTGGATATATTTCTAAGCTTTTACTAGCTTGTTGATGCTACTTTGCTACGTTCTGGCTGCACCTCATCTCCCTCTGCTCAAAGCAGAGTCCTGCCTCTACTGCAATGGGACGTTTTAACCCCAATTTGCAGGTAAATATGCCGTGGATTATAGTTTTCTCTGGTGTTGGCGGGTAGCAGGTAAGAATACAAACTTTTATTTATTTTTTGCGGACATGATAAGTGATTATTGAGCCTGAAGCAGTGATGCCTCACCCGGTGCCCAGGCAGCACAAGCTACGTGAATCACTCTGGTCCAGCTAAGAGCTGGTTATGAGAGCCAGAAGCCGGTGTTTAGGTGGTTTGAAGCTGAATAAATGTTTCCTTCGAGTCAGCGCTGGTAGTCTGGTTCAAATCAGCGCTGGATATGGGATCTGAGTACCGTACAGCGGTTTCTGTTGTCACAAGTTCTGTGTCGGGTCAGCTCAGGCAGACTTGCCAACAGCGGCTCGCAGGCCAGAAGCACCAGCGGGGGGGGGGGGGACGACATCCAATAGCTCCGTAAACACTTTGTTTAGCCCCACAGGGATTCCGAAAAGCATTTATTGAGGTAAAAAAGTTACTGAGTTCTCCTTTAAAGTTAATGATGGTTTAGAAGCAAAACATTTTCCACTCAGGAGAAGGTGACCGTGCTGTCTTGTTACAGACATCCAGGAGTTTGGGGCTGTTGTCTACGTTACACTGAAGATCCTGGGAATTGTAATGCTCTACAGTACAACCATCATCTTTGAATGGTGAGACAAACTCTTTTATGATATGAGACTTTGTAGCTGGAAACCTGTTGGTCTCTTTTAAATGTCAGAGTTTAACATCTGTCTCATCTCTTTTTCTTTCAGCTGGATTAGATCAAGATTCTCCAACAAAGCAGAGAAGGTAAGCTGTCTGACATTATTGTTGGTGTTATCAAGACTGTCAAACTGTCTGAGAAGAAAAGGAAAATAACATGTATATACAGTGGGTACAGAAAATATTCAGACCCCTTGAAACTTTTCACTCTTTGTTTCAGTGCAGCCATTTGCAATAATCAAAGAAAGTTCATTTGATTTCTCATTAATGTACACTCAGCACTCCATATTGACAGAAAAAAACAGAGATGTAGACATTTTTGCAAATTTATTAAAAAGAAATACTGAAATATCACATGGTCATCAGTATTCAGACCCTTTGCTCAGTACTCATCCTTCTGAGCTCGTACATCCATGAGTCTTCTTGGGAAAGATGCAACAAGTGTTCACACCTGGATTTGGGATCTTCTGCATTCTTCCTTTCAGATCCTCTCCAGTTCTGTCAGGTTGGATGGTGTGAACGGTGGTGTTCAGCCATTTTCATGTCTCTCCAGGGATGCTCAGTTGGGTTTAAGTCAGAGCTCTGGCTGGGCCGGTCAACAATAGTCCCAGAGTTGTTCTGAAGCCACTCCTTTGTTATTTTAGCTGTGTGTGAGGGTCATTGTCTTGTTGGAAGGTGAACCTTCGGCCCAGTCTGAGGTCCTGAACTCTGGAAGAGGTTTTCCTCCAGGATCTCTCTGTACTTGGCCGCATTCATCTTTCCTTTAACTGCAATCAGTCGTCCTGTCCCTGCAGCTGAAAAACACTCCTATAGCATGATGCTGCCACCACCGCGTTTCACTGTTGGGATGGTATTGGGCAGGTGATGAGCAGTGCCTGGTTTTCTCCACACATACCGCTTAGAATTAACTCCAAAAAGTTCAATCTTGGTCTCATCAGACCAGAGAATCTTATTTCTCACAGTCTGGGAGTCCTTCATGTGTTTTTTGGCAAACTCTATGCAGACTTTCATATGTCTGCACTGAGGAGACGCTTCCATCGGGCCACTCTGCCATAAAGCCCCGACTGGTGGAGGCTGCAGTGATAGTTGACTTTGTGGAACTTTCTCCATCTCCCTACTGCATCTCTGGAGCTCAGCCACAGTGATCTTTTGGTTCTTCTTTACCTCTCTCACCAAGGCTCTTCTCCCACGATTGCTCAGTTTGGCTGTGCGTCTAGGAAGAGTTCTGGTCGTCCCAAACTTCTTCCATTTAAGGACTATGGAGGCCACCGTGCTCTTAGGAACCTTTAGTGCTGCAGAAATTCTTTTGTAACCTTGTCCAGATCTGTGCCTCACCACAATTCTGTCTCTGAGCTCCTTGGACAGTTCCTTCCACCTCATGATTCTCATGTGCTCTGACATGTACTGTGAGCTGTAAGGTCTTATATAGACAGGTGTGTTTAATCAGTTTAATTAAACACAGCTGGACTCCAATGAAGGAGTAGAACCATCTCAAGAGGAATCACAAGAAATGGACAGCCTGTGAGTTAAATATGAGTGTCACTGCAAAGGGTCTGGTTACTTATTATGACCATGTAATATTTCAGTTTTTCTTTTTTTTAATAAATTTGCAAAAACTTCTACATCTGTTTTTTTCTGTCACGGTGGGGTACTGAGTGTACATCATAGACTGTATATAATTACTGGACGTAGCTTCCGGTCTCTTCTGAATAGAGAAATGTGAAGCCAGTTGGGCGTGTCTTACCGTCGCCATCTTGCCGTGTCACGTACGTCGTCACTCCAGGAAAATCCTAAAATGGGCACAGCGCGGCCGCGGGACAAATGATTGACAGCTGACGTACTGTGGGCTAAACGCTAACTGAGCTAACACGAAACTAAGAGGAGCTAACAAAGATAAGCCCCCTAAGCGGCATGGTTAAGGTAAGACATGCTTAGACTTGCAATTCGCTGACTAAACACCGCCGTTGTGCGACTCTGTAACAAACTGAGACCTTATTAAGAGCAAAGAAGGAGCTAACTAGGAGCCTTCGGTCGGCAGGCAGAGCTTCCGGTCTGCCGCATGTCAATCATAAGGATACGCCCTTAATTATGTGTAATTTGAAGAATAAATAACATCTAAACGAATGAGTTATAAAAAAATTCACCCCCCTCACAGTTGACATGAAGGTAAACGTGACCTAATAAACCTAAAATGATTTTTTGAACCAGGCTGTAAACCTGTTTATTTCTGCTGTGAAGTCGGCGTTTTTAACATGGGAGTCTATGGGGATTTGCTCGCTCTTGGAGCCAGCCCCTAGCGGATGAAGGGAGGATTACACTAAATACAATGCGGAAGAGAGCTTCACTGTTCTGAGGCGGAGTTTGCCCCTTGGTGTACATTAATGAGAAATAAAATTAACTTTTTTGATTTTAGCAAATGGCTTTAATGAAACAAAGAGTAAAAAGTTTCAACGGGTCTGAACACTTTCCGTACCCACTGTAGCTCCTGTTGGGAAACAGTTGGAGCTGCAGTAAATTCACTGCAGAGCACCAACACCTCTCTGTGCTGTTTCATTTCCACAGGACGCAGAAGAAGCAGACGACGTCAACAGAGTGATCCAGATTCAAGAGTCATGAATACTGATGATCATACTTTTTAAGCTCAGATCATTCACACTTTTGCTAATACTCAATTTACTTTAGTTTTGTTGTAACGTGACACTGAATGCTGCACAAATCCTTAAATTTTGCTTTTATTGAGAGATTTATTTTATGTATTATTTTAAGCAAACCTCAAATATGGAATGTCAAAACATAATAAAGAGCAATACAACTTTCAAATGAGTCTTCTTACAGTACCACGGAAAGGGCTGGACACACTTTTTTAAGAATGGGAATGTGTCCAAACTTTTAAGTTCTTGACAAATGTTCTCATTTAGCCTCATGAAGAGTTTTTCTGGAAATGATTCCAGCGGTCCTTCAAACATATGTATGTAAGAACTACTGTCATCTAGTGGTTAAGATGAGTATATAACTGAGTTCAAAGGCCAAGCACAGTTATGAATGGATGGTGGAGTGGCAAAAATTCTTCCACATATAAAAGTTTTCATCTGTGAGTGGATCCAGTGGGTTCAGGTGTAGTAATGCCTGCTGTACAACTACTTCAACAATGCTTACGTGAAAGAGTCTTCTTCTAAGGTCTTTTAAAGGTGTTCCACATCCAAAACGGTGCTAGAAGTTATCAAACAAAGCCAGTTCTAAAGCTTCACATACAAATGTATGTCCATTCAGAGATACCGTAGTAAAAACGGTGACTGTAGTTGGCTTTTGGAACATTTGAAAACCATGATATCACTTTTAAATGGTCTCTATATCTTTTTTTCATTAAACTTTAAGTAAAACAAAAGTTTCATTCACCTCCTGATAGTGTTTACCCGCCAACATACACTTATTTGGGGTCAGAAAACAAATAAGATTTGGACTAAAATGAATTACTCTGCAGTGGTCACCTTCATAGACGCAACTTCCCAAATGTTGAAGGAGCCTCAGAAATAGAAGTCCCCATGACCAACTTAAAACCAACCACCAGAGGAAGCCAAAGCTGATCTCTGGAAACAGGCCCAACACAGACTCTAATAACAGCTAAGCACATGAATGAGAAAAGTAATCATAATCATATTAAAAGTGATGATTAAGGTTATGAGTAATAAATAACTGAATGATTGAGTTTAATGAAAGGATGTGTAATGTAAGCAAGTGACATGTATAAGTGAGATGTCAGAGTGATTTTTAGGTGAGTGTGGAAATGATGACATTAGTTAAGAAAGAACATGGAGGCTGCTGTAACCCTGCTCTTATAGATAAAACCGTCACTATTTGGTCCAGTGAAATGCTGAGACATCGGCGGCTGACTAACAGCGAGGTCTCCAAAGAAAGATAAAACTGAGGAATTTAGAAGCAAATTATAACAAGAAGCTGTTATTACAGGTCAGAGCATAGAAAAGTTTATAATGCATCTCTGAGCAGTTATTATTTTAGGGATTTTTGCTGTTGCAGCTGGAGCTTTAATCTAAGGCGTTCATCTTGTGCTGCTATAGCAATTCTTGTCCGGAATCAGATATGATTATTACACCTATGTTGGGATTTCCAATACTGTCTGATCATGTTTTTAGTTGAGCTGAGCTGCTTTTACCATCATTTCACCCATTTTTACAGTTCTTAGCTTGCAATTGTGTATAGTGGCAGGGTGTGGTCTCAATAATAGCTTACTGGGAGTCTAACATCTTTAGTGGTCCTTAATGGTTGGTTTAACCTTTAACTACAACATGCCCTTATATCTGATGTTAAAGTACCTGGATTGGAACAAGTGCGTAAGACATTTAGGGAGACAGCTGTCGATGAGTAGGGTGGCTAGGGGTTTGGCCCGGGGCACAGGTTGTTCCCCGAGGTTGACACTAGCTGAGGCAGGGCAGGCCCTATTACGGATGGCAGTTAGATGTCCAGGCGAGTGTCTCCCACCACCAGCTTAGAAAAGCAGCCAGGTCAAACCCACTGAGTCAAATCCTTGGGGACTTGGAGCTTCTAACCACATTACTGGAGAGCTGGTTCCCGGTTTTCAAACCAATAAAAATCGAGGGTCTTAGAGACCTGCTGGGATGAAGGACTACAGGCCAGTAGCCCTCACGTCTGTGATAATGAAGACCCTGGAGAGGCTGCTACTCCGACTCCTCTGACCCCAGGTGGAGCAAGCACTGGATCCACTCCAGTTTGTATACCAGGAGAACATGGGGGTGGATGATGCAGTCCTTTTTCTGCTCCACTGGCCACTCATTTTTGGAGGGGGCAGGGGGCTATGTGAGATTGTTTTGTTTATTTTTCATTTTACTAGCACCTTTAATACTATCCAGCCACATTTATTAAAAGTGAAACTGGAGGAGATTGGAGTGGATCCCGTTTTTACCACCTGGATTATCAGCTATCTTACGGAGAGGCGGCAGTATGTCAGGCTGGGGGGCAAAGTATCTGGGACCCTGGTGAGCAACACTGGGGCGCCGCAGGGGACAATACTCTCTCCCTTCTTCTTCACACACACTGCGGACTACAGATGCGGGCATGAAGAAGTTCCTCCTTTTTCTGCCAGAAGTGGTGCACTAATAGTGCACCATTACTGCACTATCACTGGCTGAATGATTTGTCCCGCAAATACGTCATCACGTACGGTGTCCAAACTTGGTGTGTGGAAACATCCTTGTTCCGGGCGTTCATTTATGCTCTGAAATTGTTTCTCCTGGGCACACAGGTGTTTCTCTGTGCGATTGAATTAGCAGACGAGTCGCTGGTAAGTGTCTGGCAGTCGGCTGAAAGGGGAACTTTTTCATGCCCAGATCTGTATCATTACTACTCTGCAACATGCCACTTGCAGAAGTACTCTGACAATACAGCTGTCAGAGGGGGTGATGAGAGGGAGTACAGGGAAGTCATCTCCTCATTTACTGACTGGAGCAGGAGCAATGGTCTGATCCTGAACACATCAAAGACCAAGGAGATGATCACTGATTTCTCCATCAGGAAGTAATTGAGGTGGCGCAGTCATACAAGTTCTTAGGAGCACATTTGGACCACAAGCTGGACTGGTTGGTGCAGTTGAGCGCTCTATACAAGAAGGGACAGAATAGACTCTACTTCCTAAGGAGGCTGAGATATTTTAATGTCAGCCATGAAATGCTGAGCATATTTTATCAGTCAGTTGAAGCCAGTGCTGTGTTTTTTGGGGTCGTCTGCTGGTGGGGGGGGGGGGGGGGCAGTATGACCTTGAGAGACAGAAACGGGCTGGATAAGCTGATCAGGAAGTGCGGGTCGGTGATGGGAGGGCAGGTGGACTCTGTGGGAGCTGTGTTGGAGAGGAGGATGAGGACTCTGATGCAGAGCATCCTGATTAACACCAGGCACCCAAACAACAGAAACTGTAGATGAGGAAAAGAAGTCAGAACAGATGTATAATGTGAGCATTTCAGCGTGTCCTCGTTCAAGATGATCTCACAGAGCTGGTTTATTGAAATAGATTCAAATCTGTGGAAGTAAAATGTGGAAAAAGACAATAAAACTGTTCAAATGCATGAAAAACATTTTAAGACTATAAACTGTGAACCTCAGGCTCCATCTTTGAATTTGAAGCTGCCTGACTTCACACAGCTGCAGGGTGAGATTTGTCATTTACATTTCAGATGCATGAAACCCCAAACCTCTAAACAGAGAAGCAGTCATAGCACATCATTTCACACACTTCTAAAGTGTGTTACATGTTACTTTAAATCCAACAGCATGGGTGTTTATTTCACACAGGCAACATTTACACTTTTCAAAATAGCTTTAGTTTTAAACTGAAGCTTTCTGACCATCGACAGTTTAATGAAGATGGACGAAGCTTCTGTTCACGTAACCCGTTGGTTTCTGAAGGGCTAAAGTGAAGCTCGTTGGGCGGTTCCCACTGTTGCTATCTTAGCCGGGTAAGGGGGCTGTGAGCATGGGGGATGAAAGAGTGAAAGCCAACAAGCTGAACTGAGCTAACCCAGAGCTAACAGAGGCTAACAAAAATCAGCACTCTGAAGCTAAGTCATGCTGTTAATTGGCTAAAAACTGTGGTTGTGCTACTCTGCTCCTGGCTAAGGCCTTCCTGGGAGCAAACAGGACGCTAGCCACCAGCGCTAATGCTAACAGTCGGTCTGCCACCTGTCAATCAAAAGGGCACATGCCTACTTATGTGCAATTTCAAGATATAACATCTAATATATATATATTGGTCTATGGAGATTTACTCTGTGTTGGGGCCAGCTAATGAGGGGTCAACTACAGTTTCTTGCACTTATTGGTTTCAATGTGTCCGCCGGAGTATGTTAATTGTTTCTATGAGGTAGAGAAAGTTATTGTTATTTTTATTGTTGTTGTTATGGTGGAATTTAGTGGATTTTCTGATGTCATCTGAGTAGTGTTTTGCATTAAATCTGCTGCCTAACTGTGAATTATAATAATAGTTATAATAATAGTTCAAATAATAATGATATTTTTTTATTATTTTAATTTTATTATTATTATTATTGTTGTTATTATTCACAGTTAGGCAGCAGATTCAATACAAAACATTACTTAGATGACATCAGAAAATCACCTAAATTCCAACATCATTCTTTAACAGCATATTTCTTGAAACACATCTCCAACAACCACTAATTATATTTTTTCTGCAAATATAAATGAAATCTTTGTAAAGTCTATTTGACTTTTATTCATTAGTTTTTCAAATTTGAAGCATTTTCCATTTTGAATCTGCATTAATTTATACATCTGATTAGATTATAAACTATTAATAGGCTTAGTTTTGGTTGACAACACACAAACAGAAGGATTTGTTTTTCATAAAGTCTATAACAACCATATTATTATTATTATTTTCATATTCTTCAGTGTTTCAGGTTTGCAAACGGAAGAGGATGGAAGATAACGCAGCTCATTTTATGAACATAGCAGACGTTTATGATTTAAAAAAAGCGTGATTTGAGTGATGGAGCCCTTTGTCCTGGTGGACTCCTATGTCTAGCAACGCCCCTGGTCAGCAACATGTAGTGGTAGCACTATGCCACATTGATACTAAAGGGCCTAAAATGGGCCAAAAATCATTGAAACAAGACAGGATTTCATCTTTCATCATGTGTGCATTCTAAATGGTTTCCACATCATTGTGGATGGGGAGACCAGTCACTGACCAATTACTGACAACACAATATAGTAAAAGTATATTTTGAAAAAAAAAAAATTGAACTTTTTTATCATTATAATTGGGGATTATGTAGAAACTGCATCCATTCAAACTGTCATCATACAATGAGTGTTCAGGAAATCCTCATTTTAATCATGTGTAAAGAGTTGCAGCAGCTGTTGACCTGAGTGTGAGAAGCTAGCAGCATTTTGCTGTATTTAGGCCCCATCTGCTTCAGTTCTGGTGTTTGTTTGTCGTCCTCAGTCCCTCATAGAAAAAACGTGCATGTTAGGTTTGCTAGTTGGTTGTTTAAGTTGTTTCTGGGAGTGAGTGGTTGTCTCTGTGATGGACTGGTCACCTGTCCAGTTTCCCCCCGTCTCTCTCCTGATAACAGCTGAGGGTTCCAGCCCCCTATCACCCTGAACTGGGTTAGTGGAAACAGAACTGGGTGGGTAAGCCTGTACGCGTGCATCTGATAAACCACAGTGAGATAGATGGAGGTGTGTAAACTAATTGAACTATACACAAAGAAAAACTGAGTAAGTGAAGAGAGGAAGTTGGTCAGTTGGGTTCAGTGTGACTTTAGCTGCTGTTTTCTGCTGTCAAGCTTCTTCGTTATGAGGATGTGACTGATATATAAATAACACTGATTCATGTCACCTTTTAGAGGGGAACGTTTCTTCACATATTAATGAGCTGATGACGCCCAACAAGCGGACATCCTCTTTTATAGAAGACAGAAGGATGAAAACGTCTGTGAGCTTTTAAAGACTTTTACCTTCAGATAGAAAAGTTGGTTATTTGATCTGCTGCTGATCATCTGAAGTTCCCACATCAGCTGCTTCTAATACTAGATTGTTTTCTTTTGTAGCTGCAGATTTGGTAAGAAAAATCTTTCTCATTTTCATAATTAAAGTTTTTAGTTTAAAAATGTAATGTTTAAGTTTTCCTAAAGGATTTTAGAGATTTGCAGTTATTTAGATATTCAATATGCAACTCTGCAGATATCTTGAACAGTGAAATCTGTTAGGAGACAAATTGTTTCTGGTTTTAATGTCTCAATTTTTAATAGCTTAAATGTTATATCCAAAATCTGCTTTTAATTTAACTCTGAAATTGATCAGGTTTCTTCTCCAGCTTGTTTTCAGAGATGAAGGAGGAATGTGGGAGTTTCATGGCAGCTCTGTCTGTGAACGTGGTGACAGTCAACATGTTACTGAGTGTCTTCTTTCTTTCAGGTGAGCTGTTTGTTCTTCACTTTCATTTGGAGACATTATTGAATTATTTCCACTTTAAAACACTGATATTGTTTAAAGTCTCCACATGTAACATGCTGCAGCTGAACTGGAGTTTGTGGATCATGAAGTTTCTCTACAGGCAGATTTTGCTCCACATTATGTTCATCATTAATCTGCTTTTACAGGTGTTTGGGCTGCTTGTGGTAAATCACATCTCTTCATCACTACACCAAAGAAGATGGAAGCACTGAGTGGATCATGTTTGCAAATTCCATGTAGCTTTAAAGTTGGGCCAGAGTCCAAGTTCAACTTCAACGAAACTATCTATGCTATGTGGTTAAAATATTTGGATAATTTTGGCAAACTCCCAACTGTTATTTTCAACAGCAGAGAGTCAGTTAACATCTATCCAATCACAATTATTGGAAACTTGAGTCAGAAAAACTGCACCACTTTGTTTTCTAATGTAACCACAAGTCATTCAGGCACATACTTCTTCAGAATTGAGCAGACACAAGATAAAGCAACAGCTGTTTGTGATCCTCTTCAAATAACAGTTAAAGGTGAGGAAATTTTCTTTTCTTCGTGATGTTAAAAATGAGAACACAAATTTAAAAAAGTAGCAGCTTTTGCTTCACCAGCTCCCAGATGTAAGATTATAAAAGAGTAAAACCATGGTTAAATGTTACAGAAATTGGTTGTTTTACATTTTAAATTTCTTCTCATTCAGTGTCGTCTGCATTATCTCACCGGCCAGTTCAGAGCATATTTATTATTGATCTGACCTTTAAAACAATGCTATTTTTTTTTTCTTAAGTTATTTTGGTTATTTTTCACCTCAGGTGGATTATGAATTAAAAGTCAGGTTGAGTTTCCTTCTTGACTGCAGCTGAGTTAGTCTGAGAGTCAGTCCTCCCTCAGTTTTGTTTTCAGTGAGTAAAAAGCAGCTGGAATGAAACACAGTCTGAAATGTAGAACAAGTGTGTTTATTTAACAGGAGCACAACATCTCTGTAACAGTAAATCATAGCGTACATCAGACATCTGACAGTCTCTCTGCTTTGTTACCTTTCTTACATCACCACCTAGTGGTCTGGAGAAGCAGTAGAGGAAAATAATAGAACCCAGTTGAAAGAGTTCATCCTGCAACATTTATCTGCAGTTACATCATCAATACACACCAATGATCCATTTCCTGTAGCAGCCATACATGTCCACACCATCACACTGTCTAACTAAAGGTTAAAAGATTATGTGTTTTGAATTGGGAGATGTTATAAATTGATGAGAAACAAATAAAGGAGAGTCAAATCTTCAGTCACATCTTGATAACTTTGTTTCTGCCCTAAACCCAGATTCTCCTCAGAGACCCAGAATAGAAATCTCAGGTGATGTGAAGCATCTGAAGGAGAAGGAGTCTGTCACTATAACCTGCTCAGCTTTCACTCCCTGTCCACACTCCCCTCCTGAACTCACCTGGAATCTCCAACAAGACTCTCACAGACAAACAGAGAAAAACACAGATGGAACCTTTACAACTAAAATCCAGCAGAGCATCACTCTGTCAGACACACATGATGGATACACCATCACATGTTCTGCTACATATCCTGTAGATGGAGGAAAACGTGTCAACACATCAGAGACTCTCAGTGTTTCATGTAAGTGATCCTGTCAGCACATCATGGTTCAGCTGTTTCTGATCAATAAAGTTAATGTGTGTCCCATTTTCCTCAGATGCTCCTAAAGACACCTCAGCATCCATCAGTCCATCAGGTTTGGTGTCAGCAGGTAGCCGGGTGAAGCTGAGCTGCTCCAGCAGAGCCAATCCTCCCAGCAGCTTCACCTGGTTCAAGATCAGCTCAGATGGAGACGGTAATGTGTCTGAGGGACAAGTTTACACATTCACTGCTTCAGATGGAGGAAGTTATTACTGTGTGGCCACTAATAATCTGGGTGATCAGAAGTCAGAAATCTTATATCTTTATATTAAAGGTAAATAACTGCACTTAAATAATTTAGAGTTGCAATCTCAATCATGGCTGCTTCAACTTTTCTGTAATCTTTCTCTTATATTAACATTTTGTTTGCTTTGTTGAGGTTCGTGTGATGGGCATTCTGTACTCAAGGATGTAATTCTTGGAGGAATAATTGTGATCCTTCTGCTGGTTATGTGAGTCTCACAAAAGCAGCCAGCAGGATCTGTTGTTGGTGTTCTAGGACAGAAACTGATCTTCATTCTGGTTTGTTATTGGTGGTTTATTTTTTAGTGTTGTCCAGTACTGGGAGAAGACAAAGGCGGCAACTTCAACTGAACAACAGGTGAGAAAACAGTGAAAATTGTTCCCAATATTTGAAACAAAGCCTGTGGCCAGACCTTGTTCCATCATCACAGGCCCCCTCCTGACGGCCTCAGGGCTGTAGATATTGTTGATAATTTGGGCTCCATACCTTTTTAATTTAGCTTATGACTTATTTTTATTTTATTCATTTCCTTTTAATTGATCAATTTCTTACCTTTTTCAGTTATTAAATTATTTTATTTATTGACTTTCTTTATTCATTTTCATACTGCTACCTGTTTATGCAGCCTTTTTTCAAAACTATTTTTAATATTGATCTGTTTTAACCATGTTTGGTTTATCCCGATCCCAATACAACTTTATTTGTAGAGTTTTTTTTAACAAAAAACGAAAAAAAACAAACAGTGCAGTCTATCAAAGCGTTGCACATAAATTGACAAATAAAATATAATTTACATAAATGATAGAAAAATAACAAAAAAAAAACAGTAAAAAGTCAACTATTAATCAGAATAAAGACGCCCAAGAGAAAACATATGTTTTCAGCAAAAGTTTTAAAAACAGGAAGTGAATTTTCTTGCCTAATATTCAGCGGAAGCTCATCCCACGATCATGAAGCAGCTCGGTCACCTCTCAACCTCTCTTATAGTTTCTCCTGCATGTTTTTATATATGTTGGTCTTTTTTGACTTAACTACTTTTAGATGTATTTGATCTTTCTTTTCCACATGGGGTCCTCCTCATCAGGACCTATGCCTGCTCGGACTGCGTGGTCATTGCCATGGTGACTGTTCTTGTCTGGGCTCTGTACCACAGCCATATGGTTGTGGTGTGGATCCAATCTGCCCAGATCTGGCTGTGGTGGTTCCTGTGGTGATAACCTCTGCAGTCATGGGTGCGATGGCTCTAGATGTGGATGGACCCCTAGGATATTGTTTCCTCACCTGGTGGGATCAAGGAGTTTGTGTTTTTTAGATACAAAACTATTGCTTTCATTAAAGCACTTTGAATTGATTTTAAGTTTGATCAAATTATAACAAGAGATCATTGATTCCTTATCTATCTATCCATCCGTCAACAAATAATAATGACAAACACTTGACGGAAAGTCTCTCAGGAAAAGACTGGGAGTGAAAGCTGAGCAAACTCTTTAAAATCTGCACCAAATTTGTAACATCTTCTGTTGTGAAGTGTAGTGGTGTTTAGCTCAACTGGCTGAGCAGCTGCCTCAGGTACATAAGCTAGCTGTCGTCACTGCAGCTGGTCCAGGTTCAACTCCCGGAGTTGGACCCTTTGCTGCATTTCTTGCCCTACTCTCTCTGACTGTCAAATTAAGGCAAGTAGAGCCCCAAAAATCTTATATATATATATGTGTGTGTTGAAAAACATGATGTCGAAATTCGAAAATAGAAATAAAGCTCAACAGTTATTCAACAGTGACACAGCTTTAAAATGCCAGCTGGGATCATATTCTTGTTCATGATTACGACTGACTCTCTGGATGTTTGACAGCAACCTAAAATTATGTTTGCCAATTAGACAGCGATTAGACCAAGGCAAGGCAAGTTTATTTCTACAGCACATTTCATGTACAGGACAATTCAAAGTGCTTTACATAAAACATTATAAGCATTACTGTGGGGTGCAAAAGGGAAAAAAAAAATAAGAAGACGAACAAGACAGTAGAAGCATGATTTAAAATTAAAACATTAAAAACATTTAAGATTAAAGAGAGAGACTATAGAGACGTGCAGATTTTAACTTTTGAGTAAAATCTACGGAAATGCAGCTGAGAACAGGTGGGTCTTTAACCTGGATTTAAATAAACTGTTTCAGCTGATCTGAGACTTTCTGGGAGTTTCTTCCAGACATGTGGAGCATAGAAGCTGAACGCAGCTTCTCCATGTCTGGTTCTGACTCTGGGAACTAAATAAAGACCGGATCCAGATGACCTGAGGGGTCTAGTAGGTTCATGGGTCAAGAGGTCACTGATGTATTTTGGGCCTAAACCATTCAGAGCTTTATAGACCAGCAGCAGAACTTTAAAGTCTATTCTCTGATGGACCGGCAGCCAGTGTAAAGACCTGAGAACTGGACTGATGTGGTCCACCTTTCTTGTCTTAGTGAGAACTCGGGCAGCAGAGTTCTGAATGAGCTGCAGCTGTTTAACTGATTTTTTAGGTAGACCAGTAAAGACGCTGTTACAGTAGTCAAGCCGACTGAAGATGAATGCATGGACTAGTTTTCCAGATTTTCCTGAGACATCAGATCTTTTATCCTTGAGATGTTTTTCAGGTGATAGTAGGCTGATTTAGTGATCATGTTGATGTGTTTTTCAAAGTTTAGGTCTGAGTCCATCACTGCACCCAGATTTCAGGCCTGGTTGGGGGTTTTTAGGTGTATGGACTGAAGTTTTGTGGTGACCTGCTGTCGTTTCTCTTTGGCTCCAAAAACAATCACCTCAGTTTTGTTTTTGTTCAACTGAAGAAAGTTGAGGCACAATCCAGTCATTAATCTCCTCAATGCATTTACAAAGAGCCTGTACAGGACCCGGTCCGGTCTCCTGGTGAACAAGGTTGTTGGAAACCTGCAAGCTGATTTCCACAGGATGTAGTGTCTCTTATTAAATGTTGGACGATCTGCTCACCCCTCCCATCTCACATTTTGGGATTAGTTAAAATGTAAGTTAGAACACTTGTTGGTCAGAAGGTGCTCACCATCCTCTATTGCGTGTACCATCTCCAACGTGGGTTGTAAAATAAATCTCTACAAGCAAAAAAAAAGATCTTTCTTTGGGGTCTTTAATAGAAATTCCACCAAAAAAGTTTTTTTTTTCATTCTTTGGCAACTCAATGAAATATTTTGTTGATATTTTGTTTGTATAAAAATGTAAATATCTGTGACCCCCAACTATTAATGAAAATGCATGTGTTTGCAGAATGAAGCAAGTCAAGAGCAAGGAGAAAGAGAGCTCCATTATACAGAGGTTAACGTCTTCAGGAACACACTGGATCCGTCCTCTGACTCAGTGCAGGACAGACAGAACCTGGACACAGCGAATGACTATGTTAATGTGTCTGGACCACCTGCTGCTGTGAGAGACACGGTTAAAGATCCACAATGCATTTATGCTAAAGTGAAGAAAAACTGAGCTTTGAACCAATCCCCAAATTCAAAATAGCTATTTTAATCCTATCTGAAGCTTTTTTTTTAGAAAATAAACTTCAATAATTCCTTAGAAAAAAGCTTAAAACCTCCACACCATGCAGCCTTTTTAGATGTGTATGCTGACCACAAACAGCCGTCATCATGCAATTTCTTTTCTCCACAGATTAATTGTAAATAGAGCTTCCACGTCTCTGATTAACGAGAAAGCTGTCCACAAATGTTCCTCTGCACATATTTACATACTTTCTGAAGAGCTTGAAATTAAAAACGTATTGTAATCATTGCTGCTATATGATGATAATATTTGACATGCTTTCTTTGTTTAGTGTGAATAAAATTTTGGTAATGAAATTTGTTATTGTTAAATTATACATGGATTTTAGAATCCAGATAAAAAACAACAGATTAGAAAATTGAGAAAGAAAAAAAGAGGATTCAGCTAAATACATCCAAAGGGGCGGAATATTTCAGATGCAGTTTCAATTCAGAGACCAACAACAGGGGGGGGGGGAAAAAAGAAAAAAAAAAAATTTTAAAAAAAAAAAAAATTTTTTTATTTGTTATTTTTATTACTTAGTACATCATCATCATCATATCATCATCATCATCATCATCATCATCATCATCACACACACACACACACACCCCATCATTGGTAAATAAATAAACAGATTTCCCAGTTTCAATAGATACAGTGGGTGAGAAAGTATTCAGACCCCTTAAAAAAAAGTTCATTTTATTTCTCATTCATGTACACTCAGCGCCCATCTTGACTGAAAAAAACCCCAGAAATGTACTGAAATGTACTAAAAAAAAAAAAAAAGTTATGCATGTGTTTGAAAAGAAATTATTATAGGCTAGGCAGGAACATGTATATGTGTTTATAATATGTATATACTTTCGTGCCTGTGTATGAATATATACTGTATATGTTGCCTGTCATTAACTTGGTCTGAAAAAGAATGAATTTAGAAAAAAGAAAAGAGAAAAACGGAAATATTACATGGTCAAAAGTATTCAGACCCTTTGCAGTGACACTCATTTGCTGTCCATTTCTTCTGATCCTCCTTGAGGTGGTTCTACTCCTTCATTGGAGTCCAGCTGTGTTTAATTAAACCGATTGTCTATATAAGACCTTCAGCTCACAGTGCATGTCAGAGCAAATGAGGATCATAAGGTGGAAGGAACTGTCCAAGGAGCTCAGAGACAGTCCCTCCCCTCTCTCCGTCCCCCACGTGACCCCTTCCTGTGCGCTGCTCACTGTAAGCAAATATATCTAACGGACTGCTAACTGCTGCTGCGCCAAAAAAACAAAACAGATAAGGATTAAGTCTTGGAGGCGTTGACGTTTGCAGTGTGGACTTTTTACCCCATACAGAAGGAGTTGGAGGTGATTAAAGCTTTTAAAAACGTGGTTTGTCAGCTGTTTACTATCAAGCTGACAAGCGATCCACTTTATTGTTAACCTGCTCGTAAAACATCAGTGCACACCTCTCTGCGCTCTGAAGGTGTGGTTTCAGGTGGTGTGTCACTTGCTCAAACCGTTTTTCCAACATTGCAGACCCGCTTTAAACCCAACTGAGCATCTCTGGAGAATCCTGAAAATGGCTGTCCACCACCGTTCACCATCCAACCTGACTGAACTGGAGAGGATTTGTAAGGAAGAATGCAGAAGATCCCAAATCCAGATGTGAAAAACTTGTTGCATCATTCCCAAGAAGACTCATGGCTGTAAGAGCTCAAAAGGTGCTTCTACTCTACTCTGCTGAAGGCTCCGAATACTTGTGACCATGTGATATTTCAGTTTTTCTTTTTTAATAAATTTGCAAAAATTTCTACATTTCTGTTTTTCTCTGCCAAGATGGGGTGCTGAGTGACATTAATGAGAACTAAAATGAACTTTTCAATTTTGGCGAATTGCTGCAATGACACAAAGACTGAAAAATTTAGAGGGGTCTGAATACTTTCTGTACCCACTGTGGATGAAGCTGAAATTTAGTTGTAGATCAGGGGCAGGCAATTGTGAGATCTCTTCTGTTTATCCCACTTCTCAAGTATGGCTCAAATACTGTAGTTACTGTATCTCAACAATGTAACAATGCATCACAATTTTAAAGGGTTTTTCTCCAATAACTCCTGAACCACTGGACCCAGTTAGATAAAACTCAGCTGGATTGATGCAGGAAACCAGTCAAACAAGACACAAGGCTTACTTTTTTATTTCACCCTTTTTACATATTTAATATCAGCATTGCTTTTGAAAATGGACCATAATTGCTATAACAAGGCTTTCTTTGATAGCTTTTGAACTTCTGGCCAATTTAACAATTCAGTCACAAAAAATCTTTTTTCAAAGATTTTTGCTGTGTCACACACACAGAGCACATTTCCAGGTTCCTGTTATTACACTATCGCTTTTTGGTCCAGCGCCACACTGGATGTATAAAAGAAAAATCAGTTACTGTGTAAATATAAGATTTCACTAATATCAGCATCAGTTTTTTTGTGTTTTTTTTAAGCCGTGTATAGGTTGTTAGAATATTGCCCCTATTTTCAGCTATGCTTGACAAGTCACCCAGTTTGTTGTTACTTGATCAGACCCAGGAGGCCTATGAGCTGCACACATTGCACACTAAAGCTGATTTTGGTGTAGCTGGGTGCAGTAGGAGTTACTGAAAAAAAACTTTAAAATGGGAATTTTTGGTTATTTCTTAATAAGAACATTAATATCAAATATGAGAAGAGGTTAAAAAAAGAAAGGCTTGTGTCTTGTTCTCGGCATGATTCCAGCTGATTTTTTTTTTTTTTTGTGTGTGTGTGTGTGTGTGTGTGTGTAACCAGCTGCAATGGTTCAGAGGTTATTGAAGATTTTTATTTTGGGTTTTCTTGAATAGGAATATCAGGGCTCCAGACTAACTTTTTTCACCAGGAGCACAGTGGCCTCTAACTTGAATTTTTTTGGGAGCACAAACAGAAACTTTAGGGGCGCAAACTGGAATCAACTTCCAAAGCAAATTTTCACTTTTCCTCTCATTTTTGCTGATTAATACCTGAACATTAAATACAGAAACTACAGTGTTCACAAGTCACGGCAACTTTTTATGTATCATACTGGCTCTGTGTTTATTCAAAATGTCATGTTTTAGTTGTCTGATGCCAGTTTTAGCAGCAAATATTATGTTCCCCACATGGTGTGGGCAGTGGTGCAACGGATCAATGAGCTCACAGTTTACATCAGTTTATGGTTTTTAAGGCAAGGATCAGATCATTTTTCAGATCAGCAAAAAGAAAACAAGGAAAAGACATATTTACATATATACAGTTGTCCTCAAAATTATTCTTACCCTCCAATTGAAGGAAAAAACATCAGCTATCAGTGAAGTAATAATAAATAGAAATTCCATGAAAATCATGGCATTGATTTTGAATTGTAGTTCAACAAAAATATTAAAAACAAACACACAAAAAATACAACGAGCATAATGGGGCTCCGAAGCTAAAATTTTGTTGAGCAACACTTTGAGAAAAACACTTCAATCAGGTGTTCAAAAAGACTTCTGCACCTGCAGGTACTTTGGTCCACTATTCATGCGAAAGGCGCTCTAATGTGTCTGGGACAGTTTGGTTTGTTTGTTTGTTTGTTTTTTTAAATTATTGTTCTCAAACACAATTCAAAAGAAATCATTTATTTCACTAAATTATAATTTTGTAAATTTTTATTTATTTTTAGTTTCTTGTTATTTAAATTTAATGGTTGTTATTTGAATATTGCCAATTTACCCCCCTCTTTAATTGGAAGGTATGAATAATTTTGCGGACTGTACATATTAATTGTATGGTATTGAATCTACAGTGCAGCTATTCTGCTTCACATGACTTTGACTTTAAAATAGTTTAATAATTAATAATTTCATTACCTTCATGTTTTGTGGAAGCATCACAGTCTGTAATCTGTTCATATGCACAGCTGTACATGTGCTAATAAACTGTGTGTAATAAACATCCACAGATTCATTTCTTCTTTACTTGGGCGTAAATGTCAGTCTGTGTTAAGCAGTTCTCCGTCTTCATATTCACATTAAGCTGTGAATACACCACATCCTGCCTCTGTGTGCTATTTTGACTCAAGTTTGAGGAAGGTTTCAGTTTGGAGAAGTCAATCTCTCCATAATGGACGTCCGGGTTTTCAACGGTGCTGACAGATTCTTGAAGAACAAAACTCTGTTGGGAAGAAAAAAAAAGTCCACAAATGAAATCATATGAATGTCAAAAGCAGAAGGAAATCTGATGTGACAGCAAAGCTGGAAAACCACATTTATGTGGTCAGCAGCAGGATGTTTCATTACACATCTTAGGCCACAACCCACTCACAAGGAAAGTACTCTTATTTATTTGTCTGTAACTATAATCAGAAACATGATCACAGATTTAAGCAAAAGCTCAGATGGAGGTCAGTTTTTCACCTGATTGTGATGTGAAGTTTGATGTTTGGACTTAAACCACCTGGAAGAAAAGGCAGAGCTGTTAGCTCAATGTTTCTTGACAAGAGAAGAAGAAAAAGGAAGTTAAGTTTTAAAAGCATGTTCAAACAACAAATGCATTTCCTGAGTGTGTATGAAGTGTATGAATGTGCTCTTTCTTTCTTTAATTTTTTTTTTTTAAAGTCAAAGTTATCACACTGAAGACAAGATGAACATTCTGAATAAAGTGTATGAATGTGACATTTGAATCCTAAAATTCAACTTTGCTGAAGTAACACTTCCAAACACTGACTGCATTGTTTCCTATTTCAGAAAAATCTGGAAATAAACAACTTTTAGGCCCAAATATAAACAGCTAAAGAGGTCAGGATGGAGTTTTACCGCAAAAATTGTAAATCATATGAAAAACATGGAAATTCTTGAATTATTAAATCATGGTTACAGTATATTATAGCGGAAACACACAAGATGCTTTAGCAGCATACTTTACAAGTCAAGAAATGTAAGCGTGAGGCATGAGCTTAAAAAAAAAACACACAAAAAGTTCAACCCTTTGTTTAAAGTGGAATTTCCTTTTTTTTATCCTGGGGTCTGTTTTCATGTCCTTTCATAAATGTGAGTGATGGAAAAAGGAATTTTCATGATGGCTCCAGTATTTAGCCGGGCAGGCAGGCTAGCAGCAGCCTAGCAGCGCAGATGATAAGTGTGGGGCAACTGGCCCCCACGTCTAAGTTCGCCCTAAGAACGTGCTTTTTTCCACACTGAAGGGCTCGGATAGTCTCAAGTGTCCGACAACATACTAGAGTGGAGAAATGAACGAAAGTATCTACATTACCTGGCGATCACTATTTGTTTTGGTGTTTGTGTCCAAATCTCTGAATGCTGGAAATCAAATCTTGTTCCGAAATCACGCGATAAGTCATCAAAACACTGAATGCTAGTTATTGCCTGATTTTGGAAATTGCGCAATAACTCCCGTCCCCCACCGGTGTTTTGACACGATTCCTGCGATTTCGGAACGAGATTTGATTTCCAGCATTCCGAGATTTGAACACAAACACCAATACAAAAAAATGTAGATACTTTCGTTTATTTCTTCTCTCTGGTATGAAACTTGTTGAGAGTATCCGAGTACTTCAGTGTGGGAAAAAAAGCACGTTTTTAGGGAGAACTTAGACGGGGGGCCAGTTGCCCCATACTAGTCATTACCTGGGCTGCTTGGCTGCCTGCGCGGCTAAATACTGGCGCTATCTTGAAATTTCCTTTCTCCATCACTCACATAAAAGGTCATATCAAAACAGACCCCAAGTTCAAAAAAAGCAAAATCCCCCTTTAAGACATATAGATTCAGTTAATATTGTAGACTAATCAAATCAATAAAATAATCATACATAAAAGAAAGAATGTGGAGCAGGATAGGAGTTAAAGATGCTAACCATGCAAGAAAAACCACACAGATGAACAGGATGATCACAGCGATCCCTCTGACAGCAGCTCCCCACGATGAAGATTGCTCCGTTTCTAAAATAAATGAATAATAATGATAAAAGTTATAAAACTGACAGTGTTGTGTGTAACGGGCAATGGTATTTAAAAAGTATAAAGAAAGAGAATAATGAATCCTTACAATTAACAATGTCTGTGTGCAAATACAGCAGCTACATAGGATATAGGTAGGTGTGTATAAGTATGTTATTCACTTTGTTTACATATTTGGAATATTTTTAACAAAGTAATTTTATATTGTGCTCTTGTTTAAACAGAAGAAAGAACTTTTGCAAACACTATTAGAAGTCTTTTCTACCAAAGATTGGTTTCTAATTTGTTTCAAAGGTTTTCATCTCTGTAAATTTTCTGCATATATATTGGAATTTCAGCTGTTATCTGCAAACACTGGTATAAAATACCCTTTCCATGCAATACTGAATAGAATTAAGTTTTCCATTTACCTCCATTGTTCGCATTTGATCTTGATGACTTCTGACTTCCTAGGTTATTTGTAGCCACGCAGTAATAAAAAGGCTCATCTGTTGCATTACAGCTCATAAATTCCCCTTCAGCTACTTTCACGTCTCCATCTGAGCTGATCTTGAACCAGGTGAAGCTGCTGGGAGGATTGGCTCTGCTGGAGCAGCTCAGATTCACCCAGCTACCTGCTGACACCAAACCTGATGGACTGATGGATGCTGAGGTGTCTTTAGGAGCATCTGAGGAAAATGTGACACACATTAACTTTATTGATCAGAAACAGCTGAACCATGATGTGCTGACAGGATCACTTACATGAAACACTGAGAGTCTCTTCTGATGTGTTGACACGTTTTCCTCCATCTACAGGATATGTAGCAGAACATGTGATGGTGTATCCATCATGTGTGTCTGACAGAGTGATGCTCTGCTGGATTTTAGTTGTAAAGGTTCCATCTGTGTTTTCCTCTGTTTGTCTGTGAGAGTCTTGTTGGAGATTCCAGGTGAGTTCAGGAGGGGAGTGTGGACAGGGAGTGAAAGCTGAGCAGGTTATAGTGACAGATTCCTTCTCCTTCAGATGCTTCACATCACCAGAGATTTTTATTCTGGGTCTCTGAGGAAAATCTGGGGGGGGGAGACAAACAAAAACATCAGGCTGAGGCAAAATCACTGTACCATACATGTTTAAACATTTCATAAATGTTAAAAGTAATACAAAATTAATAGTAGCATATTTCTTCAAGAAGCAGTTTAATTCTCTTCTCCATGTGTGTTTAATATATATATAGCAGTCGCTCAAGTTTTACTTCTCAGATTTTACCATTTAGATTTTACCTCGGAAAGAAACAAAATATAGAGGAAATAAAAAAAAAATAAAAAAAAAAAAAAAATAAGGAAAAAAAAGAGAAGGGGGGGAAGGGGGGGGGCAGATGGCTAACGGCTATCATACCCTCCAATTTACTCCAGTTTACTCTGCCATAATGCATTATTGCACTGCTGCCACTGTGCTGTTACATTGATAAAAACTTACTATACATGTATAGTTACATCATTTACATTGACTATTTGCACTATTGTCCATCAGGACAACTGTACTGTTACATTGTCAAACTTTACTGTTACATGCTACTGTTGCGTTGGTTACATTGTCATTGCACTGTAATATTGCACTACCTCCTACATTAGGATTGCAATACTGTTCACATTGTCTACTGTCAACCCATTTGTAAATTTGTAATCTTCTTTGGTATTTAAACTTAGGTTTCGTGTTTAGATTTCTAGGCTATCCGAGTGGATTCCTATATTTTTTATATCTTTATTAGGGGTGTCCCCGACTAAGAATTTTCATAGTCGAACCTGATTCGTCAGATCATGTCATTCGCCGACGAATAGTCGAATCATGTTTTTTTTTCCCCCTTCTTGATTCATAATCGTCTTTTCCTGCTCCAGAGAAAGAGCTGGAACACCTCATCAAATAAATTCAAATGTTTTTTATTTCTTGTTTTTTTGTCTGTTTGTTATGTTTGTTTGTTTTTTTGCTTAACAATTTAAAGTCAGGAAAGAAAATTAAAAGGGTGTTGACGCGCACAGTCCAAATGTCAAATATATACAGAGGAATTACAATAGAATAACCTTTACTGAATAAATAAATCAATTACACAACAATAAAAAAATAGGCTCATAACGAAGTACAAAGTTATATCCATGTAAAACGGAAAGTAAAAGTTAGAATCTGCGCAGCAGAAAGCCTCCTCGCTTCGTTAACAACAAAGCCGATAGGAGAATCTGCTCTGGATGGCGTGGAGTGGAGGTGGAGGGAATGTGCAGAACATCACAGATTATTCCACAAATTGCTGGAACAGTGCAGCATCTTCTCCTGGCATCTTCTCTTGGCATCTCCACCGTTCAGTTTACTTCCTGTGTTTGGCAGCCGAGTGATGTCATCTGCTGCTACATGCATGAAGGAATTTGATTAAACAAATATTAAGTCTAAAATACGGCCACGTCTGAAAGACATGAGGATATGTCGGAATTTGAAGTTGATTTTGAACTTTTTTCATCAAACTAACTGTCACCATGTCTCTATGAACAGAAATAAACTGGCAAAGGTAGAAAGCTGGTAAGAAACTAGTTCCTCAATATGTAATGCAAAATTTATCATACTAGGCTAGTTTTACTTTTTTAACACGAGTTTAGTAGTTTAACACGGCATTTACACAGATAGGCTTGTTGATTTGCCTTGGATGTTCTGTGGAGTGGATAAGATTGTTTTTAATGACAGGCTAGCAGATTCCTATTAACTCACACTAGCATTAGCATCAGCAACCTCCTGGAACTAGAATAACGGAATGAAATATGTTGAAACTGTCTTCAGTGATAAATAGTATTCTGGCTCACTTGTAAATGAGACCCTATGTCAAAAATTCTGAACTTCCTCTTTAAAGTGAAGAGAAAAAACTAAATCTTTACCATTTACTGTAATTTGAACAGGATTACAAGACGCTGTTGCCGTGAACCCTTCGTTCTCAACTCTGAAGTAGTATGTGTCCGTGTGTTTTCCAGCCAAGTTGTGAAACAGAGTTGTGCAGTTTTTCTGACTGAGGTCTCCGGTAATTTCCATTGGGTACGTTTTCACGGCCCCACTGCTGTTGAAAACCACATTGTCAATGTTTCCTCCAAATTTGGGATGGTTTTTAATCCACACTCCAAAGCTTTCTGTTGAGCTTCTGAATTTCCAGTCCTCCTCCTTGGAAAAAAAGCTGCATGGGATTCGCAAACAGGATCCACTCAGTGCTTCCACTTTTTCTGGTGCCGTAATAAAAAGCGCAGCTGGGTTCGGACAATCGGACAAACCACCTGTAAATTAAGCGTCACAGTTTAAAAATGGCTGCAATTTGTTGTGATGAATGATATGCCTTTTTTGTTTAGAATTAAAAATGTGTCTAATCTGGGAAACAAATAAGGATAACAGCTCACCTGACAGATAAAAGACAATCAGTAAGACGATGGATGTCACCATATTCACTTATAGACACTTGCTACCTGGATCTACAAACAGAAACAGCTGATTTAATTAGGGATGCATGATATAATCGGCCCCCTATCGCTATCGGCCGATATCGGCCTTAACATTGAGAATTGGACATTGGCCACCCCACAGATATTTAACAAATATTTAACCAATATTCAACCGATATTTAACCAATCAGCCCACTGTTTCTAACGTCTAAAAAAAAAAAAAAAACTTCTTCTTCAAAAACTTCTTTTATGGACAAAACTAGGGGTTGACAAAAAATATCAATACACTGACATATCGCAATATTCTCATATGCTAACATCACATTGACATTTAAAAATGCGGTATCGATCTATTTTGCTAATGAAATCTTATGATACCTCAAAATTCCACAATACATTTTAATATGCTGATATGTTGACATTTAAAAACATGGTATTGATCTATTTTAGTAATGAAATCTCGCAATATTTCATCGCTCTGTTTCGAAATCTCGCAAGAATTCACAAAAATTTTGTGATATTTTCATATGTTGATATATTGATATTTAAAAATGCGGTATTGATCTATTTTAGTAACAAAATCTCGCGATATATCATCGTTCTGTTACAAAATCTCGTGAGAATTCACAGAAATTCCACAATATTTTCTATGCTGATATATTGGCATTTAAAAACACGGTATCAATCTATTTTACCAACAAAATGTTACCAAATCTCGCGAGAATTCATAAAACATTGTGAGAGTTTGTACCTGAACGATGAAATCTTGCAAGATTTTGTTATTAAAATAGATCGATACCGCGTTTTTAAATACTGATTTAATATTGGCATTTGAAAATACAGAGATATTTCAGTGTATCGATATTTTTTCCCACCCCTATTTTTGAAAATTGTCTGAAACGGATAGCAAAACTGCTATTTGCAATTATCTTTTCTTCAGCTTTAATATCGGTATTGGTTATCAGCCACATGAGTTTTAAAATGTCGGTATATCTGATATCGGCCAAAATTCCAATATCGTGCATCCCTAGTTTAAATTATTTCCTTTTTGTAGATTAGACAGATTCCCATCTAAACTTTTCCAGTGTGACCAGTCTATTATAATAAATAACATCCGTTAGGTTGTGAATAGGCTGTTTTCAGCAGTTAAAGTAAAGCTGCAACATCAGGAACTGGTTGTTAAATATGACTGTCAGCACAAATCACCAGGACCTAGATTAAAAGTTTTTATAATACGAAGCTACAAATAAAAAAAAAAATAACAAACTTACCAAATGAGCCCACAAGAAGTCTAAAATAAAGAGATCTCACTGCATGTGTCACAAAGCTGTTGTGATGTGACAAAAAGACGAGAAAAAGCAGTTTCCCTAATTGCAAGGCGGTGCAACATCACATGATTGTCACTGCGACTTACACACTGCAGAGGTATTTTGGTTGTTTCTGCATCTCTTCTCAGAAAGGAAGTCGGATCTTGCAACATCTAAGATTTTCATAGATGACCTTTTACTTACCCGAGTCATTCCAATTAGGCCTGCTTTCCTGACTCATTTTACAGACATTGTGCAAGGCTTTTACATCAATTTCTCCTCACATGATCATGAGAAACTAGATTCTTCCCACATACAGCCTTAGTTTTTCTTGTGCATTTGCATGGTAGAGCTCAAGTTTACAAAATCTTTGTAGTTTTCTATTCCAACACACACACAAAGCATCTAGGCCTCTCTCTCTCTGCCAGATGCTGCTCAAACCTCTGCGGTTTGTAGCTTGTTTGTTTGCATGTCTGTAGAGAAATCCAGTATGGCTACCATGCTAAAATCTGTGCAGTACCAACCCAGCTGTGAAAGCAGAGCTGCGAGTCAGTACTTGTCTTGCTAAAACTGTTATTGCCCGAGTGATTTCCAGATATACGGACATGCTTTTAAACATTTTTCAGTCAATAAAATGCGTCCCAGCCACGCTACCATCAGATATGCTCGTGCTTTTGCTTGTTATTCTGTCGGGTAGCAACAGGAAGCGAGGCAAGTTCTGCACAATAACAGACTGCAACTTCACTTTTTTTTTTTATATCCAGAATAATTTCATACAGTTAGCACAATGCTTCTTTTAGACCATTCTGTTTTCACATTAGCAGCTTCTGGTGAGCTAAAATCCCTCTTACCACACGTCAGATGCAAATTGTTGCTACTTCTCTATTTTGTAACATGAACAGTGTAATTGCAGCATTTACATTTGAAAAAAATCTTCTTTTATGACAAATGCAATGACACGTCCAACCCCACTGAAGACTTTTTACTTTATCTGAACCCTAAATTATTAAATCAAATGCTTCCTAGTTGAAAAAGCAGCCCACACAATGTGGACTACATTATTTACCCTCATGCATACTGATTTTCTTCATTATTAGAAAGTACAGTGTGATACTTACTGACATCTAGTGGTAAAGATGGGCATTGAAATTAACTTAAATTCCAAGTCCACCCTTACCAGAAAGTAGTAAATGCAAGTATGCTTGAAGTATACTTAAACTTTAAATAAGACAGTATACTTTCAGTTTACTATTAATGTACTTATCAGAAATATACATAAAGTTTACTTTGCATTTACTAATATATATACTAGAAGTTTAAGTATACTGTATTTAGCCTATACTTATATTTAAACTTTTGAACGATATGCTTTAATAGTAGTATTCATAGTACATTTTCACACATATTGGTTTCTTTGTGGCATACTGCAAGATGTACATTCTTTCATGTTTTTAAATCCTATCTTGTAAGATTTAGGCGCTAGCTCGCTCACACTTTGAAAACTCCCAGTTCATATATTACATTTAGTCTACTTAAAATTGTACTTTAGTATACTTAAAAGTGTATTTTCTAAAAGTAAAAGTAAGCTTGAGGTTTTTGTAGATGTAAACTAACAAGTTAAACTAATAAATATACTTATAGATATACATACTTAAACTAATAAAGTATAGACAAAAGTGAGTGAAGTTATTGAGTATTATTGAATATTGTTAATAATCAATATACTTTCATTGTGGACTGTATAATTTTGAGAGTTTTGTTCTTATTTAGTATGGTGTATTGTGTCTGAGATTTTGTTAAATGACAGTGAATGTTAAATTTAAGTTGTGTCTGACAAAAGGGTTTTGGACTTGATAAGTTTTTCTAAACTTCTTCCAAAACTCTTTTTCGAACTGTTTTTTATTTTTTATTAATGTTGTTACTTACGCCAAATGTGAGCGTTGTTTTTAATTTTAGTTCAAAATGAAAAATAAAATAAATAAAAATAAACAAGATTACTTTCAGTATACTTGAAAGTATACTTTTAAATACTTAAAGTGGGCCAATTTAGTCCCAAGAAATATACTTGTTGGTATACTGCTAGTACATTGGTATCAGTGTACTTGGTAAATAAAAGTACACTTGGGGGATATAGTTTACTATACTTGAGTATACTTTTTGACATGTATACTTCTTTCGGGCATCTGTGAATGAACAGCTGATAGTAGCCAAAATTCTCTCAGACATAAACATGTTTTCATCTATTATCATCCATTGTGTACATGTGTACTGTTTTCTTTCTCTATACCTTTTAAGACTATAATCACCAACTCTTGGGCCAGTGTTCTGCAGGTTTTAGACGTTTACCTGCTGCAACACTGACTCAAATTAATTTGTCATTAAAAGGCTTATAAAGAACTTGCCAAGCTGTTAGAGATTCATTTCAAGTGAATCAGGTGTGTTGCAGCAGAAAAGTTTAGTTTGTCTCGTCTAGCAGCATCGATCAGACGAAAATGTGCTTTGAACCAGATTGTAGTTCTCTGAGCTAATTTCCATCTGCAGTCCCTAAAAAACACACGGAATTACACATTAGAAAACATAAAGCATCTATACAGATAACAGGTTAAAAAGAAAAAGCGTATTGCAGTAAGATACAGTAAAATAGCATAAAAGATAAAAAAAAAAAAAACCAAAAAACATAAATGAATAATTATAAAAGCAAACATACGTTTACCTTATTAACACCTCCCCCACCTTACTTCCTTCATTCTTCCAATAAGCAGATATAAATAAAATCACAGGCTGGGCCTGGGACATTTACACATAATAGCAAATATTATCAGCTGAATTAATGCTGATGTATCTATTTTTAACACGATAAAGCCGATTATTTTTGGTTGAAATTGTGATGTTTTTTTACACTATAGCCTGTATGTATCATATTTGATACATGCAATTTCCAAAAACATTTGCATCGCTATGGTAAAAAAAAAACTTTGCTCAAAACTCTGTTGTACACAATCTGATACACCTGATCGCAGGAAGCAGACGACTACACTGCAATAATTTTGGCATGTTGCACAGCAATAAATGGTGTATATACAAAAAGGATTTTTGTTCATTTTTTCCCCATATTTTGTTAAAGCGCCTATAAAGGCTTTAGATTTCAAAAATTAGAATTTTATCCTCATTTGTCTTGGTTTGGGCTTTAAAGGGTTAAAATGTTGGCATATTCCCAACTCTGTTGGCCTTAAGGAGCAGCCCACTGCTCTCTGGTACCACTGTACAGAGATGGGTGAAATGCAGAGCCCTAATTTCCCCTTGGGGATCATACAAGTATAACGAAAAAAAAAAAAAAAAGGTCCCGTCCTCTGAAACCTATAAGTGATAACTTGTGTGGACGTGGTCTTAGGTAGGTACAAATGGCTCATTTTAAAAGAAAAAACAAATTACTGAATTATAAACCATTAACAGTTTTAATGATACATTTCTCCGTTATTAACCTCGTCAGCTACAGTCAGCTTCAAATGAATTGGTCAGTCAGCAGACAAATTTCTCTCAAAAAAAAACATTTATTTCCAGTACACTTTAGTAAAACCTTTCAAGACAATGAAGCGCATCTAGCTTGGATCTTGCTTTGTCATCTACAACAGTTTCTTCAGCTGAACTCATTTCTACACAAAATGTCTCTCTGCGTATTAGTGCAGCTTCCTCCGGCACAATTCATCATTATTCTCCTTATTTAATAAGTGTTATTCATAACGATACTAGCTTCTCAAACGGACTAGATGCTGTTCAGCTTATCGGCCCTTCTTGAATTTCCCGGATGCTCCAGTTTTCTGCTTCTTCTGTGCTGGTCCTTTAGTTTCTGGTTCCTGAAAAAAAGGAGACAGGATTATTATTCAGGAAACATGACTTAGTGGGAGTAACGGCAACATCTGGGAGACGACAGGTCAATAAACACCACAGTTTTCTAACTGTACCTTCCGTTTGGAGGACAGGGATCCAGTGACGGTAAAGAAAGAGTCCAGACGTCCTTGTGTGCTGCCCTGTCTGCTCTTCATTATCTTCTTACAGCCGTTACGAATCCTGTCCTCACTGCACACAAACACATCCACAAAAATTAAATAGAAATAAATAAAAACAGTTGTTAATCATGTGTGCAGGGTCAATATTTCACAAGAAAAAAAAAAAAAAGAGACCTCTCTGAATTACATTTCCAAAAACATTCAAATGAACTCATAAATTTAAAACCTTTTATTTTTATTAATTAAGTAACTAAACAGGAATTTTTTTTTTCCAATCATTAAAAACAGATTAAATCAATTCAGTACTAAACCTGAGAGAAAATGGTTACCTTCTTACCCAAAGTAACCTTCCCAGCATAACACTAATATCCATCTATATCCAGCTGTGACACTAAGGTTATCAGCAAAACTGTAGGATATGATGAGATTTATCGAAGAAAAACTGAGAGAAAACTTTAACCCGTAAAAACAAGTCCACAAAGGTTCACATTCTATCATAGACACACATATGATTGTGAAAGTTTTAGCAAACTGGGCCATTTCTTGCCCGTAGTCATCACAGGATTTGTAGTTTAATCACCTTGTACAAACACTTGTAGCCATCTGAGCCGCATAGAAAGACGGACAGAACCAACTTCTGATTGCGGCGTTTTATTCAGTGTAACCTACATGGCCAAAGCTTCTCCAGAATGAGTAAAAGTAAAAATATTAACAATTGCCTAAATCAAAACCTTGGTGAAAATCTGGCTGTTTAAGATCTTTTAATGCCTTCAAAGTTCAGAATTTTAGACATTTTCATACTTTTTAAGACCCTGCAAGAACCCTGCTTTTCAAAAAATTAAGGATGCACGATATAATCAGCCCCTATAGGTATCAGCCTATATCTGCCATAAAACTGAGTTTGGACATCGGCCACCCCACCGATATTTAACTGATATTTAACGGATCAGCCTGCAGTTTCTAAAGTCTAAAAAAAAAACTACTTCAAAAATTTCTTTTTTACAGACTTAAGAACTTCTAAAGACTAGTGGTGGGAAAATGTTTTGCTTCAAATTTCTAGGCTAAGTCTGCGCTCTTCTCAGGGTTATAGACTGCAGCTTTAAGTGTCAAATGAAGTGTTTACCGGATAGAGATTTCGGAACAGAACAATGAAATCTCGCGGTATTTCATGAAATCTCATGAGATTTCGTAACAAAACAATGATATCTCGCGAGATTTCATTAGTAACATAGATCGATATCATGTTTTTAAATATAGATATGGTATCGGCATATGAAAATATCGCAATATTTCGGTGTATTGATATTTTTTTCCCCACCCCTATTATTTAAACTGTCTGGAGGACGATCCTCCACAAGACTTTTACAAAGAAATCATAAAAACCAGCCAACTATCTTTAATTTACTTAATTTGTTACTTAATTTGTTAATTTAACAAACATTTCTAATCAGTGTTTTGTCAGCTCCATCACTGCAGTGGAGCGATACCTTTACGCTAAACATGTTTCAATACTAAAAAAACAGGTGTTTGATATGAAATGAAACTTTCAGACAAATTAGGGTAAAAATACCGGTATATATCGTATATTGTCATGTAAAATAAATATATTGTGATATATTTGGTCCAAATCACTCAGCCCTACTAAAAAGTATCATTCCGTTATCGCTTCAGAAGGCTCCTTCGGAGTGTGAAGGCTACGTAGCACAGTACGCACACTCTGAAGTGTGCACACCGCAAAATGAGACACACCTAATGAGTGAGCAACACACACTTCAGTGATCAGAGTCTAAATATAGCTCACCTGAACTGTTTCTCGTTGCACATGAACTGGATCAGTCCCTCCTCATCCGGCTCATTCCACTTCAGCTCCACGGAGGAGCAATCCACCACATCTGGCTTCAAGAACAAATCCCTGGCTTCTTTGTACAGCCAGTCCTCTGGAGCAGGATGCTTCTGCAAGACGGAAGGAAGCAAAACATACGGAATCAGACTCAGTTTGACTGCCGACACTTCAGTGCAAGCGTTAACTTACATTTGTGTCAATGTTTTCTAGGATTTCCTCGATGCTGCCGTGCTGTCGGATCAGGTCAATGGCTCTCTTGGGGCCGATTCCCTTGATGGTGCCACAGTAGTCACAACCCAGTAGAATACAGAGGTCTATGAACTGGAAACGAGAGACCGGAACATCAGTCTTGGATGCGACAGATCATATCGAGATTTCATTATTTCTCATTTGGAGGAAAAAAGACAAACACCTGTTCGTTGGTCAGGTTGATGTCCTGAAGCAAACGGCTGAAGTGGAACTCTTGGATAGGAAGTTTCCTGGAACAAACAGAAATTCACGATTGTGTTTAAAAGGCAGGTGAATTTTTAACTCTTTCAACCCCTACAGAAACACAACTGTCAAATTACTGTGAACGACTCTTCAGTACATGCAGATTCAGGAAACAAAGCTGTGTGTGCATACTTCGCTTCACTGGCAGTGAGGTGTCTGAGCAGGACATTTGTCCCAAAAGTCAGCCCGTCCATATCCTCTGTTGCCGTGGCGAAGACCTTCCCTGATTTCACCAGAGCAGCACAGCTGGCCTCAGCTTCACATGGAGCCTGAAGCAAAAACATCCAAACATTTCAGTCATTCAGCTTTTTAATACACTGCACATCTGTGACTACAATAAATGACTTATGTTTGGTTATTTAAGTTTGATTGCACACAACTGGGGATGTTTAAATAGTATTGAAGCCACTAAAATGAAGTGAAACCTCCCATTACCTCAATGTAAGGCACCCCCATCAAGGTGAGAAGGTTTTTGCACTCATCATTATGCTGTTTGGTGACTTTAACCAGGCGCTTGGTGAACTTGTCAATATTCTCCTGTTCCCCTAGTGTGAGATATCGTTTAAATTAATATAAAACTACATAAATCAAGTCTCATCAGCTCCAGAAAATAAAAAAGAAAAGAATCTGTACCCATTTCCTGAGCTTGAGCCAGCAATTTCTCAGCCTCTGCCCTCCTCTCCCCTCTTTTGCCAAGCTAAACCATGAAAGCAAGAGATTAATAAGTAAACAAGATTAAATGCAAATCAGAACAACACTGAACAGCAACAAAGCAAACAAAGAGCATGTGCTTATCGATCCTCCAACTGCAACATGCAGGAGGAAACACATTTAAGGAATAAGTCCATACTAACCTCTGCAGACTTTAGCTCTGGAGGCTTGCCATCAAACACATAAACTGGCTTGATACCATGTTCCAACATGCGAATTGTACGGTAAAACATTCCCATTAGGTGGCTGTGAAAAAGGGAAATCACAACACAGTTTAATTCCTGAGCATCTCCTTTAAGGTCAGAATAAGACTGTCTGTATCTCTGCATGTATAATCAGTTGCAGCTGCACCTTGTCGTCTCTCCATCTTCATTCTGCAGAACATTCCCATCCTGTCGCACAGCAATCAGGAACTGATAGATGCACATGGAGGCATCTATAGCTATTTTTCTGCCTACAAAGGGCAATTAAAACATTTAGCAAAAACTTTCCCAAAACCCTTTGTAATATATATATGTGACAGTTAATCAGAACAAAGGATATTACTGTAAATATTCCTCATTCCTGTAAAGCCTGGTTTCCATTTAAGCCTTTATTATTCAATCAAGAGAACATCAGTGGTGTAATTCTTATTTATTATGCAGGTAAATCACGGTTAATTACCAAAGTAGTTTTTGATGTCTTGTTCTTTTATGGCACCAGGAGCATGGTCGGCGATCAGCTTAGCAAGTCCGTGTATTCCCATAGTGGCAGGGTATCTGAGAAACAATCGATATTCATTAATACCACTTGCATCCCGACTATACTGTGTCTCATTGAACGCAGCATGTACATTATAAAACATTACATGAGCAACGCACTTTCATGTGCAGTCAATGCAGGGCAAAGTGTTTACACCTAAGCATGTCTGTGGAGCGCGAGGCACATAATGGCCAGCTCCTTGAGATTTATCATCTAATAGTTATATGTGGCGCAATTTTGTGGTTAGCCACTCTGAATCCCCTAAAATGGTGTTTTATTCAGTTAAAACCAAACATGAGCAGCAAGCTAATTTTGCTGTTAACAAGTGTCGCTCGTGAGACTCCGGTTAACTCGCGCGATATATCAATATCACATTTCAAACTAACTGCAGGATGAAAAGCGACAACAGGTAACCTTAACAAGAAACTATGTGTCGGTTTAGTCTGTTTTATTTACGAAAACAACTCACCGCTTAGCTATTACTCTCCGTTAGAGCGTTGGCTTCGGGATTAAAGCGCGAGGAAGCACGTCTGTTTCGCGGGAAATCAAATAGCAGGCATTACGTGTCGAACGTAGAGCAAAGCGTTCTCACTAGCAGTGTAAAACTTCAATCGATAGTTCAGGTGTGATTACTCATGTCTAAGTTTTAACACGGAAGTCGCGCAACGGCAGCTGATTGGCTAGTTGAGATGGAAGGAAATCCGGTCCGTCAGAAAAAAATAATTGAATCGTTGTGCGACTACCTATAAACGCTCTACTGTGTATTTTCACTGCCATTAAGGGACACAGAAAACTCACATATAAAAAATAATAGTGTTTGCGAGTTTCCGGCAACGTTGCAGGTGTGTTTTTTGTTTCTCCGCCCACTCCGGAAAACTGAACCGAGTCGTCGTTATTTTTATTTTTTAAGGTGACGTGTAGTCGGAGCCCTTCTTCCACTGTACCTCATGTGTCAATAAAAAGTACTTGGTGTACCCGGATATGCTGTACTGGATATCCCACATGATACTCGGGTACACATTTTCCAGGATGCTTTGCTGTAACGCGGTGCGTTTACAGTGAGCTCCGCTGTCTGCGCAGACCGGGGCAGGAGAGGCAGTCGGGGCCTGGAGTCCAGGAATCCGGGGCGGACGGACTGGTTTGGCTGCTGCATCGTAGCTGAGACAAGACGACGGTGAGACTGTCAAGTGGTTTACTCGCCTTAGAGTTAAAAGGAAATGTTTGTCTTTAATATAAAGTAATGTGATGTTTACTGAAGAGGAGTCAGTGAGGCCCCCTCTCATTACACAGATACAACCAGACAAGTAGGATGTGCTCTGGCTGACCTTGCTTTCCCTGCTTTGCAGAGAGGAATCTAGTAATAATACTGCTTATCTCACTCCAAAGATATCTGCAAAGGCTTTCTTAGAGAATAGTGGGTATAGTCTTCAGATTCCACTCTTGTTCTTTAACGAGTAGCTATAAAACAGATCTTTCTAAGCTCTTGGGAAATGTCCAATCTAATTGTAAGTTTATTAGCAGTAAAAAAAGGGCAGGAGAGTCAGACCTGCAGCTGTGATGCTACTCTAAAGCCAGGTTTGACTCGGGGGATAATTAACAAGTAATTTAGTAGAGCAGTGGAAGTTATTCAGTCTTTTATTTTCTCTCTTCATGTTCTGCTGAGCAGCTCTTATATTTAAAGGTCCATTACAGCATTTAGTATACCATGAAATAACTTCTTGTGGTCTTAAAATTACTTTGGATATGACTTAACTCTATTTCTACTTTATAAAGCAGAGATCCATGAATACTTTTCAATAATAGACCGATACATCAGTAGGGCGATATTTGCTTTTTTTTTTTATTTTTTATTTTTGCTGGTATCGGCTGATGCCCCCACTTGGCATAATTTAGAGATTTTTTTATTACAAGTTTAATGATTCTATGTAATATTTCTTTATAGGTACATTGTTTCTTTTTTACATATTTATTTGAGGTGCTTTGTTGCTTTTTTTATATTAAAACTGTTGTAAAATTACTTTTCATTGTTTCCTTCATTATATTAATTTGAGAGTCAAATGCAGTATCTGCCCCAAATATCACCAGGCTGTATCGGCCATCGGCTAAGGCTGATGCAAAAATATCGGTATTGGACCTAAAGAAATCTGTTCATCGATTGATCCCTAATACCTTTGACTTGCTGGCACGCTTGCAGCATTCTTAATGGGACCATTCATGAACTGAATCCACTGCTACTGTAGTGGAACTTGTCTGGGGGAAAAAACTAGGTCTTTCAATCTGATGCTGTATTATTCAGTCTGCAGTGTTCACAATAGACAAACACAATAAATGTATTCTCTTTCTTACATAATGCTGCTTTCACCTCCTAATTTGTACAAACATATCTTTGCAGTAGGGATGCACGATATAATCAGCCTCCTATTGATGTTGGCCTTAAAACTGAGTATCGGACATCAGCCACCCCACCAATATTTAACCAATCAGCCCACTGTTTCTAAGGTCTAAAAAAAAAACAAAAAAACTTCTTCTTCAAAAACTTCTTTTTTACAGACTTTTAAACCTCAAAAGACTAGAGGTGGGAAAAAATATTGATACACTGAAATATCACGATATTTTCATATGCTGATCCCACATATTTAAATGTCAATATGATATCGATCTATTTTACTAACAAAATCTTGTAATATTTCAGTGTTCTGTTACGAAATCTCGAATTTACAAAAATTTTGTGATATTTTCAAATGCTGATATCATATAGACATTTAATAACGTGGTATCGTTCTATTTTTACTAACAAAATCTCGCAATATTTCAGTGTTCTGTTACGAAATATTGTGAGAATTTACGAAATATCACAAGAATTTGTAACAGAACAATGAAATCTTGTGAGATTTTGTTAGTTAAATAGATTGATACTGTATTTTTTAATATTGATTTGATATTGGCATATGAAAATATATATTTCAGCGTATCGATACTGTTTTTCAAAGTGTCGGAAACTGATAACAAAACTGCTTTTTACAATGACTGCTTATTGTTTTCAGCTTTAATATTGGTATCGATATTGGTTATCGGCCACATGAGTTTTAAAATATCAGCATATCGGATATCGGCCAAAATTCCAATATCGTGCATCCCTACTTTGCAGCCCATCATTTCATAACTTACAAACAGCACAAAGTGGATTAGTAATGCAGTTCCACCAAACAAGTGTTCAGGATCAGTTTCTTTAGTCTACAAAGCGTAAAGCTTGTCTAAGCTGTAGGTAGAGCTTTTCAGACTCAAACTTCAATAGTGACAGCATGAATGTCTCATTTATTTAGTTATTTACATGTTTATTTGACAGGGACAAGTGCATTAAACACTTCATAAAATCATACAAAGATATGCATGCAGGTTTCTAGCCAAGCTTAATTTGCAACCCTCATCCCTGATTAGACTTGCGTTTTGCTCAGGATATTTATTGTGAAACACAAGAAAGCATCTTATTGATTTGTTGACAAAGGATTATTTTAATCTGACAGAGACTTTGAAACAAAAAAAGATACATTTACAAACCGGGAGCAGCCATGCTTCAAAATGAGTGTTTTTCATGGTGCAGGTGAATGATTACTGAAGGCGTTCATGGGAAAACTGCAAGTCTGAAGCAACTCCTAAATTCTTTATTTGTGTCCAAGGTGCCAGACTTCGTTGTTATCATTTGAAGTGGTCTTGAGCATTAGTTTTCCAAACTTTTTGAAAGTTTTTCTAACTTTTTTATTTGAACTTGAGATGCTTTAACTCTTAATTTTCAGTCTAGTCCTTTTACTTGTCCAGTTGAAGAAGAATGTGCTCTTTTGCTTGTCAAGCCATCCAACGCTGACCTATGAATCATTCGAGCATCAAAAAGGCTCCATTCTTGAGGAATGAACCAGTGTTGCATCTTTAGTCACTTGATACCAGCAGCAGTCATAATTTATTCTAATTCCTTCAGTTGCAGCTCTGAAAATACCAAAAATTAAGACAGTTTGACAGATAGAAAATAGGATTTTTGCAGCAAAAAGGTGATTCCTGAAAAGCTTTTAGCTGAAAATGCTGCTGATGTGCCGTGTGTCCTTAAAACTTTTAAGGCAACTGGACAAGTGGAGGAAAAAAGAAGTAAATTTAAAAAAAAAAAGCTCCAAACGAGATGCATCTAGACCTAAGTTGATGAATCAAAGCCTCGTCTGAAATGCTGACGTTTGCCAAATGATTCAAGAACTGGACTGAAAGTCAGTGACAGCAGGTCTGATGGGGAAATGAGTCCTCATACCTCATAATTACTGAAGCAGTGTGAGATCGTCTTGACAGAGAATGAAACAAAAAGCAGCCGACATCTAAAGAGGAGCTTTGAAAAGTCCTTAAAGAAGCCTGGAGAAATATTCCTGAAGACTAACTGGGGGAAGAAATTACAACAAAGCTTTCCTAAGACAGGAAGTGTTGGAGAATAAAGTCACTCAGACCAAATATTGACTCCCAAGCTTGTTAGAAGAGTTTAAAATCTGTCTTTGCCGTATGCTTGAGTGTTCCCATTAGTGTTTGCACGTTTCATTAAATTGCTGCACCAATTTGGTGTTTTCCTAGAAAGCAATTAAAGATAACTCGAGACTTTCACTGGCTAAACGTGCTTATAATGCACCTTAATGCAGCTCCAGCTTTTCTTTGTTTTCTTTGTTCTCACAAAGGAAAAAAAAATCCATCAGAGCTAATTTAAGTCCAACAAAAAGCCCTCGTGGACTGTTGAGAATGATGAAATGCTTTGTAAGTCTTGGTGGTTACAGTGTCTCTGCCTTTGTGGGGTGTTTCTCAATTTTCTGCTGTTTGTTTAAACGTTGCAGGAGTGACGCTGCACAAAGGCTCCTGTTTTACCTCCTCAACGCTGCTGACTTGCTGTCCTTGTTTGCAATGAGGCGCAAGGTGGATGCCTCAGGACAGAGACATGTTTCGGCCGCGCATGTTCAACGTAGACTGATGAGGTTGTCCGTCTTTGCTGCAGGGTTTCCGCGCTGCGGAACAGGATACCTCCCAGGTGGCTGTCAGAGGACGATGGCGCTGCACTGTGTCTTGATCCTGGGCTTGTTCTCAGGCTGGGCAGCAGGCTACAAGACGGGGGACAATGTGACTCTTTATGTCAACAAAGTGGGCCCTTATCATAACCCCCAGGAGACATATCACTACTACACGCTGCCTGTTTGCAGGCCAGAGAAGGTCAGTCTGGATTCTGTTAACACAGAGGAGATGGAGATTGTTTTGTTATGCTAAATTCTTTCATCTGGTCATAGAGTTAGAATTATCTCCTGAACAATTAATCTTGGGTTTCTTTATAATTGGATAAGAAATAAAAGTGTGCTTAAATGTACTTTTAGCACCTGTGAAACTTTAATTAACAAATAAATGTTAATGTTTTTTATTTATTCACATTTTTGCTGTTTGTGTTCTGCTGCTGGGATTTTACACCCAATCCAGAGGATGAATTGTAGGGGTGGGAAAAAATATAGATGCACTCAAATCTCGCAATATTTTCATATGCCAATTAGGGCTGGGCGATATGGACCAAATAGCATATCACGATATATTTATTTTAGATGACGATATACTATTCATACTGGTATTTTTACCCTAATTTGTCTAAAAGTTAAATTTCATATCAAACACCTGTTTTTTTAGTATTGAAACATGTTTAGCGTAAAGATATCGCTCCACTGCTCCACTGCAGTGATGGAACTGACAAAACACTGGTTAGAAAGGTTTGTTAAATCGAAGTAATTCAAGATAGTTGGCTGGTTTTCATGATTTCTTTGTAAAAATCGTGGGGAGGACTAATAATAGGGGCAGGGAAAAAAAAGTTAATACACCGAAATATCACAATATTTTCATATGCCGATACCGTGTTTTTAAATACAGATAAGGGTATCGATCTATTTTACTAATGAAATCTCATGAAATATCATTGTTTTGTTATGAAATTTCATGAGATTTCACAAAATACCTCAAGATTTCATTGTTCTGTTATAAAATTTCACAGTATTTCATGAAATCTCATAAGATTTCGTAACAAAATAATGACATCTTGCAAGATTTCATTAGTAAAATAGATCAATACCATGTTTTTAAATATAGATATGGTATCTGCATAGGAAAATATCGCAATATTTCAGTTAATCGATATTTTTTCCCACCCTTATTAAAGAATCAGGTGACCACTTTGTAGTCAGTCGAAGTAAAGCCGGGTCATTATGAAAAAATAAAGCAGAAAAATTTGCACAACTAATACTGTGACATAACAATATGTGTAAATATATCTCTCTCATGTAAATATCATATTGCTATATCGTATCAGTTTATTGCACAGTCCTAATGCCAATGTCATATCTATATTTAAAAATGCGGTATCGATCAATGTTACTAACGAAATCTCGCAAGATTTCATCGTTCTGTAACAAAGTCTTGCAGGATTTTGTGAAAACCCATGAGATTTTGTAACAAAACGATGAAATCTCGCAAGATTTTGTCTGTAAAATATAAGTTACCGCATTTTTAGATATAGATATGATATTGGCATATGACAATATAGTGATATTTCAGTCCATCGATATTTTTTCCCACCTCTAATGAATTCTGTCACATAATCATCTTTCATCAGGTGCATCACAAGTCCCTGAGTCTGGGAGAAGTGCTGGACGGTGACAGGATGGCAGAGTCTTTATATCACATCCGATTCAAAGAGAACACGGAGAAAAAAACTCTTTGCCAGCTCACTCTGTCAGAGAAACAGGTATTTTCAATGATAAACAACAAAATTAGAGGATATCTTTCTTTCGCTGAAATGGATTTCTGGACTCAAATGTGGTTTAAACTGCAAAATGGATTAAATATCTGTGTTTAAATTGCAGTTTTATTGTATATTAATTTTTTTTTTCTAGACCAAGAAAGTAGTGCAACAAAGATGATTTTAACTCGGTTTCATACAAGCAGTGTTTAAAATTGACTTTTCTTTTGTTTTTCAGTTGACATAATCAGTAAATACAGTCGTCCTCAAAATTATTCATCCCCTCGAATTAAAGAAAAAGCCGAGCTCACAATAGTAATTCAAATAACAAGAAACTAAAGAAATGAATAAGAAATAAAAATTTACAAAATGTAAATTTTGTGAAATTAAATATTGCTTTTGAATCATAGTTGGAAATAACTAAAAAAAAAAAACAACAAAAAAAAACTGTCCCAGACACATTAGGGCATGTTTCCAATGAACAGTGGACCAAAATACCTGTCAACAGGTGTAGAAGTCTTTTTGAACATGAGATTTTAGCTTTGGAGCACCATCATACTTCTTTATTTGTTTGTTTTTTGTGTGTGTTTATTTTTAATATTTCCTTCAAACCACAGTTCAAAATCAATGTCATGATTTTCATAAAATTTTTATTTATCATTACTTTTGTCAATTTTAAACTTATTTCACTGACAGCTGTTGTTTTTCCTTCTTTAATTGGAGGGTATGAATAATTTTGAGGATGACTGAAAATGGCTCAAACATCTATAAAAGTTTGGATGCTGTATGAAATATGAACACTAATTATGCTTTCAGCTTTAGAAGTGCTTTAGGAACATGATGATGGATGCATGGATGCTTTTATTGATCTCCCACCTGTGAAATTAGCGTTTGCAGCAGCAAGATTGAAGAGAAACGGTGACTTAAATTAACAAATAAAAAAAAAAAAAAAAAAAAAAAGGCAAACAAAACACAGGCAACAGTTATAAAAAAAAATTACTAGTCTACATAGAACATAGACAAAAAGGAAGAGAGAACATATGAAAAGGTAAAACATAGAAATACTTGAATATAAATAAGGATGTACAAAACAGTAGATGCAAACCCAATATGGAATAGTAATTGAAACAAACTGTGATTGTGATTGTGTGTCAGGTGGATGAGCTTCGTGAGGCCATCGAGGAGCTGTATTACTTTGAGTTTGTGCTGGATGATATTCCGATCTGGGGATTTGTTGGATACATTGAGGAGAGCGGCTTCCTGCCTCACAGCCACAAGGTAAACAGAAACTGTTTCCTGCTGATCCCTGATCAGCGCACAGCTCGCCTCATCTCCCCTCTTTCCTCATAACAGGTGGGTTTGTGGACTCACCTGGACTTCAACATCGAGTACAACGGCGAGTCGGTGATCTTCGCCAACGTCTCTGTGAAGGACGTCAAGCCCGTTCCCTTGGAGGAGGGGACGGGCGCGGCGGTGGGCGGAGTCGGAGTTGGCGGGGGCAGCGTGACGGTGACCCACACCTACAGCGTCCACTGGTACGAGTCCAATCTGCCTCATTCCCGGAGAGCCGAGCGCCTCAGAGACTACTCCTTTTTCCCCAAAACGCTGGAGATCCACTGGCTGTCCATCATCAACTCCCTGGTGCTGGTGGTGCTGCTCCTGGGCTTCGTCATCATCATCCTCATGCGGGTCCTTAAGAATGACTTCGCAAGGTCAGTCAGCAAAGATTTATAAATCGTTACAGTCAACAGTTGCCTGTATGGGAAATAATTTTCTTTATCCATGTTAAAATGAGAGGCTAATCATAATGGCACTTATCACCATCACTACAATAATTAAGTTTTTCGCCAAAGTAAAGAGGCTGTAATGTGACTCCAGTTCTCCAGATACAGGGCATGAATGTTGGTCATCACTTGTACTTAATGGTGGCTTTTAATATTTCACATGTTGCCCAGTTTTTCATTAAGTTCTTCTCTTTTTTTTGACATGGCTCAGTGCAGTATGAATAGTCCTTCCAGTCCAAGCTTTCTGATAAATGTTGGGAGAGGGTCCCGTTTAGGTGCTATAATGTGATGTTTATTTCACCTGTGGTATGCGTACATTGTTGCGTAAAATGTTGACTCTTTTTGGACAAGCAAACATGAAGCCGGGCAGCAGTGAAACAACCCAAACCTCAAACATCTGACTTCTAGATGCTCTAAAGTCCCTCTGAAAAGAATGTCAAATATGTCTACTACTTATTACTAAAGCCCTTGTCCAGGATTTAGTAAGCCAGACAAACAAGGGCGAAGTCATGAACTAAGCGTCTGGTTCTGGGAGAGAAGTGTGTCAATATTCACCAACGTGCATCTCATATTTATAAGGCAAGCTAGCACTAACTTACCACTGCAATTAAATGATAAACATCAACTGTATTTTTTAACGGCAAAACAGACTTTGGCGCAGGTGCAAAATAATAGTAAATCTGCCCCTTAATTATTGTTTAAATAATCATTTTATATGGTAAATTCTTGTTCCTTCCATGCCTCACATTGCAAGAGTTGCACACATTTCTCTACCTGCAACCCCAGATCCTGACAGTCCTGTCATTTGCACCACATGAAGACACATCATGGTTTAGTTGAAATAATTATCTTTCCAAAAGCACACACAGGCTTTTCTGAAGGTTTTAGAGAGATATTTAGTTGTTTGCATTATGTCATGGCACCAAACACCCTAATGTTAGAGGTTTACAAAAAGGACCACGTCTACATTAACATCTCTGAGGAAGTTTAAATCATTGCACTAAATGTGGAACTGGATTTTTTTTCATGTTAATGATTTTATAGTTATTTGGCTTTCTGTTGATTAAATCACAAAAATGACCAAGAAAATATCAGTTTTGTGATTTTTACATTCATCGATGGGCACTGTTTCCATTAGACCCAAAGATTTGCTTATTTATTTGAAAGATCCACAATTTTCTGACGTGACTGCAGAATATTCTGGTTGGAGATCCTCACACAGAATCAAAGTTTAAAGGGGAAGTTCAGGATTTTTGACATAGGGCTTCATTTTGGAGTGAGCCAGAATACTACTTATCACTAGAGATAGTTTCAACGTATTTCATTCTGTTATTCTGGATCCAGGACGTCGCCGATGCTGATGCTAGTGTAAGTCAATAGGAATCTGCTAGCCTGTCATTAAAAACAATCTTAACAACTCCACAGAATATCTGAGGAAAATCATTTATAACTGAAGACTAGCGGTGTAAATGCCGTGTTAACTGATAATGTTACAAATGAAACTAAACTTGCATTTCATTGCATTTTGATTATTGCTGCTGAGCGGAGTGATGTCATCTGCTGCTACGTGCATGATGGAATCTGATTACACAAATATACAGTCAACACTATGTCCACATCTGAAAGGCATGAGGATATGTCGGATTTTGAAGATGATTTTGAACTTTTTTCATCAAACTAACTGTCGTCATATCTCTATGAACTGGAATACACTGACAAAGGTAGTAACACTACCACCCAGAAGCAAAGTATATCATTCCGCAGCGTGTAAGAAACTAGTTCTTCAATATGTAATGCAAAATTTGTCATACAAGGCTAGTTTAACTTGTTTAGCAGGGTTTAGCACGGGTTTACTAGTTTAACACGGCATTTACACAGATGGGCTGCTGATTTGCCTCAGATGTTCTGTGGAGTGAATAAGTTTTGTTTTTTTTGACAGGCTAGGAGATTCCTATTGACTCACACTAGCATTAGCATCGGCAACCTCCTGGAACTAGAATAACGGGATAAAATATGTTGAAACTGTCTTCAGTGATAAGTACCCTGGCTCACTTGTAAATGAGACCCTATGTCAAAAATCCTGAACTGCCCCTTTAAGCAGAAAGTTTTTGACCTGCTGGTGGAGTTAAATGAACTCTAAACTTCATGGGTTGTAAAATACTTTGTGTCATGCAGGTACAACGTGGAGGAGGAAGGCGGCTGTGATGATCTGGACCAAGGAGACAACGGCTGGAAGATCATCCACACTGACGTCTTCAGGTTCCCCCCTTTAAAGAGCCTGCTGTGTGCCGTGCTGGGGGTTGGAGCTCAGTTCCTGACTCTCGCCACGGGTGAGCACTCAACGTCGAATCCTGAGCATAGACGGCGGGTGCAGGAGTCTCTCTGATCCCTCCGGTGTCTCATCGTTTCAGCCATTATCATCATGGCGTTGCTGGGGATGTTCAACGTCCACCGCCACGGAGCCATCAACTCGGCCGCCATCGTCCTGTACGCTCTGACCAGCTGCGTGTCGGGCTACGTCTCCTGCAGCTTCTACACGCAGATCAATGGCCAGCGCTGGGTGTGGAACATCATCCTCACTTCATCTCTGTTCTCAGGTGAGCGGCCGCCGTCCTGATGAAGCAGACTGACCTCTGAATAGTCTCTTCATTGTTCAACATTTCCTTAGAGCTCAAATGAAGCTTGTTAACTGCATAATGCCTGTTATTTTTGTATCATCCCTGGGTTATGTTTTACTACTTCTATTTCTTTTCACTGGAAATGAAAAACTGCCTTTTAGTGAGTGTGGGAAATGTTGGGGTGTGTTTCTGTCATTGACTGAATTAGACATGGAAAATGTTCCTACAGGATAAAGTTTAACTGTCTTTTCACGACTTTTATACAGATAAAATGTGTTAGTTCCATTTTTGTTTAAAGCCGGTGTGAATTCAGGGAGAGAAGATTTGTTGTGAGTTATCACTGAGATCATGAATATTGATAAACATCAATAAATGCATCTAATTAACGGTTTGTGTATGACAGGGGAGTAAATCATAAGTTTGATCACAATACAACAATTAGATTTAATGGATAACAATTTTTTTTTTTTTTGTTGAGTTGAGAAATTTTGCAAGTATAATTTAGATTTTGATTCAGTTCATCAGCCGGTTTCCAGTGTAAGGCATTGTCACATGCTGGTTTAACACAGTCACTTCCATTCATATCAACTCACAACTTTAATATTCTAATATAATTTTATTCCTGAGCTCAGTCAGACATTTAGATTAAGAAAAAAAGTTATATTTAACAAAAAAAGACCACATTTAGTTTATTGAGCTTTAAAATGTTCAAGCAAGTTTATTTGTATCACACATTTCATGTGCAAGACAATTATGTAAAGTGCTTTACATAAAACATTAAAAGCATTATATCAAAATATAAAGAAATAATTTATTAAGAGAAATTAAATCACATCGTGTAAAAGTAAAATAAATTTCTATTTTTGTACATTATAGCACAAATCGATGTCAGCATTTTCCTCATCAGATTAATGGGAGGCACTACAGGCAAAAACCCAGTTTTTTCATCACCTGGTCAATTATGAGATTTTCGTTTTTTTTCCCTCCATCAACATCTTTTCTTTCAGACTAGTGTAAAAAAATATCAGGCAAAAGAAAAAAACTAACTGGTATCACCATGAAACTTTCGGATTCACAATCATATTTTTGTATTGCAAGTTTTCTGAAATTTTATGTTTAAATATGCAAATGAGGTGTTATATAGCCAAAAATGGGCTAATTTGCATACATTTCTAGGGGAAAAAAATCTAAACACAGGATTAAACCAGGTTCAAAGTTCCTTTGAATTTTGTTCACATATTAAAACCAAAAGTTTTTACAGAGGGGATTTTGGATATCTCTAGTTGTCATTTCACAATTTAGAATATACTGTCAACAACCAGAAAAAACTCATTTTTTGGCATATTTTGGGGATTAAATGTTCTATAAATCAGGCTGTGAATGAGATATCAAAAAATCCTTCTGTAAAAACTTTAAGAATACAGTCAGGAGTAAAACTTGAAAGTTTGGTTTCTGTAAGAGCTCCTGAAGTGGACATTTTTTTCCCAGAGTAGGAGAAAAATCTCATTTTGAGAAAACGGCAACTTTGGCTGCATTTTGAGGGGATTTGGGTGCATCAGACAAAGTATCATGAATCAAACCCCTAAAATGTTTATTTTGGACGTTTTTTTTTTTTTTCTTTTTCCACTCATCTAGAAAGAAACCATGTGAAAGAGGGGAAAAACAACGAAAATCTCAAAATTGACCAGGTGATGAAAAAATGGGGGTTTTACCTGTAGTGTCAATCCCCTTAATACAAGCAAAACCAAAGAGATGCTTGTGGGCCCGAGGAGGAGGAGGGAGGTGCTGCATTCCTCTCATTTAAATCAGCAAGACTTAGCGGGAGAAAAATAACAGGAGGACAGGAAGTTCCTCCAGTGTGTGTGATTAAAAACTGCACAAAACATCTGTGGAGTGACGTTCCCATCACTGCACATTTACACTAGTGGGGTTAACAAAGACCATACACACCCACAGCACACACTCTTTAACCACTTCCCTCATGGAGATGCTGCAGGTGTGTAAATTCAAATAACACAAGACTGTCAAACAGCTTCTTTCCTCAACCAGATTTCTGAACAACTTACCAAAACTAACTGGTTTACGGGTTCTGCGCATGTCATCTAACTTGTCAACAGACTGTGCTGTACATCCATCTGCTGCTAAATATAAATGATCTTTTCTTTGAACTTTTTATGATTATAGTGTATTGTTTTTTTTGTAGATGCATTATTTTGTAAATTCTGAAGCATGCAAGCAAAACTGCAGATTTAATGGTACGCATAAGTCTCTTGAACCTTTTTAAGTTCTAAGTATGTTCATGTGACCTGGAGAACTTTGCTCTATGGCTCGATGACTTTCTATCAGCTGATCAAAGTGGTCTGAAAACGCAATTCCAAAACACGGATAGACTGTTTAATTTTGCGACAGTTGTGTGGCCTGTGGGAAGTTAAAGGTTTAGTGCCCCTAGTGGCCAAAACTTACACATTATCCCTTTAATAATATTTCTTCATACCATGTTGATTTATGCTGATGTCAGATGCACTTAGGCTTAAAACCTTCAGTATGAGTTTCCCTTTTTTTTTCATAGCAGGCAAAAGTAATTCCAGCAATTCAGCACAGGTTTGAAGATGTTTTGAAATAAACTTTATCAGTACTGTGATTAGTTTTCTTTGGTTTAACCTAAAGTCTTTCTGGTGTTATGAGAAAAATGAACAAACTTGTATTCTTTCTTTCAGCTGTGTAGAAAGAGGGAGGTTTGTTAACTTTCACGAATGACAAATAAATGATTAATTAGCTTATCTGTGAATTATTCACAGCACTATCACTTTGCAGTACTTTGTTCAGCTTCATGAAACGGTTAGAAAAAAAGGCCTTTGGGTAAAAAACTTGGAAAGTAATTAAGCAAACTTCATCTCGGTTCATTTTAAAATGCTGACAAAATTATCCTTTTAATTTCAGCAGCCCTTCCAAGGCATCACTACACGAAACGATTAAAACCAGAGCTGTTCTTTATTGACTCTCATTCATTCCCGCAGCTCCCCTGTTCATCACTTGGAGCGTGGTGAACTCCATCCACTGGTGGAGCGGCTCCACTCAGGCTCTGCCGGCCACCACCGTGCTCCTCCTGCTGGGTGCCTGGGTGCTGGTGGGCTTCCCCCTCACCGTCATCGGCGGCATCGTGGGGAAGAACCGAGCCGGCAGCTTCCAGGCGCCGTGCCGCACTCGTAACATCCCGCGGCAGATCCCCACGCAGCCGTGGTACAAGCACGCGGTGGTGCATATGGCCATCGGAGGCTTCCTGCCCTTCAGGTGAGCTGCGTTTCCTGTTAAATGATGGAAGTATGGGCAGCAGTTCTGACTAGGGATGGGCATATCGATACCCTGGAGTCGATACTTCGATACCAGCCAGGAAAAAGTTGATGCTTTTTCGAGTATTGTAATACCACTGTACAGACAGAAAACATGCTACTTGTTTTCACATCTAAGACTTTTAGGCAATGAAATGATGTGAAAGCAGCCAGATTCTAGCTTCTGTGTCACATGATGGTGGTAGCCTATCAGATTTTAGCTTTTCCGTCACATAATGGTGGTAGCCTATCGGATTCTAGCTTTTGTGTCACATGATGGTGGTAGCCTATCAAATTTTAGCTTTTCCGTCACATAATGGTGGTAGCCTATCGGATTCTAGCTTTTGTGTCACATGATGGTGGTAGCCTATCAGATTTTAGCTTTTCCGTCACATAATGGTGGTAGCCTATCGGATTCTCGCTTTTGTGTCACATGATGGTGGTAGCCTATCAAATTTTAGCTTTTCCGTCACATAATGGTGGTAGCCTATCGGATTCTAGCTTTTGTGTCACATGATGGTGGTAGCCTATCAAATTTTAGCTTTTCCGTCACATAATGGTGGTAGCCTATCGGATTCTAGCTTTTGTGTCACATGATGGTGGTAGCCTATCAAATTTTAGCTTTTCCGTCACATAATGGTGGTAGCCTATCGGACTTTGTCACATGATGTCCTAGCTTTTACTTTTGTGTCACATGATGGTGGTAGCCTATCAAATTTTAGCTTTTCCGTCACATAATGGTGGTAGCCTATCGGATTCTAGCTTTTGTGTCACATGATGGTGGTAGCCTATCAAATTTTAGCTTTTCCGTCACATAATGGTGGTAGCCTATCGGATTCTAGCTTTTGTGTCACATGATGGTGGTAGCCTATCAGATTTTAGCTTTTCCGTCACATAATGGTGGTAGCCTATCAGATTCTAGCTTTTGTGTCACATGATGGTGGTAGCCTATCAAATTTTAGCTTTTCCGTCACATAATGGTGGTAGCCTATCGGATTCTAGCTTTTGTGTCACATGATGGTGGTAGCCTATCAAATTTTAGCTTTTCCGTCACATAATGGTGGTAGCCTATCAGATTCTAGCTTTTGTGTCACATGATGGTGGTAGCCTATCAAATTTTAGCTTTTCCGTCACATAATGGTGGTAGCCGATCAGATACTAGCTTTTGTGTCACATAATGGTGGTAGCCGATCAGATACTAGCTTTTGTGTACACATTATGTTTTGGTAAATTTATAATAGTACTATAACATTCTATATTTGAACATTTTCCACTGAATAAATTTAAATTCTCTTAACCTGTACTTAAGTTATTTGATAATGAAGAGAAGTTTTTAATCTCATTTTTATGTATTTCTTCATCAACATGATTTTGTTTTAAAAGCATTTTCTTCCAGTACTTCTGTTCTCAAGTTTGACTTGTTTAATTTTGCCCTTGCATTCTAGATATTAATGCAAACATTGCAATCATGTGGTTCTTTTTAAAGGGACCAAAAGCATTGGTATCATTATCGGTATCTATAAGAAAAAAAAGTATGAACTACTAGTATCGTATCGACATGAAAAATGTCAGTATCGTCCATCCCTAGATCTGATTGCATCTCACATTAAAACCCTGCTTTCTCCTCAGCGCAATCTCTGTGGAGCTGTACTACATCTTCGCCACCGTGTGGGGCAGAGAGCACTACACCCTGTATGGCATCCTGCTGTGCGTCTTCGCCATTCTCCTCTCCGTGGGCGCCTGCATCTCCGTGGCGCTGACCTACTTCCTGCTGTCAGGCGAAGACTACCGGTGGTGGTGGCGGAGCGTGCTAAGCACCGGTTCCACCGGCCTCTTCATCTTCGTCTACTCCGTTTTCTACTACAGGAACCGGTCGTCGATGAGCGGCCTGGTGCAGAGCACAGAGTTCTTCGGATACTCCCTGCTCACAGCGCTCGTCTTTTCCCTCATGCTGGGAAGCGTGTCCTTCTGGGCCTCGCTGGCGTTTATCCGCTACATCTACCGCAGCCTCAAGATGGATTAAACGTTTGTGCGCAGATACAAAACAATTCCTCATAGGAAAGCGTTCACTTTCATCTCTACTCACGAACATTTCCCATTGTGTTAATGGGAGAAAAGAAAACAAAACAGGGGCCTTGAACTTATTTTGAAGGATGAATATGAACTTCAGCAGCTGCCATTGTTGAAATAAGGGAAATTTGCTGGGAACAGGCTCAAATGGACTTGAGAGAAAAAAAAACAAAACATGAAAGGGATTTTTTTTTTTTAGTTTATTGGGTAAAATGGATCTTTTGCTAGAAGTAAAAGAATTTGTCTTTGAACAATGTTGTATGGGGTGTCATCTGCTGGTACTGGAATTTGTCTTATTCGCTGCGTTAGACTGGTATACCGACAGTTATCGTACATTCATAATATAGTCTTGAAAATGCAGTTGTGCAAATTTTTACTTGCAGTGAACACTTCTGCATCCTGATGAGGAACTTTATTTTGCACCGGCTCGCGTCCCTGCAGTGGATGCAAGAATTGATGCCTTGTAGATAGAAATGTTGCATAATGTTGGTGATAAAAGCAATATTGTAACTGAACTCCACGGTCAACTTTGCTTCTGATGTAAATAATCTTTTCAATAAAGTGCTTTTTAATACTATACAGCAGAAAACAACTCAGCTTGGTCTTTCGAGATTTCTTTTTAATTTCATCTTTAGTAAGAAAAGGATTGCAGTGCACAAATCAACTTCGAACTTGTATATTGGGTGAAAATGCATTCAAAATGTGTGCATTAAGGTACTTTACAAGCTAGATGTGGCATCACTGAGCACAAAGAACACGCCAACGTACATTAAATAGTTTCATCTAAAATAAAACTTGATGCAAACCCTTCTACACATGTGAAAAACAATGCATATGTACACCCAGCCTTAGAAGAAAAATAGAAAACTATTAACATGCTGATGAGCTCAAACTTCAGCTACTGCCTACTATTGTTTCAACTATTGCATCAGGAGTTAAAGAGCCTTGGCTGCTCACAGGCTCCCCATCCTTGCTTTCAAAGCTTGCACCGTGCTCATAGTTGTTTACATTGGTAGTGGCGGCTGAGTTAAACCCACCGGGGTTGTACTGAAACTGGCTGCCGCCTGCTGGCACAGACCATCCGGTCACCTGGGACCTGTTGGGTGCTGCAACCTGCGTCGAGCTGGAAGACCAGGGTGGGTAACCGGCAGATCCAGCGCTGCCCATAGCCGCCAGATAGAAAGCCAAGTTCTGAGGATTCTTCTTAAAAGCCGCCTCCATTTGTTGGTTGTATTGCTCCCTCAGCTGGGATTGCCCCTCTCCCTGATACTGAAATGAGAGAAAGACTAATTTAGTGTCAAATATAAAACTTCCAGTTATCGTCACATGGCATTTTGCTTGTTATGCCTTGCCTTTAAGACCAAAACTAAGACTACAGTCAGGCCTCCATAACAGGCATTTTGCTCTATGTCAAAAGCACCTTTTTCTCTGCTATGAGCGAACAGGAAACATGGGCTAGACATTTAATTGATCTAAAAAGTAAATATAAATAACTTACAGTTGGGATATAGGATGCCATGTTTGGGAACATGGCTCCTTGGACTGAGCTGTCCTTATTGATGATGGCGTAGCGATCTGATACCCAGCTGTTATCTTTCTGATGCCTCCTCAGCTTCATCCTCCTGTTCTGAAACCAGGTCTTCACCTGCAAACAGGATATTTTAAATATTAGGAAAAGTCTACAAGAGTTCAGTGTTGTTCTCAATACTCAGCTGCTTTAAATTCATCACCTGTTTGTAGGTCAGTCCAGTCATTTCAGCCAGGTGTTTCATCTCAGCGGGGGTGAGGTACCTCTGGACACTGAAGCGCTGGACAAGAGCGTTCATCTGGCTCTCTGAGAAGGCTGCCCGGACCTTAGTTTTAGGGTTGTTTACAGCAGTAATGCTCTGCTTTGGGGGGGCAGCTGAAGGACCAGGAAAACTGGTGGGGTTATTGGCAGCCTCGTTCCCTGGGACTGCAAAATTCTGGGACTCTTCCATTAGAGAGCTGGAAACATCCTCGCTACCATCCGGGCTCTGGCTGATTGCCTCCGCATCAGCGTCTTTCTCAGCCCAAGTTGCGGGGTCTGCTTGGGGGAGACTTCCTTCCCTGCTGCTGCCTGAACTCCATGAATCTACATGGAGGAGAAAAAAGCCAAAGTTAAACCCCATAACACAAGTAAAAACCTCTTATTTCTACAATTATTTTGACTATGGTGCAGTTCTTATTTACGCCACTAGAGGTCGCCACCTTATATTTGCCAAGTAGTACCAGTGGCCGCCATATTTGAAAAACTGAAGAACAACATGAACGTGAACCGGACTTCGTTGTCAAACTTTGAGAAAGCTGTGGCTACAATTCTGCAAGGAAATGTAAGAACTGATACATTACGTTTAAGTTTACGTTACCCTGTTAAGAATGCTGGCTTAGGAGAGGTTTTGGGCACATACCTGGTGAGGTGTGCGCCTCGGAGTCACTAGCCGAGTCGCTCCCGGTCCGCCTGACTTCATTCCCCGCCCCGCGGTGTTGTCCGGCCAGGAGGAGGCAGCCTGCCTGGGTATCGCCAATGTAGACAACCCCGGAACCCTGGTAGCAATGCGCATTAGCGGCATGGAGCTCCGGGCTGCGAGCCGAGGACTGCTCCCGGTTCCTGGAGGTGTTTGCCGCATAGTAGGTCTGCATTGCCCCGGTGTTATAGTTGCTCAGGTCGGTGACTCCATTGTCGCCCCAGCCGGACAGGTTGCCGTGGTTCTGGTCGGGCCCAGGCTGATACACCAGGCTGTAGGCGTAGGTGTGGTAAGAGGGGCTGTAATTATAAGTTACCTGCGGCTTCCAGTCTGCCATTTTTCCTTTTTTCTAGCATAAACTGCGTGTCGAGATAAAAAATTAAATAAAATAAAATAAAAACCCAACAAAGCCTCAATTATCAACCCCTTAAATGGCTAAAAAAACTTTTAAATAAAACTACAACATTAAAAACAATCAATTTAAACGAAGGTTCCGACTACACCCGCCGCATCGTTTGAAAATAGCACGCTCTGCGTCTCCGCCCAGCGTCTGTTTATACGGAGGTGTGTGGGTGTGGACACGGGTGGAGGTGGGTGTTTACATCTCAGCCAATCTGTTTGAGCCTTACCTTGGGGGGAAAGCAGGTGGAGCGTTTTCATTCGCCACTGAGGTTATTTGATTTTAAACTGAATAACCGATTACAAACGAAAACATTTAAAAACAGAAGAAGTTACTTAAAATTAACATTTTAATATTAGCCCGGTTAATAAACTACACCTAAACGCATCATGTCCATTTATTTAAACTTTGTTCAGAGTTTGATATTTAAAAAAAAAAACCTCATATGAAGATTTTTTTTTCTTTAAATGAGAAATTGCTCCAAAGTCTTATGGTCTGGTTATTTTTGTTTTATTTAGATAGTTTTATGTAATTATGTTGCAAAAAACGCATGCATTACCTCTTGATGCCTTTTTAAAAAAAATATATTTTTCTCAAAATCCTCTCGTTGATATCCATTATTTCTGTTTCTGGGTTATCATGATGATTATTGCTAATATAATTTGTATGTGTAAAAATATTGGACTTTGCACCATGCACATAGAGCAAAGAATGGAGTCCCATGTGATATAGATTCTGCTCAGAGAAAAACAGTTATCAAATGTATTATTATATTTCCTAATATTTTATGTTTAATATCCCTGTGGATGTGGATGATATTGCATTGTTGAACTTTTGTTGTGTTTTTTTTTCTCTTATGAGATTCCTGAGTTCAATTTCAGATCTATGCGAAGTGCATATCTTTCTTTCAGTTTTAATAAAGGTTTTTAAAGCTCAGATCATTTGTGATATATTGTCATTGTATTTTTTGTAGAGCTTAAATTCTCATCATGATAATAATAATTCATATCCCAGTAAGGAAAGAGACATCATTACTTTAGTATTTTTTCTCTGCATGCATGAACTTATTACAAAGTGGTTTTTTTTTTTGGTCCCTTTTACACATTCAGCACCTCAGCAAAATTATTTTCTATATTAAAAAATCAGTGATAATCAGAAAGTACTAACTTGCTTACTTGGCAGCACATAAGCTTTATTGCTTTTTAACCCTTGAGGACGTTTCTGTCAAGCATCTATGCTGCATGACTGTGTTTTCATGAACTTCAGCTCAGGATTAGCTGGCTAAATATAGCATCTTGGGCTTAATGCTTGAATAGTTTATGATCATCTTTCCTTGTCTGCACTATTTTTAGTGTATCGGAAATATCTTACTTTATTTAAAGTCATATGGTACATTTAGCCTCAAACATGGGATGAAACATGTTGTAGCTGGTCCAAGAAGGGATGACAAAAACCACTTAACTGTTGCTTCGAATCCCCACACCCCTCCTCTCTGTACAGACATGAACATGTTTACACAAACAGCTTTTTCCCCACATTTGCAACTCTTTTCACAAAGATGATCGCGATTAGCTTGTGTGTTACTGTCCCAGTGGTCTTTGTGCTCTCCCTCCTTGCCTGTATTGACATGGTAATAATTCAGTTAGGGAAGAATGATGTGAGAAGAGTGAGCCTAATGGGGACATTAGCATGTCTAACTGATTTCTGGCAGGACAGGTTGTGTTTGTCTGATCTTGTACAAGCCACTCACATAGGAGGGGGTTGATATTGTTGGTGTGTATAGGGGGTGGGTGAACAGGTGTCCAGTGCATTAGCATTGGTATGTGCTGAGTGGATTGCAAGTTAGCCTTTGATGACAAAGTACACTGATTTCTTTTGGGGGAGTATTGTGGCTGGAAGTTTGGCTTTGCAAAAGGTTCAGATGTGCAATTTAGAGCTTGTTTGCATGTTACAGTTCTGTTTCTAAATAAGGTGAATGAGTTCACTTATCAACTGCAGAGTTTTTGCAGAAATAATCTACTGATTTGAAGTTAGTTCAATGTTTGATCCTTGACACAGAAAGAGGACATCTTTAGCTCCACAATTGTTGATCAGAGAAAACAAGGCACAAGTTGGTTTCTTCTGAAAAATGTCTCACATTTTAAAGGAATAAATAAACAATAATGGTCGGAATGTCTGCAGATATTTACAGTGTGTGTAAAATGCTTGTTTTTTTATCTGTTGTTTTTTGTTATAAGATAAACATGAATGTTTGCATTTCAGGCTGAAAAATATGACAACAAAGCTGGGTTTACAAAGGTTTTGTTTTCATTTCACAATAATCTACCTTTGAGGATACCAAGAGTTTTTTTTTTTTTTTTTACCCAATTCTTATTGCAAATAGGAGCTGCAAAAGTACCCATGCCCTCTTCCTTTTCAGCTATGCCTTTGAAATTCATGCACAATGTGTTTTTGTTGTCTTGTAGAAAAATACATGGGCTTTCCTGGAAAACGTGTTCTTAAAAGCATCATGTGTTGCTCTAAAATCTCTGTACTTTTCTGCATGCTGCCTGTGCAGAGGTGTAAATTAGCTTTGTTAAGTTTATGGTCTGCTGACAACAGTCTGGGTTATTTTTTTGTTCCAGAGCAGTATTTCTTCCCCAGAAAAGATCTTGAATGGTGATTGGACTGATTACAATACACTTTTCCACTGTGTGTGGGTCCATCCCAGATACCTCTAAGTCCAGAAAGGTAGATGTTCAGGTGTCCGCATGTTTTAAACAATACATCCCCCCAGACCCCTTAAAGGTATTAGTCACACCATGCACTGCAGACAGAAATATGCAATCCCTTTTAATCTTTCTTAAAAGCCAATAATTTTTTTTCATACATAATATTTTGTAACTGGAGATTCTCTGCCTATCTTTGATTCTCTAAAGTTTCAACTTTTTGTGAAATCCAATGGCATATTTTCTTTCTTACCACCTAACTAGCCCCAACTTCTCCTCGTTTGAACTTTTTATCCTATTGGCTTGAAATGTTTGTAAGAAAAAGAAAGAATATATATATAATATTTATATAAAGACCCATTATTTCTCACATGGTTGTCATGCCAACTCTAATGAGTCTCAAATCACCAAGGACTTCTACAAAAACTGAAATATAGCTGTTTATTATCTAAGCTCATTTACCAGTTGGTTTAAATTGTAAGCATCTCAAAGAAAGATATTAAACATCCTCTTAAATTTTTGCAGTTGAACAATTTTTTAAAAATTTTTATTGCAGTTTACAGGCAAACATTACAAATTCTCGACAGGAAATGTGTACCCATTCTAATCCATTTTAGGAACAAGAAATGAAATGTATCGAGTCGTACAAATGTAGTTTGTCCCCCAGTCCAGTTGGAGGCGCTGTTTGTTTCTGTCAGACTGGAAACAATCCGCAGGTCCCTTTAACTGAACTCACATGGAACTCCTGGCCGGTTCTGTCCCGCGTGCAGCCTGTCCCGAGCCCACGGCTCGAATCTGTCGCGCAACCTCTCGGCTGTTAAACCTCACACAACTCATTTAGAAGCATTCTTCGAGGCAAACTCGGTCGTTAGCTCCTAAACCTACAAAGAAACACTTGGTTTACACATTTTGACAGCTGTAACCTCCTCGGGTAGCCGGCCACATCACCAAAGGGCAGCTCGTTCATCCCTGCGGGTTTATTTGGAACAATTAACGTTAACGGTCGCAAAAAAGATTGACAGCTTCCAAAGATAGAGATGACGGAGGAACTTGAGCAGATTCTGTCGCAGCTGACACAGCCTGACAATGTGGTTATTCAGCAGGTAACGCTACTAACTTTGTAGAAGCTAACACTGAAATATGATTAAAATGTCTAAACTAACGCCAACGGTTGAAGACAACGGTTGTCAAACCAAGTTCGCTAACAAGTTAACGCTCTAAACTCCGGTCTGTTAACTGTCAAACTGTCCCGAGTGCTACTGCTCAGGATGTGCGGAATCACTGCTATCAGTAAAACAGCTAACTTAAACGGATTTCTGTTTCTGTGATTTCCATGTAATGTCAGGGGCTCTTGTCTGTACTCACAGTGATGTGCTTTGTCTCATTTTAGGCTACCGCCCAGCTGAAACAGGCTTTCAAAGATCCGGCCATTATTCCAGCCCTGTGTGCTGTCATGAGCGGCTCCCAAAACCCTCAGGTAATGTTGGAGTGTGAGCAGTAATATATGAACAAGTGAAGTGACTGAGAGAAAGTTATGTCAACTCTTATCTGTGTGTTTTTACTTTTAACCCCTTTCATTTACTCCTTTCTATGAATCAACATGAGAAGCCTTTTTATGCCTGTTACTATAAATAATGATAAACTGTTGTGAATAAGAAGCTGAGTACGTACACAGGATTTCTCCATCTGTGAGGAAATATTATGAGTTATGACTGAATTACAGGATACAGGATTGCTTTAGCAGATATATGCAGCCACTAATGTTACTTATAAACACAGCTAATGCAAACTAATTTACAGGAAATCCTTTCTTTGTTTTTACTGTTTGCATGCAGATTCGCCAGTCGGCTGCAGTGATGCTGAGGCTGAGAGTGAAGAAGCACTGGAAGAAGATCAGTCCTGACGACAGAGAGAGGTTTGCTTTATACTTTTCACAAATTCAGTTTCCGGCTACTGTAAATCAGGTTGAATTAATTGTGATTGTTATGTTACTGTTTTTTTTTCTGTAGCCTAAAAGCAGTGGTGTTGCAAGCTTTCATGCAGGAAACAGAGTAAGCATCATGATGCAACTGACATAAATGAAACATAATGATACCTACATTATATAAAGAGTATGTCAGAAATGTCATCTTGACCTGTTGCTTTTGCACCTCTACTTTGAAGGCACACAGTGCAGCACTCGCTCTCCCAGCTATGCGCAGTCATGGTTAAACATGAGACACCAGACCGCTGGCCTGCCCTGCTGCAGCTTCTCAACCAGTCAACCAAAAGCACAAACCCTCATGACAGACAGGTGTGCTTATAAATAATAAGCAAGTCTGTATTTTATGTTTTCATTTGCAGCTGGAGAATAATCCCTTCTTTTTTTTTTAAAACAGGTTGGCCTCCTGTTGCTGAATAAGGTGATAGAGTCCAACCCTGAAGCTTTCCAGCCTCACTACTGCGAACTGCTGCAGCTCTTGCGCACTGTGCTGCAGGACCTGAACAACCCAACAGCTTTGTACTACTGCATTCTCACTATCACAGCCATAACTGGCTACACTGGCACAAATGAAATGGTGAGACAACACTGCTGATTTGTCTTTAACCTTTGTCATCAGGACTTCCAAATTACATGTAGATGTATATAACTATTGCAGCTGGGAACCTTTTGAAATCAATCATGCGTTACTTTAGATTAATCACATATTATGTTCAGTCTATCACTGTCAAAAGTCTGTGTAGACATTTTGGAAATCTTAAAAGCACTTTGTAATGACCAATGCTGCATTGTTATTGTTGTACAGAAGCTGATGCGGTCGATCATTCCAAATTTGATTGTTGCTCTGAAGCATCTCATCAAGGCTGATCAGGTGAACTGATTGTAATATATTTAATTGCTGGTCAGTTCAGAGACTGCGGATGAATGAGATTCCTCAAACTACTGAGTTTGTCTCTGATCAGGATCAAGCCAGTGAGGCCATGGAGGTGTTTATTGAGCTCATGGAGATTGAGGTGTCCATTATTGTGCCCCATGTTGCTGACATTGTTCAATTCTGCCTAGAGGTAGGTAGTTGCCTTCACAGAGTTTTCCTAAGTTTTATGATCTGTATTCTATTATAGCATCTAAAGTGACACAGAACAAAACGTTATTTTTGTGTTAGGTTGGCAGTGACACGGCTTTGAGCGACTCTCTACGAGTGAAAGCGCTCTCCTGCATCACCTTCCTCATCAAACTAAAGAGTAAGGTAGAGTCATCCACCAGCTTCTAGCAACAAATGATCTGCATCTGTCCTTCAGGTTGTAGTAAGTAACCCCGTTCAGGATCTGCAACCAGCGTCTGCTGCAGATGCAGTCAGGGACTCGCTCCATTCTTGATGTGGTTATTTCTTCCGTGATTGTTTACATGCTTAAATGATGCTGATTCAAAGGCAAAAGGATAGACCGATACATCGGCTGGCTGATGTATTAGGCCGATATTTGTGTTTTTTGCTGGTATCTGCATCGGCCGATACATTGGATGTTTTCCCGATTAACCCCACTATGGATTATTTACAGACATTGTGTGTGTCTATATATATATGGTGTGTGTGTGTGTATATACACACACACACACATATGAGAAGAGACCTGTGAATGATATTTAAGAAAAAAACAAATCATTAACCTAAATGTTATTATATACTCAATTTAAAAAGTGTCTTAATGATTTTTTTTTATTTTTATTATCATTTACTTTTAACATTTTTAGCAAACAATAAAAATGATTTGAATATTTATAAGTATTCATAAACTTAAAGAACTTTCTCTGTATTGTAGACGGTGCTGAAGCAGAAGCTGCTGAACCCCATCCTCCAGGCTATTTTCCCTATTCTGGTTGCAGCCCCTCCACCTGGTGAACAGGATCCTGAGGATGAGGAGGATGACAGTGGCGATGGCACAGACAATGAAAACCCCAAACACTGCGCAGCTCAGGTGGAGAGAATTTATTTGTTTTTTTTTATATGGACTATAATTCAGTTTCTTTGTCAAAGATTAACATTTCTTGTCCTGTTTCCAGATGATTGACACGATGGCGCTCCACATGCCTCCAGAAAAACTGTTTCACCACCTCGTAAGTCATTTCGACGTTAACTAGCTGAGCAGAACCTGGACTCGTAAAGCTGCTGTTTCACAACATCTTTTGTGTCTTGTGTGTCAGATCCCCCTCACTCAAGCCTGCTTTTCCAGTGAAAACCCCTATCAAAAGAAGGGGGGCCTCATGTGTCTTGCAGTGCTGGCAGAAGGATGTGCAGACCACATACGCACCAAGTATGTCCAGAAATAAATTCTTGGCTTCAACTTTTATGAACTAATTTTTTTTTTTTTTTTTTTTTTTTTTTTTTTGAGGAAATTTGTTGGATTTTTTTCTTTGCTCTAAAAGTTGTGATAATCACAAGGACTTCAGGATGTTTTCCTTCTTTTGTCTTTGTGTTGATGACAGGATGTTGTCATCAGTGCTGCAGACAGTGTGCCAGAGTCTATCAGACAGCAATCAGGTGGTGCGCAGTGCTGCTTTGTTTGCCCTCGGACAATTCTCTGAACATTTACAAGTGAGTTATGACTCACTTTGTTATGTCACTTGCAGCGTTGTGCTGTGCAATTACCCTTTGAATAATGTGCTTATAAATAGATATGATGTCCTCACACATTTGATATCCTGACAGAGTCCGCCTACAGTTTAGATGCTGTTTAGATCAGAGATGGCGTGTGCAAGATTGGGCTAAAACTATCAATCCTGTTATGTTTAGTTAGATCACTGTTTTAGTACAAATATGTGCTTAGATATGTTTAGCTACGTAGCTATGTACAACTTGCCTTTGCTACGAGTGTTAACCATGTGTTCTTTTCTTCTTTTTCTTTAATTCTTCTTCCTAGCCTGAAGTGAGCAAGTACTGTGCAGAGTTGATGCCTTTGCTGCTGGGTTACCTTTCATCCCTGAATAATGCCAAAGTCGGCCATGTCACCAAAGCCTTTTATGCCCTGGAGAACTTCATGGAGAATCTAGGTAAACTGAAAAAAGGCTCAAGCATTGACAAACTGCACCGTTCCCACTTTTACTTGAAATTCAGTCCATACAGGAAGATGGAGAAAAAGCTCAATTCTTTGATTAAACAGGAGCTGATATCGAGCCCTACCTGCCCACTCTGATGGAAACCATGTTGTCTGCTCTCAACACCACCGACAACCTCAAGATAAAAGAACTGGCTGTGTCTGCCATTGGTGCCATAGGTAAGAATTTATCCAGATTTTATCTCACTGAGAAATGATGCAAAGCACAAAGACAACAAAGGGTGGCAATCAGCACAAAGAGGGGTGATTTTCCAGTTCCTTTTGTTCACTATTTGTTTATTTAGGACTTGTAAATCAGTTTTGCTTCTGAAGTCAACTGCCAAAATGATCCAAAATGAATTCTTATACACTTATTACATAACTCCTAGCACCAGTTTGCCAGAACATAGGTCTCCTGTGTAAAATGAAAACGATGGACGACTAAGTTATACAGTTTTCAGTTACTCATTTCTGGAATGACTGTGATTGACTTCATCAGCCAATGCTGCCAAGGAGTTGCTGGTTCCCTACTTCCCTCAAATCATGGAAAGCCTGAAGGGTTTCCTGACTGCCTCCACGGAGGAGATGAGGCCTCTGCAAACTCAGTCTTTAGGTAGGTGACCTCTTTAGAATTGTATGAAGCCTAAAATTGCCCCACCCCCCACACAAATAAACACACACACTTACAGTAACCACTGGTTGTATTTTGTAATACAGTTCCCCAAGGTTTTAGACCACTGTAAACACTAGGGTTGTCACGATACTTGAATTTCATTCTCGATACCGATACTAAAGATGGTGGACAATACTCTATACTATTTTCAATACTAATGGGGAGAAAAGATGTAGTTTGTGCAGATATCCAGTCTTCATACAGTCTTCTCCAACTGCTCACTGTGATTCAGAAGAGACAAACTAAAACACTTCAACCACTAGTTCGTGTACTTGTGTACGTGTCCTTTTCATCACAATCCTTGAGACCAAATCAATAAACAATAGAACAGACAAACTAGTTAGGATGAAGCATGCTGCCACAAGCGCGAAGCTTGTGCTTCTACACGGGGGCGGGGCCTGAGGTAGCAGCAGTGGCTTGTAAACGGTACGCACTTTCACGAGAAAAGTAAACTATACGCACTTTAACGCCAGTCTTTCACAGTCAGCAGTTCCTGTTTAAAAGGCAGAGGTGGCTGATACTTTCCGAGACCTCAGAAGACGCCAAAGTGGCATTTAAGTATCGATACCTGTGCTAATTAATATCTAACTAGATACTAATTTTTAGAAACGATTAGTATCTGAGAATCGATTTTTTTTTTTTTACATTAGTAGTGTACACAAACAAAGTCAAAATCTTGAATAAATAGCAGATGATGGTTTGTTTTTGCTGTCAGATACTCTGTCCGTGCTGGCCCGCACCATTGGCAAAGAAGTCTTCAGTCCTCTTGCAGCAGCTGAGTGCATTCAGCTGGGCTTAAACCTCACCGATACCATCGATGACCCTGACCTGAGACGCTGCACGTACGGGATTCAGTTTTGATTTTAACCCTAAAAAACATCTTGGACACAAACTTTTGCTTGATAGACTGAATTACAGGTAAAACCCTGATGGCAGGTGTCTCTGATTTTCACATCTTCCTGTCTTTCTTTCTGTCAGGTACAGTCTGTATTCTGCAGTAGCCACAGTCAACCCAGAGTGCCTGACGCCTCATCTTACTGCCATAACAACTGTAATGCTGCTTGCCTTGAAGTCCAATGAAGGCATCACGGTACAAACACCCTGAAAACAACTTCTGAAAGTTGTCGTTTAAATGCTTCAATGTTGACTTTTTTACACCTCCTTTCTATTACAGGCTCACCTTGATGAGGATAAGACCTTCGTCCTGCTGGATGAGGATGATGACGATGACCATGAAGAAGGAAAGGCTACAGAGGACTTTTTGGAAGATGAGCCAGAGACAGACATTCATGATGTTGCAGGGTTTGTTCATGTCCACAAATGCACATTTAAGATTTGTTTCCATCAGGAAACAGCTCTGACCCTGCTTCGTGTTTCAGGTTCAGCGTAGAAAACGCCTACATTGATGAGAAGGAGGATGCCTGCGACGCTCTGGGAGAGATTGCCTTCAGCACTGGGTAACTGATATTTACAGAAGGTCTGATTTGTAGTTGTTTTGTTTTATAACCTGTTTTTCTAAGTCAGTCTTTTTGGTGTGTGTGTGTGGGTGTGTGTGTGTGTATAATATGGTTTCCCCTGACAGTGCTGCCTTCCAGCCCTTCCTGGAGTCCAGCTTCCAGCAGGTTTATGAGATGAGAGATGTAAGTCAGCCTGATCATCCGTCTTTGTTTGATGTGTCTGAGCAGGTTTGTGTCTGTTCGGGGATTAATAATGTCAGTCTTACGGTAGCGTTCATCCATTTACTATGAATGTGTCATCCTACTTTGAGAGGCACTGGAATCTATCAAAGATCCAGTGCAGGGCTGACACACAAAAACAGACAATCATACACTCTACATGCACCTAAAAATGACAGATCAACCGAACGGAGACTTCCTTTGCCTCCCTAGTTTCCCCATGAGGACGTCCGCAGGGCATCGCTGGGAGCCATGGGCCAGTTCTGTCAAGCTCAGCACAAAGTGTGGATGGAGTGTCCGACTGATGAAAACCACCAGGGTACAGCTGAGTAAAAAGATGGATCAATGGGCTGCGCTGCTTTCTGCACTACTGGAGATGAATGATTAACTTAAAATACAGTCCTGTTAAAAAGAAGCACTCCCCGTTGGTCCTCATCTAGTTATGAAATTAAGTATAAACCTCAGCTTAACATCAACAGATGACTATTTCCACCTTATCATTTTTTATTCAAACCCAGAGAAAAATGCTTCAGTCGTTGATGGAAAACAAAGTCCACCCTCACTGCTTTTGTGAGAACTAAAACTGTAACTAGCTGCAGCTACAGTATCAATATATTGATTAACCGACCATCAGCAGGTGTCTTTACCTGTATAAAAGCAATTATTTTGGTAGTCACTGAGTGGACCATGAATTTCTCTGAATACCAAAGTATGCAGGAGTGAAATGAGAAAAACAAATGCCCCAAACCTCAGTGAACTGAAGCAATAGTCAAAGAAAATGGACCAAAATTCTTCAACAATTTGAGAAAGAGACTGATAACATCACCCTGAAAACCATTTCACACACCACTTCTACCTCTGGACTCAGGTTTTATTAAACTATGACAGTGCGATATGCATTATACATCTTAGTTTTTGTTAGACATATTTTAAGACTATTTACTAGATGATTTTCTCATAATGACCTGATACATAAACCTTAGAATTAAAAATGGATATGCCTTCTTTTTCAGATGTTGGTATCAACACACTACAATAATGTATTTTATTCCAAATATTTTTCCTATTTGAAGATGTCACACAAGGCTGCAGTCAGATTTGATCTGCTCATCATTGTTCCTCCTCTGTCTCGTATCCAGCCCTCCTGAAGTTACTGGACGTGGTGCTCCCTTGCTTTTTGGAGACTGTGCGAACCGACACCGAACGTCAGGTTGTAATGGGTGTCCTCGAAACCATGAACAGCGTGATCAAGTCCTGCAAGGAGGAGGTTTTCAAGAACCCATCACGCCTGAAAGAGATCTGCGATGTCATACGTGATGTGCTCAAGAAGAAGGTGAAGGAGAAGGTTTCATTACTGCCATGACCTAACAAAAAACCAAATACATCCTCTTATCTTGTTTTTGTTCTCTGTTCAGACTGCTTGTCAGGGTGATGGTCACGATGAAGCTGATGATGAAGATCAACAGGTGCTGCAATCACTCATGACTGTTTCTGTCTACACATCCTTCATTAAGTACTCTTATCTTTATTAAGGACAGACCGATAGATCGGCCGGCCGATATTTGCATTTTGTGTTGGTATTGGCATTGGCCGATACGTCGGGTGTATTGGCTGATACCACCCTCAGCATAATTTACAGTTAGGCATCTATTACAGGCAGCAGTTTTATATATTTTTATATATATACATATATATATATATATATATATATATGTGTATATATGAAATTTGTTTGTTTCTTTTTGATGCTGTTACAAGTGCACGTTTCTCTTTTATATGTTCATTTGAAGGGCTTTGATTCTTTGTTTTTTTGTTTTGTTTTGTTTAAATCTTAAGAGTTTTCTAAATTAGTTTTCATTGTCCTTCATTACATTAATTTTGGGGTCAAATGCAGTATCAACCCCAAATATTGGCAGGTTTTACCTTCCATTGGCTGAGGCTGCTGAGAAAATATCTGTATCAGCTTTTAAAGCAAGTTTTTATCCATGAGGAGTACGTTCTACTTGGCATGATTTATTTGTGGGTGAAAAAAGGAACTCCGACAGTTAAATTATCTTCTGTTGCCTGGAATAAATTACACTGAATTGATCAAAGTAACTGTGGTGTAAATCTGAGGAGTTCCTTTCTGCCTGATCAGTTATTCAGTGTTTTCTGTTGACGTACCATCTGTTTCAGGCAGAGTACGATGCCATGCTCCAGGAATTTGCAGGGGAGGGAATTCCCTTGTTGGCCTCATCGGTCCCTGCAGACAAGTTTGCCCCTTTTCTCAACGACCTGCTGCCTCACATCATAAACAAAGCTGTGAGTTCAGAAACTACCACACAGGCTTATTCCAGCACTCCACTTAGTATTCAGGCACATGCTCATTTCCTGAATGTCTGAGTATATGGATGCCAGAAGAGGCAGCAGTGCCCTGACGAACTGATGCTTTTTATCTTTAAAGAAATCCTCGTGCACCGTGGCAGATCGATCTTTTTCTTTGGGCACTATTGGAGAAATCCTCCAGGCCCTGGTGAGCGTGTCGGGAGGCCGGGGACTGGCGGGCCGGCTGTCCAATGGTTTGCTTCCTGTGCTGGTAGCTGGAGTGAAGGACAGCGATGCTGAGGTTCGTAACAACAGCGTGTTCGGGCTGGGAAGCCTCGCTGAAGCAGCTGGACCCATCATCGTATCGTATCCTTCTTACCTTTGTGTTTTAGTTTTATGTGGAAGGAGTGTTGGAGGGAAAATGTAATCAAGTAAATGAAGATGATCCTTAGCCAAGTGGCTCTCAGGGATTATCCCATGATGCTGTCTGTGTTTTCTAACCTGCTGGCCAAGGAGTCTGATCTCAGGGTGATTGACAACCTGTGTGCTGCCCTCTGCAGGATGATCATGAGCAACGTGGATGTTGTTCCTCTGGAGCAGGTTTGTTCTGCTAAGATACTTCTGGCCTACTTATCTAAACCACAGGAGGAAATGCACTGCAGAGCAATGACACGGTGCGTTCACTGACAGGTCGTGCCTGCTCTGGTGGAGCGTCTTCCACTAAAAGAGGATCTCGAGGAGAACAAAACGGTGTATAAATGCCTGGCTATGCTCTACAAACACAGTCCTGTCCTGGTACAGTAGAAACTCTGTTTCATCTGCTGTTAACAGTGTTGACAGTTTATATTAGCAGTTTTTATTCTTCCATGTGTGGTTCTGAAGAAAAGCTCACGTTCAATATGAATTTACATTCAGTGGCAAAATCATCTAAATGTGAGATTTTAGATAAATTATTGTTAGGAAGTTAGAAAGATGGAAAGACCACCATCACAACAGTTTCTCAGTTATATATATTTTTATTGAATGTTATATGTTAAAAAGAAAATATCTCATTTAATGATTGCACATAAAGAATTTTCATAAATGCAGCTCTTAACATTTTCTTTTTTCCCCCTTTTAGGTTGTAAAGCTAATGAAGCCCATAGTTGCTGCTTCCAGTCATGTGGTCGACAACAAGAATGTTGATAAAGGTAAGACCTGGATGCTTAATATTTTATATTTGTGCATCTAAAGTTATAGAAAAACATTGCAAAGCACCAGCAGTCGGTGCCTGCGTGGCGCTCCACTCAGTATTCTGTTCTGTTTTTACTCATCTGTCTTCAACGATTTGCTGTCACCCCTAACTTCTGGAACCTCTCCTCTTTACTCCTCTACAGAAACTCACAACGCTTTGGTTGTACTGATGAGAGAATTCGCTCAGAAACACGCCGCAGACTTCCAGGCTGCTGTGAGCTCCCTCCCTGAAGAGAAGCAAGCCAAACTCAGTGCAGCCGTCAGCGCTTCGTAGCTGAAGCACGCCCTCTCACCGGCGACAGCCAGCCAAGACAATGAATTTTTATACTGTAGGTGGGGAACGGGACATTTGTGTGTTACATTTCCCCAGAATGATCTAAATACTGCACTTGAGCTGTTCTACTGAAGCTCTAACATTCAGCATTTCTGCTTCTAATGATTCTAATTTATTTGCTTGCATTCAGTATTTACATTTTAATATTTTGACAATTCTGGTTAACAGTTTGTTTTGTGTTATGGTTTCCTGTTATATCTGTAGAATGAATCACCCCCGTTACTTCATTTTTTTTTTCTTCTTTTTCACCTCCTAATTCAAAGCGAACGGACTTTACATTTAGAGGCCCATGAATTCTGCTTAAGTTTCACCTTGTTCTGAGATCTTTCTACTCGACATCCTGGGTTTGTTTGGAGATCTTACAACGCTGCAGCTGCAGAACTCCAGAGCTCAGAATAACTACACTATTAAAAACAGGAAGCACTTAGTTTACCTTGAGTACTCAGTTTTTGCTTAGAAATTTATGAATTTACACCTTGATGCTGATGTTTTTAGTATAAAAACTATCCTATAACACAAGCTATAACAAAGGCAAACAATGCATTTTACAAATGCAGCAAGCTCCAGGCTTTTGACACCCTGATGTTTTCAAGACTCAATAAATGCAAGCTTTCATATTGCATCCTACTGGAAGTGTCTTTTGATGTTAAGTAGCTCAATATATTTTAGCTTTTTATTTATATATATATAAAACATCAAATTTCACTCTTCATTTTTCCTTTCCCCTACTGGATATCTCTCTTCAGATGTCTCTCTGGCTTTGAGCCTCAGTGAAGCCAGGCTGCTGTTTTTCCAGGTCGAGCGTCATTGTCATCTCCACAGGCGCCAATCCATTCTCCCCCGCTGTAGACGGAGACAAAGAAGTGTTTTCAAACCAAGAAAAGGGTCAAAAAGAACACATCTGCTACGGAAGAAACATTTGGGATGATCCTGTTTTGGTGCATCTAACTGTGGCACATGGAGGGAGCATTTACTCTGCTTTTCTGACCCAATCTTGGGTCAACAGTGAAACTGGATGCAAAGACGTGACCGTAACATTACATCAGATAAAACTCTTCTGGTATAAACGTGCTTCCTGACCTCTCTGCTTCCAGGGCAGAATGTCCATCCCTGTACGGCAGAAGGAGCGGTCAGTGTGGGCCTCGGTGCTGTACAACACCTCCTGGAGCCGCTTGTCACCGGGCTTCTGTGCTTTCACACGAACCTTCAAGCAAGAAGAAAACATTTTTGTTTAACTTGACCTGCTCAGACGGCCTTTTCTCCCCACTTTAGCTTTAGTCATACCTCTAAGATGGTGATCTCCTTCTCCTTCAGCTTCCCTGCTTTGTTCTTCACCTGCGTCTTCTTGGTGTCGACCCACACCACCCTCTCCTTCACCTCTGACCTGGACACACAAACACCTGTTAATATCTCCACCTGGAAGCAGCCTCTGGTTCCCTGCAGCGCTGCAAACTCACTCTTGGATGCCCAGATCGGCCAGCGTCGTGTCCAGAAAGGGGAAAGGTTGGTGAGCCGGATCGGGCTGGACCTCGATGGGCAGAGTCAGCGACATGGGGATGTCCCGCTCCACTTCAACGCGCACCAACACCCCCTGTGGCCGGTCAGGTTCCCCGTTGGTCTCTCCCTCCTCCAGCAAGCTCTTTTTCTGATCTGCCGCCAGTTTGACTCGCTGCTCTGGAGTTCTACAAACAAAACAATGCGGCTCTCTGCGCTCTTGTTTATGATCTAGGTGTTATCTCCGCGACCAACGCTCTCGATCTGCAGCTTCTTTATTCACGCCCGGCGTTGAAGTAGATACCAGCTGGTTCACGCTCTCGGGGGGCTGATGATTCAGAGCTCTCTCTCCTCTGATAAGGCTTTTGGAAAGTGTGAGTGTGTCTCATGCATACAGACTTGTGCTCTGCCCTCCAGGCTGATATAAGCAGCTGGTGTGAATGTGTGTTATGTGTCATTTAGATGTTAGGTTTATTAGACTGTCAGGGGTGTGATGGACGGATGGTGGTGTTTGTGTTGCAGGGTGTCTGCAGATCATCAGCCTGAACAGGCCGGGGTGAAGTCAGTGTTGAGTTTCTGCAGAAAATTTCAGAAATGTGTAGCTTTGCTTTGTTTTTTAAATGATTAAATAAGGTCACAGGAAAAACACGGAATGCCAACCATCGACTTCAGGTTCAGCGTGAACAGATTTATGACCGTGTAATGAGATGATGCTCGCCACTGCGTCCAGCCCTCCTGCTGTGCCCTTTGTCTCATTTCTGCTGAGGTGAACAGGAGGTTGATGTATGAGCTCTTCACTCCAATGTCACATTTTCAAGTTCATGGCTGCAAATGCCGCTGCAAACATGGAACATCATGCTGTTCGGCACATGTGTTGTACAATACAAAGGAGGGATCCCTCACTAAAATAACTTACTAAAATAATCTTAACCCTTTCAAGTTTGCACATAGAGAAAAACAAGTGAAAATGTTTACATTAGTTTTCCTTTTGACAATAATAAGAATCAGTGTTTTCTAAACAAATGGTCGAGAAAACGGTTAGTTATACAGTAACAATGGTCAAAAAATTGATACAGTAATGGGATAATAAACACTTACTTTTGGTATTACATGGCCAAACTCAGTGGTGAGATTCACTTCAGTCACTGAAAGACTTGCTCGACCAAACTGTTAAACAGGCATGTCAAAGGTTAGTTGGCAGGTTGTTTGGGAACAGTATTATACTGGTTTACGTCCTATTGAACTTGTAGGTCGTAGGGGAGTTTCTATGTCCTTTCAGGTCATTTTCCCCTCAATTTCTAGCCATTATTTTGATTTAGTTTTTGGTTGTGTTCTCCCCACAAGAAAAGATTTCAATTAAAAAAATTCCAAAAATCATTTTGTGGAAAAAACATACATATTTAGGAATTAAAGGAATTATTTTGACTGATGAAATATTTGGTACCTTTGATTAAGACAGAAGTTGATTGAGTGGTTTGAAAAAAACAAAGGGGAAAAAATAACCATAATCTGTAATGTTTTTATAACAGTTTTTGGAAGAGGACTTTTTTTTTTTTTGTCCTTTAGTGACCCAAAAGGCTGGTAAACAGATGCGGTCCACAAGAAAAACTGACAAAAATTTCCTCACAGTGGGGAATTTGTCCTTACAGTCCCAGCCATGACTGGAGTTCCGCAAGATTTAGTTCTGGTACCAGTTTTATTCACACTGCTTCTCTTTGGCTACATCTTTGTAAAGTACAGTATTTCATCCCGTTGCTACGCAGACGACACAAAAATTAATCTGTCCTCAAATCTTGGAGACACATTCTGGTCACATCAACCCAAAACTGCCAACAGTTAACTGTTTCATTTCTGGCCTTCCTAATTACACTCTGGGATATGGTTTAATTCAATCATCTGCACCAAGATTTTGGGGGTCATATATTATTTTGAGTTAAATTTTGGTAGATAATTTCACTGATATAAAATGTTTTCGCAACATAAGAATAAAACAATCTAAACCAAACCCATTTTTTTCCAGCAATGACTTGAAGACATTTGTTACAGCTTTGATGTCTCCAGTGTTGGATTGATGTAACTGTCTGTATGTTGGTCTTACTCAGACTTATAGCTACAAAAAAGTGACATTTCTTGTCTCATGTTTTTAAGCTTTACTCCAGGTCTCTCAGATGTTCTGGCCTTCCTTCCCAGCCCGTGACCCTGCCTCCTCAGCACCGCTGTTTGTAAACACAATGAAGTCACGCTTACATTTTATTCCAGTGATGCAGCAGTGGGGAAGGCTGCAGCTGAACCGGGAATCTCCATCCTTTTTGTAATGTGGCAAACTATCAGGCTGCCTTTTAGCCCAGTATTGAACTGTGTACACTGCATTTGTGCAGAAGCACACACAAATGTAGCCAAGCAGCTATAAAATGCTGCACTTTTATATCAAAACATGTTGCAGAGGACAGGATGTTTCCTGGCACGACACTGAGCCTGAGTGTATCACATGTAGAGTCAACAAAATTACCATTCCAACATGCTGATGCGAATTAGGATTTCTGCTCCGGGACGGTAGCGCTGACCTCAGCTCAGGCCTCTCGGTCACAATGAGGTGCCACATGGATCTGCGCTCTCTAATGTACACAAACACTTCAATTGTGCAGAGTTATTGAGGCATGAGGTCAGACGGAAGTTTTCTGCCAGCGAGGCACAACCTGGTTCTGTTGGAGGCGGGAAGATGAACTTCTATGTTCTCACATTTGATTTATGTCCGTGTGTTTCTGCACAATAAACAGAAGTAGGTGTGTAAACTGGGATTTATTTCTCTGTCACTGAGAGACCACGGCTCAGTTTGACTGAGGAAAAATGTATTTTAAAGGAACAGATAATGTAAAGGTATCAAAATTTATACACAACTTGTGTGATTCAGAAGCTAACAGTCTATAGAATACTAGCAAATATAGTAACTCTAAAAACACAACCATATGATCAAATTACAGCCACTTTAAAAAGTTTTTAAAAACCTTTAAAAACTTTAAAATGTGAGGAAAAAGTCCAATATTTAAAACCGTAGCTTTCCTGAATGATTTCAAAAGAAAGTGCATAAAAAACTTGGAACTCTTGTTAATAAAAGCTATAAAAACTATTTTCCTTTGTGGATTTCAATAAAAATGCATAAACTAACTCTTTGGGAACGCAGTGTGAGACGGTAGCTGTGTTTAGTGGGCCGTCCTCATCTCTGCCGGCTTTATGAAGATGGTGTTGTACGGCTCTGTCTGACAAACAGTCGCCTGCTTAGCTGAAACCAGCTCTGTGGAGGAAAAAATGTCACAGTTCAACTCAGCGGTTCACTGATGAAAAACATTCACAGCAGCTTCTTTTCTCACCGAGCAGTTTGTAGAGCGTGCCGGCTGCAGTGGGGCGGTCGGCCTCTGGGGGCAGCAGGGAGTCGAAGGTGACCTTGCCAAGCCTCTGCAGGGAGGAGGTGATCCAGCTGCTAATGACAAGTGGTGTGAGCAGAGCCTTCAGGATTCAATCTGCAGGGCATTTAAAGGCCTTTCATGGATATAAAAAAAACAGATCTCAAGCTTTCAATCTTTGTTTTGACAATTTATCTTCCCACAGACCAACACTAACATCCTGAATAAACCCACACATGCTTGTAATAAAACATACATCTCTGCTAATCATATGCACTGACTCAGACTGGCCAGTGTTGCATATTCACGCAGGATTTACATACGAGTGGAGGGAAAATGATTGTGTTTAAAGGGGAAATGTGGTTCAGGCTCATCCCTGATGTCTGCTTTGTATTTTGAATTTCAAAGCATCTACTCAGGAAGTAGGTCAGCCTGCAATGCAGGAAACAAAGAGCACATGTTTATATCTGAACACAACCTTTGTGGTGCATGTTGGACATTATTAGATCAAGTTCTTTCAATAGCAACATGCTACAAGACAAATGTGGCCACCACATTGCGTGACATGAGCAAGAATAAGAAAAGGACAGCTGAAACTAGAGAGGTGCAACATATAGAACAATCAGATTTTTTTTTCTTGCAAACCTGTGGCCAGGGATGACATATGAGGTTACAGCCCGTTACTGGACTTCATTTTTCTGTTATCTTTGGGTTCAAAGTGCTGACTGGGAGAATAAACTTACATGTTTGGTCAGTCTGGGTGCAACAGTTTTTATTTTGACAGTAAAAATATTTCTTTGAGACTAAAAAAGCTTTAAATTGAACAACCAAACCTTTATAGTTGAGGTATTTCATATCCTTAGAACTAAAAATGTAGATGGCGATGTTTGGCCCTCATGATTCCTCAATAAGCAAAGATGCATCAATACTGACTTTAAGTAGCATGAAACTGACACAGAAGATGTGAAAAGTCAGCACAGCTGCACCCAGCCCTCCTATTTCAACTTCCTCATAAAATACAACCATTGGTGAGCTTGTTTCCGATACTGGTTGTGTTTTCTAGCCGTATCAGGTTGTTGGACATGTACCGGCCCAGATATCTTACTGCCACCAGCTCCACAGCCTCTCCTCTACAGTAGCCATGATGCATGTGAGCTCTCCTGAAGTCCACCGCCATCTCTTTAGTCTTCTGCAAACTTCACAACATGACTCCTCAGGATGGCATAGCAGTTGTTGGGCTGCTCATATGTGGATTAAATCATATAAAACATAAAGACACACACGGTGCCACAGAGTTTCAGCTGCAGTGGAAACGTTCTACTCCTACAATTTCACACCCAACTGGAAACCAGTGACCTGGAGTCTCATTATGGGGAAATAGTGGTGCATTGCGGTGCAGACAAACATGGTTCTTGCATCAAGCATCTTGATGTTTTACAAGAGTCTCTGCAAAATGCTCTGCATTAACCCTTTCATGCATGATTTTGTTTTAAAGACAGTATTTTACTTCTACAGTCATGTACAGTGATGTTTATCATATTTATCATTTAATTTTCTTTTATTTATTTTTTTTTTTTTCCTAAAATATTCATATGATACTCTGTTTATATTATATGAATATTCCATAAAAGATAGCTGTATCATTTTTTATACTGATTGTGTTCAGCAATCACTTAAAGGTTTGAAATTGCATATTAAAGAAAATAAAGAAGTAATAGCAATGATTATTAATTATAAAAAAAAAATTTACACATAAAAAAAAAAAAAAAAAAAGGAAATAATTTAATTAGGAAGAAAAAAAAAAGAAGAAGGGAGGGAGGGGAGAGGGGAAGGGGGAAGATATATTTATTTATATTGTAGTGGGAGGAGGAGGAGAGAAGAGAAGAGGAGGGGAGGGAGCCAATCATGTATCTATATTGTACACAAGAGGGGGGGGGGGTGAGTATTATGTTTTTGGACTTGGTCAGGTCTAGTTTAAGGAACACTGTATCTAGTGAATGAAGTCGGCTGATGCCTGAATTTAGTGAATGACCAGATTATTAAACCTTCCCTGATGGCCCCGCCATATTCCAAGATGCCAGGATTCATCAGGCTCAGATTGTAAGAGTGGCTCAGGGAGCATGAGACCACATCGTGCAGACCTGAACCCTAGCGAGAATCTTAGACTCGTTAGCAGCAGTGTTGTGACACTGCAGAAGTGCACTGAAATGATGCCACAGCGAAAGCTACTGGAATCAAAGCTAAAGGTGGTCCAACAAGACAGGTGGTGTATATATCATATTTATTCATCCTACAGTGAGTAGTAGCGTACTGGATGACTCACTAATTTTACAAATATACACTCCTCATTTGTAAATATAGGTGCCTACTGCAGTAGATAGAATGCAGGGTTCTAGTGATGCATTATCATGGTTAATGTAGGTTTCCGTGTGTGTATGTTGGCAGATATTACGCATGTTTGCTGCAGCATAAGTACCTCAGCATATCCCTGTCCTTGACATCAGTCTGAGCTTCGGGCATCTCAATGTTTTCCTCGGCGATTGGCTCCATCAGTGGCTGGTTGTTCTCCTGTGGAGACCTTTGCAGATACACTCACATTCAGCAATACGTTTATCCATCTATCTGTCCATCCATCCATCTGAGACTCACCATCTGCTGACGGGGGTGATCGCATCGTTCCCAGATCTGTCTTCCTTGGACATGTCCAGGATAACATCTGACACAGCTGTTCACACGTGCAAACACACAATCCTTTCTGAATATTTGAAGTAAATTATGCTTTTAACGCTGTTATGTAGGGATGCATGATATTGGAATTTTGGCCAATATCCGATATGCCGATATTTTAAAACTCATGTGGCTGATAACCGATATCGATACCGATATTAAGGCTGAAAAAAATAAGCAGTCATTGCAAAAAGCAGTTTTTTTTATCCGTTTCCAACGCTTTGAAAAGTAGGGGTAGGAAAAAATATCAATACGCTGAAATATCACGACCTCGAAATCAGAGAGATATATAAAAATGTGGCATCGATCTATTTTACTTAGAAAATCTTGAGATTTCATCGTTCTGTTACAAAATCTCATGATATTTCGTGAATTTCCCCAAGATTTAGTAACAGATTAATAAAATATCGCAAGATTTTGTTAGTAAAATAGATGGATACAGTGTTTTTAAAAGTCTATGATATCAGCATATGAAAAAAAATTGCAAAATTTTTTGTGAATTCTTGTGAGATTTTGTAACAGAATGATGAAATATCGCGAGATTTCATTTGTAAAATAGATCAATACTGCATTTTTAAATGTCAATATGGTATAAGTATATGAAAATATCGCAGCGTTTCAGTGTATCGATATTTTTTCCAACCCGTAGTCTTCAGAAGTTTTAAAGTCTACAAAAAAGAAGTTTTTGAAGAAGAAGTTGTTTTTGTTTTTTTTAGACTTTAGAAACAGCGGGCTGATCGGTAAAATATCGGTTAAATGTCAGTGGGGTGTCTGATACTCAGTTTAAAGGCCGATACCAATAGGGGGGTGATATATATATCATGCATCCTTACTGTTATGTTTGACTAAGAGAGGTGGACGACTCACAGAAGCCCTCTGCAGACGTCAGTCCTGATTCACTGGACGTCTGAGAGACACAAGTGCAGAGTTTACTTTAAATCCCCGTACAAACGGCTGAAATCTCCACTCTCCAAACATCTGACCGACCTCCCTCATGTGAGAGTGCCTCCTCTTCCTCTCCTTTCTCAGTATTTCCATGTCCTGCTCCGACCCCCCCTCTGCTGTCTGCTCGTCCCCACTTCCAGGCAAAGCAGTGACCGAGGCCTGTTGTTTCCATAGCGACAGGAGGTCATCATGGAGGAGAACTGCAGAGGAGGTCAAAAGGCAAAGTTGCCAAGCTGACAGGTTATAAATGGAGTTTGCATTTTCCTCGAAGGTTAGCAGTTATTTTTACTCTGTTAAAATGATTCAGGGCAAGTTATTAATATGCAAATCAGTTCTTACACTTTTGAGAGCCACAAGGATTTACAATAGACCTCAAAGGACATTTTCACTTGTTATTGCAGAAAAGAAAAGCACAGGTAAAGTACATTTTTTATTATCGCAGGTTTAGTTGAGTTTATGTTCTCGATAAGCCAGCGTAGCTTTTATGCCGTCAAAACATCTGTCGGCAAAAAAAAAAAAAAAAATTAATGCAGAAATCATTTCTTTGACCATGATGTTCAACATACAGAATGCATTTATTCATTCCCATCACTGGAAAAGCTTAGAAATGGTTGTGTAAACTGCTGGTTTAATCCTGCTGCATCAGCAGGAGAGGTGTAACGTTTGCACTTACATCCACAGGGAGCGCTGAAGAGCTGAGCAGGGGTGGCACGCTTGGTCACAGACCAGAAGTCCAGCATCAATTCAGACTGACAGAGACATGGAGACACACTCAAATCATATAAATCACAAAAACTGTATAATGACCTGCAAAACATTAAGGGTGATATAACTATATACATAGAAAAATGGGGAAAATGGGGTAATTTTGAGTTGCATATGAATGACTGGACCATAATACTAGAAAATTCATGGTTAAGGACATCATTCCTCATTGGAATTTGCATGGAAAGGAGTTTTTTAAATATCAGCACAAAGGGGTTCAAATGCAGACACGTCATGTTGGAGGTTATGTGGGATGAAAAAGGCTCAGCACTGTCAGATTTTTTACAGATGGCCCAAGCTGTCTTATTTTTGGGTTAAGATCAAGATAAGTATAGACAGTATTAGGAATACAACCTCCTTTGAATTCTGAGTCCATGTTCTGAGGTAAAAACCCATATTGTGGTAAATGATCATGTAAACTATATTTGTGGTAGGGATGCACGATATAATCGGCCCCCTATCGGTATCAGTCTATATCGGCCTTAAAACTGAATATTGGACAACAGCCACCCCACTGATATTTAATCGATATTTAAACGATCGCTGTTTCCAAAGTCTAAAAAAAAAACCAAAAACTTCTTATTTACAGACTTTAAAACTTCTATAGACTAGGGGTGGGAAAAATATCGAGACACTGAAATATCGCGATATTTTCATATGCTGATATCATATCTATATTTTAAAACGTGGTGTTGATGTATTTTACAAACTAAATCTCCTGAGATATCATCATTTTGTTAGGAAATCTCGAGTTTTTTACGAAATACCGCAAGATTTCATCACTGTGTATTCGTGGTATCGTGGTATTTCGTGGTATTTCGTGGTATTTCGTGAAATCTCATAAGATTTTGAAACGAAACGATAATATCTCGCGAGATTTCATTAGTAGAATAGATTGATACCGCATTTTTAAATATAGATATGGTATTGGCATATGAAAGTATCGCAATATTTCAGTGTATTGATATTTTTTCCCACCCTTATTAAATAATCAGGTGACCCCTTTGTAGTCAGTCGAGGTGCAGCCGGATGATTACAAAAAAATAATACAACGATAAGTGTAAATATCATATCCCTCTCATGAAAATATCATATCGTGATATCATATCAGTATACCGCACAGCCCTAGTGGAGACTTAAACTTGGTGCTGATATAGAAGCTCCAGACAGACATTTTTAGGTGGCAAAAGACAAAAATAAATGAAAAGCAAATTAAGAGGGAAAAAAAGGACTTTTCCTGAAGCAAAGCTTTCAGGGAACTAAATCTAATCTAGTGTTCATGACACCAGTTTTAAATGTCCAGGCAGGTTGTGAAAAATGCTGATGTTATCTACCAGCTGCTGTGTCTCCGTTAGGGGGTTTTCAATCTGCTCCAGCATGGCCCGGTCAGGTATCTGGACCTCCGGGTCTGCGAAGATGAGCTGACGCCTGCGTCCTCTGCCATGTCTCCTCAGCGGAGGAACAACCACCTGCACACACAGCAGCATCTATACATACAACTACACAACACTACCAAACCGGAAAATTCACATTTTCTTTACATAATGGCACACCCATACATACCTTTCATTACTTATGTGCAGAACAAAGTAAGCTGCCAACATATCAACACTTGATCAGTAGTTTTTCCTCCATGACATCATTAGTCTGCTCTAAAAGGTGCAAACTTTAGTTTTGGCTTTGTAATTTTGCTGTTTAAATGTTATAAACATTGATTGAATGGTCTATTTATGGACTTTAAATGTATGCAGCAATGACAATGTGCCATCAAAATATATTAGTAGCTCCACGTATGGACTAAAACTCGCCCAGTACAGTCATGTTTCACCTGAGTGGTTCTTAAAAAAAATACCCTATTGGGATTTTTCTGACAAATATTGTGATTTGTGTGTGTGTGTGTTATGTCTTGGGCACTGTATTGTCATGCTCTCTTTTATGAATGTGTTTTAAACCAAAAAAACTAAAAAATAAAGTGTTGGGGGGCAAAAAAAAAAAAAAAAAAAACAGTGATTTAATCTTTTAAACTCCAGCTTCTGTTCACGCAGATACGTATGTTTATAATGAGAGATGGGAGATTATAACAAGAGATGATATCAAAAATGAACTGCTCTGCATTCTTACATGGACGCAAAGTTGATACAAACAACTTTGCTTGCCAACTGCAAGATGCAACCGGTGGCCAAACATTGACGCCTGAGGGCTACGTTTCCTCTAGAACAGGTTTATACTTTCACCTTCTATTAAAAACTAAACAGTCTGAGGTTATTTATCTTGTTACACCACAGCATGCCATCTACATAATTTATGTTTTCCATGTGTAGTTTACCACAGGTAGACACACTCATAGCAGAGGACGCATGTTGAGCCCCTTAAGACATTAAACTCTCCCAGGGAGGTGAAGATGCCGAGAACTTCATCCTCACAGAGGAACTGCTGAAGCTGAATCTGCTGTTATTGTAGATATTTCTGAGTAGCATTACAGATTAAAATAGATCCAATATTTTTTGTAGTTTATTAAAGACTGAGACCTGAACTTTACGAATATTTAGTGAGTAAAATAGTCTTTATTGACTTCACTGGAAACTTCAGAATTTTTTTTGTCTGTTTTTCAGTTATTTAAGGAAAATTTGTCCTTAACAAGGTTTGAAGATGTGACCTGACCACACAGCTGAGTGTAGGGATGTATTTTATTATGTTTTTATCAGAACCAACATGCAACAGTCATTATCGATACTAAGGATGCACGATATAATCGGCCCCCTATCGGTATCTGCATATATCAGCCTTAAAACTGGGTATCGGACATTGGCCACCCTACTGATATTTAACCGATCAGCCTGCTGTTTCTTAAGTTTAACAAAAACCCAAAACTTCTTCATCTTCTTCAAAAACTTCTTTTTTTAGACTTTAAAACTTCTAAAGACCAGGGGTGGGAAAAAATATTGATACACTGAAATATAGCAATATTTACTTATGCTGATATATTGACATTTAAAAATGTGGTATCGATCTTTTACGAACCAAAATTTCGCAATATTTCATCGTTCTGTTTACGAAACCTTGCGAGAATTCACAAAAATTTTGCGATATTTTCTTATGCTGATATCATATTGACATTTAAAAACGCAGTATCTAGCTATTTTACTAACGAAATCTCGTGATATTTAATCGTTTTGTTACAAAATCTCACAAAAATTTCGCAAAATTTTAATGCTTTTATCAGACATTTAAAAACGCGGGATCGATCTATTTTACCAACAAAATCTCACGATATTTCATCGTTCTATTATGAAACCTTGTGGGAATTCACAAAAATCTCACAATATTTTAATATGCTTATATCATATTGACATTTAAGAATGCGGTATCGATCTATTTTACTAATGAAATCTCGCGATATTTCATGGTTCTGTTATAAAATCTTGTGAGAATTCACAAAAATTTCACAATATTTTCATAGGCTGATATCATATTGGCATTTACAAATGCGGTATCGACCTATTTCACTAACGAAACAATATTTCATCGTTCTGTTACGTAATCTCGCCAGAATTCATGAAATATCCTCAGATTGTGTAACAGAACGATGAAATATCGCGAGAACTTTGTAAGTGAAATACATCTGTATCGCGTTTTTAAATGTCGATTCGATATTGGCATATGAAAATATCGCGATATTTCAGTGTATCAATATTTTTCCCACCCCTATTTTTCAAAGTGTCGGAAATGAATAACAAAACTGCTATTTGCAATTTGCTTTAATATCGGTATCAATATCGGTTTTGGGCCATATGAGTTTTAGAATATCGGCATATTGGATATCAGCCAAAATTCCAATATCATACATCTGTAATCCATACTGATACTTATTGATACTCTTATTGATACTACAACGTAATTTGCGGTAAACAATAAAGACATTACAAGATGTTAAAAGAGTCAATGTTTTTTTTCCTACAAGGAGGATCAAAATAGAACAGAAACTATTCTTACAATTAAACACTTTTTTAACAGCAGACCATTAAAACAAAAAGAAAAGAAAAACATACATAACCAGGTGTGGGTAAAAGTATAGATCAATTGATGCACTGCAATACTTCCCTGTGCAATTCAATATCGATTCACCTCCTGATATGGGGGGATGCTGTGTTTTATTTATGCTGTATGGACAAAGGCCACGTTAGATCATACACCTCCAAAATGGTAACTATTTTTCATTTTCAGATGTTTTATTACCCAAAACTATGAGGTGACATACAACATACGTTCACATGCGCATGGAAATAAATATATTGAATTGAAATTATATCGAATCCCAGCGCAAAGAATTGAAATCCAACTGAATCATGAGGTTCTTAACATTACTCAGCCCTGTACAGAACCAGAACAGTGCAGTGGAGGTGCTTCTTCAGCATTTGGCCTGGATAAGAAGAAGCAATTTACTTTGTCAGGCTGCGGCAGAGACCTCTCTGGACAGAGTGTCTCCAGTGGTGGAGAACACGTGTTCAGACGGTGAAAGACAGCTGTGAGAAAAAGGGAAATGTGTCTGTCTTCCTCCACCACCATGATGGCGGTGTCACGACTAGCAACAGTTAGGTAGATATTCAGTATAGTTACAGTAACAGTATAGTTTGTTCAGGATCTTAATGGTACCCTGCTATTGTTAAGATTAGGAATCAGTACCAAGCGATACCGGTACTCAGTATACATCCCTAGTTTGCATCATTATGTTTGAGTGCTATGACGAGTCCCACCTCTTCATTAAGACTTCCTGCTGGTCCATCCTGCAGGTTCTCAGATGTCCCACAGGGTGGAGTCGGCATTGCTACATGCGGAGGCGTCATCTCTGAGGGAACAGCGGCCGCGGGAACCTCCACATGCTGACCCGTCTCCTCATCCAGCAGCCACATGCTGTCTCGCTCAGTCAGGACTGTTGTGTCCTTCAGCCTGGACACAGAAACAGGAGCTCGCGCCAAACATCCTTATCTCTAAGGCTACATTTACACTGTCCGGTCTTGATGCCAAGATCGGATTTGCTGCCTAAATCCGATTTTTTTAAATGCGTGGTTACACATATTTTATAATGTGATCCATGTCAGATTCCTCGCGATTACACTAACCACACATGGTTACATACTGTCATTTCAACATACCACCATTCTGAAATCCTGCTATTCCGACACACACACACATCCCACCATTCCGACAAGGCTTTCCATGTAAGGAAACGTGCGTTAATAAGGGTCACTGACTCTGCGCTGCCCGGTGCTGAACTGCAACGGTGATGAATAGTCCCTGATTAGGCATTTTGCTTCTGCAAATGAATAAATATTTGCTTTCCACAACACAATTTGGTAAAATGCCAAAGAATGAAATACAGTTTTCCCTCCAAACCCTCCACATATTAAACTGCAGTGTGTTTGCATACCGACAAGAGGATACCAGACGGCTACAATGACGGCAAATAGTTATATTACTGATCTAAAATGTAAAAAAAAAAAAAAGAGTAGCCGAGTTACATTAATACGTGTGGGGGGTATTATATTTCCTTTCAGGAGATTTTGATAACAGATCATTAAGCTGGTTTGCGAGGTTGTGGAGTCCATCTGCTGTAAAAGCACGTAAAAATCTGAACGCCGGGGGAGGGGGAGGCTTTTAAGGGATTGTCGGAATGGTGGGATGTTTTTTTATTTTTTAAAATACCATAATTCTGACCATGGAATAAAAATATTGTTGGAATGATGAGACGTTTGCAATTTCGACAACTAAGGACTCATGTCGAAGTGGAGGAATGTCGGAATGGCGATTGCCTCCCACACTCACTTTCCTCCTCATCTGTCATTCTCCGTTGGGCCTCCAATCTCGCATTTAACTACTGCTCACATCTTAATAAAGCGCCAAAATGAAGCTAAATTTTGCAGATTTAATTAACGCAATGTGTAAGAAGATCCGATCTGCCTGTTTACACTGCGGTCGCATTGTCACATATCTGATTGATATCCGATTTATTTCCACATATGAATGAGGCCTGTATCCAATCTCAACAGATCCGAATGCATGCGTCTTTTTCCCATTTACATTGTCAAAAAGCAGATCTGATTAGAGTCACATAAGAGCAAAAAATCGGAATTGGGTCACATTTAACTGACACTGTGAATGAGGCCTGACATGACTGGGGCCACATTTTTCTGATAAACAGTGTGGGCATTTATTTTATTTATTTATTTATTTTTTACAATGATTTGTGTATATATGTGTTATGTATCTTAATGTATTTACACAGTGTCCTTTAGAAAATATTTGTAAATCATGAAGTTTTGAGACTCACTGGTCAATAGAGGAAATGATTCCCTGCTCTCTGGTCCCCTCTGTTGGCTGCCCCTCAGCTAATTTTGAACACAGATATGAACGTTACACAGAGAAAGACAAGAAACATACAGAAAAACCTAGAAAAGCACCTAACTGAGAACTTTTTCATTAAAATGACAATGAAAATTAATTTTGTCAACTCAGACACAAAGTAGTTGTATGAGAACTGTCCCAACATCAGTCAAAATCAACTTTGACCTTAAGGCTGGGCGATATGGACCAAATATCATATCACGATATATTCATTTTAGATGACGATATACTATATATACCGGTATTTTTACCCTAATTTGTCTGACAGTTTGTCTGACACTGATTAGAAATGTTTGTTAAATCGACGTAATTAAAGAGAGTTGGCTGGTTTTCAGTCAGTCAGTCATTTTCTGTACCGCTTAGGGGGTGGCATAGGGGGGGGCTGGGCGCGGGGGTGGGTATTTCTTTGTAGAAGTCTTGGGGAGGATTCCAGACGGTTGATATAATAGGGGTGGGAAAAAAATATTAAAACACCTTTTCATATGCTGATACCATATCTATTTTAAAAACACGGTATCGATCTATTTTACGTATGAAATATAATGAAATCTCATTGTTTTGTTTCGAAATTTCATGAGATATTACAAAATACAGCGAGATTTCATCGTTCTGTTACAAAATCTCACGGTATTTCGTGAAATCTCATGAGACTTCGTAACAAAATGGATATCTCACAAGATTTCCCTAGTAAAATAGATAGATACCGTGTTTTTAAATATAGATATGGTATCTTAATATGAAAATATTGCGATATTTCAGTGTATTGATATTTTTTCCCACCCTTATTAAATAATCAGGTGACCCCTTTGTAGTCAGTCCAGGTGCAACTGGGTCATAACGAAAAAAATTTAGCAAAAAAATCGGCACTGCTAATACCGCGATATAACGTTATGTGTAAATATCATATCTCTCTCATGTAAATACCATATTGCGATATTATATCAGTATATCGCACAGCCCTATTTGACCTTATTAGGAGTTTTGTTGAGGCTTATAGAGCAGCAAAGATCTGTAATGTATTTACAGTGATCAGATGAAAAAGCAACCAAAGAAATATTTAAAGAAAAAGATTTTTGCCACACAACTTTGAGAACTAAGAATCTTCAAACTAATGTCACACTAAAGAATTTAAAAAATCATGTTTAAATGCATTTCTCAGCTGAGAGATGAATATTTATGACAGAAACACACACACACCTCTCCAGAACTGGTCTGGCTGATCCATCAACAACTCAATTTCTCTGACCGTGGCTTCAGGAAGGTCATCTCCCTGGAAATCCTGACGGGGAGAGTCAGAGGAAGAGAAATGACACGAGGACAGAATGTGAGACCGAGGCAACGAGGGAATGACGTATACAAATAGAGGCAATATGTTTTGCTTAGTTTTGTGTCCACAGGGATGAATAAAGTTGGGCTAAAATACAGTGAACAAAACAGACATGTGGATATCAGTAGATGTTTGCTGCAAAGCAGAAATAAAGCCATGGGACATGCAGGCAGGCGGGGGCAAAGGCCAGCAGAGATGCAAACAACATGTCTCTGTGAATGCAGACTGATATAATTAAGTCAGATCTTATCAAGCCAAAATGGACCTCATCAGCTGACGATGCTTCAGGAGGAGCATCTATCTGTCCTCGAGTGACAGAATGAGGAGGATGATGGTGTGGGCCTTACACTTAAATAACATGGAGAAACGTGGCTGCACTGTATGACTAAACAATACAACTCTGTCTCCTTGAAAGCTCTGACGTTAAGAGGTGAATTTAGAAAATTAGACACATAGAGTCCACTAATACACGCTGCTTCCTCATTACATACAGTAGTATAAAGGAAAGCAAGTATTTAATGTGTGGTAGAGATGTTCTACATGGTCCACATGGCAACGGATTCACCAGGATATTTGTGGTGTCGGAAGATCATGACTAAAATGGTTTCCTGAACTCTGACTTTACCTCAGCAGTGCCGACGCCAAACGCCTTCTTCTCTGTCAGGTTGAAGGCATCTGGAGGTGAACTGGGGCCTGATTTAACACAACAGGACCGATCAGGGTCAAAGCACATTCCAGGCACAGGAAGGATGTGAGACCAGCACATATTAGCATGGATTAGCAGCGTTTTTCCTGCATATAAAATTACAAGGCAGCCGCCTCAGCATGAACACAGCAGGTCACATATGATGTCACACCCTTTATGCATGTGGAGTGTACAGCTCATACTGTAGTCTGATGGAAAAATCAGATTTCCATATAAAAACATCGGATTTGAGCATCAAGACCTGCAGTGTGAGACAAACGTAAATTTAGCGAAGGACACAGTTGTGCTCAAATGTTTACAGGAAAAAAATCATCTGTTTGTCAAATTAAGCTGAAACTGACAAAAGTAAAAATGAATACAAATTTTATGAAAATCATGACAATTTAAATTGTGGTTCAACATAAATATTAAAAACAAAGAAACAAAAATAAAATAAAATAAAAAAAGCATAATAGGGCTCCTGAAGTAAAATTTTGTTGAACAACAAAATTACAATAAAGTGTGTTATTTTGGGTATCGTGGCTCAAAAAGTTTGAAAACCACTGCTCGAATTTGTCTGAGACATTTGAGACAGTTTTGCTTTTTTAAATTATTTTTTTCAACCACAATTAAAAATCAATATTTTTTTTTTTTTACTAAATTAGAATTTAATAACTATTTATTATTACTTTCTTCAGTTTCTTGTGATTTCCACAACTATTCTGATTTCAGCTTTTTCTTTTAAGAGGGGGGGGGTATGGAAATATTTGAGCCCAACTGTATTTGACCATTTTCACACAGGAACTCTAGAAAAGTGCAAGGGAGTGTCTAATAACTGGAAGATCAGCTTTTACATTTACGCTAGGGATGCACGATATAATAGGTCCCCTATCGGTATCGGCCTATATTGGCCTTAAAACTAAATATCAGACATTGGCCACGCCACCGATATTTAAACAATATTTATAAGATCCGCCCACTGTTTCCAAAGTCTAAAAAAAGCCAAAACTTCTTTTTTACAGATTTCAAAACTTCTAAAGACTAGGGGTGGGAAAAAATATTGAGACACTAAAATATCGCAACATTTTCATATGCTGATATCATATTGACATTTAAAAACACGGTATTGAACTATTTTACTGACAAAATCTTGCGATATTTCATTATTCTGTTCCGAAATCTTGCGAGAATTCACAAAAATTTCACGACATTTTCATGTGATATCATATTGACATTTAAAACGCTGTATCGATCTATTTTACAAATGAAATCTCGTGAGAATTCACGAAATATCGCGAGTTTATAACAGAACAATGAAATCTCGCAAGATTTTGTAAGTAAAATAGATTGATACTGTGTTTTTAAATATTGATTTGATATCGGCATATGAAGATATCGCGATATTTCAGTGTATCAACAGTGTTTCCCCCCCTATTTTTCAAAGTGTTGGAAACAGATAACAAAACTGCTATTTGCAATGACTGCTTATTTTTTTCAGCTTTAATATCGGTATTGATATTGGTTATCAGCCACATGAGTTTTAAAATAGCGCATATCGGATATTGGCGAAAATTCCAATATCGTGTATCCCTAATTTACGCATTGCTGGATCTTTTAGAATTAAACATTTAAACAATCTGGATGAGAAAATTTCTGCAAGAAGTCTAAAAAAATTCTTGCATTTGCTCGTCCTTCTTCTCAGGAGCACCTCCAGAGCATTTCGGGACTCCTGTGCACGTCTGAAAACAGCTTAGAAAGTTTCTGCTTCTACACAATATAGACTTGAAGATTTTAAACATACAGATCAGTAGTGTTTAAAGAATTACAACCTTCCCAGAAATGACACACAATGTTTAAAAAGTTAAGAAATGAGTCTCACCCTTGTTGTTGAGGGTGATGTGAGGACTGGACACCAACGAGTTATGAGAATCCATCTCTGCAGCCACAAACATGGTCTGCAAATAAATATTATAAACATGAAAATCAGAAACAGTTTCATTTCTTGGATGATTACCACATTTTCTGGACTATAAGTTGCTCCTTAGTATAAGTCACATCGGTCAAAAAATGCATCATGGATGGGAAAAAACATATAGGTCGCACCGGATTATTAGTCGTATTTATCTATTTAAAATATGGTGATTTTCATTTTTTTCATTTCCTGCTTGTTACTGCTAAAAATGACCCAATCAGTTCAATTTCAAAGTTAATGCCTGTAAATGATCATAAACATCATAACTAAGAAGGATAAACATGTTTTTTGAGGATTTGTTGTACCGCACAGCCAAATCTCCAAAGTGAACTCCTCTCACTGAGATAATGCTATTTTGGGATTTTTGCCCCAGGAGCAGAGTGTAGTTGTCACAAGCCTAGAGCGTCCTCTTTTGACATTAGACGGTAATATTTACTCCTTGGCTCATGTCAGTCTATATGAATTGATACTTAAAAATATGTGAAATTGTATATATTTTCATATATAAGTCGCACTGGACTACAAGTCGCACAAGCCGCCAAACTATGAAAAAAAGTGCAACTCATAGTCCGGAACATACGGTAATGAAAAAAACTTTAAAAGAAAATGGCCTCTTCATGACCACAGCATGCCTCTGGGAAAAACAGCCTAATATTTCCTGACTTGAGAAGGTGAAAATCTTAAGAAATACCTGCCTCTTGCTGCATTCACAGGTTTTTATTTGGATGCAGATCATGGTAACAACCAATAAACTACACCACTTTAATCCCAATATGCCAGATTGCTACATCAAATGTATGGAAGAAGTCGGTACACTGATGCATTGTATGTGGAGTTGTCGAAAACTAAAGATGTTCTGGAATGAGGTTCTTGATTTTATCTCTAAACTGATAAAAAGGGTCGTCCCAGTTGAAGCCAAAATATATTTGTTGCACGTATACCCTGAAGATTTCCCAGAGACTGTAAAGCAACCTAAACTAATTAATTTCTGTCTGTTACAAGTTAAGCGTGTAATTGCCTTAAAACGGAAGGAGACTCAGGGACCCACCTCTGGTCAATGGATTACAGAAATGTCATCTAATTTGAAACTGGAAAAACTGACGTACACGTCGAAAGGAAAAGCTGAGGACTTTTACAGGATGTGGTCTCCTTTCCTAATCTTATGCAAACGCTTGGTTCTGGACAAAGATAGATGCCACCATCTTTACGACCCAAGAATGGCTCATTACTTGCAGCATAGCAAGAGTATTAACATTATGAAGTAGAAATAGAGATGAAGATGACTGAATTATGGATTTGTAACGCATAGAATGTATATCTATGTACAGTTGTCCTCAAAATTATTCATACCCTCCAATTAAAGAAAGAAAAAAAAATCAGCTGTCAGTGAAATAAGTTGAAACTGACAAAAGTAATAACAAATAAAAATTCTGTGAAAATCATGACAATGATTTTGAATTGTGGTTTGTAAGAAATATTAAAAACAAACTAAAAATAAAACAAGAAAACAAGCACAATGGGACTCCAAGGCTAAAATGTGTTGAGCAATACTTTGAGGCAATCGCTGCAATCAGGTGTTTTCTCTAATGTTCAAAAAGACTTCTACACCTGTTGACATGTATTTTAGTCCAGTGTTCATGGGAAGTGTGCTGTTATATGTTTGGGACAGTTTTGTTTGTTTGTTTGTTTAAATTATTATTTCCAACTACAATTCAAAAGCAACATTTTATTTCATTAAATTATAATTTTCTTAGTTTCTTGTTATTTGAATTAATATTGTAAATTTAGCTTTTTCTTTAATTGGAGGGTATGAACAATTTTGAGGACAACGACAGTATATATAGCCTTTTATTGATATATATATATGCTTATGCACATAATGGTTTCTTTATCAATACTTTGTTTACCACAGAGCTTATCGAGGTTGGGGTGGGGGGTAAAAAGGTTACTTTCTCTTGAGTGTTATATTGCTATGTTCATGAATGTATGTTCATTAACATGGAAAAACATGTAGAAAATTGTGGGAAAAAAGCCAGAGTGATCCTCAGATGACTATAGTTGGTTTTTAGTCTTCATTTTCTCTTCTGCAGGCATTTTTTCCTGTGCAGTTGGTCAGTACTATCAAAGACTGCATATGGACAAACTTGAATATAGCTTTTCTCTTCACTGACATAAATCAAAGTGCTGGCACTGAAGTTTTATTTACAGTTTGGGTTTCCATGACTGTGCTAATGATGTATTAGTAACATACATAACTATGTCTCTACTGTATATTGTTTTTGTTTTTCATGAATGAAGTCACAGTTTTTTCCACAGAGAGATTACCAAAAGGTCAAAGTCCAACCTCGTCTGCCAGCTTTATGGAAAAAACAATGAGTAAGAGTTGGTTATCTACACTCTAAGAGACTGAATAAATGGGAGTGACCAAAACTCATGTGCATTGTGACATAAAGCAATGAGTCAGAGAGATACAGGTCTGTATTATACAACTTTAAACTAAAGCTGGTGGAAACAGTACCTCATGGTTTGCTTAAATCTGCACGCCCTCTTTTACAATCTAACGTTCTCTTTTTTTTGGTTTAAATCGTGCCTTTTATTCTTTCACTTTTTCATTTTTTTCCTGCACACCACTGTAATGTTTTATGTAAAGCACTTTGAATTGTCTTGTACATGAAATGAACTATACAAATAAACTTGCCTTGTGCTAAATGTGGTCTTAGTAACTTAGTTATTGATGGGTCATTCAATTATTTGATCAATTAATAGATGCTTTCGACTTTAGACGTTTATGTTAAAAAGACCTAGCAGTTGATTACACTGCTGCTCCTGATACATAAAACTGACTTATACAACCAAACTGAGTTTTCATATGGAGAGCAGGTATCTGTTTATGTATTTATTCATTTTTCCTTATTAGTGCTGTTGCCACACTTTCATGCACAAATATACAGTATTTGGCATGTAGGAAATGAACCTGGTGCATCTTATAGGGGGTGGGTAGTTGCTGAGATTCCATGAGACCAAAGAAGGGGTCCTGAGCTCCCTCAGCTTCCTCCATCATGAGCAGGTTGTCAGGAACCTCCAAGGCCATCCTGTCAGAGGAAGAGGCACTAATGACATCACTCAACATGGTAACACGGTCTGATTGTGTACTTTTTGATAACAATAAATTTTACTTTATCAATCCTGAGAGCAGAATTAGTCTCGCATTTTTTCCATCTCTGGATTTGCTACAGAGCAGTGGGTCGTCATATGTCAGTGCACGGAGGGTGTTAAAGGGGAACTTTGGTTTTTTTCAATCTGGACCTATTTTCTAGCATGAAATATGTTAATTTACTCACCCAGACAGTTTTGGTGCAACTTGAATTCCTTCGGGAGATATTTAGATCCACTCGAGATCACCGTATGCGCGATATAATGGCAGTGATGCATTATATCGCGTTATATTGCCTAAATAAGGCATTACCTGCCACAAACTCCTTCATTTCACCAATGTTTTGCTACGAAACATTAATCGGACCCCCCCTGTGAGCTCGAAGCAGCTTTTTCGTGGCCATTCGTCATTATTTACAGACATTTACTTATTATGGTGTCGCATAATAGTGACGCCATCAAAGCTGTCGCAGTAAAAGTCTGTAAACACGGATGAATCACCACAAAGTACTCCCATACTTACATTTGCTCTGTTAGTTATCTATGAAACATCACTGGGGTAAAAATGAAGCATGTTTAGAGTGGAAAATGTGAAATGATATCTAACAGATACAGGAGTTCATACAACACTGGGGCTTCATAATGTGTCTAATCAAACATTTATAAAGCTGCTCGCATGAGTGGCTCACTTTGTCCACTACTTGCTTTGTAAAACTTAACTACCTCCATTCTTTCAATCACAAATGTTCCACAAAAAGACTTTAATTCAGTTATACAAATATATATGCACAAAGTTGGGTGTGTGTGTGTGTGTGCAGACCTGTCAGATTCAGCCATGTCGATGCGCATGGATCCCTTAGAGCGCAGCAGGCGATCAATAGTTTGTTGGACCTCCTCTAGAGAAGAGAAAATTGGTTCAAAGTTTTCACAAACAGCTCTGAGAGATGCTGACGGATGGAATGAAATGCCGGCTTGCATGATAAACACCGGCTGGCCGCTTGGCTTCTCCCACTGCTGATCATCCTGCATTGTGTTTCACAGTTTTCATCAAGCCTGACAACTGCATGATTGTGAGGCTGCTAGATGGAGTATCAGTGTCAGGGTGTAATTTAAACCTGGATGAATCAAGACTGTTGAGCTGTTGATGACATTGCTTTCATCAGCTCTACACTGGCTTCTAAATCACACTGCATCAGGATGTGCTGGAAAACAAGAGCTGTGATTATAGCGCTGATTTAGTTTTACACCAAAACAGCATTACTGAGATTGAAAGAAATTATTTTTTCTCATTTCACAATTAATTTAATTGCTGCCATAATAATTAATAGTCTAGTATATTTACTCCACAATAAAGCGAGAGCTCATTTTAGTTTTAGCTTAGTCTCTTCTTGCTGAAAATAACAGTATATTTCATCTAAACAATGCAGAAAAAAGACATCAGAATTTACAGTTTTTGCTCCCTATATTCTATATTGTTCCGGTTTTCTCTCACCGAGCAGGATGATACACTGCTTGTGGTAGACGACAACCACTCCATACTGCAACTGGGACGACAGGTAGAGAGAGAAGCGAGGCCTGGGCTGGTTGGGCTGCAGTGAAGGGACCTGTGCAGTCACATAGTCCAAAATGTCCCTGCTGTAAACATTTAACAAAAGGAGATAGAGAAATCTGCAAAGCACTTAAGTGTTACAGAAAAGAGTATCACCTCATTTTATTTCAGTTTTCATCGCTTGCTGTTTTTTTTCTCTTGTTGCTCTTATCCTGGGTGTATGATTTTTAAATGTGTGTGGCCTGCTGATGCTGACATACACCATTGCTTATTGTTCGAATGATTGATTATTGATACGAGGATGAGCTTCAAATGAATTGTCCTTTTGTGACCAATGAAGTAGCCTTGAATCTTAAAATATTTATTTTTCTTGAAACAGCATATTCTAAATTTGATGTGTTCAGGTGATTTTTGCATCAAATGTTCATTTAAACTACTGCTTGTTGGCACAAGCTACAAGAATTACAGCCAGTCTTTGCTTGAGAAATGAATGATGATTATAGGACGCCTTATCATTTGATTTAGTGACTAAATTGGTAAATTGAATCAAGTCGAAAGCTTCTTGGAAACATTTTATGTTAATCAGAACTGCTAAAGTTTGTAATATTTTCAGATTATTGCTGAAATAATGTTTATAGCCTTGCCTGAACTACAGCCATGCTGTACAATAAAACTATAACATCAGAAAACAACAGGAGAGCAAACAGAGAAAAGAAAAGAAAAAAATGAAAAGGTCTATCTCTGCTAAAACAGAGAGCTAAACCATTTGGTATTTGGGGGGGGGGGGAAATTAGTCATAAAAAGTAATTTAGAACAGAAAATTCTTACCAAGTTCGCTTTACATTAACTCTGAGAAACTCTCTGCGAGTGACCCGAATACCTCTGGTGGCTGCTAACCTACAAAACAAAACTCTTGTATAACATGTAGAAGTAAATCTTACAACATTCAAAGGTAAGACAATTTAGCTAACGATTAGCTATGGATTAGTTTACAAATAATGAGTCAACACAAAGCTTGGTAGCTTTGTCATTAAAAGCCAACAAGCTGGTATTTTCAAACTTACCAAATTGTGGAAAAACATCCAGTGTGGCGTTGGAGGACGTTTGGATAGTAAAACATTTTGTTTTAGATTAAGTCACCACTGAAAAATAAATATATGAGTTTAAGAGATGTGGATTAAAAGCAGAGAGGAATTTCGCAGAACGTTTCCCGCGTTAAATCAGATTTGACCAATCAGATTGTGGGAAATGATTTAAACTAAATACTTGTGGTGCTTTCAAGTACTGTAAGAAATTTTAAAATATGACTGTTTAATGATGCTAGCATGTGTTTGAACACGAGTAACATTAGCATTGCACTGCAATCTCATATTCATGACCGGTTCACGTTGCTGTTTTACTTCATATTTCATTTCTAAAAGTAAAATTACCCCCAAATCAGTCACTGCTATGTGTTATGGAAATGAAGTCCTAAAAAACTCACGTGATCTCAAGGTACATATTGTGCGTGCATAACTAGGTGCGACTGGAAATATTGTAAATGTACATTCATGCCGATAAAGCTTATAAAATTGAAAATGGAAAAACTGAAAAGAAAAATTCACTCTTTGTGTCAGTACCACTCAAGAAAATAGACCACTAATTTAAAATTTAATTTCACAGACACATCTACCAATAGAAAATAATAATAGTAATAAATAATAATAATAATAATGTGATTTTATTATTATTATTATTATTATTAATTATTATTAATAATAATAATAATAATAAAAATCACATATCAAGGCAGGTCAAGTCAAGTTTATTTATAAACATATCAAAAACACAACAGGCTTTGACCAAAGTGCTGTACAACTAAGTATGATAAAATCCAGGGACAGTCAACAATAAAACAGAAACTGAAAATAATCAAAAATTTAATAAAATAACTTCATAAAATCTGTCTTATTTGTTAAAAATGTAAATTTATTAATTAATTTATAAATATACAATCATGCTCGAAATTATTCATACCCTCAAATTAAAGGGGGGGGGGGGGGGCAGCTGTGAAGTAAGTTGAAATTGACTAAATGAATAGTAAATAAAAATTCTATGAAAATCCTGACATTGAATTTGAATTGTGGTTTTTAAGAAATATTAAAAACAAACAAAAAAATAAAACAAGGAAAGGAGCATGATGGGGCTCTGAAGCAAAAAATTTTCTTTAGCAACACTTTGAGGCAATCAATGCAATCAGGTCTTTTCTCGAATGTTCAAAGGTATTTTGGTCCACTATTCAAGGGAAATGTGCTCCAGCAGTGTCTCGGACAGTTTTTTAAAAACTTTTTTTTAACTTCCAATTATTCAAAAGCAATAATTTATTTCACAAAATTATAATTTTGTTAATTTTTATTTATCATTATTTTGTTATTCAAATTGCTATTGTGAATTTAGCCTCTTCTTTAATTGGAGGATATGAATAATTTTGAAGACAACTGTATAGATAGATAGATAGATAGATAGATAGATAGATAGATAGATAGATAGATAGATAGATAGATAGATAGATAGATAGATAGATAGTGTGTCTGTCTGTTGTGAATTTGCTCTTGTGAGACGGAAATTTCAGAACATTTCAAATTCAAATTCAAATAAGCTTTATTGGCAATACAGTTTTAAACATATGGCCAACGCACAAGTACATACACACACATACTCAAATTTACATTTCATGTTCACAACTAAAAAGTGACTTTCTTCACATTTTAGTTTCTATTTTTACTCAGTCGAAAAGGAATGCGTGACGTCACTTTCCTTATGGGTAGTGGTGAATGATTGGCCCCGCCTCTGTGCGCGAGGAGGCAGGCAGTAAACGTTGGGTGAAGTCTGATTGAAGCAGCAGCCGGGAAGAGAAACTACAGCAAGAGGAAACAGTCCGTACTTCCCCTGCAGAATTTTTTGACAGAGGGTTTGTTGTTAAGAAAAAAATAATAGAAAAACAAAAATGGCGTATCACAGTCCGTATAGAGCTCCTCCGCATATCAACGCTCCTCCGGATCAGGGATTTCTGTGGAATATCTTCCAAAGGTGAGTGGAGAAAAGGTGGTTTGTTTCGCCGCTGTCTGCCTGCCTCTCAGCCCGCAGTGAAATCTGCTGTCGTGTGTAGCGCGGAGGGGAAGAAAGAGGGGCTGGGTGGGGGTGACGTTAGATATCTCACTGACAGTTGGTTTTCTTCTTTGTCGCGTCTCTTCAGCTAATTTCACCTCACCACAAATATCCGCGGTGAAATTAGTTGTTAGACAGTGTTTATCTTTTCTTTCAGTTTAGGAAACACCGTAGGACAAGCTTAGCCGCTAGCTTTTACTTATCACTCAGCTGGTCTCATTACAACCGTTACACTACTGCACCTTTAGCAGTGTCACGTGACTTTATTATCTATATGAATTGTTCTGCGAAGAAGTCGCAGTCATCAGCAAAAATGAGAATTGATAAACCTAGTTCAGAGACCTCCAGGAGTCCTTGACAGGGTTATTTTTTATACCTGCAAAGAAAGGTAGTTCATTCAAAACTTTATTGGTAAAATACCTGATTAAGGAATTTTTACACCATCATGTGCCTGTGTAAAAATCTGTCATTTTTCACTGTGGAAAAAGGCAGTTGTAGATGCATGTAGATAACATTAGGGAGATTATTTCTGTTGTTAAGACATTGCTGTGGCTTTTAACCAGTGATAGTCATCTGTTAGATCAGACAGATTCAAGTGTGTCATCAGCTGTGACAGTCATAGTAGGCAGTTAGGGAAATGATGATATGGTTTGGCTCCTGGTAATAATAAGCGATACAGTTATGTAATACTGCAGAGGATTTGTTTCTCACACTATTGAAATGCTGCGGGCAATTCAAGGCTCCGGCCGACCTTAACAAATTATTTATGTGTGGTGCAAAACCTCAGAGAAATCAGGTTGAATGTATGCATTTAGTCCTTGCATACATCTGCCACAAACTCAGTTGACACCTTTCCTGACAGCCATGACTGTACACACATGGAGTCATCCTCACTGTAAATGTCAAACAAATACAAGCATTATGACGGTCATGAGCTTGTGCAGTCATCTCCTGCAGCCGCTGCCTCATCTGGTGCCTCTTGGGGAATATCTGGGAAAGCTTTTGCTGGAATTCCCTTGGTCATGTGATCAGAGTCAGTAGAGCATAGTTGACACAGAAGGTCTCTCAGTTTGTGTGTGATGCACGCACACACCCCTACCAATTTATGACTCACCGGCCTGCTGCTGGATGCTTTTGGAAAGCCATCAAAGGGTTGCACCTTACTTTTCATTCTGTTAAATTGAGTGTAAGGGTCATGGCAGGAGAAAAAATGATGTTTTTGACTCATGACTTGTGGTTTAATGAATCATCAGCTTTTTTCTTTCTTTTTTTATTGAAGGAATGAGAAAAATGTTCGCACCCTGCCCTCCACAAGTCTTCAACAATGAATCTTTTTAGATCATTTTTGTTGCTACGCAGCAGCATCATGATCAAACTTTATCCTAAATGAAATTTGGAAATGGAAAGCAAAAAAGGATTTTTTTTTGTTTGATGTTTTTGTGAGAAGCTTTAATTTGATTTTTTTCCCTCCACAATGACGTGGCTTCACTTTTTGGATTTTATATGTGGAAAGAGGGCTGGGTGGGGTTCTTGCCACATCGACCTAATAGGAAAAAGTGAAACATGGAGAAACTGATTTCATGTTGTCCTGCTGCAGTTTTCTGTTTTTGACAGCATGAAGATGGAAACACCAGATGGTTTCTGTTCTGCAGGCAAGAGAGAGTTTTAATGATGCTTTCATTTTTTTTTTTCCCCTCTTTTTGCACTTGCGAGGTAACTTTGCCTGAGGCGGAGTGAGTTGCAGAGACGAAGACAGGGAGCTGGGAGAGAACTGGAGTTCTTATACTGCACACACACACTTCTTTGAGTTAATCTGTCAGTGTTTAGTAAAGGTTGGTCGCCCCCTCTGCCGTGCACCAACCCAAACCGCTCCTCACCTTCACCTTGACAAGGCTTTCATTTATGGGTCATGCTGAAAGCTGTTTTTTTTTCCTCCACCTAAGATGGGAAAGCGAGTTTCTGTTTGTTTTTCTTCATTTTAGCGGTTGGAGGTGAACATAAACATATAGCTGATCAACATAAAGAAAGCCACGTAGGCCTCAGACATGGAGGTATTACCGCACAGGAATGTATCACAGTTTACAGCAGAAATCCAGCCGACTCTGGGCTGGTCTTTTTTTTTTTTTTCTAGTGTGTATTCGTTGGGGGGTTTTCCCGTCTTCTCCGTCCTCTCCTTCCTCTCCTCTGCTGGTATTCAGTGTTTGTTGAATGAGCACTGCGTCAACAAGTTAGGCCGGGCAGGTTGCTAAGGAACAACTGACTCACTGGATGTTTGACTAAACTGTGTTTCAGAGCTGTGGGGACAGTTATTTGTGTCATAACCCAGCCTCCTGAGGTTTTCATCCTTCTGCGTCTCAGAGGATGACTCATTGCAAAGTTAATGTTTTCCAAACTTAGCTTAGATGTTAATATATAATAAATCTTGTTTCAATTTAAAACAGCAAGCTTATACTTACCAGATTTTTGTACTTTTTCTTGGGTTTTACCATTTTTCCACATAATTAATAGGGATGTCTGATATTATCAGCCTACTGAGGTTATTAGACAATATCTGCATTAAAGGTAGAGTCTGTTGTTTCCCCCTGAAAATAAACGTCAGACTTGTGCAAGTGAAATCTGTCTCAAACCGCGCTTTTGGGCCTCTACTCTCATGCAGTGGTGAGTTTAAATGCAACGCCCTCTCCCCCTGTCTGTAATTCACTTTTTTGCTTTGTTTTGGTTTATGTTTCTGGGAAGAGATTTCTGTATATATCACCAGCCAATGACAGGGCTAAGGGCATGATGCTGTGTGGGAATAAGCTCATGATTGGAGCAGACACCAGTCACTCCAATTCTGGAAGAAAAGAAAAATGGCAGATGCACTGAAGAAAAGGTAAGATGGTGCATGTTGGAAAACCAGAGTTAAAACTGGTTTGGCTTTTATCTGCTTCTGAGCTCTGAAGGAGAGGCTTGAAGCTGAATAGGTAGAAGAATGAGGCGGCCATTGGCCTGAGAGGGAGTGGCGCTCTGTTTGAATAGTGTTATTTACAAACAGAAAGGGTGGGGGAACTCCGGACTCTACCTTTTACAATGAGATATTGAAAAATATTTGTATCGGCTTTTCCAGACCAATATTTTTACTGATGAAATAATGTTCCATTAGCAGCGGTCCAGCTTGTAGAAAAGTCCGTGTCATTCTGGAAGAACTTCATTTCCCAGCATTCCATTTAGAGTCATGTGACTACGGTGCAGCTGCTGTTGCTACAGACTGACTTGCTTTGAAACTGCTTATGATATGTCTGGTTTGAAGTTTTTGGTAAAGTAACCAAGTTGTCAGAAACATTATAATTAACCACATGTTAGCTAATACCTGCTAATATCTGATATCTGGCAGCCAGATGTCCGAAATGAACTCCTCTGTCTGAGTTAATGATATTTTGGGATCTTTGGTCTCGGAGCAGAATACAGTTGTATTTCTCAAAATATGGGAGCTGCAAATGTCTGCATATATCGGTATCGATTGATATCAGATATCGGAAAGTAAGAGTTGGACAGTATCGGAGATCAGATATCAGTAAAAAAAAAAAGCAATATTGAACTTCCCTATTGATTAAAAATGAAACCTTCAATATTTAAGTGCTTTTATTTGACAGATCTTGAGCTATTTCCTTAATCTACTAGAAAAATATGATTATCATTTTGTAAGGCTCCATTTAGTGGAAAGCAGTTGAAAACAGGTGGACGGACATTGAGGGCGTATGCTAATTGGTAGGAGTGTCCGATATTATCAGCCAACTATTGTTATCGGCCGATATTGGCATTTAAAATGGGATATCAGAAAATATTGGTATTGTTGTTTTGGACCAATATTTTTAAAACGAAATCTCACGAGATTTGGTTGTTCTTTTACGAAATCTCGCGAGATCTTGTTCCATTTGCAGCAGTCCAGCATGTAGAAAAGATAAAAGTCCCTGTTATTCTGGAAAAACTTCATATCCCAGCATTACGGTGCAGTTGCTGCTGCTACAGACCAACTTGCTTTGAAGCTGCTTATAATATGTCTGGTTGGTATATGTCTCATATGTGTATATAATATATACACACACACCATATTGGTTGATATCGGACATTGGAATTTAACAGTTAGACAATATCAGATATCGTAAAAATGCCAATATCGAACATCCCTACTAGTTAGTATCCGATATGGCTTTAAATTTGACAAAAAATGTATAAAATGCAAGTGTCTTATTTTTTTAGGCCTCTGCTCAAAAATTACATCATAAAATTAATTCTTCTCAACAAGCACAGGGTCTATTTTAATACTTTGAGTCAAAGAAAGGGAACATTTCTGAAATTTGTTAGATGGTTAAAGGTCCTCAGGTTTTTTTTTTCTTTTTACAGAGTCCAAAAGATTTTCTTACAGAAAGCATCAGTTTCCTTAAGTCTGAACAAAGTCAATACATTTTACCAGTTATTATGGATCACTGGTTACTTTCACTTCTTTCAGTCGGTGCTGATGCATTAGCTGAGTAGAACTAAAAGAAACACAAAAAGAAAACACGCACACACAAAAAACCCCACAATTTTGTGTCAAGATTTGCAAAGCAGTTGCATGTTTTTGCCCAAAAATGGTGACTCCCAGTTGCTAAAAGACACGAACTCTGAGTTCAAGGCTTCATAGTAGCAGCTCACAAACTCACAGCAACTATCATAACTGCAATGTCAATATTTTATGTACAGCCTTTGAAATTGAAATAAAGACCCTGGCAGAGTACATGTCAGTGGGAGGATCTTGCCTTCCCCAGAGCCCCAATCATTTCTACTCTAGATGATGGGGGAATGTGTGAAGATGCTAGCTTTGAGGATAACTATGTAGAGGCACCTGAATAATTATTGCAGCTAGGGCTTTATCAGATCAGAAACAGTCATGTAATTGTCTTATAATTGAGTAGTCGGGGCTCATCCTTTGCCTTTATAGTATGCTTACTGCTGCATCTCTTTAACATTGTACATATTGTGCCACTCTTTTTTTTTTTGGGTCTAAATGCAAATACATTTCCATGTCTGTTGCATTAAAACCCTGAAACTCAGCAGCTTTAACCTCAACTATTTCAGTGACTGTGTTCTTGTCAGAGACCAAAGCGGTAAACCAGAGAAACAACAGATTTCCTGACTGATTCACAGTGATTATATTCTAAAACACATAAGATGCACCCATGCACAACTCCCTGCAGACCTCCACTCCACTCAATCCTCCTGTTATTGACTTTTGCTGACGACTCAGCATCCTCAGCGCGCTGTAATTCAGTCTGGCATGACAGACGAATGAAAAGGCAGAACAGACATGTCTGATATCAGTTTTAGATATTGTTTAACTGAATAATAAAGTTTTATGTCTGTATCTTTTACTCAGGGAAGCCCATGCTTGTCTCAGCGTTTACTTTTGCTTTCACTCCCTAGTTGAAAAATATTTTAAATGGTTTGAAATCCTAGAAAGTTGGCACGATACTGGTAGCACCTGAAATAACTTTCAGTTTGTTCTCAACACACACACACACACACCTATATGCAGACACAAACTCAGTACTTGTCTGGCTGGTCTCCCTGAGCGGCGAATGTACAACCTGCCTTGTTCACCCTGATCATAAGACTCCATTCATTCCCTGCTCACTGTTGAAATACTAACACACGCTCAGGGGGATAAAGTTTCAGCTGCTGAGTGCTGATGGCCGCTGCTATTGTGTGCAGGAGTGTGTGCAGGTGTGAAGTGGTTAAAGCAAGTGGCGTCTAATCTGTTTTTTTCCTCCCTCCCCCAGGGTGGACAAGGACCGGAGCGGAGTGATATCAGACTCGGAGCTTCAGCAGGCCTTATCCAATGGTAGGAATTGATGTCTGGTACATTTCTGCCACTCCCATCCCTGTTTTGATGTTTTCATCTTCTGTCCTTTCTTTAATCTTTCTCTCTTTCTTCAGTCTTACTGTTTGAGTTAAGCGACTAGCAAGCATTAGCAGAAAACCCATTGGTCATTTATTTTTATCCCTGAATAAATGTAGTTTTATTTTTAGTCCGGGACAAAAAAGAAGCTGGCGAGAGGTTTATCTGTGGAGGTTCAAAGGAATGCTTCAGATGTGTTTTCAGTCAGTTTGTGATGACAGGAAACTCAAAATTCAAAAGCTTTTTTTTAAACCTTTCACAAGACTAAAAGACTATAGTAGTAAATGCATGAAGGAGTAATTGATTATCTTTTTTTATTTTCATTTTTCGAACACAAATAGATGGATAATACAGTTTACTCAGAGTATACACAACACTATTAGTGATGCACGATAGTGGAATTTTGGCCGACATCCGATATGTAGATATTTAAAATCTCATGTGGCTGATAACCGACATCAATACCGATATTAAAGCTGAAAAAAAATTAGCAGTCATTGCATGCAGCGGTTTTGTTATTCGTTTCCGACACTTAAAAAAATAGAGGTGGGAAAAAATATTGATACACTGAAATATCGCAATATTTTCATTTGCCAATATCAAATCGATATTTAAAAACGCGGCATCCATCTGTTTTACTTACCAAATCTTGCGAGATTTTTTTAATTCCTGCAAGATTTCATAACAGAATGATGAAATATCGCAAGATTTCATTAGTACAATAGATGGATACCACGTTTTTAAATGTCAATATGATATCAGCATATGAAAATATTGCGATATTTTTGTGAATTCTTGTGAGATTTTGGAACAGAACAATGAAATCTCGCAAGATTTTTTAAGTAAGTAAGATTTTGTAAGTAATTTTGTAAGATTTTGTAAGATCTATTTCATTGGTGAAATAGATCAATACCACATTTTTAAATGTCAAGATGATATCAGCAAATGAAAATATTGCAATATTTCAGTGTATCAATATTTTTTCCCACCCCTAGTCTTTAGAAGTTTTAAAGTCTGTAAAAAATAAGATTTTGAAGAAGAAGAAATAGTTTGTTTTTTTTTAGACTTCAGAAACAGCGGCCTGAGCGGTTAAATATCGGTGTGGTGGCCAATACTCAGTTTTAATGCCGATATAGGCCGATACCGATAGGGGGACGATTTTATTGTGCATCCCTAAACAATATACATTGTTCATTCATTATGAATTATCCATTCAGCACAATACAATCACGAATCACTATCACCTGTTTACATATTCTCAACAAAATATATGGTTGCCAGGAAGCAGAGGATACTAACACCCTCTGATGGTAATTTTAATCTCTTCTAAATGAATATTACTCATCTTGTCTCTGATCCTAAATAATGTTGACAAATGTTGGCATTGAGAGTCCTTACGCTTGGTGAGAACAAGTCATCTGGCCTGGAGGGAAGAAAACACCGTCATGTTTGAATCAAGTTTAATCACAAAGAATCACAGCAAGCAGCGAAATCAGAGGAGCTGGATGGATCGCTGATCCTGGACTAAGTGTCAGAGACTGAGATTCAGAGTCTGCGTACCTTTGGATAAAATATGTGCAATAGTGTGTCTGAAACCACGCTGGAGTACAACCATAAATCTCAATAATTCTCAAGAAGATTACACTGACCAGTTGGAAATCTTCTTGAGAACCTGCAGCCAAGTTTCTTTGCTGTTAGTTTTCTTGAGTCTCCTTCCCATCTTTGTTTAAGCTCCTCTTAACTGGTTGCTTTATGTTCAACAGAGAAATAGAAGGACATAAAGGAAAATATTACAGATTTGGTGGGACCAAACATTTTATCGGAATGTTTTGTTGGGAGTATTCATTTTAACTCTGTAAAAAAAAAAAGTGCCAGCCTTTTTCAGTGGAGCAGATGGAAATGCTGACTAAACAAACTAACCAGATTAAAATAAAACTTCCTGAAGAACTGGAAACATTTAGCTTTCATTTCATCCCAGGCTTTAAAAATCTGCCTAAGTTCAGGAACGGTACTTTTAGTCACAAGTGAAAGGGGATTATCATCACCTTTTAAAGCAGTCGGCCATATTTCATCCCATAAATCAATTCCCATCGCCAGCTTATACTGTATACTGGGCAAGGACAGCAGGGGTTTAAAATGGACTAGTTGGGTTATAACTGCACAGTAGCTCAACTTATTGCAAAAGTGCATTTAGTTTCACTTTGATTTTCTGCTGTGGTGTTTAAAGCCCAACACACTCTTTGACTCCATAGTTTACACTCACCCCTCCTTTTTCACCTGAACTCCCTCCAGGCTCGAGCATTTGTTGGTTACGTGAATCTACGATGATGCAAACAGAACATTTTGCCAACAAGTCAAGCAGTTGCAAGTAAACATACTCTAGTACAGTGGCTCTCAAACTTTTTTCAACAAAGTACCCCTTGAGAAATATATTTTCAGCCATGTAAAGCATTTTTTGTTGAAATAACAGAAAAACATGAATAAATAAAAATACAGCACTTTGTTGATTGTAGTTTAAACGGGAACTGTTTAAACGAAAGGTCATTTTAGTGCTTTCTTTTAAACTATTTAAAAATACAAAGATAAGCAAGGACATACAGTATCTTAATATATAGACAGTCGTCCTCAAAATTATCCATACTCTCCAAGTAAAGAAGGAAAATAATATCAGCTGTCAGTGAAATAAGTTGAAATTGACAAAAGTAATAATTGATGAAAAAATTTATGAACATCATGACATTGATTTTGAATTGTGGTTTAACAGAAATATAAAAAACAAACACACAAAAAATGAAACAAGCAAGATGGGGCTCTTGAACAAAAATTTTATTGAGCAACACTTTGAAGCAATCACTGCACTTAGGTGTTTTCTGTAACATCCAATCAGACTGCTGCACCTGTTGACACGTACAGTATTTTGGTCCACTGTTCATGAGCAAGTTGCCTTAATTTGTCTGGGACGGTTTTGTATGTTTGTTTTGTTTTTTTTTTAGTTATTTTTAAGACCACAACTCAAAACTAATGTTTTACTTTATTGAATTATAATTTTGTAAATTTTTATATATTACTTTTTCAGTTTCTTATTTTTTCAGTTACTATTGTGAATTTAGTCTTTTCTTTAATTAGAGGGTATTTTTTTTTTAAAACAGCTTTATCTCATCAATTTAGGTTCATTTGGATTGATAACTGTTTTATTTATTTTACAATTGGATGTTTCTGTATTTCCTCATTCAGGGAGCCTTTTGGGATCTGGCTAGGGACAACAGATGAAAGCTAACCTCTTGGCTCTGCTCTGTCCCTATCAAATAAACAAATAAGTGAAAATGAAAAATGAATAATTTTGAGGACGGCTGTGTGTATGTGTATACATTTCAGTTGGATTTCTGCTACACTTCAACCATGATTTTATTGTTTGTTTTGTCAAGGTGACAGTGATTGGCGGTTGATGTCGTTTGACTCGTAACAAGTTGGCTCAAACCATGTTGGTATGTTAAGGGTTGTGAAATTGTGCGAAGCAAAGTTTAAATTCTGTTTATGAGCTTCGCTTACATTAATTGAAATCTTTATTACATTAATTTTATTGAGGGATTTTTCTCATTAAATTCTTACAGAGATATTAAAATATTTTACATACCGCCTGAAATGGCTCGAATTATCCCCAGGGGTACTCGTACTCCCACTTGAGACACAGTGCTCTCGTAGATGGTCCAAATAGTGCTTGTAAATTAGCCTGTTATGTTCTCCCTTAAAGCTTCTATAAGGTGTTCTTGAAACAAATAAAATCCATCAGTTAGTGTCGTTAGTGTGCTGCAGACTGACACTAAATCTGATTAAAGACTCAGTAAAAATGATTTATAAATCGGCCTAGAAGAAGCCAATGTGAGGATTACAGCTGCTAATGGTGGAAATGCAGTCACTCTTGGTTTTGTGTGGCTCAGGAGGAGGAGGAGGCTTCGAATAGGATTAACGTATCGCATCACACGGAGCTTCCCAAACAAAAAGAAGCGGCTTGAGGAGATGTGTCGAACAAGTGCAGCATCTTCTCTGCTCCAAATCCTGGCAGGTGAAATCAACTTTGCTGCTGCCATGACTGAGAGTTGCTGTCACACCAATGCGGGCTGCTAAAACCTGCTTTCACACACCCACACACACACACACCAAACACTGCACCAGCTCTCTCTCCTGACCTTGCCTTGCAGTGCGGTACATTTCACCACAAACTCTGGTGCAGGTTGGTGCTCGTTTGTTTGTTTTCTCATAAAGAAATCATGTGTTCCCCATCAAGTTCATGTCTGAATCCTTCAGCAGATTTTCAAAGACTTTTGAACACATTAGGCTCCACAGACACCCATTTTTCTGGGCACTTCAAAGAAGGGGGGGGGGGGGGGGAGAGGGTTGAAGCCAGCAGCAGCAGTGAAAGAGGCTGCTATCAGGCTGCACAGTGGCTCTGGCTCAGCATACTGATTAGTGGGGGAGTTTGTGTTTGTGCATGCATGCATACACTTATTTGATCAGTTTTCTGCAAAGTTTTCCTTTTTTTTAAATGTTTATTTATTTATTTATGACTTGGCCTGTGTGTGCATATGTGTCCTCAGCGTTGTTTACCAGAGTGCACCTCGCTGCGTGTTGTTGTGGTGAACTGCAGGTTTCCCGGTCCAGACTCCACCAGTTCATTAAGCCTGTTGTGATATGAAACGGAGCCAGTGAAGCTGAACACGCTGCACTGCATCCTGTCCTGCAGCTTGCTTCCTAAAACCACCAGTGTTGGAGCGTCTGTCGTGACTCTAAAATGCTACGTTTCGTTTTGTGCATCAACCGAGCTTGTCTTCTCTGGAACCCCGCCCCCACACACCCTTTTTAATGCATTTCCTCTCTTGTTCCATCTCCCTCAGGAAGATGTGGCAGCATCTCCATCCCTGCCATGTCCTCTGCTGTTTGTCCTCTCCTACTCTAACTTCTTCTCTCTTTCTCTCACCCATCCCCCCCCCATTCCACTTCTCATGTCTCACTTTCCTCTCTGTTAGCCCTTCCATCTCTCCTCCTGTTTTCCATGGATGGAGCGACAGTGTCATCCCTGATGGGACTGTGATTGGCTTTGCTGTTGTGTTTGTGTGCATGTTTATTGTGCATAAAGTTTAAATTTAGATGTATAAATTTAAATAATGTAATAAAAAAAAGATATAGATTGAATTTGAATTTCAAAATAATAATACTAATAAAAAAATCATATTTCTAATAATGAATAACATTTTAAATGTCATATTTTCTTATGGGATTTGTAAAGTATTCATTATATATAATATATATATATGATTTTCATTTCATTGTAGCAATGACATGCCCACAATTTTTTATTTTTCTTCCCCGGTGGTAAACAGATATCTTATCAACATACTGTTACGCTCTCCCACTTTCACCCCTCTTTGCCGTCACACACAGATTTACACTCCTCTTTAGTTATTGCTTTAAGTGTGTGGCAGCAGTATACTAAAAAAGTGCTGACGCGTAAAGCTGCCTGAATAGCAGGGCCTTTGAAGCGTATTCAGCAACACTTACATTTTAGACTACTTTTTTTTTTCACCTTAGAAAAGTCTCTCCCCCTGAAGTTGAGCTGAGATGACTTTCATCAGCCAGTTTCTGCTCGGCTGTTTCTGGCTACGTCATTTCTAGCTGCTGATCTAATCTGACTGGAAGACCTGAGCTGGATGATCAGCCTCCTGGTGACCATTTTTGTTGTATACACAAAAGAAATCATAATAAATGTTGCAAAGTCAAGTGTTAATTATCTGACATGGAGATGAAAGCCCTCAGTTTTGGCTTTCTCTTGTACATGCTACTGAAGCCCATTCAGATCATGAACTGGGGGTGTTTTAGAGCTCATGTACTTTATTGAGCTCCTCAAACTGTTTCTCAGCAGGTTTTTTTGGAGAACGTTGTTGCCATGAGGCCATGAACTTGCTCAGCTAGTGTTTAGATTGCTGGTAAATGTCAAACCAGAACAACCAGAACGGTTTTTGTTGTTTTCAGCTTGAGAAAATCCTGTTGAATAAATGAATGTTGTTTATGGTTGTTGAGGCCTTGTTCACATGAAGCCGGATTTTTGTAAAATGTATATCCTTCCTCCGACTAGGAAAAAAAAAAATTGAGCTCACACCACCTCGTTTTTAGAAGAAAAACCCAGTTGCAACTGCAGAGGTGTGTTGTTAAGCACAGGCTCTGAGAAGGTCCGCTCCTTTACCATCAGCCGGGCGATGACCTGGGAGTATCCTTTATCCATGCTGTAATACTTAAATTTATCTAAGTTTGTGTATGACAAAATATTAATATGGATGAAAAAATTAAATTGTAAAAAAGAAGTGAATGTGGACAAGTAGGTGGAGTTTGCTGCTTGAATAGAGGGGAAAGCGTTTGCAGGTATAAAGAGGCTTTAAAGGTACAGTATATAAAAAATCAAAGGTCAATGGCAGAAAAATGTGATGTATAATTTAAAACTCTTTCAACTGATGTGTAATCACTGCACAAGAATAGCTGTTATTTGTTTATTTTCTTAGAATGAGTCATTTATATCTACGTGCTGCGGGTGCACCTACATGGAAGCTGCCATATTTGTTCTACCATTTTGAATACAGTGTCCCTGAGTGGACAAAACAATGTGTGAAGTGAGAACCTCTGAGATTTAAAACTGCAGTACCAGCTTTGTTTAATGGGAGTTAAAGCATCTTTTCTTTCAAATACCCATCTTTACCACTAAATGTCAGTAATTCTTAAATACTGTACCTTTCACAAAACAAATGAAGCTTGGATGTTTGGGAGAAAAGTCAATAAAAAGAATAATGAAAGTCGTCCAAAGGGGTTTTGTGAAACAGGCCCCGGATTTGAGCGCGTCATCTGGCTGATCGTCTGTTTTAAACCAAGTGAAAACTCCACCAACCCGACTCGCATCTTGTTCGCCTGCGGATCCATTGTATAAACAGGTCACACATGTGATGTCAGAGCATATTTTGTTGCAGACAGAGATCTTCCAAATATTAAAACCCTGGTTATTGATGTCCACACACAGTTGCATAAATGGAGATAACTGCAAATCTTCACTTTGGGTGGTGTTTTTAAAAGAATCTGCATTTATGTGGGGATGACGGGTCTAATCTTAGGAAAATATCTTCGTTTTATGAGATACCCTGCTACGTGTGAACAAGGCCTGAAATATAGCTGAAAACATAGACGACAAAGCGGCTATATTGTTAACTTGACTTTATTAGAACTGCAAGTTTTATTTTTCCTCCCTTCTACTCAGACAGGATGTGGTCTGTGTGGGTTTTAGGGTTCAACTCTGTAACTACTTTGTGAGGAACACTGAAAATATGTTTGGAAAACTTCATATCAAAGTGCGTTTGCATATGCAGAGTTTGTAAGTACAAGCGTCTCACTGAGCTCGATCATGGCCGTATATGTTTGCATACAGACTGCGATCAGAGCTCTGTTTTTCCACCAGCCTGCCTCTTTCTTCACCACCTCCTCCTCCTCCTCCTCACTTCTCTCTGCCTCACCACCGGCATTGGGATTCAGCAGAGAGAGTCCAGTGTGTGGACGGGACAGAGAGCGTATTGTTCCAGCTTGCCAACAGGCACACACACAGACGTGTACAAACCGACCACCTCACACTGGGCCGCTGCGGTCCGTCTGGCGTACGTCAGTGACCTCATAGCCAGCTCCTGGTGTGAAACGTTTGTGTGCTCGTCATGTGTGAGATGAAGAATCTGCACAGCTGGAAAGGTCACGCCTCGTTGTGTGCTCCAACTTCAGACTTTTTCTGACATCTCTGTTCCTGGAGATGTTGTATAATGACTGAAATGTCTGGATTTTTATATAAAATCAAGCACCTTAAGGACGCACACCAGTGCTTTAACTTCAAACATTAAAAGGGGGATTAATTTTCATTCGGCAGCATTGAAACAGACATTAATGGTTTTACAAGCAGGAAATTGTCAGACCAGTTTGCATTGCTCCACTATGTAGTTCAACCTGAACTTCTGGTGTCAGATCACTAAATGTAATGGCTGTTTTTTCCTCAAGTAGCTTTAACTCAGTAGAGCTTCACACAACATTTACAGAGCAACAGTAACATCTGCAAGGACACGCAACAAAATGTATTTCAGGTTATTCTGTACAAAATGCAGAAATATGCAGAAGCCTTGAGCACTTTCATTTTATATTTTGAAAGAAACAGAATTTATTGAAGTGTGCAAACATAAAACCATATGAAGTATTTAAAGCAAAACCAGTTTATGCAGTTCTGACAAACCTGGAAGTAATTTGTTTTGAGCATCTTTATTCTCCATCAGTCTGAACCCTGCTAGACGAGCTTTATCCTAATTCCTTTGCGAATTCTCCAAAAGTAGCTATCCAGACTTCTTGAAGGACTTTTCAAACCTTTGCTTGTTTGCTGTTTTTTTTTATTCTATTTTATATATATATATGTGTGTGTGTGTATATATATATATATATATATATATATGTGTGTGTGTGTGTGTGTGTGTGTGTGTGTTTGTGTGTGTGTGTGTGTGTGTGTGTTATATATATATATATATATATATATATATATATATATAAAATTATGCCAAAATGAACCGACACCAGTAATATTTAGGCCCCGTTTCTGGGGAGGATTCATCCCTCTGTCAGAGCTGCTGCCACTGATTTCCAGTCCAGCTCTTGTGCCATTTTGGACACCTTGATCTCTTCTCTAGCGGTGTGAGAAAATATCTATATGCTGAAATATCACATCATATTGTATTGTGATATATCGATATTAAAAGACACTGTATCAATATTTTACTCACAAAATCTCATGAGCTCTTGTTTTATTAGCACCAGTCCAGCATGTAGAAAAGTCCCTGTTTTTTTTCTCCATTTATTAAAAAAAACGAAAAAAGAAAAAATGGATAAAATAAAAAGAGCTTCATATCCCAGAATTCCTTTCAGAGTCATGTGACTACAGTGCAGCTGCTGCTACAGACTGACTTGCTTTGAAGCTGCGTATAATATTTCTGGTTTGTAGTTGTTGGTTTAGTTACCAAGTTGTCAGAAACGTAATTAGCCACATGTTGGCTAATACCTGCTAGTATCTGATAAATGGCAGCAATATTGATGTTTAATGTCCCTTTTAAAACCTAATTTCTTTGATGAAGTGAATTGTCAACTCCACGTTATTTAAGTGAATGAATCACACCAGACGCGCCATCCTTACACATAGCTTGTATAGTTTACTATGCTGTAAACACAATATCACAATATATCGTATTGCTGGTCCTATTTTGTGATGCATTTTGTATCGCCAGATTCTTGCCATTACACAGCCTTATTCTTCTCCCAGTTTCCTTCCTAAATGGGTTCTTGACAGTAACCCTTCCACAGAGATAGTTTCTGACCAGGCTCAGGCCAACAATAGACAGATCATCACTTAACATTGCTTAGTTTTTATTCTCTAGCTCAGTTTCCTAAAATGTGCTTCCTTAATGTAAAAATGCTATTTCTTTTCCCCCTTTTTGTGTTTAGGGGGGAGCTGTCAAACTGGCTTTTTGGTTTTCATACAGATCCAACTACACAATTGGGAACAAAGGAGACGTCTTGTGACAAGCTGCTGGTATTTTAAATCATGTACTGACACACCAATCATCCCTCAGTTTGGACGTCTTTTCTTTTTAAAGCTTGGATGCTTCATTGGGCAGTGCTGACCAACGACTGGACTTTCCCTGAAAATGTTCCTTTTTTCAGTCACAGTGTCCCACATTACATAAATGACTAAAGAAGACACTTGGAGAGCTGAGACCATCAAAGTTGACTCTGGAGGGAGGATGTGCTAGAACGGATCCCCTGGCAACTCCAACCCAATTTAATCCCTCGGTATTTGATCCCTTAATTAGATTTGTTATCAGAAACAAGCTGGTGATATTTGACCAAAGTTAAGAGCCATCTTCAAGGTTTTTAAGCTTAAAAAGAATAGCTTAAAAATGAAGTGTTGGTAGTGTTTATTCAGCTCTACAGACCTGATATTACTATTTACTGTTGTGGTTTGTTTAAAATCTTGCAGGAAAAAATAGTTTTGGGAGTATGATTTCTAAAATGAAAATTCAACAACAACAACTCCAGTAAACAGGTCTTTCCACAGGCCGAGACGGCCTCAGCCAATCAATAAAACAAGCCAAACAAGAGAGCAGAAACAACTGTCATGCAGCACATGCAGCTTGTACTGTTTATTTTTAGCATCCACATTATTTATTTGAACCTGTTAATTGATTTCAAAAATGAAATGCAGGTGAATATAAAGCAGCTTGTTCTGCTGTAATGGAAATCTTGATGTAAATGAGGTGCTCTTATCTCTGCTCTGCTCTGATCTTGCTGCAGAACTGCTCACTGCTGGCATGGCTGAGCTACGAAGGGAAATCAAAAATGAGCAGCGCAGCGTGAAAAAGGCTCCTACGTGCTGGCAAGATGTTAAGATTCTGTAAATGCTGTTTTAGGGTCTGCAGATAGAGGTGTGGGGAACAACTTAGGTCAGCAAAAACAAGTCGGAGTTCAAGCTGCGGCAACAGAAACTGAAAGCTAAAACAAAGTTGTCTCACACTTTCTTCTTTTAAGGGTTTCTTTTTCATCTTTCGTGTGTTTTTCAAATTTATTTCCTGTACCCTCCCACACTCACTTCTCTCCATTCCTGGGGTTGAACTGCTGCCCTCCCTGCCATAAAAAGAGGTGGTGACTCAGCAAAGATTGAGGTGTCCTGATAAATCTCCGAGTCCCGAGTGAAGCAGGCTGTAAACGCCCACCTAAACTTCAGGTCTATTAGTCTTTCTCTGACTAAATAACTGACGGCTTTATTTGCTTATAATTGAAGTTGGTCTTAACAAGTTCTGTATTTCAGGGAAGAGGCGGAAAAGTGTCACGAAGCTTAAATCCTCTCCCATTTTTATTTGTTTTCTCACTTTAACTTATTTTTATTTCAGCCGTGAGAAATGTTGCATTTTTGGTTTAAAAAAAAAAAAAAAGAAAAAGAAACATGACCTCATCTGTTGCAGTCATTATTGGACTTGGTGAATCATGCTATTGTCTACATTTGTCAGCAACTCTTCTGCGTGGGCGTTCCTGTGGGAACTAAACTTGACCTCGGTTCTCCATTTGTCAACACACAGATCTTTTCTGCTTGTTTAATAAAATCTGAATCGGTAAAACATGAGGATACTACTGTAAAACGGTAGACAGATATACCCTCACTGTCACACAAATATCTGTCTTTAGTCATGGAAACATGATCATGAAGTTCAAACTGAGCATCAGCATGAGGAAGAAATGGGATTTAAGGGACTTTGAATCAGTCAGTCACTTCATTTATGAAGCACTTTTTATAAGGTGCTGTACATCCAAGGTAATTAAAAACAAAAGAAAGTAGGGATGCACGATATTATCGGCCACCTATCAGTATCTGCCTATATTGGCCTTAAAACTGAATATTGAACATCGGCAGTGACACGGAATAAATTATCATTTTTCTCCAAACAAACCTGCTCTTTGCAGCCAGAAAGTTGGATTCTAATGTGATCATTCAACAAGATTTGCTTCTATAGATGATGTGGATGATTTCTTTGTAAGAATGTTAATATTTCATCCTTTGTGACAATAGGAGCCTAGCAGGAAGAATTAATAACATAAATATCGTTGGTCTATTCAGCTGCTTTGGACAGCAAAGACAAGCACAGCAGATTAGTGAAAGTAATGATGCAGGGATGTTAACAGTTGCTGCAGTGCTCCAACTTGATGTTCACTGCAGATTTCAAAGCTTTGCATGGCGCACGCTTCCTCACTGACTGTGTTTAATGGGACATGTCAGTGCAGCAGAACCCATTGTTACTTTCTTTTCTGTACATCTGTGCTTTCTGATTCTGCTCCTCCTCCCTTGTAAACTCTTATCTTGTTTAATGTTGTCATATAAATGCATATTGTATTTTCAAGGCACCATATGATGCATAAATATAGATACAAAGAGTTTATGAATATGCTATTTGTTTTGTAGAGTAGGTAACATTGCTTTTCCATTTGAATTAACGTGAGGTTTCTGCAGTGCTGGAGTCAGCAGGATCCTTTTCAGCACCACTTGCAACACTTTTTGTGTGTCACTTAAATACATTCTCGACTTTTGCCGTACCATTCGAACTTGTTAGCATGCTGGAAGAGTTAGGGTTAAAGTAAAGTGCATGGCTTTTTATTCTCCTGTACTACACAGCATAGAGGGTTTGTAGGGAAAAATGAGAATTGTTAAAATGCAGGTACCCTCTACTTCTCATTGTGGATGTTTTTTTTAAAATAAAAGATTATGAAAAATGGGTAAATAGGCGGATTAATAAGTGTACGTACAAATTAATTATATTTAGAGATTATCCTTTTTTTAAAAAACAAAGATTTTTATTGCAAATTCAGGGAAAAATCTTTTTTAGGTAAATCATGTAGGAAATTGTCATTTTATCTAAATCTTTAAACTTAATTTTTATATATGAACTAGAGAATTTACCACCTGCAAGGCATGATAAAGGTCCACTTTTTTAAAGATTCTTATGCAGTGGTGTACTTTTTCTTCATAGTCTGTGATCAAAATATGCAAAATACAAAAGGAGAATGCTGATAAATTGGCCCCTTATTGCACCAATATTTATTTTTTTGCAGATAGATAAAAACTAGAAATTATGATTGTCATTAGTTGTCATTTCAAAGCAACAAACGCATTAAATATCAAGATGACGAGCACTTTTAACTAGGGCTAGACAATATGGCAAAAAAAAGTCTCGATATATATTTTTTCATATATAGATATAAACTGTACAGATGCTCTGTACTGTAAAGAATATATTTTAAAAAATATTGCAATAACGATATCACAGATGATATTGATGGCCACACAGGAAGTAACAGCCGTAGTAAAATCCTTCCTATGTTTGCCCAACATAAGATACCGATACCAGTATCAGAAATGCCTCTGATACTGCTGAAAATGCTGGTATCGGTATCTGTGAGTACTGGAGTTCAGGCATCGATCCGATACCATATCATTTGTTAAAAAAGGACTATATATCCTGATCAGCTCTGTTAGCTCTGACACTGTTCTTCTTTGCTCCTTTTAAACAGTAGCACCGTCTGTAGCCTAAGGTTTTAGAGGGGCAAGGAAGAACTGACCACCTGACACCTGTTAGACGATGCGCCAACTAGTCATCATGTTGAGATGTGACCTCACACTGGATTCTCCCACCGGCAGACAACATTTAATAATAAATGGCTTCAATCTGCTGCATTCATTCATGTTTTACCACCATGATAGTCACATCACAGTCATGCAGGTGGAATATATTTTTTTTTCCTGTAACATAATGGTATCGGTACTCTGTATCAGCTAGAGATGCACGATATAATCGGGCCCCTATTGGTATCGGCCTATATCGGCCACCCCACCGATATTTAACCGATCAGCCCGCTGTTTCTAAAGTTTAAAAATACCAAAAACTTCTTCTCCTTCAAAAACTTCCTTTTTACAGACTTTAAAACTTCTAAAGACAGTTTCTTTTCAGATGTTCTGTGTGAACAGAGTTTATACACGGTCATTTGTGTAAATAACCAAATATCCCCTGTTTCTTTTTTTCCTCTCGCTTTTCAGGGAGAAGAAAATCCAGATGGTTCTAGGATATAACGCACATATCCTATTAGTTTTGTTTGGACAGCTGTCATTAAGTTTGACTTGTTATGCATAACACAAGTTGAGGTATTTTTTATAATTTTGCACAAGGAATGAATATTACACAATTTATTTTTCAGCTTTAATATCTGTATCGATATCTGTCATCGGCCACATGAGTTTCAAATTATCGGCATATCGGATGTCGGCTAAACTTCCAATATTGTGCATCTCTAGTTTCATCTGATATCCACAGCACAAGTATGAGAATCATATCGGAAGGGAAAAAATGGTATCGGAACATCTCTAAATACAGCAAATTAAAGCCTCATCAAATTCTATTTAAATTTCAATTGCTTTTCTAGTTTAGGTAAGGTCATAAGAGGTCACGATATTACATTTTCTACCGATGTCACATATTATACCAGAATTATCACGATACAATATATACAGTATGGAAGACCCCTACTTTAAACTGGGATCCGGTGATACAATATTAGTCCTAAGTAATAAGTAAAACAATAATCCCTGGATGAAGGTTAAACTGGATCTTATTTGGAGGTCAAGCATCAGCGGCTCTGCATCAGCCTTCAGCCACTTCTTTTCAAGCTGTTCTCCTCTTTCATCACTCTTTCACGTCTTTTACAGCCGTCTCTGCGAGTCTTGGGCGTGATTTTTAACCTCCTTTCATCTGCTTCACAGGCACATGGACTCCTTTCAACCCAGTGACTGTGCGCTCCATCATATGTAAGTAACTGCTGATGGTGACATACCCTGCTTACCTAAGTTCCCAAGTTGTTTATTTGTCTCCTCACCATGACAACCAGATTAAGTAGTTTAAGCTACCAGAGCACAAACAAACTTATCTTTTGTGTGGGGAGTGGAAACACACAGCCATCAATAAAAGGAAGAAGAGACGGTGTATGGAAGGAAATGGGAAAACTGGAGACTCTGAATATTGATCTGTAGCAAGAGGTTAAAACTTTCAGCTCTGCAGCGTAGTTTAAAAATGTTTATCAGCGTTGTTGTACTCTACACTGTACACTTTGCTCCCTATTTGTTTTGTGATTTCAAGCTTAAATCCTCATAATTCCTTTGCTTTCCCTCTGCACCATGAGGAGTAAATCCATTGTTTAATGGTCCCACAGCAAGAAGCATATCCTGCGATAACACTCCCTTTGTTGGGAGGTAATTGGATTGAGCCGCATGGGGATGAGGAGTGGAGTGTTGGAGTGTTTTCCTGCTGTGTTATGAAATGGTCTTATGAAGTAGGAGTTAGTCGAGTGCGTATGACCGGCGCTGTCGACCCTGACAGATTTGCAAAGCTTGCTTTTATGTCACTGGGTTTGTCCCAAGCATTATTTCTAATGTTGGGTGTGATCTACGTGACTCTGTGACCCCCGTCTCTCCCTCAGCCATGTTTGACCGGGAAAACAAAGGCGGCGTGAACTTCAACGAGTTTGCCGGGGTGTGGAAGTACATCACAGACTGGCAGAACATCTTCAGGACCTACGACAGGGACAACTCCGGCTTCATCGACAAAAACGAGCTGAAGCAGGCGCTGACCGGATTCGGTGAGCAAAAAAGTATGCTTTTGTATTCAGATTTGATGGCCGTGGTGGAGGGAGGCCCGCGTGGTTTTCTGCAGGACTGTTGTTTCTTGGGGGTCAGCAGATCAGGTTTCCCTCTTTTCAGGAACGCTGAGAATCTGTGGAGCAGCATGCATTTAATAAGGGTATGGATTTCTGTCCCTGTTCTCAGCTCGCCACTTTTGCAGCAATCACATCGATCTTGGAGAGTTTTCTCCGATTTGCAGCACAAATGAAAGACCTGGTGAATAACACAGGAATTTGTCTTTGTGCTACATCAGTGGCAAGTTGAAGTATTCTCTCTCACTTGTTCTCAGACTTGTTCTTTGTTCAGTAAGTACCATTGCACTGTTTATATTCTTCTTCATCTATCATCTACGATGATCAGATCATCATTCACTTGTTGATCCACCTCAGCTGGACCGTGTCTACAGCTCTGCTGGTTTACAAATGTTTTAATCAGAGCCTGTAAACTCACTGTAAGTTACAGGATGGCCTGAAAGTTTAGACACACTCCCATTAAAGAGGGAAAATATCATTTATCAGTAAAATAAGTTGAAAATGACAAAAACAATAATAAACATTTTGACAAAATCATGACATTGATTTTGAATTGTGTCTCAACAGAAATATAAAAAAACAAACAAAAATAAAAAAAAAAAGCAAACAAACATACTTTGAGACAATCACTGCAATCAAGTGTTTTCTGTAACGTCCAATCAGATTTCTGCACCCACTGACAGGTATTTTGATCCACTGTTCATGAGCAAGGTGCTCTCATTTGTCTGGGACAGTTTTGTTTTTTTTGTTTTTAATAATTTTTTTTCAAACCACAATTCAAAATCAGTGTTTTATTTTGCTAAATTATAATTTAGTAAATTTTTATTTTTATTACTACTTTCAGTTTCTTGTTATTTGAAGAACTTTTGTGAATTTTTTGTGAGTTTGTCTAAACTTTCGGCCCATATTGTATATCTCAACACTACTGAGGAAATATTGAAACTTTCACAGTCTTACATGAATATGCTGATGTACACTGATGATGTATTTACGGGTTATATTCTTCTGTTATGGACAGCACATTAGGTTGCCTGATGTATAAATATTTGCCCTGCATTCCCTGATGTTCTGGTTGCTGCCGTGTGCAGGTTATCGTCTCTCAGACCAGTTCTACAGCACCCTGATAGACAAGTTTGACCGTCAGAGGAAGGGACAGGTGGCGTTTGATGACTTCATCCAGTGCTGTATTGTTTTACAGGTAACACTCTATGTGAATTATAACTGTTTTTTATGGCTGCTTCTGTGCAGGCAGAACGTTTTCAGGCTTGAGATTTTCTTGTTGAAATCTCTTTTATTTGTTGGTTAGAAATCTTCATTGGCAAAGCTTCAACAGCGAGTATTTCTACAAGTGAGACAGATTCCTTCGGATGTTTTTGCCATTTCTCCTGACAGAAACATCGAAGCTCAATCATGTTGGACTGCAAGCTGCAGAGCAAAACCTTGTTTTTCCAAAGTTACTTCTGTGTTTTGTGAGCAGTGTCTGTTTACTTGATGCATGAGATGCTGACCTCTCAAAAGCTTTGTGTCCCAGGGGGGCTCTATGTTCTCTGCATCCATGTTTCTGTCCACCTTCACTTATCTCAGAGTGATGCCTCCAGCATCTTGTCCAGGTGTAAAGAGGGTGCTAATGTTTAGTTTTGATGTAAAAACCTGAGCCTCTCAAACATGGTTGCAACTTAAACAGAGCAGGGCTGCATCGTTAGAGGCTGCAAAGAACGTTCATGTTTGTAAGAGCAGGCTCAAACTCACCTTTTTAATTTGACTTTTACTGACGTAGTATTCATCATTGTGCAGACATTTAATTTACTTTTGGAAACTTTTTCATTTTAGGGACATTTTATTGTTTTTGAATATATTTCCTAATAAATGAATGACCCCTAATGAATTCCTAATGAATATCTTATTGGATTATTGGGTTATAGTTTTTTTTTTTTTTTTTTTTTGTGTTTTAAATGTTTTGCATTTTAAATTTATAAAATAAATTTTTTTTTGTAGTTTTTTTTTTTTTTGAATTTTGGTGTTTTTTTTTTAATTTTCATTTAAATTTTTTTTTCTTTTTCTTTTAATTTTTTTTTCTTACGTTTTCTATTTTTTACATGTCATCATTTCTACGTTTTTTAGTGTCCTTCTGAGGGAGCCTTCTGCACAGGGGGTCATGTTGGCAGGGGCGTGGGGGTGCCATCAGTGGTCTTTTGGCTGGTTCCCCTGTCGGTGCCTTGGTCTGGTTGACTCCTTTGAGAGTTTTTCCTCCCTGGATCCTCCATTTTTAGCCACATATTAAACTGAGTGTTGTTGTGTGTGTGTCTGTCTGTACGTGTGGTATGAGGGTTGTGGTGTGGAGATGGGGTGCAGGGTGTAAGGAAGGATGGTGGGTTGATGGCTATTCTTTTACGCTTCTTAAATTGAATTAAATTGAATGAAAGATGCTTATGAATAAAGTTTAGTTGGTTGAGCTCAATAAGATGATGTCAAAACCTTGATTTCCTCCCATCATCTAACCCAGTCTTTCCCAATTTGGGAGTTCCAAGATTATTTTAGGGTGTTGCCACGCATTAATGCTTAAACAACAACGTTAATGCTCACGTCATCTTAAAATCTGAATTTTGCATTATCCTCACAAGACATGCTAATTAGAGCTGCACCGATCCGATACCTGGATCGGGTATCGAATCCGATATTGACTAATTAGCTGTATCAGATATCGGATAAATAAGGCCGATCCAGCATTCTGATCCAGTAATTTCTGTCTTCATTAATATCATAATAAATGTACACTTTATTTGATAATAAATAATATAAATTTCTATCTGTATTAATTTACCTTTTTTTTTTTTTAAACAAGGCTAAATGTTCATGTGAAGCCTGAGTCCTTCACTCACATGGCGAGGTGTACGGTTCATTCATTCAACAGCAGTATCAGATTGGTATCGGCCGATATGTTCAGCCCAGGTATCGTATCGGATTGGATCAGAGGAAACTGGATCAGTGCATCACTAATGCTAATATCGGGCATGCTGGCGCTTTGTTCCAACAGTGAACCAAATCCACTTAAAGCCATTTTATTATTATTATTCATGAAGTTTAAGAAATATTTCAAGCCTTATTTTTTATTATGGGAGCTATTTTAAAAATCTGAATTAGTCCTAAACTCGGCGAGAAAAGCTGCTGCTTCTTCTTTGTTTCAGCTGTTAACATAATCCACTAAATTTATAAAGATTGTGTGACAGATTTCCGGCCTTGTATTTAGAGGAAGGGGTTATTGTGAACACCAACGCATGTTATTTTGAGGGTTGTGGCTGAAAATGTTTGGGAACCACAGATCTAATCTACATGAATGTGTTTGTTTGGATTAAAAACTTGCTAACTGTTGCTGCTTCCTGTCTTTTCCACAGAGGCTGACTGATGTGTTTAGGCGGTACGATACGGACCAGGACGGCTGGATCCAGGTTTCATATGAACAGTATCTTTCCATGGTCTTTAACGTCGTATAGCAAACTTGGATAACCACAGAAGAGCACAACTGGACACAACTGTGCCAAAGTTCCCGAGACCCTCTGGATGTCTGCCATAATGGACACTACAAGATTTTTTTTTAAAGCCTAGTTGGGTTGTTTACTTAAAATTGATGGTATTAAGAAAAGAAAACTCCTTTGCTTGATGTATGTCTAAAAAATCTTGCAGTGTTTTGTTGACAAATCTGATCAGCGTCTGTGTTGGGGGACTCGTTAAGGACACCTCTATCTTTCTTTCTGTCAGTATGTCTGTTAATGTTGGCAACATTTTTAATGTCTTAACTTTAACTGATGAAATAACAAAAGAGATATCTGTTAAAAAAAAAAATGATATAAAATGCATTGTAAATATGATTTAAAATGCATTGCATGCTTTTCAGGGAAATTTAGCCCCACATCGAAGCATGCTTTCCCTTTCTCTTGACTTTTCCTCTTCCCTTTTTTGCTCAAAGCCATGTTTACAAAAACTGTGAAAGCAGGTGCTGCTCTGCTTTGGGATTCACTGACATGCCAGCTTACATGCCATATTTGTACAAACTTATTTTTAACAGCGAATCTTCAAATGTTAGAGCCTAATTTTTGGTAGAGGGTAAGCATAACGCCTTTAGTATGGCTTATTTTCTGTGCATGATGCCTTAAAATGTGTAAAAAAAAAAAGAAGAAAAAGAAACCAACAGAAAAAGAAGAGAAATCTTTTATTAAAAAAGGCAAACTAACATGTTTTTTTTTTTCTCATCATTCAGTTCCTTCACTGAAGTTAAATCACCAGTCCTGTAATAAAACAAAGGTGCTTGAACATGTATAACTTCTTTAAGAAAAAGAAAGAAGTGTTGGCAGCAAATGCAGCTAAACTATGAAGTACAAGAATTATCAAATGACTGCATGATGGGTTTTTAATTGTAAAGCATCAGTGTGGAACCAGCACGATACTGTGTGGCTCCAAATGAGGTAAGTTTGGACCTTTTTATAATGAACACCACATAAGCATTTTGCTTTGGCTATGAATATAAAAAAATATGATTTTGGTTTACTTCATTTATTTTCCCTCTGATCTTTCACTTCTGGTGAGATATTGGGACATTATTTGTAATTATAGTGGAAAAGTAAAATGAAAAACGGTGAATGACATCTGAAAAAAGACAAGGATTACAACCTGCTTTTGTAAGATTTTAGGATCCAAAAGGTTAGAAACCAGATGTTTAAACCCTAATGTGTTGTATCTGAAATAAAAAAAGAAAAATTTCTAAACCCGAAAAGTAAATACAAAGTTTTGTAGAACAACCAACCGTTTGTATGAAAACAATGGAAATATAGTGTGGTATGTGTATTTGTCCAGCACATTTCTTGTACAAGATTTGTGTTTTACATAAAAGGATTACGGCTGGGTGCAGAAGAAGCATTAAAAAGTGCATTAAAGAATATAAAAGTATTGCAAAAATCATATAAATTACTAAGACTGATTAAAATGATTTAAAGCTAGTAACAGTCTAGAGAGGGGATACCACATAGATTTCATGCCTAGGTGCATGAGAAAATGAATATTTTTGACCTGGATTTAATCTCTACCGGCAGTGTGTTCTGTTTATTTGCAGCTTAATAGTTAAGTACTTCTCCATGTTCAGTCCGGACTCAGGTCAGCTAGTCCAGACTAAACATGGAGAAGCAGCATGGAAACCATTGTAAAGATTTAAAACTTGTGTGATGTGTTCAGATCTTAGTCCTGGTTAAAACTTTAACACTGAATAGAAAAACTCGTGTAAAATAACTTCTAAAATTATAGTCAAGGAGCTTGTTTTAGAAAAAGAACAAAGCTGTTCTGAAGGAGAAACAGTGAATGGATTTTACAGGAGAAATGTCGCCCCCTGCTGTTCGTTTCCCATTTTTGCCACTGCAGTGCATCAAGTATGTGCTCCAGAACCTTGTGTCGTTGCTGTAGTTCCCGACGGAAAGTTTTAAAGTGTTGCACCATAGTAGCAAACTTCTTAAGGTAAACCGTTTACTATCTTGCTTCCAAATTAGCTATTTTGTGCTTATATATATATTTTACGCAATAGAGGCAATTGAATTTCCAATTCCTTCCTGAGCTCGAGCCTCTGGGTCCAAACAAGGACGTTAGCAATGGCGCTAAGACATTTTCGGACATTGTCACCCGGTTTTGGGGCTCTTTATCAAGGCAAAACTTTTGGAAAGTACCAAGGAACAACTTCAGTTTCGGCTAAATCCTACAGCGTTTCAACAGGAGATGAGGACGACGTTAAATCAGGTAAAGAGTGTGTCAGGTGTTAGTTTGTAATGACACAGTAATGGCGGTAGGAGGCAGCAGAGGCAGCTAGTGACGCACACCTGCACATTATTTGCAATAAATTACAGGTTACAGCAGCACATCAAAAACAGCTGTATTCACTATTTATAAAACAAGCAAGGGTGATCAAACCTTGACGACCCTGAGGTGCAACAGAAATCACGCACTAAAAAAGAAATATAATGAACAAATAATTTCATGAAACCACATCAACATTAAATGCTAACGTTTTACAAAGCAATATTTGTCATAAAAACACAAAAAGGGTCAAGAGAGATGGATGAAAGAATCCCTTTATTTCAGGAAACAAGAAAACAGCTTTCTGGATTATTTTTTACTTTTTCCTCCTTAACTCAGTCTTTGTTAAATTAGTTACAAGTGAACATTTTTCCTCATTGAGATGTACAGAACTGGGTTCTTCAGGACATTAAAATATTCCAGGGATTGTATGAACAGCACCAAGTATCTCCAGACCCAGTTGAAGCTTTCCAACTATTGGATAACAGATTGTATGCAATACAAGGGTGATACTTTCTTAATAAAGGCTCTTTCTTTCTTTCTTTGAACAACTTCATACTATATATATATATATATATATATATATATATATATATATATATATATATATATATATATATATATATAGTACCCTTAACAGATTTAGGGGGAAAAAACCATTTTATTTCTCTCTTTTTAAAGAGAAACAACATCAAAACATTGAAAACATAACGAAAAACAATGATAAAAAAGACAAAAATGGGGGTATATTTTCTCATTCCCTGTCATCTATATACACCTAAACATACCTCCCATAAGCTTACTCATACATGTATGTTCATACAAATATACACCTGTACACATGCACACATGTATACAGGTGTATATTTGTGTTCATAAAGGCCATTTTTTAACCATTATCTAATATTAAATTGGTGTAATTCAGAACCGTTAGCCATGTCATAGTAAGACAGATGTTCTTCCCTCATTTCAGAGAAGTTACCAATGTAGCTAGTGAGTTGTTAAGCTTAGAAAAATGTTATACCCATGCATTTTAGTTGTTTAGTTTTTTATTTGTGTATTTCCAGCTTTAAAGCTCTTTCCTTAGCTAGTTGTGGATGAGATTCAGATCTTTTCTGCACCTATTCAGGAGTATGTGTTTATACCAGGCGCTGCCTGATGAAAGAACTCCATTGTTTGTTTGTACACTTATTCTACGCTAACAAGGTTGCCTGATCCATTGGCTGATAGTAACAAACAAACACACATAAAATAAATAAATAAAGCACTTGTTATCTTCTTGATGTTTGACTTTGGGGCCGGTGCTGTTGGGGTTGAGCCGCTCTTTCAGATGCGACACCTGGCTGCCGTCGATTGTAAAAACATAAAGTAGTGTTCATGTTTTTGCCTGCTTGTATGCAGTTGTGTTGCTTTAAACTGAAGGAGACCAAGATGCACTGCTGGTATTGATACTATTCCAGAGCAGATCTCCCCCAGAGGAAACTTGCAAACAGCTTGATAGCAACCATTAAGACTATTTGCTTGCTGTGATTGTAAACAATGTCCTTTTCTTTGAGAAAGGCTTTAAATAATTTCACAGCACTTTAGTCTTAAAATAAAACTGAAAGAAACACAACATAGAGGTAGTTAAGAAATGACTCACTCCCTTGGAACTGCACCAGCGGTGTGTAATTATTCGTTTGAGGTGTAGCAGAGTAGAACGTGCACCTGAAACAAATTGCCTTTGCTTTTCTTCCCTCACTGGTTTTGGTTTAAGAGTCTGTTTTTCCACTATTGCACCCAGTAGCTTTGTTTTCCTGGCTCCTCTCTCTTGGATGCAGTTGTCTCTGGGTGTGGTTGACAGTTGGATTCCCTGGGATGAACCTAAACAATGTCAGGTCAACTGCCTGCTGCAACCTCAAGCCACAATCTGTGGTGCACTCACACACTGCGAGAACTGAGGCCCTTCTTTGCCTTTCTTTTATCATATCTAGCCAGATAATTTACATCCAGCCTGCGTTCCACCTCCATCACTCCTCTTTCCTAAAAGCTGCGGCCTGTGTTGGTTTTCATCTCTGCATCTTTTTCATTCTCTGTCATTAGCTGCAGGTCAGAGTGTGGTCTCAGAGCGAATGGGATGCGTGGTTACTGTGGCTATAAACCGTCCAGAGGTACGCAACGCGGTGAACCAGGAGACAGCGAGACGTCTGCTGGAGGAGCTGCAGGCCTTTGACAGCGACCCAGACTTGAACGTGGCTGTCCTGCATGGGAAAGGTAAGAGAATTATAAGAATGGATGGATGAAGGCTAATTTTTATTGTTGTCCAGGGAACCTGCTTTATTTCAGGCAGATGTTTAGTCTGAGGCTGGCTGGAAACATCTATCGGACAACAGGTTGTCTGCAGCAGGCAGTTTGCTCTTTGTCTCTTAGCTTATCTGGAGAATAACATTGTTCCTTCACTTGATAACTCAGAAGTTTAATTAGGTCAACATTTTGAGAAATATGTCTTTTTTAGTTCATTTGCTACTAGGTTTGGAAAACTAAACTCTTTGCATTTATTATTAAGCTTTTTCTGCCCTAAGTGAGCATGTTTAGGCTCTAAAGGTGCTCCATACAGTTCTTTAACGTTATGGTACGCTCCCCTTTATTGGTATTTTTTTTTTATTAAAACCATCTGTTCTCCACTGAACCAGCTACCACATCTTCACCACATGGAAGCTCCTGTCAGCCATCATAACAGCTAAGATAATTATTAGGGACATGGATCAATACGTGACAGAGGCACAGAGGCATCGGTAAAAATATCAGAGGAGCTAAAGACCAGCTGCTGGTTGACAGAACTGTTGCCTGAGACCGCAGAACCAGACACACCGGTGCACTGCCTGGACTGATTACCAGAAAGCCTGTGACCCGGTGGCATATACATGGATCCTGGAATGCCTGAAGCTGCACAAGGTCAACAACACGCAGATTTTTTGTTGCAAACTCAAAGAGGCTGTGGAGGACCACCCTTGAGGCCAACTTCAAGCCAACTGTGCAAGTCTCCATCAAATGTGGTGGAGATGTTCGGTCCCTGATGCTGTTCTGCATAGCTCCCTCAGCCCATTAATCAAGCAGATGTGTTAAAGCACAGTATGTCATACATACTAACCTTTGGTATGTCCTTGATCGTCTTTGCCGCACCAAATATGCTGCTTCAGGTTTTTTTTTTTGAAAGGCCTCATGCATCGTGCATGCAGAGTCGGAGAGTCAGTGTATGTGGATGCATTAGTTATGCATGGGTTGATCAGCATTCAGCGGTTAAAGGGATACAACACCCACAGAATGATGTGCCTTCATGTTCTACTCACCCTAATGCTGAGCAACACTCTGGAGCACTTGTTAATATCTCAAATGCAGCTGGAGATCCGGGGACTTCCGCGCCCTATCGATGGTTAAACTGGCATCCATCTTGCATCCTACCTGTACTGTGATTTACTCCAGTCTTATCTTGACTCTTGTTCTGTCCCTTCCTCTCTTTCTTTTCCTCTCTTCCCTCTGTAATATTTCCTTACGTTTCTTTGCCTAATCTGACATGATGCGCGTTCAAAACACCCGTTGTGTTCATATCTGGTTCATATCTGTTTGCTAGTACGTTGTGCGGTGCGCAACCAATAATCGGCTGCAACATCACGGCCATGTCCTGGATCCAAAAGTTACATAATGCAGTTTCTGAGCTTCCGGACCTGTTGGGCAGTGACAGCTTGAAAATGTGAATAATGAATGCTGGTGTTCCATCAAAAGAGTCAGAAACGCATATTTTTAAGGTCTAAAAGTTACATTGTGGGTCTTAAATAACTTTTGCATAAATAGTGAAATGGGATGAAACGGTCTAATGCAATAATGCGGGTTCCTCGCGTTAAAGACCCACAACGCAACTTCTAATAATAATAATAATAATAATAATAAAACATTTTATTTATAGAGCGCTTTTACAAAAGCTCAAAGACGCTTCCCAGGTATAAAACAACAGCCAGGTAAAATCTACAACAAACATTTGATTAAAATATATTAAAACTACAAATAAAAGGGAAAGACGTAAAATAGGCAGAGAAGAGAGGGCAACAACTGAAAGGTCAACAAAAAGGAGTCCATTAGTCCATTTTTCTTTGTTTATTATTTAGTTTTATGCAGAAAACCAGGCCCCCAAATATAAGCTTTACATAGGTTCTTTGGGGAGACCCATTTCACACACTTACACCTGTAAGAACACACATTCCACACACACACACATACATATGGCGATACAGCGCGTATGCACTTCAAAAACAAATCTTACCAAGTATATTTTTCTAATTTCTAGTCAAAATATCTGATTACACCCAAAATAAGACAAAATTACTTAAAGAGAAACATTTCAGTGAAATATAAGATCTTCTTTTAAGGCCATGCATCTTATTTCAAGAAATCTTATCAATAAAATTTTTCCTTATGCCATTGGCAGAATTTTTTATTTTGTTTGCTTATTACAAGCAAAAAAATTTTTTTTTCTTTTTTAAAAACTTATTTTAAGAGTGGCCAAGATGTTTTTGCTTGTAATAAGCAAAAAAAAAAAAAAAAAAAAAAAATTCTGCAAATGGCATGAGCAATATTTTCTTGATAAGATTTCTTGAAATAAGATGCATTGCCTTAAAAGAAGATCTTACATTTCACTGAAATGTTTCTCTTTAAGTAATTTTGTCTTATTTTGAGTAAGATTAGATGTTTTGACTAAAATTAGATAAATACACTTGGTAAATTTGAGTTTTTGCAGTGTGGTACACACTGTACTTGTTCAGCCATCAACATGAGGACCGTTTTGTGTGTTTAACCAACAAAGTGAGGACATTTTTGCAAAGTGAGGACATTTTGGCCGGTCCTCACAAAAAAAGCCTAAGAAAAACCCATTTTTGAGGGTCAAGATTAGGTTTTAGAGTTTAGGTCATTATTAGGTTTTGGTTAGTGTTAGGGCAAGGGTTAGGTTTAGGCAATCAGTTATGGGTGTTAGAGTTAGGGTAAGGGGCTAGGGAATGCATTAGGGCTGGACGATTATGGATAAAATAATAATCACAATTAAAAAAAAAAAAAAAAAAAAAAAAAAAAAAAAAAAAATTAGAAACAAGTAAATGAATAAAATGATAATAATATATTAAAACAATAATAGCAATAAAAAATGAATACCCTGTCCACATGCATTAGTCATTTTTCAGCGATTACAGTGTTTGTATGAAAAATTAAAATTGAAATCACGATCAAAATGCGATTGATTGTCCAGCCGTAGAATGCATTATGTCTATGAATGTCCTCACTAAGATAGCTGTTCAAGAATGTGTGTATGTGAATAAACCTAAACCTGAAATCTTTGTGTGAGAAACCCTGGTCTCAGTCCAGGAGAGTGTGTAGGAATAAGGGTTAATAGCAGATAGGAGTGGGTAGGAAGAGTTTTTATACCTTACCAGAATACTGAGGAGACCGTGCAGTAAAAACACACACACCTGTGTGGTGGCCTGCACTGTGTCAGCCACCCAAGACCAGAACCATGTCACAATCCTAATGCTTCTAAAAATAATCCTCACACACTGAATGAACTCTTTCCCACAGTGGAAATACTGTCACCAGCTTGGATCAGCCTGTCTGCTGCATGAGTTGCGTTGTGGCCTCAAACTATATACTTTGGAGCTTTAGGGGTTGGAGCCTCTCCACATTATGGCTCTGGATGCCTCTCCTCTCGGTCCTGAACTGAGAACAGTGTGTTACAGAGTAATTTGCTTGCCTTAAATGGGTTAGCAATTAGCAGCGCAGTAGGTAGTTTGAACAAAAGTGGCTCCTCCGCGATTCCCACAATTCCTGTGATGTAAATTTAATCATCCCGGCACACATTCCTGTCAGCAGGTTGTCCTCTGCTGCTCCGGTAAAACAGGGCGACTGACCCTCCGAGGTGATTAGAAGTGTGTCAGTGCTGCGAGATGACGAGCAGAGGGGGTTCTAGTGTGGATGTAATGTTTCTGCGAACATAAGGAATCCATTTTGTTCAAATTAGCACCAACACGATCGCTCTCAGCTCTCATTTTTCAGTGCCAGGTTTTTTTTTTTACTTATGAAATTAAGAGTAATTGCTTTCAGCAGGGTTTGAATTTGCAGTGGAGGCTTTTGGATTCAGATTTATGCGTCTGCTCTTTGGTTGGGTATAACATAGACCCAGCTGTGGCACCGTGGAAGCTCTCCATGTTTATTTACTCACTGGTTGCTTAAAACACAATGTAAAGAGTGTTTGCTTGGCATCACTTGACATGGAAAAGAAAAGGACAAGCAGTCTCTAGCAGCTGACCTTGAGCATGTTGTAAATGTTATTTGATTTAAGGAATTTAGAAAAAAAGATTTTGTGGAAGAAGACGCTACGGTATGGAAAAAAAAGTTGCTTTTTTTGTTTTCATTTAGAAAAAGAACGAAATTCTCTATGAAACTTGCTATGATATACAGTTGTCCTCAAAATTTTTCATTCCCTCCAAATAAAGAAAAGGCTAAATTCACAATAGTAATTCAAATAAAAGGGAACAAAAAAAAAACAACCTAATAATAAATAAAAAATTCACAAAATTATAATTTAGTGAAATTAAATATTGCTTTTGAATTGAAAATAATAATAATAATAATAATAATAATAATAATAATAATAATAATAATAATGAAAAGTAGGGATGCACAATATAATTGGCCCTCTATCAGTATCAGCCCATATCGGCCTTCAAACTGAGTATCGGATATTGGCCACTCCACCGATATTTAACCGATGAGCTCGCTGTTTCTAAAGTCTAAAAAAAACCAACTTCTTTTTCTTCTTCAAAAACTTATTTTTTTACAAGTATGTAGTATCTGTTTTGCCAACGAAATCTTTTGAGAATTCACAAAATATCGTGAGATTTTTTAACAGACTGATGAAATCTCGTGAGATTTTGCAAGTAAAATAGATCGATGCCGCATTTTAAAATATCGATTTGATATCGCCATATGAAAATATTGCAATATTTCCGTGTATCGATATTTTTTCCACCCCTATTTTTCAAAGTGTCGGAAACAGATAACAAAACTGCTATTTGCAATGACTGCTTATTTTTTTCATCTTTCATATCGGTATCGATATCGGCCACATGAGATTTGAAATATCGTTATATAGGATATCGTCCAAAATTGCAGTATTGTGCATCCCTAATAAAAAGTGATAAACAAAACTGTCCCAGACACATTAGGGCACGTTTCTCATGAACAGTGGACCAAAATACCTGCCACAGGTGTAGAAGTTTTATTAAACATTAAAGAAAAACACCTGATTGCAATAATTTCTTTAAAGTTTTGTCCAGCAAAATTTTAGCTTCAGAGTCTCATCATGTTTGTTTATTTTTTGTGTGTTTGTTTTTAATATTGCTTTTGAACCACAATTCAGAGTCAATATCATGATTTTCATAGAATTTTGTTTTATTTTTACTTTTGTCAATTTCAACTTGTGTGTGAATAGTGAATAGTTTTAGGACGACTGTATGTATCCTCTTTTGACTTGACCCCATAGAACAGGAGTGTCCAAAGTCTGTTATAAAAGGCTGCTGTCCTGTAGCCTTTGATGTTTCCTGCTGCAACACACCTGAATCAGATTTATAGGTCAATATGTTTGGGCAGAATTTGACAACAAGCTGTTGTAGAGAATCATTTCATTTGAACCAGGTGTGTTGGATCCGGGAGACATCTAAAACCTGCAGGACTGCGACCCACGAGGATCTGAGCTGGACCGCGTTCTGCTCTGTCTCAGCGAGGCAGTGACATGGAAGATCCGGACCGCCAGTCGGAGGTGTTTCCAGCTGTGACGAGTCCGACTGATCTGAAAACATTTTCCTTCAACTGTGTCAAATTTAAACACGCTCTTGAAAAACGGTGCTTCATAGCGTTTTGACTTAGTGTTTTTTAATAAAAGTCATGGCATTGATTTTGAATTGTGGTTAAACAGAAATATTGAAATAAAAAAAATATAAGAAGTAAACAAGCATGATGGGGCTCCTGAACTAAAATTTTGTTGAAACACTTTGAGGCAATCACTGCAAATAGGTGTTTTCTGTAACATCCAATAAAACCTCTGCACCTTTCGACAAGAATTTTGGTCCAATGAGCTCCAGCATGTCTGGAACAGTTTTGCTTGTTTTTCTTTTTAAAAAAAAATATTCTTTTCAACCAGAATTCAAAAGCAATATTTGATTTCACTACATCATGATTTAGTAAATTTTTATTTATTAATACTTTTCTTTTTAGTTTCTTGTTATTTGAATTACTATTCTGAATTTTGCCATTTCTTTAATAGGGGGTATGAATAATTTTGAGGACGACTTTAGATGAACGAAATGTTCCTTTTTTATTCTTCATCAGTGGCTCTGTATGTTTAGCAGTGATTGCTTGGTTTAAGAGATTTCTATATGTTTTGATATTGAAACTTGTCATGGCTCAAAGAAGTCAACTTTTCAAATAATTAACAGAGAGAAAAAAATTAGTTTTACAACACGTCTTAATATTCAGCTTTATCCTAAAACACCTTTATGAAACCAATTTAGTTCAATTAAATTTAATTTAACTTTTTTGTCATTAAATTTATTAGATTTATTTTATGTCATTATCTTTAATTGAAATCAATTACATTGTCTTTATTCTAGTGAACTTTATTTTATTTGTTTTTTCATTCTATCAATAATATTGGATTTACTATTATTATTATTTATGTATTCATTTCATTTGATTTTTTAATTTTAATTTGAATTCATTGTTAATTGAGTATAAATGAAAGCGCTAAAAATGACTAACATATTTCCTTTGCTTTTGACAGGATTTCTGACTGTATATCAATGCAACACTGTAGAGATGCGCGATATTGGAATTTTGGCTGATATCCGATATTTTAAACTCGTGGCCGATTACTGATATTGATACCAATATTAAAGCTGAGGAAAAAAATTTTCAGTGTATCGATATTTTTTCTCATCTCTAGTCTTTAGACGTTTGAAGTCTGTAAAAAAGAAGTTTTTGAAGAAGAAGATGTAGTTTTGGATTTTTTTTTTTAGACATTAGATACAGCAGGCTGATCGGTTAAATATTGGTTAAATATCGGTGAGGTGGTCCATGTCCGATAATCAATTTTAAGGCCGATATCGGCTGATACTGATGGGGGGCCGATTATATTGTGCATTCCTACAATACTTTTCCCCTGTTTTTCTTATTTCTCATTGCTCACATTAGAAATAAATAGAAAATCTCCAGCTCCTGCTCATTTCCTCTCATCACAGAAAGGATTAGGTTCCTGTTACAGCTCTGTTCCCATAAACACCAGGACTCACGGTTTTTCTGTAATTGCCCTGCATTGACCTGCAGCTGTAATCAAAGTTCACAGTTGATGGGTGTTGCTGGCACATGTGTTCATTACGATCATTTTCATTACTCTTGCATTACAGAGAGAAGAGGATTTTATGAGTCCCTGCCTGAAACTGTGACATAGTTCTTGTTTGCCTCTTGGGCAATGTTGTAATTACCACATGAATCCAGTGGAAGAGGCTGTGGTTGCAGTATTTTTGCTCTTCCATTAATGACAGCACGGTGGATGTGAGTGCACGATCGGTGCCTTTGCATTGAATTTAAGTTCCTCAGAGGAAATAAACATTTCTGTCCCAGCAAGCCAAGAGAAAAAGCTGCTATTCAAAGAGCAGCCCCCTTCTTTTTTTCTTTTTTCACCTTCATCATTTTTCCTTCCTCTCTGACTTTCCAGCTGCCATACTTTGTAATTTTGTGGTCTCTTCCAGGAGGGAATTTCTGCGCTGGTTATGATCTGAAAATGCTGGCCAATCAAAAAGCCCCCCTTAAATTGGAGCAAGATGTCACTAAGGGTCCTGGTCCAATGGTGAGCATTGCTTGGGTTATGATTGTGTATGTGTGTGTGTGTGCTTGTGAGGTTGATATCTACATCCCTATATGATGTTATGGAAAGCTATAGGTTTCCATTGAATTTGAAACCAGAAAATATGAGCAGTAATAATTGTGTATATTTTTGAATATTCAAGAGGACAGGTTGTGGTGAAGTGACGCTCGATCACAGGAATGCCTCAATAACTGCAGATGTGTACGTGTGTTGTACATGAGCAGAACGTCCTGGCTTGCAGAGCTCTCCTGTTACTTGACAAAGAGTCAGAATCATAACAAGAATGATGTACTGTAAGCTATAAAAGCTTCAGCCTCCATAAAATCTGTTTGGATTGCATGTTAAGTCTTTGGGGTTAAGTGGACCTCCTCTGCAGAAAATGATAGCATTTGTACCTCATGCAGAAAACACAGAGCTTCATTTGTTCAGCTGCAGCCAAAACTTGGATCATTTCTTACTCTTTTGTTTGACAGTCTGAGAAATGAATTAGAAAATGAAATCTGGAACATTTTAGTGGATAAAGACAGCAGCATAAAGGAGGTAGATAATATACCGGCTTGGTTTCGAGAATGTTTGTTCCTTGTTTTCACTGTTTATTTCTTGCATTGTGATTGTAAGTCATTTGGCTCGACGTGCAGTGTAAGGGCGCTTGTATGTTTGGATTAACTGATCCAGCCGTTTCCTCCAGGGTCCGTCCCGTTTGCAGCTGTCCAAGCCGCTGATAGCAGCGGTGAGCGGCTTCGCTGTGGCCGGAGGGCTGGAGCTGGCTCTGCTGGCGGATCTGAGGGTGGTGGAGGAGAGCGCCATCATGGGAGTCTTTTGCCGCAGGTTTGGTACGTCTGACACCTCAAGACGGCGTAATACACCATGCGGTTCTGTCATGGACTGCACAGACGGACCAACCAGACAATAATTTGATAACAATTAATAATAGTAATAACAGTTTCTGTGATAATAACCTTCGGGCTCATAAAAGAGGGCAAAGAAACAAAGTCAAGCACTGACCAGCCACATGAGGGAAATGCACACAGCATCTGATCAGACCTTTTATATTGAAAGGGGGGGGGGGTCTACTGAAGTAACGACAACAAACACTAAACTGATCATTACAGTTTTTTGTGTAATCTCTGAGGAAAAGAAATAATCATAACCCTCCTAGTCAAAGAGTACGGAAGAGGATAAGGGCCAATGAAGGAAAAAAAAAAAAAAAAAATTGAGAAAAAAGTCTGAATTCTGACTTTAATCTCACAATTCTGACTTTTTCCAGAGCATAAAAAAAAATCTGGATTTTTTTTTTTTGTTCAATTTCCAAAAAAGTCAGAATTCTGCCTTTTTTCCAGAACATTAAGTTAAAAAAAGAAAAAAAATCATGATTTTTTTCCCCGAATTTCTGAAAAAGTCATAGAAGAGAAAAAAGAAATGAAAAAAAAAAAAACACTACAAAAAAACTTAAACTATTCTACAGTATTAGGCATCATCCTCACTAAGCAGACTGCTGGGACTCAGCTACCTCAGCAGCAGTCCCCCAGGGACTCGCAACACAAAATGAAATATATTAACTTATACAAATAAATTATTTTGCTGTAACAAAAGTGACTCTGTGTTTTATCAAAATGAGCTAATCTGGTACTAACAAGGCGAACCTAGTAAAGAGGTCGATAAGTGAACAGTATATCTGACAACACTTCAGTTAGAAATATTGAAATATTATTCAGAAACTTTAAAACTCTTTATAAAGCTACAAACCTGGTGCTGGTTATCAACGCAAATTTAATATATCGTTTGAAAATACACTTTAATAACAAGTTAACCATTTTCCCAATTTCTGACTGGTCAGGCTGTGACTGGTGAGGCTGGTCAAACTCTGCCAGCATTTAATATCAGCTCTGCTGAAATTCTAAATCTGTCTGTTTAATTTTTATGCAGCATTAATAACTTATCAGTAAACATGTAAAGAGTTAATCAGAAAAAAATGAAGAAAAACTATAAAATATTTCCTCTGTCTTTTTTCAGGGTGAGTTTCTGGAGTTTATGTGTCATATTAGACAAATCGGTGAAAATAAAGATGCTTGAGTATTAGATTATATTTTCAGTTTCAGTGCCTTTTGCTCCTGCGTATCCGCGTTTCCTCTAAAAACAGGCGGTCAGTTCCTGCCATGCAGTCTACAGCCAGCAGGCTTTCAGATCCAGAATTTCCTCTTCTGAATTACCCACATCCTTTCCTTAGAAAAAAGCCTCCTACAAACAGAAGTTTAAACCCTTAGTGCACATTTTTCAGGTTGTCCCACGACAGAAAGACTTTTCTTCTTGATTGAAACTCTCAAAGTTAGGTTTCACTTTCAGTTTTTGGCTGTTTTCTGCTGCTCTAGTTCCAGGCCATGTGGCTTCCAGAATATTTTAAACCTTTGGGAGTTCTTACAAAACTTACTTTTTTACTGTTGAGCCTGATATTGTCATACAGGTGCAACATAGCAGGTGACATCACAAGAAATACTTTAAATAAGCTGGATTTCAGGGGGATTTTAAAGGTGATTGGATGTTGCAGTAAAGTTGCAGAATTTCAGGCAGAAACAAAGTAAACTAAAGTTTAACGTAAACATCAGAGCAGCTCCTGTGGTTCTTCACTACATGCTTTTGTGGTGCTTTTTTCTTTATGCTACCCCTTGAGTTATTTTTTGATTCACTGTTTTGCAATTGATGTATACACACTTACACTTTATGAGGTACCTTGCTAGCTCCAGGTTGGACCTCCTTTTTTTGCCTCAGAAATTGCCTTAGTTCTTGGTGTCATAGTTTCAACAAGATGCTGGAAACTGTCCTCAGAGATTTTCTTCATATTGACATGATAGCGCAGATTTGTTGGCTGCACATCCACGATGAGACTCTCGTTCCACCACATCTTGGGTTTGTTCTACTGGATTAATATCTGGTGGCTGTGGAGGCCATTGGAGTACAGTGAAGTCATTGTGATGTTCTAGAAAGCAGCTGGAGATGATCTGAGTTTTGTGACATGTTTCATTATCCTGCTGGAAGTAGCATCAGAAGATGCTGCACTGTAGCATGCATGATGGTCAGTTGGTTCTAAGAAGGGGTGTAAATCACAGGTTTGATCACGATACAATATTATATTGATGCAGTGGATATCAATTTGATGTTTGTCTGTCGCTAATATAAAACAATATTTGAAGTAATAAACAAGGTTATTGTTTTTTTTTAACATAACTGCAAGCTTCTACTTACTTGAAAGTGCATTTGCAGTACAATCTCCCCTGGGTCATATCTATCCAATGCACAAATATAAACATGTACAGTAATTTTTTAAAATAACATTGTGTCAGAGGAACATCAAAATAAAGCCATTTTCAAAATAAAAGTGGGTTTGATATAGATTTTTGGCCGATTATGGGACTTTGGATCGATTTACGATCGATACACCAATCTATATCGATTTATCGTTACACCCCTAGTACTTAGGGGTGCCAATAAACAAATCTCACACAACACCATTACACCAGCAGCCTGAACAGTTAACACATGGTAATATGGGCTGTCCAATTCCGGGCCTGGGGGCCAAAGTTGGCCCACAAGCTATTATTTTTGGCCCACTGCCAATTTTCACTCTTTTCAAAATTGAGATTTTCTGAGCAATGTGAAAAGTATGAAAAGATATTTATTATTAGTATTCTGGAATGCGCTGCTAGGTAGCTGCAATTTGTGAAAGCTCTCCCTTAACTTTTGTGTTTTTTTTCTAATATAGTTGTCTTTTTTTTATCGACATTATTCGTCAGATTAGGTTTTTCTTGGAGGATTTTTTTTATGCTGGTTTCAACGGTGTGCAATTCGGGAGATTTTTCCTCGTATATTGGCTTTTTTCACTGCTTGTTATGATGTGTATCCATAGCAACGGAAAAATTGTTTACCACCGTGATCAACTGTTAAAACTCTCCCAAATCAAGATTTTCAGCGAAATAACACGTCAAATCCCAGTGGAGTTAAGGAGAAAGACAAGAGGATGCAGGGCAGGGGTAAGGCAGAGAGAAAAACGGTGGAGATTTAAACCGTTTCTTCCAACTGTTGTGATGGGTAACGTGAGATCGCTAGCTAACAAGATGGATGAGCTCGAAGTGCTAACAAGGTCTCAGAAAGAGTACAGAGAATGCAGTATCATGTGTTTCACCGAGACTTGGCTGCATGAACACATCCCGGACTGTAATGCGTCTGTACACGGCTTCAAGACGGTCCGTGCAGACCGAAATATACAGCTCAGCGGGAAGCGGAAGGGAGGCGGAATTGCAGTGCTGGTCAGTCAGCGCTGGTGTCATCCAGGACACGTCACTGTCAAGGAGAAGATCTGCACAAGAGACATTGAACTGTTAGCTGTGAGTTTCCGTCCATATTATTTACCCAGAGAGTTTGCCTGTGTTATTCTGGTAGCGGTTTATATAATACCAGGTACCGCACCAGAGACAGCCTGTGATGTCATCAGCTCCGTCGTGGCTAAACTACAAACACAGCATCCAAACTCATTCATAGCGATCTCTGGAGACTTCAACAACGTCTCCCTCTCTGCTACGTTGCCAACTTTCCAGCAGTTTGTCAGCTGCTCCACCAGAGAAAATAAGATGTTGGACTTATTTTATGCAAATACAAAGAATGCATACAGCTCCTCTGCCCTGCCTCCTCTAGGAAGATCTGATCATAATCTGGTTCTTCTCACCTCCACCTACAAGCCCATCGTTCAGCAGCAACCAGTCATTAGGAGGACAATTAAAACCTGGTCTACTGAGGCTGAAGATGCTCTGAGAGGGTGCTTTGAGGCCACAGACTGGAATGTCCTCTGTGAACCTCATGGAGATGACATCAACACCATGACTGAGTGTGTGACAGATTACATAAACTTCTGTGTGGACAGCATCGTTCCAACAAGAACAGTGAGGTGCTTCCCCAATAACAAACCCTGGATCACCAGTGACCTGAAAAAGCTGCTGAACATCAAAAGAAAGCTTTCAGGGATGGAGACAGGGAGTTACTGAAGACCACACAAAAACAACTGAAAACACAGACTAAGAAGTGCAAGGAGGACTACAGGAAGAAGTTGGAGAGCAGCTCCAGCAGAACAACGTGAGGGATGTATGGTCGGGTATGAAGAAAATCACTGGCTTCAAGCTAAAGGGGGACCAGACTGACGGAGGTCTGGACAGAGCTAACGAACTGAACATGTTCTTCAATAGGTTCAGTTCCCCCCCTGCCGACAACCCAACATTCCACACACCCTCCATGAGCTCACAGCTTTCCTGTCCCACCTCCACTCTGTCACCCTGCACCTCAGTCATGGACCTGAACACAGCCTCATCTCCCTCCACATCAGGACATCCTGAGACCTCTTTTGCCTCCACCTCCAGCCTGACTGTCTCCTGTGACCAGGTCAAGAAACAACTAGAAAAACTGAACCGGAACAAGGCTGCAGGTCCAGATGGTGTCAGTCCCAGAGTTCTCAAGACCTGCTCAGAACAACTATGTCCGGTTCTCCAGCACCTTTTTAACACCAGCCTGAGACAGAACAGAGTTCCTGTGCTGTGGAAAACATCCTGTCTTGTTCCAGTCCCTAAAAAACCACAACCAGCTGAACCAAATGACTACAGACCAGTTGCTTTGACATCTCACATCATGAAAGTCCTGGAGAGACTCTTACTGGCTCACCTCAACAAGCAAGTGAACACCTTTCAGGACCCATTACAGTTCGCATATCGTAATGGGCTTGGGGTTGAAGACGCCATCATCTTCTTGCTTCAGAGAGCCCACTCTCATCTGGACCAGTCAGGCAGCACTTTGAGGGTCATGTTCTTTGATTTTTCAAGTGCATTTAATACTATTCAGCCTGCTTTGCTATGTGAGAAGCTCCATAACTTCCAGGTGGATCCCTCCACAACCACCTGGATTTACGACTACCTCACAAACAGACCACAGTTTGTGAGACTGAAAGGTTGTGTGTCTGAGATGGTGGTCAGCAGCACTGGAGCACCACAAGGGACTGTACTCTCACCATTCCTCTTTACACTGTACACCTCAGACTTCCAGTACAACTCTGAGTCCTGTCATCTGCAGAAATATTCTGATGACTCTGCTGTTGTGGGGTGTATTAGTGATGGACAAGAAGCCGAATACAGGGAACTTGTCAATCAGTTTGTGAAATGGTGCAGTAACAATCAGCTCATCTTAAATACCAGCAAGACTAAAGAGATGATTGTTGACTTCAGGAGGAGCAAGAATAAGCAGCATAGTCCTGTCTACATCCTGGAAGAGGAGGTGGAGGTGGTAGAGAACTACAAATACCTTGGAGTTCAGCTGGACAACAGACTTGATTGGAAATGCAACTGTGACTACATCTACAAGAAAGGTATGAGCAGACTCTTCTTCTTAAGGAAGCTAAAATCATTTAATGTCTGCAAAAAGATGTTGCATATCTTCTATAAGTCTGTGGTAGAAAGTGCAATTAGCTTTGCAGCCATCTGCTGGGGCAGCAGCATCAGAACCAGAGACTTGAAGAAACTAAACAAGCTGATCAAGAAAGCTGGTTCTGTGCTGGGGATAACTCTGGAGCCGCTGGAGCTGATCGTTCAAAAAGAATGCTTCACAAGCTGATGAAGATAATGGAGGACACTTCCCATCCTCTCCACAACACGGTGAAGAATCAACAGAGTGTGTTCAGTGGGAGGCTGCGTCAAGTTCGCTGTAGGACGGAGAGATACAGGAATTCATTCCTGCCAGCAACCATCACCCTAAAGAACAAGACTAACTGACTTTTTGTTTATTTAAAAAAAAAAAAAAAAAAAAGTGAGCTTTTACAATACTGAATTTCCCTTCGGGGATGAATAAAGTATTTTTCATTTCATTTCATTTCATTTCATTTCATTTCATTTCATTCATTTCATTGTTGCAATTCCCCTGCTGACCACAAATGACCATTGCATTGCAATGGTCATGGAAGCGCTGGTTTTCTTCTGTCAGCTCAAATCTGGAAGGCCCATGATCATAGAATAACCAAAGGAAGTTTAAAAGTAGTCTGGAACGTGCATACTTTTTCACAGAAACTGATTTGAAAGCAGTACGCCTAATATTCAAGCAGAAAGTCGCTGTTTCAAAGGAGTATAATCTTTTTCTGTATATTTTTGGTGTCGTGGAGGTTTGAATATATGGTAATAAATGTTTTTGAAGGGCCATCTAGATATTCAGTACTTTCAGGCTATAAAAAAAATAGGGTTATTCATTTTCCACATTACTTTGTATGAGGCTGTATTTGGGCAATTATGCTATAGGCTAAGCATATAGAGTTTTAGGGGTGGGAAAAAATATCGATACACTGAAATATCTCGATATTTTCATATGCTGATATCATATTGGTATGTAAAAATGTGGTATCTATTTTTCTAATGAAATCTTGCGAGATTTCGTCGTTTTTACAAAATCTTGCGTGTTTTTGTGAACTGTCGCAAGATTTTGTTGGTAAAATAGCTCAATATTACGTTTTTAAATATCACTATGGTATCAGCATTTGAAAATATGAAAATGATTTCGTCGTTACGAAATCTCGTGGGTTTTCGCGAAATCTCGTGAGATTTTGTTGGTAAAATAGCTCTATCTATTTTATTGTAGAACAATAAACATCAATATGATATCAGCATATGAAAATATCACGACATTTCATTGTATGAATATTTTTTCCCAGCCCTATTGAATTTCATACTCTGCAAACCTGAATTTTTAGTTTTGGCCCACGACCGTCCACTCCAAGTTACTTTTGGCCCTCCAGTGTAAAGAATTTGGACACCTGTGGTCGATACATTCATGTTTACACTGAGCCTAGCATCTGAATGTGGAGCTGAAGTGGAGACTCAGAAGACTCGGCAACAATTTTCCATCTTCTATTGTCTAGTTTTGGTGAGTGTGTGTGAATTGTGGCCTCAGTTTCCTGTACTTAGCTGACAGGAGTGGCAAAGCTCCTTAAATCCTCTTTAGTCTCCATTAGGGATGGGCGATATTTTATCGTGTGCGATATATCGTCAAAGGAATTCCCCACAATAACAATTTGAATTTATCGTTTTTATCGTGAGATGACAGTTTATCAGGTTGTGTTTGCAGTTTCTCTACTTTGTTTTTTTTTAAATAAGCCCAGTTAGTTTTGCTGTTTGCATCGTTTGCATAAATGTGGAATTGGTACTCTTATTTCAGACTTGTTTGCTTGGTGTCACGACAGTTTTGCAGTACAGGTGCAATACTTGAATGTAATTGATATAGTTTAGTGGCTTCTAGTATTTTGTAGGGGCTTCAAGACTGAATTTAGTGACAGATTTATAATACAAAATATTTTGCTGATAGTTTTTATCGTCACTTATCGTTACCGTGATAAATTAGAGAAGTTATCGTGATACATTTTTTGGTCCATATCGCCCATCCCTAGTCTCCATTGATGCAAGTTATCTTGACCATGGCTTCATGTCTAAATGCATTGAATTGCTGCCATGTGATTGGCTGATTAGCTGTTTTTGCTGACATGTAACTGACCAGATGTAATTTGGAAAGTAGCCTGTGAGTGTATTCTTTACAAAGTACTAAAAGTTTTAGAAATGAGACAAATATTTGTCGATTTTCCCTTTTAACTTTGCTAACTTTAATACTACCAGAGGCGTTGCTCCACAGCAGATGTTGGAGATCAGTACAGTTCTGATCATTTGTGTATTACTGGGATGCATTTTAACATTATTATTCTGCCCTGTTTTTTTCATCATGCTGCTCCTGTGTTTTTGCTCAGTTAATTATAGAAAAGAAACCCTTATTTTCTTTGCATCAAAGCATGCATCATCTGTCTCTTAATACCAGGAAGTTGACTGTGTTTCTATTTTTCAGCTTTGTTACTATGTTCTGTGTTATCACCCAGCCTCCTCTTGTTTATGCACACGGATGGAGTCGTAGCGCGATAACACTGGTGACCGTGACCTTTTGGCATCATGGCCAGAGTCTGCTGGGCAGTCTTGATAAGTAGAAGAGGAAACAACCAACTGCCAGGTTTCCACTACAGGGCCAAACATGGCTTACATATTATTTATGTCACACGAGTTCCTCATAAACAACATTTTCCTTTTTTGGCGTCTTGCAGCGGGGTTTGCCCGCTGACTCGGCTATACTTTTAAAATATGAAGCAGTACTTTAGATCCTCTCCTGTAAACACTTTAAGCTGATCTTGATCCCAGAAAGCCGTGGTCCCCTTCACTCTGTAAAACTGGCCTGTGTTGAACTGTTGCAGCATCTCTCTCTCTTAAACCATGCTGCTGAAGGACTTAAAATACAACCATGGTGTTTATAAATATAGTTTTGTACTATAATTTACTGGCAGTACTAGATTTAGAGGGTAAACATGCAGGGATTATCATGTGAGGCCTGTAATTTCACATCCTGGCAGTGCCCTTGTCTTTCTGTGAGACTGTATGTCTTCACAGTCTGGCGACTTTACGCTTTAAATCATCAGACCTCGTGTTTGTTTTGAATTATTTTTTTAATAGTTAAACATTTTAATATAGTTCTTTTTATGTCATTGTAAAGCTCTGCATTGTTTTTTCCTCATTATTACAACCTGAGCTGAAAATTAAGCATCATAGTTAATTATATAGTTTTGATTTAATTGATAGTTAGAGGAACACTACCTTTTTAATTCACCATGTTGAGAGAAAAAGGGGAGACAAAGCTTCACTAAAATTTTTAAAGTTCTGTTTCTTTTTCTTTTCTTTTCTTACTTTACTATTTTTAAACATGAACTGTAAATACTCCCCGTCTTTCCTTCATAATTGAGTCAGATACTTTTCTTTATTTATTCATATATCGAATGTGTTCGAGAGGTTATTTAATAGTAATAATAATGATGAAATCCAAATCTAATGAGCTAGGATCTGAAAAAGAGAAGCGAAGGATGGGTGATACAGAAATTTTTCATGTCGATACAATACCAGCAGTTTATGGTACTTTTTTCATTGATACCAAAACCGATACCGACACTTTTGATACAGAAGCTAGAATCTGGCTGCTTTCACGTAATTTAATTTCTAAAACTCTCAGATGTGGAAACAAATGCATATTTGTATCTGTACAGTGGTATTGGAATACTAAAAAAAGTATTGATTCTGATATTTTGTCTGGCTGGTATCTAAGTATTGACTCCAGGGTATCGATATGCCCATCCTGAAGCTTCACAGCCTCATGACACTTTAGTTTGAAATGCTTAGTTTCATGAAGTTCAGTGAAGTTTCGCCCTAAAAATGTTTTTTTCTACTGACAACATTAAAGATAAACGGTTTTCTAAACCTCATGATTGTTCATAATAAGTTCAATAACTATCAATGTCTATGTAAAATGATTTAAAAGAAAATTCTTAAACTGGATTAAAATGAGCTGCATACAGCGATGCTGGAAACAATGAGGTGCACCTGAACTTTTTGCTGGTGCACCCAAGTTACAAAGTTAAGCGCACCGGTGCAACCAGTGCTGAAAGTTAGTCTGGAGCCCTGACTTTAAAAAGTAGGGGTGGGAAAAAATATCAATACACCTAAATATCTTTTCATATGCCGATATCAAATCGATATTTAAAAACGTGGCATAACGTGACTGTTATGTAGCAATCTTTAAACCTTAATTGCTGTCTGAGGTAGGACGAAAACATTCATCATATGTACCTGAACACAAAGCCCCACTTTAAAGTATTTGATGTGAAGATTTTACTAAAGTAGAGAAACATTCTTACCATCATTATTTACTTGCTATTAACCTTCAGGTTGTCTTTATTCTGGAAATGAACAAGAAGCCTTATAATGCCGCCATCGTATTCTCAGCACATCTCCCGAGTTGAATGAAGTAAAATCATTTTAGTCTTCGCTTAACATCTGCACTTAAACCTCTTCCATCAGCTCAAAAGTATGTGTGGAAGGCGGTAAGAGTCGTAGCTGTGGTTTTTGCACATTAAGTTGCACATTTCCTCCCAGTAATTAATCCTCAGACTTTTCATTGCCTCACATTTTCAGGGCTTGTTTGTCAACACATTTGAGTTGTTTCCTCCAGCTGTGGTTTTTAATTCAGATGTTCATTTAGCAGAGTGATTATTACTTTGACTGTTGTTTCAATGTTTCATAAGCATTTTCTTCATAGTTTAATGCTACTCAGACACCATTTTCTCCCTTTTCAAGCTTATATTTGTTGGAGTCAATGTAAGGATTTAAGGGAATTATGGAAGGATTAATGGGAACGGACAAGTAGACAACTTCGCATGTATATAGCTTTAAACAATTGAAAACCAAACTTCGCTTGCCTTGTACATCAAACATACTGCTATTCTGTGGGACACACGGTTTATTTAAAGATCCGGCATCTCTCAGCCATTATTTCCTTTTAATGGTTGAATTCTGTAACCGATTTTTGGGCCGGGCACAGATGGCAGCAGCCCGAGGGAATCCCTGGTTGCTTTGGAGCTGAAAACCTCTCAGAGGCATGCCGTGCTGCTCTGATGTGGGCCACCGGCCACCACAAGGATCTGACAGTTTTCTGGCATGTGATTGGCTTGCCAAAACCTGTGGCTTCCTGTCTGAGGCCCCTCTGCCCTTCCACGGAGGAAATGAGAGGGAGGAGACGGTTGCGTCACAGGAATCTGGTATTAGTGTCAGCTGCTCTTTGAATTTTCAAAGACCTGAATGAAAAACCCCTTTATTCCCCAACGTTAAACTGGAGAAAGAAAAGCCTGAAATAAAATAGAGCTGGCACCGAAAGATGGAACTTAAAATACGACTAATATTTCATTGAAGAAGCTAAATCAGGCGTGGAGGATGTTCAGTGTTATGCTTCTGATATTACACCGTGAAATTCAGACCCTTCCAACAAACACAGCTACTAACCAGCAGCATCCTGCGGTCAGTTCCTCTTACTCCCCTTCTTCATGTCTCTGCAGCTAAATAATAGGATGAAGAGTAAAAGAGACGGCAACAAATCTTTAAGTTGAACCGCAGTCCAAAAGCTGACATGGAACCAGCCAATCCAAACACCTGCTGAGTGAGTTTGAACCTGAGCGACATAGCCCACCAGTTACATCATCTTACTTCAAACTGTTGTTTTTTTGTTTTTTTTATCCATGAAGAATGAATGAACAGAGCAGTTGCTGCTGAAATGGAAAAACAAGCAATGTTGCAAGTGAATTATTTATGAGTGATTACAAATCACATGAGAAACAGTTGCTTCCTGATAAAATCCGATCATGTTGAAACTAGGGATGTACGACATTGGAATTTTGGCCAATATCCGATATGCCGATATTTTTAAACTCATGTGGCCAATAATAGATATCGATACCGATATTAACGCTGAAAAAAATAAGCAGTCATTGCAAATAGCAGTTTTGTTATCCGTTTCCGACACTTTGAAAAATATGGGTGGGAAAAAATATCGATACACTGAAATATCGCGATGTTTTCATATGCCGATATCAAAACGATATTTAAAAACGCGGTATCAATCTATTTTACTTACAAAATCTTGTGAGATTTCATTGTTCTGTTTAGGGATGTAATGATTACCGATAAAATGGTTTATCGTGATAAAATTCCCAACGATTAGTAATACCGTTTCAAATTTTAATTATCGTGAAAACGGTGAATGATTTCTGCACTTTGAAAAACTCACCATGATGCTGCTCATTTGGTGGAAGAGCAGCAGCAGTCCCAGTTTGCATTGTTTAATTTATGAAAACACCATGGAAAGCAACAAAGGCACCCACGTGGACAGTACTCTGGAGATTCCCCCCTTTAAAAAGGACAAAGTAGACATGTCGACCCATTTTGGATGTTTTTAAAGATGCTGGTGGGGTATTTCTATAATACCGCGATTATAATGATAACTGTGATCATTTTGGTCGCAATAATTGTGATATCAAATTTTCATATCATTACATCCCTAGTTCTGTTACAAGCTCTCACGGTATTTCATGAATTCTCGCAAAATTTCGTTAGTAAAATAGATCCACTGTGTTTTTTAAATGTCAATATGATATCAGCATATGAAAATACCGCGAAGTTTTGTGAATTCTCGCAAGATTTCGTAACAAAATAATGAAATATCGCAAGATTTTGTTAGTAAAATAGATGGATACCGCATTTTTAAATGTCAATATGATATCAGCATCTGAAAATATTGTGAAATTTTGTGAATTCTTGCGAGATTTTGTAACAGAATAATGAAAAATTGCGAGATTTCGTTAGTAAAATAGATGGATACCACATTTTTAAAATGTCAATATATCAGCTTATAAAAAATATCGTGATATTTCAGTGTATCAGTATTTTTTCCCACCCCCAGTTTTTAGAAGTTTTAAAGTCTGTAAAAAAAGAAGTATTTGAAGAAGTAGTTTTTGATTTTTTTGTGGACTGTAGAAACAGCGGGCTGATCATTTAAATATCAGTGGGGTGGCCGATGTCCAATATTTAGTTTTAAGGTCGATATAGGGGGCCGATTATATGGTGCATCCCTAGTTGAAACATTTGTGTGATATTGGATGTTTTATGAGCTCCTACACCTTCATTTTCATGGTTCAAGGCCTCATTTTCAGCCTTGGTGGTCCCGTATAATTGCACTCTGTAAAGCAAAGAATACCTTCATATTAAATTAGGGGCTAAAGACATGAACTCCAGTTAACTATGTGGCACTCTTCTCTGACCCAGCCCAACTGGAGTGTTTTCCCCAAATTCCCAGTGAGCTTTTCAAAGCAAGCTTCCGATTGAAGGTCTGATCTTTTGCCTCTGTCCATGTAGTCTGGAGTTATCCGGAAACTGTTAATCCACATCAAACTTAATCGCATTACCCTCATGGGAGGCCATTGTAGTGGGTTTAGCTTTGATGTGGTGAGGATGCCAGCAGCACCAGGAGCAAACAGGAATACCCGAGTGTGTCATGTTTCACAGTGTTCTTGGGTTATGAGTAACTGAGGACCGGAGGATGTGTGGTCACGTCTCCTCCTGTGGGACTGAAGTCATGATAACGTTTTGATAAAGGGAGAATATCTTCTTTAAGATCTTAAGATTTATGCATCACTACATAATTAAAGACTATGTTCCCTCTCAGGTGTTAGAATTAGACAATAAACTTTAAAAATATCATTATTTCTAAAAATAACTTAGCCAATATGTAGAAGTAGTTATTTAACAGCATCTACAAGTACCTTTAGCAGTAGAAACATACATAGTTTTATTAGAGATTCACCAATCCTATACCTGGATTGGATATTGGCTCTTATGTTGACTAATTAGCTGAATGTTGATGAATTGATAGTGTTTCTTCATTTCATTGAAGTTTGCAGTGTTTGTTTATCCCTCTACGGCCCTAGAATCAGGCTGAGATCTGACCTAGATCATCTGCTGCTGTAGCTGCACTTAAATGGAGCCTTTATATCCGATTGCACGTCCAATCAGAATAAAAATCTGTCATAAAACACTCAGATTATCTGATCGGCCTCAATCGGAAAGAATTTTTTTTATCCAATTGAGAGGCGGGGTTTAAATCACAAGGTGAAAAAACATGTTTACCCCATCTTTAACTTCTTTTAATTTAGTATGGATTAAAAGAAGCTGACATGTTTACATGGATGCTCGATGAAGCGATCCGATCAGGTATATTTACATGAAATATTCAAAATGATGATGAAGGAAAAAAATGTTACGATCATTTTGAATATTTCATGTAAATATACCTGATCGGATCGCTTCATCAAGCATCCATGTAAACATGTCAGCTGGAATCTCTGATCAGATTGATTTCAGTTGCATGGATGAAATATTTGTCTATGTAAACGTAGCTTGTGTTTGGAATCATTGTTCCGTTTCATGACGCAATTTCAGCCAAGCTTTAGCTGTTGGACGGACGGTCTCACATTTGACTTTACAACACGTCGGGCAACAGAAGAGTTCATGGTCCACTCAATGATTGTAATGTTTTCAGGTCCTATGGCTGCAAAATAAGCCAGACATCAACCATCCACCTCTGACTTGACAGTTTGTATGAGGTGTTTGGACTAATAATAATCTATTTGATTTTCTCCAAGCGTTTCACTGAGGCCACATCTCCAATATGATCTGGTCTTCTAAAGGTAGTTAGGTGTCATTCATTAACCTTTTTATCATAATAATTGAATTTTTATTCATCTAGATTGGAAAAATAGACTGCATTTTACGCATCTCTAGATTTCCATGAGCGGTGGGCTGCAGTGTTTTGGTTAGTCTGTGTTTGCACACTGGGGACTTGAACCCAGCTCTTCCAGACTCTATCCGCCTCTGTAGATGGGCAAAACTTTTCATTCAATTAAGAACAAGTTGCAGTTGAGATGGGGTTTAATTCTATTGCTGCTTTTCCAAACTCCATCAGTACATTAAAGCACCCTCACTAGATCTGTTCCCTCAACTTGTCTCTAAATATCCAAGTTGTCTGCCCCCCCCAGAGCCACCGACTGAATGTGGACTCCTGATTCCCCAGAGGAGCTTTCGACTCCCTTCATCTTACAGAACTGCTTTCCAGGTGTGCACCTCCAACCAGAAGCAGCCGATACATTTTATACATGTTTTATAATGGATAAAAGTTGCTACAACATCGTGTTTTTTTTTTATCATAATGATTAGTTTTATCAGGAGATAGAGGAGCTCTGACCAACCTTCAGGCTCAAATGGAGGTTTTGTTTCATCAGATGCATTCACTTGTTCTATTGGAGGACCGAATCTTAAAGAGATGCTGGATGAGTTTAGACACAGCAGGTGGATAGTTGTTTCACAAAACGCAGAAGGTTCAGTCAGTAAATAGAGATGGAAATGTGTTCAACGGTGTACCACTTTACTAAGACACCAGGATGTGCATCCTTACACGCTCACAGCACCAAACCACAGGCTCTTGTTCAAGTTCAGGAGTAATTAATTGCCTTTTTCTACGTAAAGCTGCTTGTATACGATAAGAATCTCACATTTTATCATTTATGGCTAAGTTTACCAAATTAAGAACAGGTTTCAGTGCACATATATATTATTATAATTTATTTTCATTCATTTTGGGGGCATTTTGTTTTTCGCTCATCTCTGTCCCACTGCTTGCTGTGTCTGTCTGCACACAGAACTTCAGTCTCACATGCTTTTATGTAGGGATGCACGATGTTTGAATTTAGGCCGATATGCCAATATTTTCAAACTCATGTGGCCGATAACCAATATCGATGCCAATATTAAAGCTGAAAAAAATAAGCAGTCATTGCAAATAGCAGTTTTGTTATCCGTGTCCGACACTTTAAAAAATAGGGGTGGGAAAAAATATCGATACACTGAAATATTCCGATATTTTTATATGCCGAAATCAAACATATTTAAAAATGTGGCATTGATCTATTTTACTTACAAAATCTTGCAAGATTTCATTGTTCTGTTACAAAATCTCACGATATTTCGTGAATTCCCATGGGATTTTAAAACAGAATGATGAAACATTGCGATATGTCATTTGTAAAATAGATGGATACTGCATTTTTAAATGTCAATATCATATCAGCATAGGAAAATATCGTTATATTTCAGTGTGTTGATATTTTTTTACCACCCCTAGTCTTTAGAAGTTTTAAAGTCTGTAAAAAAAGAAGGTTTTGAAGAAGTAGTTTTTGATTTTTTTTGGACTGTAGAAACAGCTGGCTGATCATTTAAATATCGGTGGGGTGGCCTTTGTCCGTTTTTGGACCCCCTGTTTTTTTGCTTTTTTTTGTAGACTTAAGAAACAGCAGGCTGATCGGTTGAATATCTGTTAAATATTGGTGGGGTGGCCGAAGTCTGATACTCAGTTTTAAGGCCGATATAGGCCGATACTGATAAGGGGGTGATTATATTGTGCATCCCTACTTTTATGGGCATTTTCAGGCTTTGCATATGTAACATAGGGCCAGCTGGCGTGTCAGACATTAATATTCATTACTGTAAGCAGAAAGACACGAACATGTTTGTCAATCTGATGGTGGGTTTTCCCAAAAACTTCTTAAGTACAGCAAATCTAATAAGATTCATAAGTAGATGTTGGTGAACGAGGCAGCTATTCCAGGAATGCTGTGGCAAGCTTCATTTTGGCCTATTTTTAGCTTCCTTTTCAACTCTTCCAAACAAGCCATCTTTCAGTCTTTTTCTTATCGTACGGTTGCAAACTTTAACATTTCAAAACCTTTTGTATCTTTTATTTTGACTGAAGAAATCCTAATAGGAAACATTCAGATAACTTATCCCAAAACATCCCAAACACATTAGCTAAGAAGCCAGAGTTTGAACACAACATTTGTGATGACTCGAGGAGGATTCAGGACTCTGCAGCTATGTCAGGGTGTCTGTCTGTGTGTTGATAGCAGATAAAATACAAGGACTTCTCTTTCCTCTTGACTTCCACACTTTTACACATCCTGTGTTGCAGGAAGCAAAGCACCTCTTCTATCTGGTTATCTAATAATAGGCTTTGCTGACTCATGTTTTGCTCTGTAAATAAAAAGCACGCATTTTCATGGATTTATCTCCTCTCCAAATGTTTGGCCGCTCACTGAGCCAAAGATGACAAATCCATGTTTTATTAAACAGATACTGACTTCATTATCTTGCATCAGGATCGCTGGCAAACGCTTCCTTTTACTAAATTAAAAAAAAAGTCTCCTCCTGAGTCAAGTTTTTTTTTAAACCACAGGCTTTTTAGAAAAAGCTGAAAGCTTCAAGGAACGTCCTTCTCCTTCATGTGGGACAAAGTACAGGTCTGTCAAAGAGCACACATCAGAGACGGGACTATCAGAGGAAGAGGAGGGTGAAGGGGAGGAGGCGTTAGAGACGGGTGCTGAGGATAAGAAGGAAGATCCTTCCGGTTGCTGATAGCTGTGGTGCCAACAGCAGCACCAAAGCCAGACAGACTGGAGGTCAACCTGCCTCTTTATCTGCTCTTGTTTGAGTCAGGCTTTGTCTTCCTGAGACTCTCTCACTGTTCAGCCGGCCTCGTGTCTCCGTCACTCACTTTTATTCCACTGTCTGCCTTTTCCTGTAATCAATTCCTGGACGTGACTTAGAGAAAACCTCCTCGCTCTAATTAAGTTCACTGAGGATTGAGTCACGGGGGACTGCTGCATGGTTATATTCGGCTTGCATGGAAAGCCTCTGAAGGAGCTCGGCTGCACGTTGAAACTGAAATGCTGCAAGAACATCAGTGAACAAGTGAAATAGTTGAGTCATAAAGTTTAAGATGTGAGCACTGAGCTCTGTGGTCATTTTATCCGATACTTAAAGTCTGAGACGAGTATATTTTCACCTCTTTGCATCAATGATCTCTATTTTTACATTTGACTTGCAGCGAAAGGATCCAGCTGTTTTTTCTGTCACAGCCGAAAAATACGGATCATGCTCCTGTGATGACTGAAAAAAAAATGGATCGTTGCAGACAAAGTAGAACTTTCCCTCTATCTTCGTCTTCTGCCTATGGATGGGCAATACCAAAATTTTTCCTGTTGATATGATACCAGTAGTTTATGATACTTTTTAATTGATACCTAAAAATACTTTTTGTTTAAAGAAAATTACATGATTGCACAGTTTGCATTAAAATCTTGAATGCAAGGCAATAGTAGATATAAGTAAAACTTGAGAACAGACGTACTGGAAAGAAATGCTTTTTAAACAATAATGAATTATATTGATGAGTAAATTAAACAAAAATGAGATTAAAACTTCTTTCAATTATCAAATAGCTTAAGTACAGGTTAAGATTATTAAAATTTATTCTGTGGAAAATGTTCAAATGCAAAATAGTAATATTATACATTTACCAAAACATAATGTGCCTTAACCTGCATTAAAGCACTGAAAAATACCAAAACATCATCATCATGATTAAAAGTAACAGCATCATCATGGCATCTGATAGGCTGATAAAATCTGGCTGCTTTCACACATTATTTTATTGCCTAAAATCCTCAGAAGTGGAAACAAATGGCATGTTTTGTGTCCGTACAGTGGTATCATGATACTAAAAAAGTATCATTTCTGATATTTTGTCTGGCTGGTATCAAAGTATCGACTCCAGGCCCATCCTTACTTCAGCCTGTCACAGAGTCACACTGGACTCAGGGTTCCCGCAGGGTCTTTAAAACTCTTAAAAGTCTTACATTTACAAACCTGCATTTGATACCTAAAATACTTGACAGTTGTGGTCTTAAATTTCATATGGTAGGTCTTAAATTACTTTACGCTCTGCCAGATTTCTGTCACTTAGAAAAGTGACAGTGACAATCCAACAGAACCACGTGTTTTTTTCCCCAACCAATAAATCTTGACAGAGCCTTTATATTAACCAATCAGGAAGAGATCAGGGCGGGTCTTTGGGCAGCCGTTACATGTCAGCCTTGTTTTGCGTGTTTTGTTTACCGTTTAGGAGGGAAATTTCAATCTGGGTACCAATGATAGACGTACAGTAGGTAATGATGGTCAAAAGTTGTTGTTCTGTTTTGACAATATCTTTAAATATTGAGGGATCTGTGTTTTGCAAGTGTGGCCATGAAATGGGAATTAAATTCTATTCCAAGTGGTCTTGAAAATGTCTTAAAAAGTTTTAAATATAACTTGTTAAAACTTGTAGGAACCCTGCGGACTGACTCGTGATCCAGGCCTCTGGATTGGTTGCGTGTGCATTTGCACTGATATTCCATCTATTTCATTTTAATTTATTTAAATGACATGGAAAAAGAGAGTCGCTTGCAAAACCCCCTCCACAGAACGAGAGATGATGATGATGATGTGGGGTTATGAAAACATGTTGGATACATGTGCTCTCAATAAGAGGTGGTCAGATAGAATCAGTGAGCTGGAGGAATTGGGGAGTTTGGATTGTGGTGTGGAACAGAACAGCAGAAAGTGTGCCAGTTGCAGCTGGTGCGCTTTAGAAATTAGGATGGATGCCAGAGGCTCAGCTCTCTCTCACTCTTCCTCCTCTACTTCCAGCTGTCTGGTGGAAGAGGAACAAAGCTTTGTATGAATGTGTCCAGTGAGAAAACAGAAGGTGAATTTTCACATCCTCATGGAAAGAAAGTAGAGATACAGTTGAGGAATAAAATGATGCCAAACAGCTCCCCTAACAGATGTGGACTGTGTTAATACCAATAAAATGATATTAATCATTTTGATTATTGATATTAAATTAAAATAGAATTAAATGAATTAATAAAAATGTATGATATGACAGTGTTTTCCATTTTATGTCATTGGAAACACTTCATTTTCCTTTAAACTTGCAGTTTAGTGAGTTGGATTCCTGTTTTTTTTTATTTGGGGGGGGGGGGTTCCCAGTGGAACAGGAAATGTGGAGGGTTCCCCAGTGGAACAGGAAATGTGGAATTTAAACGAGGTACTATGCGGACTACTTTGGTGTCTTAGAGATTACTTGTGAATGGTAAATGGGCTGTACTTATACACTATATTGCCAAATGTATTTGCTCACCCATTCAAATGATCAGAATCAAGTGTTCCACTCACTTCCATGGCCACGGTTTTAAAAAAATTGAGTACCACAGTTTTTACAAACATTTGTGAAAGAATGTGTCGCTCTCAGGAGCTCAGTGAATTCCAGTGTGGAACTGTGATAGGATGCCAACTGTGCAACAAATCCAGTCGTGAAATTTTCTCGTTCCTAAATATTCCACAGTCAACTGTCAGCTGTATTATAAGAAAATGGAATTGTTTGGGAATGATGGCATCTCAGACACAAAATGGTAGGCCACATGCTGTAAACTGATGGAGCAGGGTCAGTGGATGCTTAAGCGCATAGTGCAAAAAAGTTGCTAACTTTCTGCAGAGTCAAACACTGCAGACCTACAAACTACACGTGGCCTTCAGATCAGCTCAAGAACAGTGCGTGGAGAGCTTCATGGAATGAGTTTCCATGGTGGAGCAGCTGCATCCAAGCCATACATCACCAAGTGCAATGCAAAGTGTCGGATTCAGTGATGCAAAGCACACCGCTGATGGACTCTAGAGCAGTAGAGGCGTTCTCTGGAGTGATGAATCGCGCTTCCTCATCTGGCAATCTGATGGACAAATCTGAGTTTGGCGGTTGCCAGGAGAACGGTACTTGTCTGACTGCATTGTGCCAAGTGTAAAGTTTGGTGGAGGGGGGATTATGGTGTGGGGTTGTTTTTCGGGAGCTGGGTTTGGCCCCTTAGTTCCAGTGAAAGGATTTCTGAATGCTTCCGCATACAAAGACATTTTGGACAATTCCATGCTCCAAACTTTGTGGGAACAGTTTGGAGCTGGCCCCTTCCTCTTCCAACATGACGGTGCACCAGCGCACAAAGCAGGTCCATAAAGACATGGATGTCAGGTCTGGTGTGGAGGAACTTGACTGGCCTGCACAGAGTCTTGACCTCAACCTGATAGAACACCTTTGGGATGAATTAGAGCGGAGACTGAGAGCCAGGCCTTCTCATCCAACATCAGAGTGACCTCACAAATGCGCTTCTGGAAGAATGGTCAAACATTCCCATAAACACACTCCTAAACCTTGTGGACAGCCTTCCCAGAAGAGTTGAAGCTATTCTAGCTGCAAAGGTGAACCAACGTCTTATTGAACCCTATGGATTAGGAATAGGATGTCACTGAAGCTCATGTAAGTCAAGGCAGGTGAGCGATTACCTTTGGCAATATAGTGTATATCGTTTTTCCCGTCATATGCTGACAACTCAAAGCGCTTTACTCTACATGTCACAATTATCCATTCACACACACATTCATACCCTTATAGACACATTGGGAGGCATTCAGACTCATTTTAGAAACGGATGTAGAGATAAATTGAAGGTAAAGTAAAAAAATCTGAAGCCTATAGAGGAAAATGTGTCAAACACAGGTGATTTGTCTGCAAAGCTAACAGGATAGAGAAGTGGCAAACAGGCTCAAACCAAAATAAATCCAAATAGATAAAAACAACTTGAGCACAATGTGTAAAATCCAGGTGATGGAAAGAAACAGAGCAAATAATAAAAAGCAAAGCAGACCAAGAAAAAAAGTCAGTCCCAAAAGAATCTGGGTCACACAGCTAGTCTAAAGTTTTCATTGAAATTTTAACGGAATCTGTTATTTACTAAACATGGGCCCTTATTTTCCCATCTTTTCTGGACCGACTCTGAAGATTTTTCTCTTGTTAGATAATCTGAACTTAAAAAGTTGGAAAAAACAGACCTTTTTCAGAGGTATTGGATGATATACACCTTTTTACGTCAGCGGAAGTACTTTAAGATTGACTTTTGTTAACATATTGGACTTTTTGTCCAGTTAATCCCAAAACAGAGTTAAAATATTAACACTGCAACTTTTCAGGTAGTTTTTTTCTTTCCATATTTGTGTCTTTAGTTTAATAAAACCTTGACCTACAGGCCCGCTTCCTCATAGTGGTTTGCAGCATTTAACACATCAGAGGGTGTAGTAACCTAATAAAGATAAACATACCCCTGTCACATAGTGTACTACATTTGAAAGGGGTTACTGAACTGTAGGATGGTTGTGTATCATTAAAAATGAGGAAGGTTGTGTGTTCTGTCTGTGGTAAAGATTCTCCAAAATGTACAGTCATCCTCAAAATTATTCATACACTTCAATTAAAGAGGCACATAATCAGCTGTCGGTGAAATAAGTTGAAATTGACAAAAGTAATGATAAATAAGAATTCGATGAAACTCATGACATTGATTTTGAAATGTGGTTTAAAAGAAATGTTTAAAACAATCACACAAAAAATAAAACGAGTAAACAAGCATGATGGGGCTCTGAAGCTAAAATTTTGTTGAGCAACACTGAGGCAATGACTGCAATCAGGTGTTTTCTCCAATGTTCTTCTACTGTTTTGGTCCACTGTTCATAGGAAAGGTCTGTGTCTGGGACAGTTTTTTTTTTTTTTTATATGATCATTTTCACACAATTTGAAAGCAACATTTGATTTCACTAAATTGTAATTTTGTAAATTTTTATTTATTATTACAGTAGTTTATTTAGTTTCATGTAATTTTCTTTAATTGGAGGGTATGAATAATTTTGAGGACGACTGTACATATCTGGTCTAAGTTTTATTCTTTGTTAGGAAAGTGTTCCCATTATGCAGAGAGCCAAGCCATCTACATGAAGGAAAGAGTCCACATTGTTCTGCAGAGCATCATTTATACTAGGGATCGACTGATACAGGTTTTTTTAAGGGCCGATACCAATACCAATATTTTCTCATCAGCCTTAGCCAGTGGCCGATACAACCTGCTGATATTTGGGGCCGATACTGCATTTGACTCCCAAATGAACATACTGTAGGATACAATGAAAAGTAATTTTACAACTCTTTTGATATAAAGAAGAAACAAAGCACCTCAAAAGGTGTATAAAAAAGAAACTGTACACTCATAAAAAAATATTAAGTAGAAACACTACACTTGTAGTAAAAAAAAGTCTGTAAATTATACTGTACCAAGTGGGGGTATCAGCCAGCACACCCAACGTATCAGCAAAAAACGCAAATATCGGCTGGCTGATGTATCGGTCTATCCTTGATTTATACACGTGGATTTGGAGGATTACGCCATTTAAACTGATTTTAAAGGAAAAAATGTGAGGAAAGTTCTGACAAAAGAATCGGTCACAGTACAGATGCAGTGGTCACTAAAACATGAAGTCAAGGACACCTTATTTTTACAAATCTACAGATGATTATCAATCCAAATTCATTTCAACCAGAGTCCAAAGTAACGTCATATATTGATTAACTGATCAGCTCTGACTCAGAGACAAGATGTGAACATGATGGAGGTTGCAGTAGAAGTTTTTCATGCTCTGCAGTGAATTTCTAAATGTTTTTTTTTAGGGGTTCCCCTGATTGATGGAGGAACGGTGCGTCTTCCACGTCTCATTGGCCTGTCAAGAGCGCTTGACCTGATTCTGACTGGACGACCAATCGGAGCGCAGGAAGCTCTCGCCTATGGACTGGCCAATAGAGTTGTTCCTGATGGCCAAGGTATACAAGTTAGATTTGCCTTTTTGTTACTTTTTTGACTCATTTGAGATTCGTACTATTATTCTGGAAGTCAGAGCCAAACATTTCAGCTCAACTAATACAAGTTAATCCAGAGAAAATGCTCTAAACTCACCTATTAATGCAGTTTTTTCCTTCTGTGAAGACCAGTCACATAGACACTGAGGCCTGGGAACCATTTTCATTCAGGAAACCTTTTTTTTTTTTTAAGTAACTCTTGCAAGAAAAATCAAACTGAATCATAAATAATGTAAATTTGTTCCAGTGAATCTGTTTTCTTTATTTGGCTTCAACACTACAGTAAATCTATAACTCACCATTAGCACTGTGTGCCTCTGAGGATTAGCCCTACACAAATCTCCATCATGTGCCATTTCCTTTGTTACAGTAGTGCAGGAAAGATCAGCACAGTTAATGGCTCCATGTGTTCTACACAGCTCAATCGCTCCTGATTTCCTCTCCTCCCTCCTTAGTTTAATTCTTTTAGGAAGTTCTTCTTCCCACAGTTGATCCACAGCCTAATTGGCTGTATGAAGGATGATCATTTAGCCTAAATTTAACATCAGAGGGACGGAAAGAAGTTGCAGCTCCTAAACACACAAAGAGGGCATCAAAGTGTATCATCAGAATGGGGATTTGTGTTTCCATAGGAGTGATCTGGACGTGGTCCAGTCCTTTTTTGTGGGTCAGGAGGCAGAGTGGTGGAAAGCTTAGAAACCCAGCAGCCATTAAAGGACCAACAATTTTCTAAATATAGAAAAGGAAAATGGAGACAGTAGTAGACCAGAGGTGTGTGTGTGCATTTTCTGTCTCTAGCGAGTGACCGCATTTTTGTGTTGTGAGTTTAAATCTTTCATGTCGACTGGTTTTCTGCTGCAACCACAGCTTTACAGGCAGCCGTGCAGCTGGCAGAGCAGATCAGCGCCTTTCCTCAGCAGTGTCTGCGGGCAGACCGCTCGTCAGCCATGTTCAGCTGCTACGACGCTCCCTCTTTCACACAGGTACGCTCACTTATGCTGTTATCTACGTATCTATGATACCAGACTGATAAGCACTGTTTGATGCTTTAAGCTGTGTTTTCTAGACACATCTGTTTTGTTGAGTGTGCAACAACACATCTATTCAATGATTATAATATCATCAGCCCTAAATACAAGTACTGATCAAGCATGGATACTGTAATCATTTGTAAGACGCGCTTCGGAAATATAATAAATGATTGTTTACATTTGCTTTGTGTGATTTGATATATCGGTAGTTGTTTCCTTAATCGAATCCAGTCAAAATCTTGTGGCAGGATTTGTAACATCAGCAAACATCGGATTATTTTCCATTTAATCGACATGATTTACTCTGTGATTTACCTACATCCTTGGTTTTTATTCACTTCAGTGGAGAAATGGTTTCAAACAACTTGAAATTTGTTCCAGATGAGTTTACTTCTGTCAACTTTGCCACATGTTTAAATCACAGCTGCTTTACACATGCGGTGCCTTTAGGTGCAGATAGCGGGAGCAATAAAAGTGTCAACCCAGAAAATGACTAGGGATGTCTGATATTCTCAGCCTACCGATATCATAAGCCGATATCGGCATTAAAATTTGATATTGGAAAATGTCCGTATTGTTTTTTTTCCGACCAAGATTTCGTAACGGAACAGCAAGATCTCACAAGATCTTGTTCCATTGGCAACAGTCCAGTATGTAGAAAAGTCCTTGTTTTTCTGGATAAACTTCATTTCCCAGCATTCCTTTCAGAGTCATGTGACCACAGTGCAGCAGCTGCTGCTACAGACTGACTTGCTTTGAAGCTGCTTATAATATATCTGGTTTTAAGTTGTTGGTTAAGTTACCAAGTTCTCAGATATATTATAATTAGCCACATTTTGGCTAATACCTGCTAGTATCTGATATCTGGCAGCCAGATGTCCAAAATGAACTCCTCTGGTTGAGTTGAGGCTATTTTGGGATCTTTGCTTTCAGGGCAGAATATAGTTGTATTTCTCAGAATATGACATAAGCAACCTCACAGTTGTCTGCATAGATTGATATTGATTGATATTGGATATCAGAAATTAAGAGTTGGACAATATCAAACATTTGTAAAAAGCCAGTATCAAACACCCCTAAAAATGACTCTTTATTCTCGTTAAACAGGTGTAAATAACTGGTCTAAACATACTGTAGCTAACAGCATACACATCAGACACAAATGGCTAACATTAATTGAACTTTGCTGACATCAGCTGCTTTATGATCACGGGTTGTTATTTAGTTTTTGGGGTTTTTTTAGCTGGTAGAATTCTCCACATATGCACGTGTTTTTGGGTGCATCATACATTGTTCAGCACTATAGAGTATTGAGGGCCAACTTTGGTGGCACAGCAGTTAAATGTGCAGGTATTGTTATACTGAACACCAAACAATGCTAACTAGAGGCCATTTAGCTTGACATTTAACAAGGATTTTACCAAACAAGTTAATTCCTTAAGTCGAGGTAGATGTTAAAGATTTCTGCTTAATGCACCACAAAAAGTAGCTGAACTGTTTATCTGAGTTAAAGTCACCCAGACTTGGTTTATTAAAATTGTAAGAGTAATGTTACTTGTTCCATTCAGGCCATGCAGTATGAATTTGAGCGTGGAGTTCCTGTCATTCAAGCAGAAGCTGTCGCTGGAGCGTCCAGATTCACGTCTGGAGAAGGAAGAGGAGGAAGATTCTCCTAGGATTTATCTTTTTAAAAGTCTGATTTCAGGTGAACTAACACACCTTGCTGCACCCGTACTGTCTTGTTGCTGCTGCCTTTGTAAAAAATTATCATTGTTTTTAAGGATATATGATATTATGTTAGCAGATAGCACTGTGCAAAAGTCTTGACCCAGCTTTTTTTCTTTTAAGTCAGCCACGTCAGACTTTCATGTAATCTTTTAAAAAGGTTTTGAGCATAAGTTCATCAACTTTTCTGAAGGTTTCTCTGGACATTGCTTGTTTTTTCACTTTATCTTCTTTGTTAAACCACTTAACCCTGACCTATGAAACATTCAAGCATACATGTATAAAAAGGCTCCTAACTCAAGGGATGAACCAGTCTTGTGTTGACATATAACAGCTTAAGAAAGAGCCTATTCTGAGTTAGATCTTTATTTGTTCCCTTATTTGTTAAATCTACAAGAAATGTCGCATTTATAACAGTCTGACAGACAAAAAACTGTATTTTTGCCACAACGAGGTGATTCCTACAAAGCTATTAGCTGAAAACCTAGCATATTTCAACATAGAGTGCAGTGTGTGCTTAGAATATTTGAGGAAACCAGACAAAGGGAAGATGTGTCCACAGCAGATGACGGGTACAGTACAGTATGTGAAAGTGATAGCCTTAAAAAATAGGAGCAAATCCAGCAAAGACCTGACACAGGACCTCAGAGATGCATGTGGACCTGCAGCTGATCCATCCTCTGTTGGCAAAAAGCTCATCGGAAATGGTCTCAATGGAGGGGTGTCTGTCAAGAAGCCATTCAGGAAGAGAAACGGGGAGAAAAGGCAGAGGTATGCCACATGACACCAGAACTGGACTAGAAATCAGTAGCAGCAGGTCCCATAGAGGGATGAATCCTCCCTAGAGCCTGGATCTCAACATTATTAAAGCAGTGACGCATCATCTGGACAGAGAGCGGAACAAAAGGCAGAAACATCCAAAGATGAGCTTGGAAAGTCCTTCGAGAAGCCGGGAGAACAATTTCTGAAGAAATTAGTCAAAGAGAGTTCAGATTATGTTGAAAAATAAAGCTGCTCAGACCAAATATTCATTTCAAGCCTGTTATAATTGTTGAAACTGTTTTTCCTGCCAGTCCATGAAAAAATGAGGGGTGGGTCAAGACTTCTGCACTTCATTATATTAAACATAATAATAAAATTGTAGATGTTTCCCTGACAAGTCTGCAAACTCCACATTTTTATAAATCAGTGTTTTCAGTGTGTAAAACTGATGTAATACAAAAAGCTTGAAGTCTAAACCGAGTTCAAACATACGTGTTCGTGCATGTGGAAGTTTCTGTGAACTCACTGACCTTTTAAATGCCTCAAATAAAAAAAAAAAAAGTCTCCTACAGGAAGAACTTAAGCCAAAAACTACAGAGGTGGGTGTGTGTGTGCGTGTGTGTGATGGTAAAACAGATACAGATGGACAAAGACCTCATTAGGTCTAAGAGGTGTCCTGTCTAGACAGTGTGATGACAGGACGCAGAGCTTCTGTTTAATGTTCCTCCTCCCTCTGCTTCCAGTGCACCGAACACACACACGTCACCTGCTCGTCCTCAGGGAACGCACGCACACACACAAATATGCAAAACTGATCAATGTCAAATAAATATAGAAGTAATTAAGTGTTTTCTAAGCTGCCGTCAGCCCAGGGTAGAGTTTAAGATGACACACATCCAGGATTAATGGGGCGTGACGTGTTTAACAGGGATCTCATGCTGTTTGTTACCGGGACTCGCTCACTCAGTATGAGAGGATAGAAATGACCCTCTCCCTCCATGGTTTTTATCTGTCTTCAACTCTACAGCCAAAGAAGCATCTTGAAAATCTTTACTGTTCACAAAATCCTCTCTGCTGAAAGAATTAATTTCTGCCTCTAGCTCAGCTTTACCGCTGGATCCGTGCTGTAAATCAGGAACAAGCTCTCTTTCAAATAAATGGAAACATGGATTCCAGGAAGACTGATAAATGGCTTCCATGAGCGGGCGGCTTCTGTCAGCCCAGAACAGCGACGGCGGCGGCTCTGCTTTTCTGATTTTAGGCCATCGCTTCTCTCAAACACACATTTAGTCACTCACATATTTTATACTCAAATAAAATATTATTTCTGCTTTGAATATCTATAAATATCTGCCCTGGAGAATGATTTCATCCAATATAAAATAGAAGTTTTTATTCTGATTGTAGGGATTTTGTTGATCTGCATGGAGGTCATGTGAGTGGTATTTAGTCTGAGAGCTGCCCTGCAGTGATTGTGTGTGTGTGTGTGTGTGTGTGTGTGTGTGGGGGGGGGGGGGGGGGGGGTATGTGTAGCTTTGATGCTGCTTCTCACTCCTCACATACAGATAAGAGAGGCTCTGGCAGCAGCAGTAGTAGAGAGGCAGAGATACGGACACCTTTGGGTCTTATCATCAGGACCATCGCAGTCTGAAGGCACCATGAAGACATAACACAGGGTCGGGTGAAAGGAATGGAGGGAGAAAAGACGAGAGGGAGGGGAAAATAGATTTAGAAAGGATTCTGGAGCATCCTGAAGTAATTAGATTAAGTTGTTGAACAATTTTAATGAAAGAAATTCTATTTAATTATTTAAATAATTCAATTTTAAGTTAAATGAAATTACTGAGGGGAAATTGCAATAAAAATATAATAGAGGGATTTTTAATGTTGACAGATTTATAGTGTCAAATACAGGATGTTCAGACCTTAAGATGCTCTCTTTTTTAAGGTTTAAGTGTATGAAAGCACCTAATCTCAGCTTTATTTTGAGTAGTCAGACCCTTTAACTCTGAATATATTAAGTAGCTAATCATAAAAAGTGAGAAAAAAAAAGCTTTAAAAGAACAGATCTATTGTTAATAAAAAAAGATTCTGACTCAAAGCACTGCCTTACAGTACCTGTCAAACATGGTTATGAATGCAACTGGTCACTGAAACAGCAGCATCAATGCAGCCATGTCCATGAGCCAAATGCATCAAACTCCACCAGAAAACATGTCATCATAAAGCAGAATCCTAAACATCAAACCAAAAGCAGAATATCTGTGACTAGTTGAGTTGGTCACCTGATATCAATCTGACTGGGCTGCATTCCTCCTGGAAAGACAAAGGCCGAGACCCCACAGTAAGGGCAGAGCTGAAGGTGTGTTTTTAAAGCAGCACAGGGGGAGATAAAGGGTACCTTTTGATCTCTGTGGGTTGACGGTTTCAGGTGATTATTAAAGGAACGCTGAGTTTTTTTTAAAGTGGGTGAGTCTCTGGGCCGATGGGCAAACTCACTGGGGTATTTCTGAGTTGTTGTTCCAGTTCAAGACAAAGAAAAGATGAGAAATTTGAGGAATTCTTCACACAATTCAGAACAGATATTAAAGGTACAGTATATAAAAATGACTGGCATCTAGTGGTAAAGATGGGTTTTACAACATAAAATAAACATATAACAGCTATTCTAGTGAAGCGTTTACACATCAATAGAAACAGTTTCTATGACTTCATTTTTCTGCCATTGACCTTTGTTTTTTTTTACAAACTGTACCTTTAAATATCACTGCACAGAGCTCAGTTTGCCACAGTTTCCAGCAGGTTGAAACACATTCTTAATGATGGAAGCAAAAACTTCACACAAGAAATAACAGGAAGTACCAGGATGAAGGAATAACAGATTTTGTGTCACTATTATTGGTAATAATATTGATACCAATGTTGAAATCGATGTCATCAGTACTAGCGTGATGATATTGATACTTTGCAGGGGTGGGCAACTCCAGTCCTCGAGGGTCGGCATTCTGCAGGTATTAGGAGTTTCCCTGTGGCAACACACCCTCTGTCTTGTACAAAGCTTGACATCAGTTCTGCACAGTTACCCACTGATACTGTGGAGGTCAGGTGTGTTGCAGCAGGGAAACTCCTGATATCTGAACAAAGCCGGCCCTTGAGGACTGGAGTTGCCCACCCCTGCTTTGATGTATAGGCTTGAAAACTGTCAGAATCTTCACAGATAAAGAGGATGCAGGTTTCTGGAGGATTTGGTTCACTTCTGTGACAAAACCCAAAATCAGCTTCTCTCACAGTGATAATGCCAAAGTCAGATTTTATACTGTATTATGAGGAAATAACTAGAGATGGTCCGATACCATCCTGATTCCGATTCCAATAAATGTGCTGTGGGTATCAGCTGATACCAAGTACCGATTCTGCTATGTTATAGAAAAATATATTACACCTGGATGGCTGTGATATTACTATAATTAAAGCAAAGCCTGGCTCAGGTTAACCCTTTGTGAAAAACAGATGAATTGAAGCCATTTATTTTTACTTGCAATCTTGCTGGTGGGAGAATCCAGTGTGAAACACTGCCACACCACTGACATTATACTTTTAGCTCCTTATGGGTGTCAGATGATCAGTTCTTCGTCACCCCTCTAAACCAGCAGGCTGCAGCACAGTGCAACTGTTTTAAGAGCAGTGAAGAAGAACTGTGTCAGAGCTTACATAGCTAATCAAATATATTCTTATTTTAGTAAATTACGTGGTATCAGATCGGTGCCTGAACTCCAGTACTCACCAGTACCGATACTGGCATTTTCAGCAGTATTGGAGGCATTTCCAACACTGGTGTCAGTATTGGAACAACTCTTTTTTTTTTTTTTTTTTTTTTTTTGCTTTTTGTTTAAGTGTAAATATGTTTTTTTTTTTTTTTAAGTAATGCATTAATTAATTTGATTAATCTATTTTCAGTAACTCTTAAATTTCAGCAAACCTATTAAAAACTATTGTATCAGCAATGCTGGTACTTTATTTACTTGGTATTTGCTCAATACCAAAATTTGCACTATACACCCCTATATTTATGACAAGAAGTCAAAGTTATTCTGGTTGCAACAACAACATGAAATTAAATGAAAAATACTTTATTAATTCCCAGTGGAAATGTCAATATTGTACTATCATATTGTATTATTATTGTTATTATTATATTATAGTTACATCAAAGGTAAATGAAATTTTGAAAAAACTAATGTACTTAGTTTTACTTCATGCATATTAATTCTGAACCCCATTTAGAGCACTGTGGTCAGCAAGTCCCACCCAGCTATTACTTCACTTATTAACAAATAATTTGACCATTACTCGAGTTAACACATCTCAGATGCCTGTTTATTCCTTTATTGTGGTTTCAGATCATCTTCAGATGTGGTCTCATGGGTCAGGTCTCAATTCAACCAATTATTACCACAGTTATTTGTTGAGGAAAGGAATTCATGACACATTCTGCACGTGCATGCGCATTTGCAGGAGAAAAACGTGCAAAATGCATTTGAAGTGTTAAAACAGGATGGTGCAGCCTCATCATCCTCCGGAGAGATGCGGAGTGTGTTCTGCTTGCTGTTTCCTCCTCCATCGTCAGGGGTCGTGCCTCAACTGGACATTGCTGCTCAAAGGCAGAGCTCGTGCATCCTTGAGCTGCTTCAGAAGAGGCGCAGCCACGAAATGTCGCAACTGACTGAGGAGACAAACGCATAATGAGACACGGTAGACGTGACAGACTTGAGCAGTTCTGTGGATAAAAAGTGAAGATTTGACAGTAATATAAACGGAAGTTCAGATAAAGTCGTTAAACAGAAGTTCTGGCGTAAATAAATCAACTTCTACTTTAAAGAACAAACAAAAACAAACTTTGCTTGTCGGGGGGATTAAAACAGACAGGTGTTTATTCCGCCCTGAGCAAAATATGGAAATATGATGTTGGACTTTGGGGTTTAAAAAGAGCTCCACCTCTGGCTCAGCGCACGCGGAGTGGGCGGTATCTGAACGCGCACACACACCAGAGGAGAAGCGTTCACACGTACACGCGCACTTACGCATATTATGGACTGCAACCTGCTGAATCCTTCTAGACTCTCACTCACAACCTGTAGGAGTCAGAGCCGCCGCTCAAACTGCTGCAAAACGGACTTTTCAGACGGCTCGCGCGTCTCTGAGGGTAAATCCATCCGCTTCAGTAGAATGGCATCTTTCAGAGGAGTTATTCTTTTGTTGGATGTCGCATCGAACCGTGTCTGCTGACGGACTTCCCGGAGCGCTCAGAATAAAGTTTCACATGGTGCACTTCATCCTGAGGCAGCACAGCGCGCGACGGGACCCAGAAATGAAAGCAGGAGCGATACTTTTATGCGTATTTTTCTTCACGGAGTATCTCAAATGGCTTGAATCGCGGCTATTTTTCTGTTTTTGATCAGCGGTTGCGACAGACAGCAGCATTCTCGGACGGATTTTGGTGACCGTTCCGCGCATTTTGCGCATTTTGCTTTCGGGTCGGCGGCTGAAACTCCAAAGCAACGCACACTTGGGACTCCGAAGCGCACAGCGGGACAGCATCATGACCAGCTGCCTCCTCGCCTTGCTCGGATTGTGGTGGAGCGCTTATTACTGCACGTCGACGGTCGCGGGGAGTAACTTTTCGCTGGATGGAAACAGCGAGGCGCACCCGAGTTTCGTCCACCGGCGGCTGCGGACGCACGAGAAGAGGGAGATGCAGAAGGAGATCCTGTCCATCCTGGGGCTGCCGCACAGACCGCGGCCGCATTTGTCACACGGAAAGTTCAATTCCGCTCCGCTTTTCATGTTGGACTTGTACAACACCATATCCAGCGACGAAAAAAGCCAAGTGGAAGGCGTCCTGGACAGATATCGATCCATGCGGACGACCCAGAGCCCTCCTCTCACAACATATCAAGAATCCGCCTTCTTAAATGACGCAGATATGGTGATGAGCTTTGTTAATTTAGGTGAGTTATTTGAATTAATAACTTCTTTGTGCTGTTCTTGTCCTCAATGAAGGACAGAAAATTCAAATTGTGACGCAGATTTAAGACAAAATGCAGATTATTGTTTAGGTAATCTTGTTTAAACCATCCTCAGACCCTCACCAAGCGCTGGCCGCTGCGCAAGTCGGACACTATTACGCACGTTTGGTGTTTTAAATAGTGTGAACCACGCAGAGGCCAAATAACTCACTAATTTCCCTTGCGGTTCCAAAAGTGAGGTTTGTATTGTTTGGGTAATTTATTGTTACACGTCCTCTTTCCGGGTAGATTTGCCCTCCTCGGCTCCCTTATAGGACCGAAATCCTGTGGTTAGACTTTCTTTGCAATCTACTCCAGTGATTAATGTTGTCGCGGGAAAATAAACCCAGTATCCTCAGCAAACCATCAACCGCCACCGCTGGTATTTTGTATATGAAGCGTTATTCCTGCCCTTGACCTCCAGTGCAGAGTTGCGGGTTCTGTGCGTAAATCGCGTCGCATTGTTTGTGTTTCCCAAGCAGATTAGTCTTTAATTAGCTCCAGCGATGATAAAGAGGGACACTTTAATCACAACAAGTTAGGAACATAAAAGCTCAAAGCCCTTCCTTCCATTAGCAGCTCCGGTGTTTACTGGAAGAGTCTAAACAGAGCGTCTGAAGATAAACAGAGGCCCTGCCAGGGTCACAGGCTGGCGAGCAGGAGCCTCGCAGCCAGACTGATTGTCATGCTTCTTGGGAACTTGTTGGCCATTGTGGTAATCTTTGAGAGCAGTGGGAGTTTTATCACTCCTGAATGAGTTTTTGTGTTTCCTTATGACTTCTGAGACAAGAGGAGCTTTGAAAACTTTCCCACTCGCCTTTATAAACCATCAGTAGTCACTCAATATCACAAATGATGAAGAGAAGGAGGTTGGAGGGGCTGAGTTTGAGAAAACGCTCCTCTGGTTATTGGTCCTCTGAGTGTTGATGTTGCAACATGTGATGAAAACCAGATATTGGGAGAGAAGGAAGCCGTCGATTTTGGGCTCAAATATCGAAGCCCATCTGCTGGCTTCTGTGGGGGAGTGCGATGGTGGCAGCATGGTGTTTGTGTGTCTGTGGTTTTGTTCTTCCTTTGCTGTGTTAGTTTTGGTTTATACTCCTGTGTTGTTGCACATCTGGCTTCTCCACTTTGATTAATCACGTCCTGTGCATCTTTTGACAATTCCCTCAGATTTCTGCGGTGACCAGGGGGATTAGGTTGCCATCTCCTCCAGCCGTACACAGAGTCCTAACCGCCCTGGAGGAGGGACGGCTTCCTCTGCGAATGTGATTGTAATTAATGTTGGACAGGCCAAGGCTTTCCATCTGCTTTGCAAATAAAGCCACGCACGACTACTGTGTGTCACTGCCATCCGATTAGTTTTTAATGTGTCTTGTGCTCGATTGGAGCCATTTTTTTGTGGAGCAACTTGGTAGAAAGAGGCCTGAAACGCTTCTGGGTGGTCCGTCTTCTTGCTCAAAAATCTGGAGATCATGTGCGGCCGGAGTGAAACTGCAAATTAAAATTAAGATAAATGAGAGGAAGAAACGCGAAGAGGCCGAACAATCTGTCTGAATTGATTAGATAAATACGGAGCAAGGCGAAAAAGACACATACACACACAACAGGGAGCTCCTTATTTGGCAAATATTGTTCAGTAGAGGAGCTTTAACAAGTTAATCCATCCAATCAAAGCAGAAAAAGACAACACTGGCCCCATTTTTATTGATTTCAAAGCTTGATTTATCTGTCAGCGTGAACATATCCTCCCTGTGTACAGGTAGATGTACAAATCTCAGACTTTAAACTGACCCACAGCAAAGAAAACAACGACAGTGATTTAGGCGAAGCTGAAACTGATGTCTTTCGCAGCCAGTTGAGGCAGAAACACAGACAGACAGCTCATTTTCTGAGGGTATTCTCATGGGGCACCCATAGATTTAAGAGGCTCTGTGTTACATCTAGTCTCAGATGGGCTTTCTGCAAACCATATGCCTCTTTGCCCCCCCTTGCCTTCCCACCCTGCATGATTCATGCAGACCTGTTGCTCAGTCAACCGTCCTCCTTGACTGTCATCACTTTTTTAGAATCACTCATTTAAAAAGTGAAAAAAATAGCCGAGCAAGTTGTGGAAAACTTTGAATTGGGCGAGCAGAAGCACATTTTCCAGCTCCTTTTTCATCTTCATTCCTAGAATAGCACGTTCATCACTGTTTGTGCCTTGTGGATGTCCTGGTTTCCACTGAGGTCCGGTGGAGTGACGCTGTGTGAGTCATGCAGCTTCGAACATGTCCTCATGCACAGCGTCCTCAGGTCCACTGTCACTTTAAACAAGAATTTGGACCTTTTTGCACTTGTTCCATGTGTATTTCAACTGACTTTATAAAAGTTTAACTCCTCTGAGAGGGTTTAGATATATAGAGTCAGAAAATTGACCCACCTTTTTTACATTCTGATCTCATATCTCTAAATCTCTCACAAGGTAATCTAGTGTGGATTAAGTTACCGGTATTGCTTGGGTTACATCCCAGTGGAAATCAAAAACAAGGAGTCGACGCTCACCCGATTAATGAGGAGTGACACTGTTGAATAAATATCCAAAGCCACAGCGAGGGTTCCAAGAGCCAGCGTGGAGAAATTTGCTGTTCCTATCAGGCTTGGTTCTTGTGGTTCTGGTGATTCAAAGATGCTCAGAAATGTCTGGTTTTACGGGTCACAGAGCAGGAACTCTGGATGTTGTTCTTGTGTCGTCTGCGTTTAACTTTGACGAGTTTGCTTCACTCCAGCTCTTCAGTCACACAAACAGGTGTGGAAGCCTCTTTAAGCTTGGCAGTCCGAGCCCCTCTGGCTGTTTGCTGTCCCATCCGTCTGTTTGTTTGCTGGAAGCCATGAGGTGGAAGAACCTGGGATAATCCAGGAAAATCCACACAGGCCTTTTGGGTCTTGTTTTAGTTACTCTATGTGCTCACAGGTTAAATTAAGCCTTTCCTCCTACCTTGTTGGAGTGAGTCTCATGCCTGTTGCCAGATGTGTGCTTGTTGATTGACAGCAGTGATGCGGCAGAATAAAACCGTGCATCTCGATGAGACGTTTGAAGACTTCCCGGGGCCTCGTGCACCTAACTGAGACGCTTAGTTTTGCAACCATTCACGCAACACACAGTACCATCTCACCACAATGAATCCAGACGGCTTCTGTCTACGTGCATTTACATCTTCTCTAAAATTGTGGCATCTCAAGCTACACTTACTGGCCGCTTTATTAGATACACCCGTGTAATTCTTAACACAAATGTCTAATCAGCCAATCACATGACAGCAACTTGGTGCATGTAGTCGCGTAAACGTGGTGAAGACAACTTGCCTAATTTCAAACTGAGGATGAGGAAGACAGAGGATTTAAGTGACTTTAAAGGTAGAATCCGGAGTTTTGCCCCTAAAAATGAACGCTAAACTTGTGTGAGTAAAATCAGTTTCCATCCACACCTTTGGGCCTCCACTCTCGTGTGGGGGTGAGTTTGTTTGCAACTCCTTCTCCCCATGACTGTATTTCATTTTATCCCTTTGTTTTGGTTTGTTTGGGATGTTTCTGGGTGGAGATTCGCATGTTGTCTCCAGCCAATGACAGCAGTGCATAGGGCTGCCAACTAATCATCAACAATCAAAATAGTCGGCGACTAATTTAATAATCGACTTATATTTTATTGTTTTTAAAGGCACAGTTTGTAAAAAATAAAAGGTCAATGGCAGAAAAATGTGATATATAATTAAAAACTGTGCTTCTATTGATGTGTAATCGCTGCACTACAACAGCTGTTCTATGCTTAATTGCTTAGAATGAGTAATTTATATTCACTTGCTGGGTGGTGCACATAAGGAGGCTGCCATATTTGTTCCACCATTTTTACTACGGTGTCCACGAATGGACAAAGCAATGTGGGTGAAGTAAGAACCCTCTGAACTTTCAAACTGCTGTACCAGGTTTGTTTAATGGGAGTGAGAGCACTGTTTAGGATCAGTAAAGTCTTAAAAGACATTAAAGTAGTTCCTCATTGTACAGTCATAGCTACACCTGAGACCACTGGATCCTTTCACAGATGAAAACATCTTTATGTCTGGGAGAATTTTGGCCACGAACGGGCACCATACATTCACTACAGTGCTTGGAATATGAAGTCATTTGAAAGAAGACACCTTTTCTTTCAAATATCCATCTTTACCACTAGATGTCAGGAATTCTTACATACTGTACCTTTAAGCTTTGTTTTTCCTCTCAAAATTGCTACTGTACCTTCCGCTCTCTTGTCTGCTTTTCAGTCCAGTCAGCTTTTCTTGAATTGTATATTGATGTATATAAACACACACACTGCCAGTCAAAAGTTTAGACACGTTTTTCCATTAGACTCAGTGAAAAAGTGTCCAAACATTTGACTGGTACTGTAGATATATTATAATTTATGTGTAATCCGATTAGTCGACTAATCGCCCAAATAATCGGTGGCAGCTCTGTGGAGATAAACTCATCGACTGGAGTAGAAACCAGTCACTCGAATCCCCAGAAAAACCCAAAACAAAACAGCGGACGAAGTGAAGAAAAAGGAGTACTCCACAACGAAACAAGCTTTAGGTAGTGCAGGGTCAGTATTGGTTTGGTAAATGGACTGTACTTATACAGCGCTTTTTCCAGTCGTAATACCCAAAGGGCTTTACACTGCATGTTACCTTCACCCAATCACACACACATTCATACCCCGATAGGCACGTTGGGAGGCAACGTGGGGTTCAGTGTCTTGCCCAAGGACACTTTGGCATGTAGCCCACAGAGAAGCCTGGAATTGATCCCCCAACCCTCCAGTTGAAAGATGACTGCTCTTCAACCTGAGCTGCAGCCGCCTTTCAATTTGGCTTTCACCCGCTTCTGAGCAAGGTTATAATAGTTTTGGTTTTTAATTAGTTTCAGTTTTTATTTAGTTTCAACTTTTTGTTTTTTAATTCAGTTAGTTTTTTTGAGCAGGTTTGAGTTTTTGTTTCAGTGTTAGTTTTTTTTTTTCATAAAGTATAGGTGTTTGTCTGGTGTGACATTTAAAATCATCAGAAAGTCACTCAGAGTAAAAAAAAAGTGGAGCAAAGTAAATAGATTAAATAGAAATAGATTTCATATCAATTTATGTATTAAATATATTTACAAAGACTTAAACTAAGATGTTTTTGCGATAATTTTAGTTAGTTTTAGTTTTGTAAAGACACAAAAAGGTTTCAGTTAGTTATAGTTTTTTTTAAGAACTGTTATTTTTAGTTTTAGTTAACTATAATCTTGCTTCGGAGCTTTGAAAGGAGAGGGTTGGGCTGAAGCGCATTTCAGTCATTAGCACGGGGGCAGGGGCACTTAGTCTGAATAATTTACAAAGAGATACAGGGAAAAACTCTGGATTTTACCTTTAAGCATGGCACGGTTGTTTGTTTGAGTGTTTCAGAAACTGCTGATCTACTGGGATTTTCACACACAACCATCTCTAGGGTTTACAAATTAGCAGTGGTTCCTGCCAAGGACTGCAGACCTTCTTCTTGCGACACTTTTCACCCCTTAGAATCAACTAAGCATGGTGCACAACAGCCTACCTGAGTACTGTTGCTGACCATGTCCATCCCTTTATGACCACAGTAGCATCTTCTGATGCTACTTCCAGCAGGATTATGCACCATGTCATCTCCAGCTGCTTTCCTGATTGTGACAACGGGTTCCCTGCAGATCTCAATCCAACAGAGCAGCTTTGGGATGTGTAGAAACAAGAGATTCTCATCATGGATGTGCAGCAACTTTGTGATGCTTTCATATCGGGAATGTTTTCAGCACCTTGTTGAATGTATGACACCAAAAATTAAGGCAGTTCTGCAATTCTGGAGGCAAAAAGGGATCCAATCTGGTTCTAGCAATGTGGACCTAATATAGTTCCCCGTGAGGTTATTCAGAGATGATCCCGAATGCCTCTTATTTGCATTCTGACTCAGTTTTTCCAGCCTCTGGAAAGTGAAATTGCATGCCATTTGTAACAAAAAAACAAGACTGAAAAAAACCCCTCCATCACCACTACCATCATTTCTCCTTTCTTTCCCTGCACACTTCACTGCAAGACTTTAGCTGAGCTGTCACTAACCCTCTTTCCTGAGTCAACAGCCAGCTTTATACCAACCTACCTCCCACACTCTAAAGACAAACACACCAGAAAGCTTGAAGAAGTGGATTTTTAAGAGATTAGCCGCGTCCAGACAACCCTGTGCTTATTCAGAAACCAAGTGCCCTTATTAGATGGTTGTTTTGCTTGTCTTATGATGCCTGGCTGCACGTCTCAGTGCCTAAGCCCAGGTAAGCCACTTCCTTTGCAGCAAAACGTGTCCCAAAGCCCCCAGCATGATCAAATAATTAGTTTACTCCCGTCAAAGAGCCAATTGTTTGCAACAAAATGTAGCTTTGGAAAATTTTCACTAAATCGTCTTGAAACACTTCCTGCAAAGCCTCGGAGAGCAGAACAGAGGACCACCCGTCACTTCACCTCAACCCTGAAAATACTCTAAACAGCATTAGCCAGAAGTTAAGCAAGGAATTCAAGTCATACAGCGGAGTAAAAGATTTCCTCCGGGACATAAACTTGGCACTTGAAACCGTCCTGCAACAGTGAGAAAAATGACATTTACCAACTTCAGACCTCTGTTTGTTTTCATCTGTTTACAGCATCAAATATTTGACTGCTGCCACAAATTCGCTTGAACTTGCAGTGATGTTCAAGAACGACCCAAGATATACAAATAATTCTGCCTATTGAGTTTCAGTCTTTTAAAGCACTTCCCTTTCTCTCGTGTTTGGATTGTATTGGTTGTCAGGCTCGCTGGCAAAAACACGTCGCTGCCTCGAGAAACAAACAGGGCTGATGTAGGAAACATCTCTGATTAAGCAGATTATGCGTTTTCCAGCCGGGTTTATGTCTGTCATAAAAGATGAAGTGTTACAAAAACGGCTCTGTTGACCAGCTCTTTTACTACTGAAGCTGCGTTGCTTTTGTTACAGTGTGTGGTGTGTGAGTGGGCCTGTGAGGAGCTCAGTTACAGGAAGAACCAATGAGGCTGACGTTTTTAAGCAGGATGGAGATGTACACACTAAGGATTGACCGATACATTGGCTGGCCGATATTTTAGGCGATATTTGCGGGTTTTTGCTGGTATCAACTTTGGCTGATATGTTGGGTGTGTTGGCCAATAACCCCACTTGGCATAATTTGCAGACTTTTTAATATAACTATATATTAGGGATGCTCGATATTTCTGATATTGTCCAACTCTTAATTTCTGATATCCGATATCAACCGATACCGATATATTCTAACAGCTGTGAGGGTGTATCTATCATATTTTTAGAGATACAACTATATTCTGCTCTTAAGACCAAAGATCCCAAAATATCCTCTACTCAGCCAGAGGAGTTCATTTTGGGCATCTGGCTGCCAGATATTGGATACTAGCAGGTATTAGCCGACATGTGGCTAATTCCAATGTTTCTGACAACTTGGTAACTTAACCAACAACTTAAAACCAGACATATTATAAGCAGCTTCAAAGCAAGTCAGTCTGTAGCAGCAGCAGCTGCACTGTAGTCACATGACTCTCAAAGGAATGCTGGGAAATGAAGTTCTTCCAGAATTGCAAGGACTTTTCTACATGCTGGACTGGTGCTAAAGGATAAATATCTTGCAATAACTCATTGTCTCGTTACGAAATCTCGTGAGATTTCATTCGAAAAAATTTTGGTCCGAAAAAACTATATCAATATTTTCCGATATCACATTTTAATGCCAATATCGGGTGATAATTTCGGACATCCCTAATATATATTTATTTTTTTATTTAATATTTCTTTTCAAGTGCGCCGTTTCTTTATTATATATATTTGTTTGAAGTCCTTTGTTCTTTTTTATATTAAGAGTTGTAAAAGAACTTCTCATTGTATTCATTATATTAATATGGGAGTCAAATGCAGGATCTGCCCCAAATATCTGCCATTCTATCGGCCATTGTGGCTGATGAAAAAATATCTGTATTGGTATCGGTTCTAAAAAATCTGTATCGGTCGATCCCTAGTGCACACACACATTTACTCTTTATCTTAAGGTTGGTGGAAACCATGAGACAATTCCATGTAAAGTTGGAGTCATCGCTGTCTCACACCCCAACCACGTACGCACATCGTCCCCCGTCTCCTCCAGCGCCCGCCCACCCCGATCATATCTCTCCCTCTCACGCCATAACTCTCCAACTTGATGAGATGGCAGCCCAGATTGGGGCTAAGTACAGGAGATTACACCTCTTGCTGCGCTCCCCCCCCCCCCCCCCCCCCCCCCCCATCAATCCTCATGTCTTCTTCGGGCTCAATTCCAGTTCAGCGCGATAGTGGTGTGGGATGAAGGAGTGTGACCAGATAAGGAGGTGAAGTGCAGCACACTCCCTGCTGGTAACGATCCACTGAACAGGCCTGATAACCCTGGAGGAACATCTGATTAGGACCTGCTGCTCCCATTTATCACCTCAGGGTGCAGGCATGGAGGAATTTGCTCTGCTCGCTTTGCTGTGCCTTTAAGAGGATGAGGTCGAGCTTCACTTGCTCTCACACATCTAACTTTTTCTCTGTTTTACTCTGTCTCATCTGATTACAAAGGATTTTTAGATTTTAAATAGATAATAGTTTTCTGCCTTTGTGGTCTTAAGGTTTAGAGATAGTGGTGTCAGGACATAAAGTGGATGGGTCTCTGCTTTAAACAAACCACAGTGTGTTAACTCTAGCATTGCTTTTACCTCCTAAAGGTAGTAAAGCTGTCTGTGCTGTGTTGTGTTTGGCTGTCTTTGAGGCCATACAGAGGAGATCATTAAGAGAGGATCAGTGTTTGTGCTTTGTTTGTGTCTCTTACGTGAAGGAAGGAGACGGAGCGACAGAGATGCAAACACATGTTGCTCTTTGTTTTTGCATTAGCATTTATCTCCATTCCTGAGTTTTACACTATAAATGAAACCAGAACACCTGCCTCAAAATACATAAAACTCTAGAGGAAGAAAAGCAGAAGCGTGCATCCACATTCTTTTCGCTACATTTATCAAGCTGTGCATGTGTATGCTTCTTGATGAATCTGAATCATTATAAAGAAATGAGCTCATGCACATGAACCTTATGGCCATGAATGGACACAGACTCTCCTCCAATTGGTAATTTCCATTTAAAAACATTGTATGTAAGGCGATCAACCTCTACAGTCTGCAGACTTGCATGGAGATAATTAGGAAGGAGAAACAGACGTACGGATGGATCAGAACAATCTTTCCATTCATTTTCTCTTTTTAAAGCCTCATTTGCATCGAAGGGATCGACTGATACAGATATTTTAGGGCCGATACCGATATTTTTTCATCAGCCTCAGCCGATGGTCAATACAATATGCCGATATTTGGGGCTGACACTGCATTTGACTCCCAATTTAATACAATGAAGAATACAATGAAAAGTAATGTTACAACCACAACTCTATAAAGAAAAAAGAACAAAGCACTTCAAATAAATGTATAAAAAAGAAACAGTTCACTGGTAAACAAATATTAAAGAGAAACATTCAACTTGGTATAAATATATACATATATAAAAAACTCTGTAAATTATGCCGAGTGGGTGTATCGGCCAACACACCCGTTGTATTTTCTGATGCCGATTGCAGCAAAAAAACGTAAATATCGGCCGGCTGATGTATCGGTGTATCCTTAGTCTCTGACCACTGGTCCACAGATCATTGCTTGGTCGTGAGTGATTCTAGTTAAAAATGCTGCACCATTTTTCTCTGTAAATGTGGGACCTGCAAGTGAAGAGGCATTTTTTTGGCATATTCCAGACACAAGCTGGGATTCTGGGTGAGATTAGACTTTCCAGCCTTGTTTCATCGGTTTTGCGGACCATCCACATGCAGGGAAAGACTCTGAATAGTGGGTTTTTGTTATGCAATAGGCTTCTCTTACTTCAGTACTCTCAAATTATAAACTTTTATTTTCCCAAATGACTCCTCTGCTGAACTTGTTGAAACCTCTGAGGTGATGGAGTCTGTGTTACACTACAGAACAAGAGCTTTTAGTGTCAACACTGCTGGTATGTTGTTGGAATTTCTGAGTGGATAAAGGTTGTGAACCTGTGACCTACTGAACTCCAGCAAGTGTGTCCTTGTGTGCCCAACAAACTCCATCCATTATCATAATGACCCCGGCGTTTGGAGGCTGACAGGAATGGCGTAAATGTCATGTTGGATGTTTTCTGCCGTCACATTCTTCTGTGAAACCACCGGGAAGCCTGCAGGGATTTATCTCAGATCAATGAGGAGGGAGAGAACGACTGGAGGGGAGAGAGGAAAAGAGAGAGGCACACCCAGAGAAGGTTTGAAGGGTAAGAAACTCTGGGGCAGATGTCAGCTGATTTAATGCCTCTGCTGACCTTGAACAAGCAGGGGCAGGAAGGTGTGTTTATGTGTGTGTTTGTTCTGAGGGTTTCATGAACACCTTTTTTTGTAGATGCTTGTCTTTGTGTTTGAATATGTGCAAAAAAAATCTGCATGGATTAAAATCAAATTCCATGAAAGCACAAGGATAGACCAAAACATCAGTCGGCCGATATTTTAGGCTGATATTTTCACTTTTTGCCGGTATCGACATCAGCCGATACATTGGGTGTGTTGGCTGATACCCCACCCTTGGCATAATTTACAGACAGGCATCTATACAGGCAGCAGTTTTTGTATATATATATATATATATATATATATATATGAAATATTACAAGTTTTATGTTTCTATAAATTATTATTTTTTTTTTTTACAATTGCTGTTTCTGTTTTATATATTCATTTGAAGTGCTTTCTTGCACTTCAAATGCAGTATCAGCCTCAAATGTTTGTAGGTTTTATCGATCATTTGCTGATGATACAATATCGGTGTTTGTATCGACCTAAAATATCTGTATCGGTTTATCCCTGGAAAGCACCTCTGAGCCTAAAGCTTTTCATGCTGCATCATCATCTGCAGACTTTTCAACTTTTCCCAACTCAGACTGTATTTTTCGTTATGAAACTTGTAGGGATGTCCGAAATGATCGGCCTACAGATATTATCAGCCGATATCAGCATTGAAATGTAATATTGGAAAATATCGGTATAGTTATTTTAGACTGATATTTTAACAAATGAAATCTCACAAGATCTTGTTTCATTAGCGTGTACAAATTGTTTCATGTACAAAAGTCCCTGTTATTGTGGAAGAACTTCATATCCCAGCATTCCTTTGAGAGTCATGTGACTACAGTGCAGCTGCTGCTGCTACAGACTGACTTGCTTTGAAGCTGCTTTTGATATGTCTGGTTTGAAGTTGTTTGTTAAGTTAGCAAATTGTCAGAAACATTATAATTAGCCACATGTTGGCTAATACCTGCTAGTATCTGATATCTGGCAGCCAGATGTCAAAAATGAACTCCTCTGGCTGAGTTGTGGCTATTTTGGGATTTGTTTTGTCAGAGAATAATATAGTTATATCTCTCACAAATATGAGAGATACAATCTCTCAGTCGTCTGCATAGATTGGTATCGGTTGATATCGGATATTGGAAATTAGAGTTGGACAATACTGAATATCGGTAAAAAAAAAGTCAATATTGAACATCCCTAGAAACTTGTTACCTGGCCTCCCTTTAGGATGAGGTTGTAATTGAAGCCTTAAAGGTGATAGTTATTCATTACATACAGTATGTAATAGTAATGAATGTCTTAACGGCTGTTTTGTTAATGTTATGCCACTACTTGTTTCCAGTATAGCAGTTTTAACTCCTTTAACCAGCTTTTTGCTCAAACTAATGCACCCACAGTGACGCTGGGGTATTTGGCTTTGCAACTAAATCAGTGATGTTATTTTAAGTCAGTTTACACCACCATCCTGAATTAGTGCCACAAATCACGGTTTTGCATTTTCCTCAATCCAGTCCAAACCAAACAGATTACCTAAAATAAAACAAGTAAACATGATTTTGGAGTAATATTTTTGTTTTAGGTTTGTTTTTCTTTTTTTCTTCAAAATCAAGATTGTTGCTAAATTTATTTCCCTGGATCGTTTTTCTTTCTGTGTTAAGTTTTTTTTTTTATTATTATTATTAAATGTACTATTGTAGTTTTAAACTCTCTTTCACATTAACTAACAACAAACAGGATTTTTGTAGGGGAGGTCTTGACCTGTCATAGGGATGTATCCTAAGCGTTTTATATGTTTTGGGATGTTTAAAGCATTTCATGCGACTTCGAAAATGCTGATGGCTTGTTGGCTTTATCTCAGTAATGAACAGATTAGTTTATAAGTGCATTCTAGATAACACATACCAGTCTAGATAACACATATGCTCCAGATAACTCTTTTGATAACATGCATGTTATCTATGCAAAGTAAGTTTAAAAAACATGGGAGGGGTTGGTGGGTTGCATTAATATCAGGTGCTCATCACATATTTGTCAAATATTAGAAGCTTCTAACTTTAAGATGAATAAGTGATTGCAAAATATAGTTGGGGAAAAATTAATATAGACAAAATTAGCTTTTTCTGTTCTTAACAAGCCTCTTAAAGGAATAGTACACCCACAGAATAATGTAATCATATTTTCCACTTACCCTCATGCTGAGCAAGACTCTGGAGCATTTTTTTAATATCTCAAATGCAGCTGATGATCAGGAAGGCTTTTCGTTATCCACTGACTTTCATATAATGGAGTTTGCGGGGGCTCGAGCCAAAAAGGTCCATAAAAGTCTTGTCAGTATTCCTCCATACTGCTCGTCCAATGTAATCCAAGTGTCCTGAGTGGGTAGCGTCCATAATTTAATCCAAACGACATTATTTAGCACATTTTTAGAGCCGAAACAGTGCTGTATCCTTTTTCCTGCAAGCCCACCGAAGCGCGTTCGCGACACTATGGAAGCCTCGGCGTTCAGAGCCTACTCTGCCGATAATGCAAGCGTAGAAGAAGAAATTCGCTGTTTACATTGTGCTAAGAGCTGCAGACAAACACAGGAGGGGTTGGATATTGATTTAAAACAAAGAAAGAAAGAAAAAGAGAACATGTCATTTCGTCTGCCGCGGCTTCCGTAGTGTTGTGAACGCGCATCGACGTGCTCACAAGAGATGCGATGTACTACTGTTTAGGCTCTGAAAATATACTAAATGACGTCAGTACCTGTAAGTTAAGCCCGCTACCCACTCAGGAGACTTAGAGTGCATTGAATGAGCAGTATGGAGGAATATTGATATGTTTTTGTGGACTTTTATGGACATTTTTGGCTCGGGCGCTGGGGACCTCCATTATTTGAATGTAAGCAGATAACAAGAAGCTTCCCAGATCTCCAGCTGTATTTGAGATATCAAAGAAGTGCTTCAGAGTGTTGTTCAGCATCGGGGTGAGTAGAAAAATGAAGGCCCATCATTATTTGGGCGTACTATTCCTTTAATGCTCCATTAATTTGAGTCAGGTGCAGCAAGAAAACATCTGAAACGATGATTGTTATGCAATTATTGTCTCTATATGCACCGTCAGTTAACCAAGTACTTCCCTTCCTTTGCAAGATTACTTACTGTTGAATTGGATAATACAAACATAATTATAAACTGAATTGAATTGTGTAATGTGTTTACTTTGAACAATAATTGGACTGCAATCTTTTTGTCTTTTTTTTTGTTATGTAGTACTCAAATGTTTACATTCCCTTCCATTAAAGACGGAGAAAAATCAGCTGCCAGTGAAATAAGTTGAAATTGACAAAAGTAATAATAAATGCAAATTTCAAGAAAATCATGCCATGGATTTTGAATTGTGTTTCAACAGAAATGTTAAAAACAAACAAAAAAATAAATAAACAAGAAGTAAAATTTTGTTGAGTAACACTTTGAGGAAATCACTGCATCAAGTGTTTGCTGTAATTTTTCAGTAAGATTTCAGCACCTGTTCACAGGTATTTTGGTCCACTGTTCATAAGCAAGGTGCTCTAATTTTTTTGGACAGTTTTTTTTTTTTTTTTTTTTTTGTTAATTATTATTATTATTAGTAGTAGTAGTATTTTAGACCAAAATTCAAAATCAGTATTTATTTTACTAAATTATAATTTTTTAGTAAATTTTACTTTATTGTTACTTTTTTTAGTTTCTTGTTATTTGCATTACTGTTTGAATTTTGGCCTTTTCTTTAGTGCAAAGGTATATAAACTTTCAAGCACAACTGTACTGTATTGGTCCCTATTTCAGGCTCTGCATTTTACCCGTCTCTGGATGGACCAGAGAGCAGTGGGCTGTCAGGTATCGGTGCCTGGCTGGGGCTTGGTGGGAGTTAAGGACCTTGCTCAGGGGCCCACAGTGGTTTAACGTTGGTGCCTTGCCGGGCCCTCAAATCATGGTTACCCTGTCCAAAGCCCACTTCTTAGATTGCTGAGCGAATTATAGCCTATGGTGCCCCTACTCATCACCTCTCTGTCTATTTTCTCACTCACTGTCTGTCTCATCAAGTCAGTGGTTCTTCACTGTCTTTCAGTGACCTTAAACAGACGTGTGCGATAATGCGCCTTTTCTCATATTCTCATATTTAATATTAATTATTTAGTGCAGAGACGCACTATGATTCCTCTCTCTAACTGCATACTTCATACTGTGGGAGCCTGGCCACTGCTTTTATTTGTCAATGATGGATGACAACATACCTTTTCTCTTCTCTCTCTCTCTCTCTCTCTCTCTCTCTCTCTCTCTCACACACACACACACACACACACACCATACAGGCGGCAAAGAAGATGTTTGTGGCAATTCAGAAAACAGAGACTTTTAGCAAGTTTTTGAATAAAGCGCATGCACAAGACCAGCCTGCTAGAGTCACAGCTCCCTTATTGGCAGCGCCTTTTAGATAACGCGCATTAGCCATGTCAAACTCAAGTAAGAAAGATGTCATTGTGAATGATTGTTAGCTACCTACTGTAAACATCAGACGAGAGTGCGCCACTTCTGGCACGTAGTATTACTCTAAATCACTCTCGTCAATCACCCACGCCTATTACTTATTGACTATGGCGCGTCAGTCACTCTTTGGTAGTAAGAGTGACTGACGGGCAATAGACAAAACTTGCGATGAGAGCAGCAAAGATTGGCAGATGTTTTTTAAGTCCTTTCACAGCAGATGTACAGTATAATAATATTTAAACGCTTTTAATTAATCATACCTTATGAGGCAGTGACCCCAGTTTCATTGAATATTGCAAAAACTATTCAAAAAAACACTTCTATACCTCCTTTAAAGCTAGAGTTGGTAATCCTGCTCAGAAACACTTTTTGTTACTGGGTGAAATGGTCCTACCATCCTGATAGTATCAATACATCATGTATTCATAAGAAGGAAGGAAAATAGTCAGACCTCTGTGAGAGCTGCATTTCAGTAAAAACTCTGACCAACTCCTGCCATTCACACCGCAAGTTAGGAATTGGTAACTCGCAACTTATAGAAAGAACGAAATGATGCCTTTATGTCTCATCTCTGCCCCTCCCCTCTCACCATCCCCCATGTAACCCCCCCTGTGCGCCGCTCACTGTAAACAAATATAGCTAACAGACTGCTAACTGCTGCTGCGCCAACAAAACAAAACAAAAGATAAGGATAAAGTCTCGGAGGCGTTGACGTTTGCAGTGTGGACTTTTTACACCACAGAAGGAGCTGGAGGTGAGTGGATTAAAGTTTTTAGAAACGTGGTTTGTCAGCTGTTTACTATCGAGCTAACAAGCTATCCACTCGGCTGTTATCGTTAACCTGCTCGTAAAACATCGCCACAAACATCCCTGCGCTCTGAAGGCGTGGTTTCGGGTGGTGTGTTTTTTTTAAATGTTGCTTGCTCGAACCGTTTTTCCAACATTGCCAACTGTAGCTTTAATCGGACGCTGAGCACTGCTGGGGATTAGCTATTTGAATGGTTGAATAATTCTCAGAGATTTTGAAAAGTATTTTTACTTGAAGTGTCACTATTTACCCTTAAAACGTTGAAAAATAGAAGCTCCTGAAAACACAATAGCCACTGAAACTTGAGGTAGATAAACAATAGATGTTGAACAGTGATAAGTTTGTTAGGTTTGTTTGTCCACAAGGTTAAGGTCAAGGGTTAGAGAATCTGTGTCTGCTCATACTGACATGTGTGACTTTGCTTGCATTGGCGTCTGCACTAATTGTTGAAGCGTATTGAATGGACTTGTTAGACAGCCAGGTCTAACACAAGAAGTCTTCATCACACACTGCTGTCACAGAGAAAGCGGTCCCCCTCGGCCTCTCAGAGGACGTGCCTGAAACAACAACCATGGCTCCGCTGTGAGAAAAAGGCCCCATGCGAGCGCAAACGGTCCTGACCCTCCAGAGCAAGTAGCCTCCCTTACTGTTGCACAGCTGCTGACAAATTTATGAGCCCTGGTTTGACCCACAGGCCGACTTTCCAAGCATGATACTGACGGGAAAACAGCCGGAGGGATGGAGGGAAGCTGTGAGATGAAGAGGAGAACAAAGGGAAAAAAAGAATTAATATGCTGTTACTTCTTTTTTGTTTTTAACAGAAAACATCTAATAGGGATGCACGATATAATCGGCCCCCTATCAGTATGGAAGTATTTTGTTTCTTTACGGTTTAATCAAATAAAATAGATCTGAAACCAAAAAAGAGATTTGAGAGCAAAAAAAAGTAAGTGGCAATCAAAAAAAAATTCTTTGAGATCAAAACAAAACAGGTTGCAATTGAAAAATAAAATATGAAACAGAATGTTTCTTCAACTTTAATCAAAAATAATGTTTGAAATTAAAAACAACTATTTTGTTTATGAATCAGTCCTTTTTTATTTCAAGTTTTAAAAAAAATTTGGTTGCAAATCAGTCTTCTTTGCTTTCAAGTTAAAAACTTTTGGTTGCAAATCCTAAAGTTTTGGTTGCAAATCCTAAAGTTTTGCTTGCGAAGTCAAGTGCACTTGATGGGCGGGGCCTACGCTGGTGGATGAGAGACGTGTTTCTGTTGGTTGGTGTGACCTGGCTCCAGCCTTCCACATCAGTCTTTTCTCATGCGTGCTGTGCTGCTTGGAGCTAAGTTGTTAGCCTGTAGCTCTGCAACGTTTCCCATAAATAATGAATTGCGCTAAATATCGTTGGCTACAGCTGCTGTACATTCACATCATCACCACAATGAATTAGAACGCTCTGCTGCTGCAAACACTGATTATCAGTGACATGGTTGTCTCTGCTGGTCACGGTCTGAGCTCAGTAGCCACTGAGTGAGTGATTTACAGGGAAACATGTACAACGTAGGCTGTGATTACACATATGGTCATAATATCTGTATCGTAATATCACGGAGTGATCGGACTGTAGCCTATGTGAGAGCCTGGGAGTGGTAGTGGGCTGTATGAGATTGCGACCCGATCCCTAAACGGGGGTGTGATTGAGAAGCGGTGCGGCAGGTACTCGGACGCTGAGAGCATCAAGCGGGCAGGAGGGGCAGATCCTGGTCGGTGCGGAGCGGAGTCCGTCGTGGGGCCACGAGAGGACATCCAGCAGGACGATGTCCAGCAGGACGAGTAAACAGCGACGGAGAGGAGGTCGCTGACTGGACGCACCGTTGTGGACGAGAGCGCAGGACAATCCTCCTCTCTGTTTATAAATTATATGGTCGTAGTTGTGCTGCTTTTTATTTGCTGAGGCGTGTGATCGTAAAATTTAAGGCGGCTCCGCCTGACCAGCCCGCTCAGCTTTCACCGGCCTGTTGAGACATGGTCGCGCGACACCGGCGGTAAGAGAGAGACGCCATGTCGGAGCGGTGCGTTTGAGAACCATCTCTCTTCAGTCAGGAAGTTTCTTTTAGGTCGACCCGGTGATCATTACCCGCTGAATATGGTGCCAGTTATAGCGGATCCCGTTCTCACTACAGCTGTTCCAGTGTCAACAAACACATGTGGCAAATAATTTTCCACACTGACGCATTTCTAACCAGCCAGCATTCCTGGTTTATTCAGGAGCAGCTGCGTCAGACGTTCCGACTACTGAATCGTGCTTTTGACATCTGAAATGTAGGCGATAGAAAAGCAACGCAAATTTTAGCACCGTCAGCCCCAAATTTTACGCCCCCCATTATAATTAATAGATGGTGTTATAACAGGTCTAATATATTTCATTTATGTTTTGTTTGTAGCGTCACATAGAGCTCCAATGTCCCACCTGGGTCCCAGGAGGAGCGCTCTTAAATGTATCAAAATACTATGAAAAAAATGTGAAAAAAAAAAAAAATCAAGATGTTTATTACTGCAGGGCGTGTCTTTTGGGCTGATGGTGCTGAAATTCGCGTTGCTTTTCTATCGCCTACTTTGTAGAGGTCAAAAGCACACCAGACAGCTGCTCCTGACTAAACCAGGAATGCTGGCTGGTTAGAAATGCGTCAGTGTGGAAAATTATTTGCCACGTGTGTTTGTTGACACTGGAACAGCTGTAGTGAGAACAGGATGCGCTATAACTGGCACCATATTCAGCGGTTAATGTTCCCAGGTCGACCTAAAGGAAAATTCCTGACTGAAGAGAGATGGTTCTCAAACGCACCGCTCCGACAGGGGGTCTGTCTCTTACCGCCGGTGTGGCACGACCGTCTCTCAACAGGCCGGTAAAAGCTGAGCGGGCTGGTCAGACAGAACCGCCTTAAATTTTCCGATCGCACGCCCCAGCAAATACAAAGAACATTAAAACCAAGCAAAGCAGCACAACCACGACCATATAATTTATAAACAGAGAGGAGGATTGTCCTGCGCTCTCATCCACAACGGTGCGTCTGGTCAGCGACCTCCTCTCCATCGCTGTTTACTCGTCCTGCTGGATGTCCTCTCGTGGCCCCACGACGGACTGCGCTCCGCACCGACCAGGATCTGCCCCTCCTGCCCGCTTGATGCTCTCAGCGTCCGAGTACCTGCCGCACCGCTTCTCAATCACACCCCCGTTTAGGGATCGGGTCGCAATCTCATACAGCCCACTACCACTCCCAGGCTCTCACATAGGCTACAGTCCGATCACTCCGTGATATTACGATACAGATATTATGACCATATGTGTAATCACAGCCTCGTTGTACATGTTTCCCTGTAAATCCTCCTCAGTGGCTACTGAGCTCAGACGTGACCAGCAGAGACAACCATGTCACTGATAATCAGTGTTTGCAGCAGCCAAGCGTTCTAATTCATTGTGGTGATGATGTGAATGTACAGCAGCTGTAGCCAACGATATTTAGCGCAATTCATTATTTATGGGAAATGTTGCAGAGCTACAGGCTAACAACTTAGCTCCAAGCAGCACAGCACGCATGAGAAAAGACTGTGATGTGGAAGGCTGGAGCCAGGTCACACCAACCAATAGAAACACGTCTCTCATCCACCAGCGTAGGCCCCGCCCATCAAGTGCACTTGACTTGCAGTTTAGGATTTGCAACCAAACTTTAGGATTTGCAACCAAAAGTTTTTAACTTGAAAGCAAAGAAGACTGATTTGCAACCAAATTTTTTAAAACTTGAAATAAAAAAGGACTGATTCATAAACAAAATAGTTGTTTTTAATTTCAAACATTATTTTTGATTAAAGTTGAAGAAACATTCTGTTTCATATTTGTATTTTTCAATTGCAACCTGTTTTGTTTTGATCTCAAAGAATTTTTTTTTGATTGCCACTTACTTTTTTTGCTCTCAAATTCTCTTTTTTGGTTTCAGATCTATTTTATTTGATTAAACCGTAAAGAAACAAAATACTCTCCATATATCAGTATCAGCTTATATAGGCCTTAAAACTGAGTATCGGACATCGGTCACCCCACCGATATTTAACCGATCAGCCTGCTGTTTCTAAAGTAAAAAAAAAATACTACCTCTTCTTCAAAAACTTCTTTATTACAGGCTTTAAAACTTCGAAAGACTGGGGGTGGGAAAAGATATCAATATACTGAAATATAGTAATATTTTCATATGCTGATATATTGACATTTAAAAATGCAGTATTGATCTATTTTACTCATTAGATCTTGTGATATTTCATCTTTCTGTTATGAAATCTCACGAGAATTCACAAAAATTTCGCAATATTTTCATATGCTGATATGATATTGACATTTAAAAACACGGTATCCATCTATTTCACTAATGAAATCTCGCGATATTTCATCAGTCTGTTATCAAATCTCATGAGAATTTATAAAATATTGTGAGATTTTGTAACAGAACAATGAGATCTCGCAAGATTTTGTAAGTAAAATAGATCGATGTCGCGTTTTTAAATATTGATTTGATATTGGCATTTGAAAATTTCGCAATATTTCAGTGTATCTATATTTTTTTCTCACCCCTATTTTTTAAAGTGTCGGACTCACATAACAGTCATTGCAAAGGATCTTTGCAATGACTTTTTTTTTTTCAGCTTTAATATTGGTATCGATATCAGTTATTGGCCACGAGTTTTAGAATATTGGCATATTGGATATTGGCCAAAATTCAAATATCGTGCATCCCTAATAGCTAAAGTATCTTACCATCTACGCCATCCCACTAAAGGCATCATGAGAGAATGAGGCATAAGTATTCGGAGAGACATTAAATTTGAATGTAACAAGGAAGTAAGATAAAGACAGATGTTTTTTTTTCAAATAAAGTTTCAGTCTTAAAAGGTTTGACTCCCAGTTGAGGAAACCTGTGGCGAACATGTATCCATTCTCGGTGCCACGAGTTAGTTTAAAGGATCTTATCAGTGAGGATGTGCAAGGGAAACTCTGCCCAGTCCTTCCTTCTGTACAGACGCTCTCCACACCTCTGAGCAGTCTGTCTCCTGGACCTTATCTGACCAAGTGTTCAAAAGTCCAGAATGAATCCTGTCCCAGGAGGAAGTCTCCCATTTGTTATTTTGGTCAATATTGCCAAAGCACGTACATACACTGTGAATACGTTGTCTGCTGTAGGATTCCAGCTGGGAAATGTGGAGCTGTCAATGTTGTGCAGATGTTTGCAGTCACAGGACAAATGCATTGATTGTCAGATGAATTAAAAGTTCAGATAATTCAGATGATTTATTTAAGTAATTACATGAGAAGATAGTTCTTCCTTATTGTGAATTATGCATTATTTCTCAGACTGAATATTTTAATTTCGAACTAGGTGTTTGGTTTATTCCTCTTTTAATTCTGAATAAAATAATTCTTATGTCATGCTGGACCCCCCACCCCCCCCGTGAGCTCGAAGCGACTTGTTTGTTTGTGGTGATTCGTCCTTATTTACAGATATTTACTTGTTATGGTGTCACGTAATAGTGATGTCATCAAAGCCTCCGTAGTAAAAATGTCTGTAAATAAGGACGAATCACCACAAACAAGCAGCTTCGAGCTTACAGGGGGGGTCCGACTAATGTTTCGTAACAAAACATTGGTACAATGAAGACGTTTGTGGCAGATAATGCCTTATTTAGAGGCTGCGTGCGGTTGCCCCATCACTTCCATTACATTGGACATACGCTGATCTGGAGTGGCTCTAAATATCTCCTGAAGGAATTCAAGTTGCACCAATATTGTCTGGGTGAGTAAATGAATGTATTTCATGCTTGAAAATAGGTTTAAGTTGAAAAAAAAACTGACTTCCCCTTTAACCTGATTCTCTAAGTTGGTGTGCAGCATCTCCAACATCAGCTGTTTTTCACCAAAGTCCGCAATTTCATTTACAAAATCTGAAAGAAAAAATCTTTCACAAAAACTATTTAAGAATATTCTGTGCTTTCAGTGGAAATTGAAATCGCATGTAGAGTGCCAGAGATTTATCCACTTCCATGTTACCAACACTGTGCTGACACTGTAGACAGATGTATTATTAGAAACTTTGATTATTTTTCTCCTGATTTTCCTCAAGGCCCACCTGCTTTTTGAATATCCAGGTATCTAGTTACCATCGCTGTTTTTGGAGCTGAGCCTGTGTGTAAAACAAGCAGTGGGTCTTACATGTAAGTCAGCCCAGAGGGAGACTCAAGCCAGCCTACACTGATTTATCAGTGGATCATATGCTCTGCCTCTAAGCCGCTGAAATGCGTTGTGGTCGCCGCAGACTTTCCAAAGGGAATCACACTGAGGCCCAACTGTCTTTATGACAGAGAGAGTGGAGGGGAAAGAAAGCAGAGGTGAAGATAGGGAGATATAATCTCAGAAAAGAGAAGAAAAGATGTGTGGGGAGGAGAAAACAAAGTGTTCACAGAGAGGGAAAACGGCATTACAGAATCCGCCGGCCTTCTACCTTGCTGCTGAGGAATGCAAAGCCACTCGTATTTTGACTTCTCCTTTGGAAACAGCTGTGTTTCCCTTTTTCAAAGATATTTTTTCCTTATTTATCGGATCCCTCAGGAGAGATTCATCTCTCAGCCCTGACACTGGCTTCCTCCTCTAAATCTAGGACCAGACCAGCCTAGCTCTAACACACACACACACACTTACACATATGCACACCTGCTGCCTAAAAGCAGACATTAACAACTAAAGCAGGTTTCTTTGCTGCCTGTCCTGCTGTTCCCTCAGATCTGAAGGCGCACATGCAAAAACATGGACACAAACAGCTTTAACCAAACAATAAATAGGCGAAAAACAAGAAGGCTACCACACACACAGATACGAGCCTGTGTGAGTCCTCAGATGGTCTCCAAAAACCTTGACAAGTCAATAAAAGGAGATTCTTGAGGACATGGATGCTGTGATGACACATAAATAGCATGAGGTCTGGTAGAAATTCAAACCCAGAGTTTATGTGTTTTGTCAAAACCAGAAGAAATTCATTTAACCCTGAAAAGTGGCCAATTTTTCCGGAAGGGACTGTGATCAGGAAGGCATCATCGTTGTGTAAGTTCGAGGAAATGAAGCCAAACATCAAAGATGGAGATATTCTCATGGAGGCGGAACCAAAATCCGCAATAAATCAGGATTTTAATGTGAACCTAAAAAAAAAAGTGGGTTCACCTGCATTTGGAGATTTAACTTTGTGGCCAAAAATCTCTTTCTTTTGTAAAATCACTGACAGATTTGTGGCTTTAAGGAGACAGTCATGGACATAGTGAAACACTTGTCTCCAAGGCAGATGTTATTCCCCAGTAATTTATGGAAGTGGAGGGAAATCATGCAGAATAACGCAAGATTAATCTCTGTTTCAGGATTGTTGTGACTGAGTCTTCTGTGTCAATGGTTTTGTTAACAAATGGGCTCCTAAAGAGATCAGTATGTTGTAGACTGAGCAAATGGACTCGCACTCAAACCCCAGCGGAAATCTCGTGCTCCACACGCTGCAGGAGTCCACTCAATTATACAATTTTCCAAACCAAGCGAGGATAGCAAGTTAAATTTTAGTGAGCTTTGATTTGTACCGTCTCTGTCTTTTGGAGCATCTGGCTCTTCCATCCACAGAACCGGATCCTGCAGCCGCTGAATGAGTGGAAGCGAAGCGTAGGCCATTTCTACCCTGACCAGAGGCTGTTGTGACAGCTGCTCCACTGAAGAATCACATTTTTATTAACGTCCCATAAAGTTTGGGGAGAAAAATCGGCGTTGTTTATTTTCCAGCTCATTTCTGTCCTGATTTCATGGAATTTCCGTATAAATGTGAAAAAGATGTTGCGCCGTCTTTTGTTGACAGCTCGTTGGCTCGAGTTGATGTCCAGTGAAATGAGCACTTGTTTTTACAGGGACTTTAGGGGAAATCACAACTGGCCATTGATATCGATAAGTGTTGTCTGCGGCCATCTAGACTTACTGTAAGCACATTCAAACGGATGCAAATGCTGCGTTAAGATCGAAGACGTGCATGTAATCTTGCAGCAAGTCTCTGCCTTACACATGCATTTCTCTTTTAAATAATTCAAACACAGATCTGTTGTCATTTTCAGTCCAAGAATCAGCATGCCAGAACTCTGCAGGACCCTCTCATTTTGACTGGAATTTGCAAACAATGATCTGTTATGATCTTAAAATCCTTGCAAAACCGTTTTGGTGAACTGGGGAAACCTTGAACCTTTGCTCCAATGCTGGACCTTATTTCATATTTCAGAAAAAGTAAAAGAAAGAAACCCGTATGAGGACTGATCAAAGTGGCTCTGAAAAGCTTTTGAGTGCAGAGAGGTTACACCTTCTGACCATAAATTCAATCTGAATGGCACCCAAATTCAAAATATGTCTTCATTCTTTTGCCAAAACACACTGTTTAAGATAGAAGTTTGTTATTTCAGTCTTGTTGGACATGATAATCCCAACATCTAAAGTAGAAGGCATCTGTGCCTCAAAAGCAGAGTAGTTTCCTTTTACCTGAAGTTTCCTGACATTTTGAGCAGTGTTGTGAGAAAATATTCATAATTATGCTTTTTTTTGTGCATGAATGCTCTTTTACCTTGTCATCTATAAGTGCAGCTGGTTGTTCTCCTCTGCAATGCTGCACTGCCATGTTTACTACAGTAGCCCAGAAGAACCAAACCAAGTGTTGGCTACGTAGCAGAATAGAACATCATATAAACTTAGAAGAAAGGGGTTAATGAGCTTCATTCATCTGCAGCTCATGCCTTTTTTGTCTTTTTACATGTTTGTGTTGGAGGTTTTGTTAAATTATTTGTCATATTGCTCTTTTACAGGTTTAGTTCTTAAAGTTGATAGCTACTAGTTTAACTCCTCCCCACTAGTGGATGTCGCACTCATACTTGCTCACACGGTCAGCATTAGCAACGTTACAGAACCAGCTAACCTAGGTGCCATGACATCAAATACCACTTTTCTGGGGTTTTGGGAGAATAATATGATCTGTTGTGCACTGATGAGGCCTCCTCCCGCAGCTGATTCACCAATGTGAGTGGAGCTAGCATGTTTGACTACATTCAACATGGGTGAATTCAGGTTTGGGTTTTTGAAGAAATGGATTTAAAAGAAAACATCCGTAGCAACACTGAGGGAGGCTACCATAACGTAAGCTTATTTATTTCCTGTATTTTTATTTATGTACTAAATGCTGTCTTGTCTGATAAACATAGTTCACTGACTGAAGTGACCATGATGCTAACAGATACATGTAGCCTTTAGCTAAATCCGACAGCGAGCTACTGGCAGCTTGACCTTGTTTCTAAATAAGGTTTAGCCAATCAAAATGAAGTCAACTTGGTCTCTGGGTAGAGCCGCATATCATTACCGCATCCAAACCTGTCACTAAGGAGAAAAATCTGGCATAACAAAACTATCCCCTGCTGTAAAAAGTGATTCTTTGTTGAATTGACATATGCAGCAATATCAACTACGTGAAATAGTTTATACTGATATGTCATCACTCCATTAATTAGCATTAGCAAATGTTCAACTTGCATGGCCAGGAGGAAAGCAGCAACCCCCATGGGGCTTTTGAGTTCCTTTGCTACCTTTACCCTCACCCTGCTTCATTTACATATACCATCCTTTTTCTACTCTCCCCCCCCCCCCCCCCCCCATCAAAAATTTTTGACCTGCTTACCACAACTTAGAGGTTTTCAGTCAGTACCAGCTGTTTTAGAGCAAACCAAAGATACCTAAACTATGCACCAAAAACCCAAATTCTGCTCCAGATTCCAGCCACCAGGGTGATAATATCTAAAAGATTGACAAGATTTGACTCAACAGGACTGACGGCAACTATCTTAGTTTTTTTACAGATGTTTTGATATGATTGAGGCAAAGTTAGATCTTGCACTTTAGTGGCTACACAAGCCAAAAGGCTAAAAGGTCTTATGGGGTCGTTGCTGTAAAATTTTACACAGCCTCATCTTGCATAGTGTGTATTATAGCATGAAACATTTTCCTTATATAGTGTGCACTACTTTTCCTTGTGTGTGCACTTCACCTTACCTTATGTTGCATCACTTTATGGGATGGTAGATTACTCAGTGCAGAGCAGCAGAAGACAGACGTCCTCATACTCTTGTGGTTTAAATGCCCCCCAGCCTCTGAGTTAAGGGGTCCACATCTTAATCCTGAGTAATAATCGTGGAAGAGATGGAATAAAATCTCCTACTGACACACAGGTATGACATATCCAGCTACCTGGAGGCCATCTGGAGACTCAACAGAGAGCTAAGTCCGAGGCTGCTACCACTCAGCTGTCAGTACCAGTGATGGAAAATACTGATACTACACAGCCCAACAGTCATACCTCGGATATCTATCTGTTAGCAAAGCCCAAGCAAGAGGAGCAATTACAGCAAATTATCCTCCTACCCTCGGGGTTTGGTGCACACACACACACAAACCCACACACATTGCACACCGGCTGAAAATCTCAAAACGACAAAAGATAGATGCGATTCCAGACTTCATTTTATCATCTTGCATGGAATGCAGCGCGGTGGTGATAGAGCCCTGCTGAGTGGGAACAAAAATCAAACACTCTGCAGATATGTGTGCGTTCTGGGACGGTACGCCTGCCATTACGTGTCATGGTTTTGGATTGGTCTTCAGAAAGAAACCCAAATGGGTTTCAAGGATTATATGGAAGATGATGGCTGTAGAAAAATGTGATTATATGCTTCAAATGCAGCCTTTTGTTCCTGGGGATGCCTGTCCAGTGAGGTCATTTTGTACTGTAACCTGTGGGAGGTAGAAGAGGAGCACATCGATGAATGTGCATTTGTGTGCAGTTTGAATTGTCTGGATCTGAAATTTGCTTCTGCTGTTGGACCTTTGCGAATGTTTTCCTGTCAAATTTTGGTTCTGTTGAGTTTGGTCGTGCTTGTGCCTTCATCTGTTCTCAGGTTTTTAGTTTCTGGTTGGATTTTCTGTATTAGTCCTTCTTCCTGCTTAGTTGGATACTGTTAACGTCCTGTTTCCCTGTTACACCTGGTTCTCAGTTAATGATTGCCACACTTCTCATCAGTCCTTTGGTATTTAGGCCTGGTTTCCTCTATTCTATGCCAGCTCAATGTTAGTCACTTCCATCTTGATTTTCAGCCTGCTTGCCGTCACCTGAGTTTAGTTTCTTGTTGTTTTAAGTGTAGTTTCTGGGACTACGTGCCTCTGTAGTGCCATTTGTTACATTTAACTTTATAAAAACTGTGTATAAAACATGGTGCCAAAGTGAGCGAAAATGTTGAAACCTGCATAATTTAGTTCTGAGACATTCATATTCATCTGAAAGTGGTTTTCTTTGGCCTTATTTTAGGCTAGCCTGAAAGTTTTTTCATTTGTGCCATGTGCCATCTTCATTTATCTTTAAAGGTACAGTATGTAAGAATTACTGACATCTAGTGGTAAAGATGGGTATTTGACAGAAAAGATGTTTCTTTCAAATGACTTCATATTCTAAGCACTGTTGTGAATGTACAGTGGACGTTAGTGGCAAAAATTCTCCAAGACATAAAGATGTTTTCATCTGTGAGTGGATCCAGTGGTCTCAGGTGTAGCCATGACTGTAATATGAGTAACCACTTTTTATGTCTTTTAAGGTATTACTGATCCCAAACAGTGCTCTAATTCCTATTAAACAAAGCTGGTACAGCAGTAAGTTCAGAGGGTTCTTACTTCACAAACATTGTTTTGTCCATTCATGGACACGGTAGTTAAAATGATGGAACAAATATGGCAGCCTCCATATGTGCACCACTCAGCAGGTAGATACAAATGACTCATTCTAAGAAAATAAACATATAAAAGATATTCTAGTGCAGCAGTTACACATCAATAGAGACACAGTTTTGAATTATATATCACATTTTTCTGCCATTGACCTTTGATTTTTTACATACGGTACCTTTAACAGTAACATATACGAGTTTTTACACATCTTAACAATTACTACAACCCCAGTAGTATTCAAACAGACCTTATGGTTGCAGAGATATACTGAACCCATTTCATTGTTTTAAGCTGCTGTCTTGGCCAGGTTTCCCTTGGAAAAGAGATCATTGCGTCTCAGTGGGACCAACCTGGTTAAATAAAGGTTGATTTAAAAAAAATAAAATAGTCGGTATGCCATATCAGACAAAGACCTAAAAATAGGCACAGGCCTTAAAGGGTTGAATAAAATCTTAAAAAAAAACTTGACTAATACAAAACTAAAGTAAAAAGGAAAAAAAAAACTCCCCTGAAAGCTTCTGAACTTTGTCAGAATTTTCACCTTGTTGCCCCCTAACGACGGCTAATTCAGCATCCATCTTGCATCCTGTGTCTTCTCTGAGCTCTTACCAGCCAGTAAAAGTCGGTCCGATGTTGATGCTTGTCTTATCTCCTGCTCTGTCTCTTCCTGTCTTTCATTTCCTCACTTTATTTAATGTTGTTGTCTTACATTTCTTTGTTGAATCAGCTATGGTGCGTGTCCAAAATGGTCAGTGTCTTGATATCCAGTTGGTGGTGCCACACAGGTAAATGCAAAAGCAGTTATGAAGTGCGTTTTATTCATCCTCAGGATGCTGCAGGGAAACGACTGCACAGGAATGTTCATATTGAATGTGTGTGCCATCAAAACAGGTCGATGTTTTAAGGTTGGGAACTTATGTTGTGTTGCTTTAAGCCAGGGATGTCTGTCGGTCCTCCTGCAGGTTTTATCTGTTTCCCTGCTTTAACACACCTGATTCAGATTAAATGGATATCCTCAACAGCTTGTTGACAAGTTCTGCCAAAGCCTGTTAATGACCCATTAATGAGTCAGGAATGTTGAAGCAGGAAACATCTAAAACCTACAGGACAGCTGGGGACCGGAACTGGACATCCTTGCCTTAAGCCATGTTCACACTATAATCTTTAAAGCCCACTTTTCATGTAGGCATGATCAGGGATTGCCTTAGGCCCAGCGCCCTGTGACAGAGGACATAACATGGAAAACCTGGAAAAGAGAAGACAGCGAGGAAACTTTGCTCCTGGGAAATTTGTAGATTTGTGGTTGAAACTTGACGAGAACTTTACAAACCCTCAATGATGTTTCTAACTCACACAAACATGACAGTCATGATGAGACAGAGCAACAACAACCAGGTGAGCAGCACAGACTGAATCTCAGGAGCTGCTTTTATCAGACCGTCTGCAGGACAGCCGGAGTTGCTTGATAAAAATCCGACAAGTCAAGTGTTAATTCTCATAAAAGCGTCTTGTGTTGTACGACCCGTCGCTGCAGATACCTTTGCTCTGTGCATCCTTCACAACTTTATGAAGCTCAGTCACAGGATCAGTGTGAACTAAGGATAGACCGATACATCGGCTGGCCGATATATAAAAAAAACAAAAAAACACCTGATTGCTACAAAGTGGTGATCAAAGTTTTAGTTCAGGAGCCTCATCATTATTATTTTTTGTTTGTTTTTTATGTTTTTGTTGAATAATAATTCAAAATCAGTGTCATGATATTCATAAATGTTTTATGTATCATTACTTTTGTCAATTTCAACTTATTTCCCTGACAGATGATTTTTTTTTTTTCCTTCTTTCTTGGGAGGGTATGAATAAATTTTTAAGCTGACTGTATACTTATTACAAGGTTGTTTCTATCTAATATTTGTTTATATATATATATATATATATATATATATATATATATATATATATATTTGAAGTACTTTTCTTTTTTATTTAGTTGTAAAATTATTTTTCATTGTATCTTTCATTATATTAATTTTGGAGACAGTATCAGCTCCAAATATCAGCAAGTTGTATCAGCTGACGATGCTGAGAAAATATCGATGTTGGCCCTAAAAAATCTGTATCGGTCGATCCCTAGTGTGAACATTCAAACAGTCCAGTATAAACTTGGCTAAACATTTATCCATGAAACAGATAAAGCATATTAGCCTGTTAGCTTACCGTGTGCCTGACTCTCCGAGCATTAAGCGCATCTCTTGGCTGTTCTCAGCTGCCTGTCAGGAACACAGAAGTCATCAGTAAACACTAACGTGCAGAAATCACTCTGCAGATTTCTGCTGGGCATGCAGCGTTGAGCTGTTGGCTGCTGTTCTCCGTTTGCTAATGGAGCTTGACAGTCTGCAAATGGGCTAGTCTCACTGCCTCATATCCTCTCTATGGACGGATGCTGCTGCCTGGCTCTGAATTCTCATACCGCTGACATCTGCGGCTGTGTGCATGTGTGGTGGGAATTAAACGAAAGACCTTTCTCCTGCTTCCATATTTTGGTGCAACTGTGATGTTTTAATCCATAGCTGTGCGTGTGTGTGAGATGTTTCAGACTCCATACATGCGCTGGACATAAACTCTCACTGTTGCCCGTGGCCATCAGTTGGTCCTGTGGCGCTCAGTGTGTCGGCTTTGATCCAGGGTCAGGGGAGAAGATCAGAGCACAGGATAATTCTCCAAAGACACACACACACATATACACAAACCCCTTGCGAACAGCTGATGATGACTCCCAGCAGACGTCCTGCCCCTTCATCCGTACCTCAGCCCCAGGAGCTGCGCTGCTAGCCGACTGACTACAAAGAGCTACTCAGCAGAAGGTAGAAGCAGCTCCTGGTGGCACCGCAGCAGTGCGCATGCAAAGATCAAGAGCTGTCTCTGTGTTTTATTTTTCCAAACTGCATCAATGCCAAAGGTTAAAGAGTTCAAGGCAAAAAAAAAATCAGGCTTTGGCCTCTTCAGAAAGACTTGAGTTTACACCATAAAGTTTTCCACTTAATGAGGTGCTTTCTCTCTGATTGGAACAGCGGCGATAACCAGTTTGGGATTGTGTCGGCTTGCAGAAGTTTCCAGAGAAAGTCTGTTCGGGCCAAACCATTAATTAGATGGGGACTTTGGAGAATTAACAATAAATAGAGGACGTGGACATATGTGACCTCTCCTCAGAAACCATCAAGACTGAGAGAAAAACCAGACAGATTATGGGCTGTAATTACATAAACACAGATGGATTCTTCTCATGCCTTGGACATCCGCAGCATTTTTTATTGGTTAAGCCATCCGCAAAGCCTTTTAACAATGTTGACAGGTTCTTGGTGTGCAAAAATCTAATTGAAGAGTGTTTTTTAAATTCTCATGTCATTTCACCCATTTGCTTTGCTTTCATTCTTTCTCTTCACTGTAATGTTTGTGCATAATAGAGAAAGGTTATTTAGGGAACTGATTAAAAAGCAGAGATTTCTATGGTGAAACTTTCTGAACTATTTCTTTAATATGGTAAGGCTGTTGAGGTAATGTTTGAAACATAAAGCCATTTGTCTCTGAAAAAATGAGGGTTTTTACATGTGTTTAACTGTAGGAGGATGAAAAAATTAATTGAATATATCATCAGACTGGCGCTCGTTGAAATCTGACAGATTTAATAAAAGCTCCCTTATGACTCTCGTAATTTGGGTCATGTGCTATTTCCTCTATGATTTATCTCGCAGCTCTAGATCAAACTTGCTAGACTAGGGACAAGATTAGGGATTGACCAATGCAGATTTTTTAGGGACAATACCGATTTTCCCATCAGCCGATGGTCGATGCAACCTGTTGATATTTGGGGCTGATACTGCATTTGACCCCAAAATTAATATAATGAAGGATACAATGAAAGCTCATTTTGAAAACTTTTTTTCAAGATAAAGAAAAGAAACAAAGCACTTCAAATAAATGTATGAAAAAGAAACAGTACACTTGTAACAATATTTAAAAAAAAGATTAAACATATATATACACACACACACACAAATATAAATATATATAAAGTGTCTATCCTTACACAAGTTGCAATTTGATAAGAGATCAGTATTTACAGTCGTCCTCAATATGATTCATACCCTCAAATTAAAGGCAAGAAAAATATCAGCTGTCAGCAAAATAAGATAAAATTGACAAACATAATAATAAATAAAAATTCTATGAAAATTATGACATTGATTTTGAATTGTGGTTCAAAAGGGATATTAAAAACAAACACAAAAAAATAAAACAAGTGATCCACTAATAGGAGGACAAGCTTCTGTTACTCCATAAGGCTGTAAGATGGCTCATCTTCAGGAAAACAAGGTGATTTCTTCTGTATTGTTTGCGCTTGGCAAAGCTATCCATGCAGAGATGTTCTCCAGGGTTAGAATGAGGGAGTAGAGGAGGGTGTTGGTTGGTTGGCTTGCTTTGTGGCTGTTAGACGTGCAGGAAATTAGGAGTTAATGTTGGACCACTGTCTTAACAGCTTGGGGACTCTAATGGATTCGCCTGCTTTTCCTCCATACTTCTAATTTCCACGCATAGACGACAGTTAAAAAGTTTGGGAATCACTTTCTCATTAAATCCAGTGGGAAGGTTTTTCTGTTTTTTCATTATTATTTTGTTGTGGTGACTCTCAGTGAATCTTTCGACTCTCCTTCTGACCCACCTCTCTTTGGGAAAAAGTTTTACTTGCTTACCTGTCCATCCCCTTTTCAATTCCTCAAAATGATTTTCTTTTTAAAGTGGGACAATGGAAAAAAGACTTATGGCAAATGTGTTACAGTGAATAATGATTGCTTTCTTATTAGTTTTTTTAATCTTGTTGCTCCACATCAGTGAACGTAGGACGGCTTCCAAATGTTTCCTGCTGCTGATCAGCTGAGTTTCTTTTTTACAAGTACGACCTGTAACAGAGTATAGAATGAGTTAAGAGTAGGGATGCACGATATAATCGGCTCCCTATCGGCATCGGCCTATATCGGCCTTAAAACTGAGTATTGGACATTGGCCACTCCACCGACATTTATTTTCAGCTTGCAGTTTCTAAAGTAAAAAAAAAAAAGGTTCTTCTTCCTCTGCTTCTTCTTCTTCTTCAAAGACTTCTTTTTTACAGACTTTAAAACTTCTAAAGACCAGGGGTGGGAAAAATATTGATACACTGAAATATCACAATATTTTCATATGCTGATATCATTTTAAAATGCTGCATGGATCTATTGTACGAACGAAATCTTGCGATATTTCATTGTTCTGTTACAAAATTTCGCGAGAATTCATGATGCTGATATCATGTTGACATTTAAAAATGCGGTATCGATCTATTTTACTAATGAAATCTTGTGATATTTCATCATTCTGTTACAAAATCTTGTGAGAATCCATGAAATATCGTGAGATTTTGTAACAGAATGATGAAATCTCATGAAATTTGTAAGAAAAATAGGTCGATATCACATTTTTTAAATATCAATTTGATATTGGCATATGAAAATATTGCGATATTTCAATGTATCGATCATTTTTCCCACCCCTATTTTTCAAAGTGTCAGAAATAGATAACAAAACTGCTATTTGCAATGACTGCTTATTTTATTTCAGCTTTAATATCGGAATCTATATCAGTTTCTGACAACTCGGCTAATCAGCAGAGACGGTTGTGGCATCATCATATCATGTATTGAGCATGTAAATGACTGTCTTCTGCTAAAGGAATTTAGTGTAACTCCTCATACGTGACATTTTTTTTTATCTTGAAGTTGTTTTTGAAAGAGAAAGTGACCTTTTCCTGCCCTTTTTATGGGTAGCTTTTTGCTCAGCTCTTAGTCAGAACTCTGCTCTCAGCATCAGTTCATAAAAACTGATCTATTTCCTTCAAAGCCCTCATATCTAACTTTAGAAAATCCTTCAGCCTGTTTGTAATCATTCAGTGATTTCAGCTCATCTTGTGCTGAGCTTTATTCCTCCCCCCCAAAAAAATCTAATAGTCCCATTGAAGCTGATTTATAGGCCACTGGATTGAAACTCTGCAGTTTACAGCAAAATTACGTTTCTCAGACACGTTTAATACGATTTCCTGTCAAATAAGAGATGATTTAAGATTGAACTTGATTTAAAAGCCTCTTTTTGAACAGATGAAACTCTCAGAAACACCTTATAAACCTTTATGCTGTATCATTATCTCTTAGATACATGAAAGATAACAACTCTTTGAATTCATGCTTTGAGTAGAGACCATATGGATACGCGTGAGAGCAGGAGATGCCCGGGATCAGCAGGTTTTGAGGCAGTGTGTATGTATGTGTGGGGGTTGCAGTAATACCTACAGCAGCAGCAGACCAGACAGCGGAGCCAGATGTTGCGCAGGTGGAAACGAGAGAACAGCTCCTGACAAAGCGTCCAAGTGAATCTGCAAATCCTCCAACTCACTCTCTTTCTGTCAGCAACTGCCTCTCCTGCTCCTCCTCCTCCTCTCGCTGCAGACCAGGCGCTTTCTTTCCTCCTCTTCCTCCATGTTTGTCCCTTAGCTTCTCTGTGACACCAGGCTGTCTTTCTTTGTCTGGTTTTTTCATACTTTTTATACTTCTTCATCTCTTAACCTAATTCTCACTCGCTCCTTTTTCTTTCAGTTTCAGTCTTCTGTGTCGTTTTGTTTCTCGTAACAGATTAAATCATTCTCTGTATTTTGGTGAATCATCAGAGAAATTCCCCAGTACAGTGTGGTTTTCTGGTTTATCTGGCTGTGCGTGTTCAAACTGGTGAGAATGAAAATTTCATCAAGTGCCGTTTGTCCCAAATTAACAATATAATCACTCTCCTCCCATCTTTAGAATCACTTTGAATGAATTCCTTCCTGGATCATCCAAATGTAAATCCCGTCTCCCCTTTGTGTGTTCCTGTCTGAAAGTTTGTGGTGGATTAGCACAGAATTTATGCTCTCTGTATGCACTGTGTGACTTCCTTTTGATTTTCTATGCAAAACCTCAGCGGATTTCAATCGAATTTCAAGCTGAGAAGGTGGAGAAGCAGCTGGAATGCTACTTAGCGGCTAACACTGCGGCTCCCAGAGCTTCACAGAGGGTTGCAGTGTTAAAAAAAAATGCCATAATGTGAGACGTGAGACTGCGGCTGTCTCCATATTTCACAGATTTAATTGTTTGTCTTCACCTGGATGCAGCTCAGAACGACTCCCCTCTCTGAGATTAACAAAGTGATTGATTGATGAACGGGCTGGTGAGTTGTTGAGTGAGGGAAGGGCTGCCTGGAGGCTTTGCTTGGATGTGTAATAAGAATAAATGGTAAAAGAAATGTGTACTGTGAAATTCATTTTAGCCTAATGAAATAGATGCAGACATTTTTCACCTCAGTGAAAACAGCTTTCCCGTTAAATGGAATCTTTTTTACGACCCTTATAAATTTTGAAGAAGTTGTCTGGAAATGCAACGTAAAAGTTGCCAACTGACTTTCTGTTAACGCTCTTGCTGCTTCTTAGTGAAAGGATCATGGCTATGATAGATAACTCTATTTGCGTCTGTGTGGCTTGAATTGTAGCTTGCGAGGTAGATGGATTATTAGGAGGCCATCCTACATGTTTATGGCCAAAGCACAAATGTTTGGACCATTTGGCTCCTTTAGCCGGCAGCTTCTGGGTGGTTTTTAGGTGTGATAGTCAAAAATGCTCCAGTTCCTCGGCTGGTTTGGCTTATAGCTTTTCATTTTTCAGATTGTCTTAGGTTTGGTTATGTGGAGCATCAAGTGGTGGTCAATCTATCTTATTCAAGATGAGACTGTGTGGCGAATGTGTGCTCGATACCTGAAAAACGTTAGATTTGCCTTGTTTTTAGATGTTTCAATCACGAAGGTTACTTCAGGGTTCTTCATGAAGTTGTGAATATGGGTGAAGTTGCTTGTGAACCTTTCATTGGGATCAAAAAGAGCTGAGTCAATGCATGCTAATGTTTGGACTAGGGCTGCCATGATTAGTTGGTTAGTCTATTAATTGATTAATTGCTGACTATCAAAATAGGTGAGTAATTTCAAAATCAACTAATCACTAATTTTTTTTAAGCTGTTTTTCCTCTCAAAACTGCCGCTGTATGTTCCACTACCTTGTCTGTCTTTCTGTCCTTGATGTACGTGCGTAGTTCATACAACATTGTAATTCAAAGTAGTGCTGCAACGATTAGTCAATTCATCAACTGATCGTTAACTATCAAAATAGTTAGTTAGTTAGTTAGTTTCATAATCGACTAATTGTTTATTGTTTATAAGCTTTGTTTTTCTTCTCAAAGTTGCCACTATACCTTCCACTGCCTTGTCTGTCTGGTCAGCTTTTCTTGAATTTCATATTGGCATAAATAAACACACACACTCAAAAGTTTAGACACGTTTTTCCATCAGATTCAATGAAAAAGTGTCCAAAATTTTGACTGGTACTATACTACAACTTTCGTATGATCTGATTTGTCGACAAATCGACAAAATAATCAGTGATTACGTTTACATGGACAAATAATTCATCTATCCGATTGAAATCTGTCAGATCAGAGCTTCCATCTGACGTGTTTACATGGACAGTAGAAAAATGATCTGGTTGGTTGTATTTACTTGATGGACAGATATGTTCGTAATGCTTCAATGGCTCCTAGTTCGTAAGAAGAGGGGTTTCTTTTTTTGGTTAGATTTATAATCTTTTGACTGTCGAAATGCTCAATAATCATTAACTCTTTCGGTGGGGATTTAAAAAACACAGCCATGTAACGGGTCCGTACTGGACCCGCGGCTGAAGCACATGGTCATGGATCTGCTATGGATCTGGGGCAAAGGTGCAGCTACAGCTTTAGGTCTGTCTTCGCTCCACCTAACATCAGAATTTCCAGTCAGAACGCAGATCATCTGCCGATGTGCTCCGCTGTGCAAGCGGATCCCATATGACTCTGAAAGGCGGATTCAAGGCGGACGGCGCTGTCCATTTTCTATCTGAGGCTGCCTTACAGCACAGTCCTGTTCTGTTTTGCTTCTGCCGTCTTCCCTGAATCTGCTCTGTCACGCAACCCTCACGTGGTTCAAGCACGCGCAGAGATAAAATTCCACAGAAATGATGAGAATGAGTGTTTACATGCTCATTTTTTCTGCTGATCGGATCGTAAAAAGGTTTACACCACCACCCTTGATCAGATTGAAAATTCTTTCTGATCGAGGCCGATCGGATCAGCTCTTACATGTTTACATGATGCATATTTATTCTGATTGGTGTTTGATCAGATCAAAATTGTGCCATGTCAACGCCATCAGTGACTAGTCGATTATCAAAATAATCGTTTGTGGCAGCCCTAGTTTGCATTTAGTTTATAAATGTATGACTCAGCAATTTCCTTTTAAAAGCAGCTTAAAGCCCTTTTTTTAAACCTTGTTTTTATTGTGCATTTCTCCATGTTTTGTTTTGTTCTATTGTGAAGGACTTTGTGATTTTATTTTAAAGGTGTTATATAAAAGTTTAATTACTCACTATGTACGTGGGGATGCAACGTCCTGTTATTATCACATCTGGTCTTTGTTGAACATGGTTACGTCTGTGGTCTTAGCATTCGTTGCTAATTTGGGAACTAACAAGCTTGAAAAATATATTTTATAAAAGTGCTTTGTTTTTTCTGGAATTTCAGTCTGTTTCAGTCAAATCCCATCTCAAACTCACCTGTTCAAACTTGCCTTAAACCCTTAACCATTTACACTGCAGCTCTTTGCAACATCTTTACTGATTTTAATGGTTTTTATTGTTGTTTTTCTGTCTTTTAAGGCTTCTAGTGGACAAACTTGAATCTAAACTTTGAAAATACTCTGACATTTTGTATATTTTTACACCATATCAGCCTTTTTAGTTTGTTTGACCAGCACTTTGCTGCCAGGAAACACAAGTTATAAGCAGTTATGATGAAATTTATGATGAAAAACTGGTAATTGTGATTGTCATTTCTTTCACAATTTACAGTGAGAATGTAAGGCATTGTGGTATGCCATTTTGGCAACCTTGAATTTTGCAGTACAAAACTGTTTTTTATTTATGCTGTTTTCTTGCAATAATAAGAATTAAAACAGCACAAAAAATAGTGTTTTTACAGAAAATATTTGCAAAACTTACAGTGAAAAACTGACAGCTTGTCACCCTATAAATTACAGTGGCAATGTATACTTTTTTTTTTTTTGGTGTGCCGTTCTGGTAACTTTTACTTTAGAAGTACACAGTTATTTATTCATGGTAGTTTGCTGCAAAAATAACAGCTGAATGCTGAATATTTGTAAAATTTGTCAAATATGTGTAAAATTTACAGTGAAAAACTGACAGCTTATCACCCTATAAATACGGTGGCAATGTGTAAATTATTATGGTGTGCTGTCTTGGTTACCGTAACTTTAGCAGTACACAACTGTTATTTATTCATGGTAGTTTGCTGCAAAAATAACAGCTAAATACTGGAAAACTGGCACTTTTTACTGTAAAAAATTACTGTAAAATGTATAGCTACAACGTAAAAGACATAATGGTATCTTGATGAGGCAACTGTAATTTTTACAGTGTAAAATGGTTAGACTGTTGAAAAACCTCTTTCACTGTCTGATGATCATTGTCACAACTGGCTTATTTTTCATTTACTTGGTGTTAGTAAGCTAAGCAAAGTTTGGGTGAAATTCTGATCTTTTTGTTCACAACCTGTTGGTACAAGTGTCTTTTTCTACATTTAACAATCATCACAGCAAATGCAATAAATATACGATCCATATAAACTCCTCTTGACCTTCTCACCAGCCCACAGTTTATCAGGGAATTTTCTAGCCAGAAAGCCACTACATTGTTAAATGGGGAATATAAAATTTCAATCTGTTTGTACTCAAGCCCAGGGGTGTACAGCAAGTGTTGTAAAGTCATTTAGAGTACCATGACCTCTGTATGAGGCCTCCACACACAGACACACGAGCTGTGCTGATCTATCTACCTGTGAACACTAGAGCAGACCTGTTATCGCACACGTGTGTGGGCAGCTTGTGCAGTAAGACGATGAAATGATCACTGTCACATCTGATAGAAGTCTCAGTGACGCTGATGTGAATAACATTTCATTCTCAATTGGTGGTTTCCTTTGCTGCGATGGAAAGCGTCTGAAGTGCAGAGAGGCGGACTGCTCAGACATAAACCGAGATGCTTCAGTGATCATAATTTGTTTTGACCAACTGATTTGCAGCAGCTCTGCAGCTTGTTTGCAGAAATCCAATAGAAGCAGAACGACGTGTATTTTCTCCTCCAGCTCTCTGCTCTGTTACTTAAGTTGAATGTTTCGTGTCCGGGGAGGAAGGGGAGCTCTGACCTTCCTGGGTGTGGGTACGAGGTGGGGCTGGCACTTCTGGGAGAGCCTGATTGGTTCCAGTGTTCTCACATCAACACAATTTTCTCCTCTGCTGTGACTCTGGGAACGAAATGTGTCATGAGTCCATTTAGGGTGGGTCCACAAATCATAAAATTACCAGAAAGGTTTAACAAGCCTGGCACAGGTACAAAAGTGAAATTTTCTTACCGAAGATTTTGGCTGTAAATTTGTTGTGTTGAAACAAAGTAAATCTCTGAATTTACGTTATCAAGTCGGAAGTGTCTCCACTGGGACAGATTGCCAGCTGTTTTCATGTCAAAGAGAAAATTAAACCACTTTGCATGTAAAAGAAACTTTCCCTCCTCAGACGACTTCATCTCACCTTGAAAATGATCTATGAAGCTATCAGTTTGGCCATCAGACCAGCCTCCATTCAGCAAATGAGGTGCAAATATCTCATTAGAAAGATTTGGAGTCATGCAAGTGTTTTTATCTCCAGGACCAAAGTGTTTTCCCCACTTTTTCTGTTTGTCTTTGCTAAATAAAGCTAAATAAGCTTTTGGTTGTAAGTGGACACAACTCCACTCATTAGTGGTGTGACTGTTTTCTGCAGCTCTAATAAGAAAGCAAAGGCAGCTTTGTTCTGCAGAAAAGTACAAACCCCGTATTAAAAACAGAAAGAAATCAGCTACCTGTGAAATAAGCTAAAATTGACAAAACTAATAATAAATAAAAATTCTTTGAACATCATGAAATTGATTTTGTATTGTGGTTCAACAGAAATATTAAAAACAAAGAAACAAAAAATAAAACATTTATACAAGCGCGATGGGGCTCCTGAGCTAAAATTTTGTTGAGCAACACTTTGAGGATGTCACTGCAATCAGGGGTTTTCTGTAACGTCCAATCAGACTTCTGCACCTGTTGACAGGTACTCGCTGTTCATGAGCAAGATGCTCCAACTTGAATGGGACAGTTTTGTTAGTTTTTTTTTCAGCAATCTTTTAAAACAAAACTTAAAAATCAACATATTATTTTACTAAATTGTAATTTAATAAATTTTTTTTTTTTTTTTTAGTTTCTTGTTATTCAAATTACTATTGTGAATTTAGCCTTTCCTTTAATGGAAGGGCATGTGAACTTTCAAGCACAACTGTATATACTAACAAAAAATTTGGAATATTCAACTTTCAGGTGCAGTTTAAGGGAAGTGAAAAACTTCATACCTCACTGATATTTTATCATGAATGTTGGACATTTAAAGCTAGGGTTGACAATGTTGGAAAAACAGTTTGCGCAAGCGACAGTTTAAAAAAAACACACCACCCAAAACCACGCCTTCAGAGCGCAGGGACGTGTGCACCGATGTTTTACGAGCAGGTTAACGATAACAGCTGAGTGGATCGCTCGTTAGCTTGATAGTAAACAGCTGACAAACCATGTTTTTAAAAGCTTTAATCCACTCACATTCAACTCTTTCTGCAGTGTAAAACGCCTCTGAGACTTAAAGGTAGAGTCCGAAGTCCCTCCACTGTTTCTATTTGCAAACAGCAGCAGTCAAACTTAGCGCCCCTCCCTCTCAGGCTAATGGCCGCCTCGTTCTTTAAACTATTCAGCTTCAAGCCTCTCCTTCAGAGCTCAGAAGCGGGTAAAAGCCAAACCAATATTAACCCTGGTTTTCCAACTTGCATTATCTAAAGCTCTTACCTTTTCTTCGGTGCATCCGCCGTTTTTTCTTCCTTTCTTTTTTCTTCGAGAGTTCGAGTGACTGGCGTCTGCTCCAATCATGAGCTTATTCCCACACGGGGTCATGTCCTTAGTTCTGTCATTGGCTGGTGATATAAACAGAAATCTCCACCCAGAAATGTCCCGAACACAACAAAACAAAGCTAAAGAGCGAATTACAGGCAGGGGGAGAGGTAGTTGCATTCAAACGCGCCACGGCATGCGAGTAGAGGCCCAAAGGCGCAGTTTGAGACGGATTTCCACTTGCACAAGTCTAACCTTTATTTTCAGGGGGGGAAACGTCGGACTCCACCTTTAATCCTAATCTGTTGTTTCGTTTTGGTTTGTTTTTTGGGCGCAGCAGCAGTTAGCAGTCCATTAGCTATATTTGTTTACAGTGAATGGCGCACAGATGGGTCACGTGAGGCAGACCAACCCCTGCCTTTCGGTGCGGGTGGCAGGGGTTGGTCAGAGTTTTTACAGACCTGCAGCTCTCACAGAGGTCTGACTTTTCCCTTCCTTTTTATGAATACATGATGTATTGACTACTGTCAGGATGGAAGGACCATTTCACCCAGTATAACAAAAAGTGTTTCCGAACAGGATTACCAACTCTGGCTTTAACTGGAATTATTAACTTCAAATAATGTATAGAAAGACACGCTAATAACAATGGTGGGTATACCACAACATACTGTAAAAAGGTCAATGTCTCAATAACTTGTGAAGTCTTGGTTTCTACACTTATTTTGTATCTTTTCTTGTGGTTGATCATCTTTTTGAGAACAGCATGACGTGCAATGAATATTCAAACACTGAACAAAGTACATGTGCATTCAAAAATTCAGAGAAAGTCTGATTAAGTTCAACTGGAGCTGTTATAGTGCATTTTAGGTTTATGACTAGGGATACACGATATTGGAATTTTGGCAGATATCCAATATGCCAATATTTTAAAACTCAAATGGCCGATAACCAACATCGATTAAAGCTGAAAAAAAGCTGCCTTTGCAAATAGCAGTTTTGTTATCTGTTTCTGATGCTTTGAAAAATAGGGATGGGAAAAAATATCGATACAATAAAATATTGTGATATTTTCATATGCCAATATCAAATCGCATGTAAAAACTGGGTATCGATCTACTTTACTTACAAAATCTCACAAGATTTCATCGTTCTTTTACAAAATCTCACAATATTTTGTGAATTTCGCAAGATTTTTAAAGAGTGAAATATCATCTGATTTTGTAAGTAAAATAGATCAATACTTCATTTTTGAATGTCATTATAATATCACCTTATGAAAATTTCATGAATTCTCACGAGATTTCGTAACAGAACAATGAAATATTGTGAGATTTCGTTAGTAAATAGACCGATGCCATGTTTTAAATGCTAATATGACATCAGCATATGAAAATATTGCGATATTTCAGTGTATTGATATTTTCCCACCCCTAGTCTTTAGAAGTTTTAAAGTCTGTAAAAAAGAAGTTTTTGAAGAAGTTTTTTTTTTTTTTAGACTTTGGAACAGTGGGCTGATCGGTTAAATGTCGGTTAAATATCGGTGGGATGTCCGATAGTCAGCTTTAAGGCCAGTATAGGCCGATACAGATAGGGAGACCGATTATACCGTGCATCCCTATTTATGACATCATACAAAAAGACAAATATCCCTAAACTTTTGTGAGTAGTGTATGTTTGATTTTATTTTGATGCCTGCAACAAGTTTCATAAATAGTTTCATGGGTTTCTGGAAAACCTCCAACAGGAGACGACCAGGAGGAACCCTAATCACATGGCCATGTTACCTCAGCTGACTCCTTGCAGTAGGAGGAGGAGCAGATCTACGCTGAGTTCTGTCCTCACCCTCCAAACTGAGCTGATTTCTACTACTTGTACCCTCCATCTCATCTGTTGGCCGCTGCCCAAACTTCATGACCATAGATGAGAGTTGGGAATGAGTCATTGTCTCAAATAGAGGGGTTTAAATATTTCAGGATCTTAGTGAAGGCAAGATGGGTCAAACGATGGTTATGCAGATTGGAGCTTTGTCAGCAGTACATATTTAGCCTGAAATTTACTGGATTTTCCCCCAAAACGATCATTCTACACCTTCAACCAATCTAGATCAGGCTGGAGAAGTTTGGGGTGGATGATAGAGACTGTGGGCAGATGTTTGGTTTCACTGTTTGTAAAAATGAGGTGATAGGATGGATCTAGCCCTGGTTCCCAGTCAGTCTGGTTTTACAGACTGTGGTGGTGAAACCGCGGAAGCTCCCCGCACTGTGTGAAAATAGGATTGGACATGATGACGATAGTCTGTGCATGATTTGGCTGCTTTTGTTTTTATCCGACACGTTTTTAAGGTCAACATTTTCAGGTCCTTCTGCACAAAACCCCGTATATGCATGCAACATTCCCATCTCGCTGTGTGTGTGCAACAAACCCTTTGCTGTGGGAGACAAATCTCCAGCTGAGACAGGAACCAATTCCCCAGAGAGCACGTTATCATTATGGTGCATATTGCTCTTAAAAACATAGGAGGGACGACATTTGTTGGTTTTTGTCATTTCTCGCTGTCAGAAGTGGTCACAGAATGTCTCTAAGTTTGTTGCTGCTGAAAAAAAATCATGGGTTTTCACTTCAAACTGATGATAACAGGGATTTATTTTGGGAAAGAGGAAGCCGCAAAACCTATTAGACTTTATGTATAAATCACATGTTTTACATGCTTGAAAGACTTCTGTGGTTGACATCAGTGCAGTGTCTGTGAAAAGGATTTCCGCTCATCGTTTGCTTCTGTATATTTACATGAAAACCCTATTTGTAAATATAGTTTGGTCTATTTGTAGAGGATGGATCTGGAATGTGAGAAAAGCTAAATAGAATCATTTAGGTTGTAATTAGCGGATACGCTCGGGCAGAAATCTAATCAAACCGTGATGAAGACTGGGATTTAACATCCCGCTGTGTGTTTGTGTGTATTTCCATCCCACAGTGGAGTACGACAGGGAGCTCTCCCCGCACCGGCGTCACCACAAGGAGTTTAAGTTCAACCTGTCACAGATCCCAGAGGGCGAGGCCGTCACCGCAGCCGAGTTTCGTCTTTACAAGGAGTGTGTGAGCCAGGCGTTCCGCAACGACACCTTCCTAATCAAAGTCTACCAGGTGGTCAAGGAGCATCCCAATAGGTAACATAGAAAAATGAATACACTTCATATTGCTAAAACTTTTTGCCCCCTTTAAGGGAAAGTTAGTTTTTTTCAATCTGGACCTATTTTCTAGCATGAAATACATTCATTTACTCACCCAGACAGTTTTGGTGCAACTTGAATTTCTTCGGGAGATATTTAGATCCACTCCAGATCAGCATAGTTCAGTATAACGGAAGTGGCGGGGCAACTGCAAGTAGCCTCTAAATAAGGCATTATCTGCCACAAACTCCTTCATTTCACCAATGTTTTGTTACGAAACATTAGTCGGATCTCCCGTGAGCTCGAAGCGGCTTTTTTGTGGTGATTCGTCCTTATTTACAGACATTTACTTGATATGGTGTTGCATAATAGTGACGTCATCAAAGCCGCCGCGGAAAAAAATGTCTGTAAATAAGGACGAATCACCAAAAAAGCCGCTTCAACCTCACTGGGGGGGGGGTCTGACTAATGTTTTGTAACAAAAACATTGGTGAAATGAAGTTGTTTGTGGCAGATAATGCCTTATTTAGAGGCTGTGCGCGGTTGCCCCATCGCTTCCATTATATTGGACATACGCTGATCTGGAGTGGATTTAAATATCTCCTGAAGGAATTCAAGTTACACCAAAACTGTCTGGGTGAGTAAAAGAATGTATTTCATGCTAGAAAATAGGTCCAGATTGAAAAAAAATGAACTTCCCCTTTAAATTTAGCCTGAATTTTCTTCAGTCTACTACAAAAATCTACATTCTTGCTAGAGGTTTAAATCAATCTGCATTAATGGGAACACAACATGTTACTTTTCACCATAGGTGCTGCACTCTGGGTCGGAAGAGTGGACACAGTTTACTTTTTCATTATAGAAGTACACATTCACCCAGTATAAAGTTCTGTGTAATGATAATTAGAACTGTAACGTTTAAGTTTGATTATAAAATGATAAATTAAAGCAAGAGATAAGGAATCAGTCACAAATTCTGCCCATTACATCTACGGGGTTCATGACTATCATGGTTATACCACATCTTGGGGTATTGATTTTTTTTTTTTTTCTTCAACTGAATGAGACATTTTGGTCGTCAGAAAAAGCAAATGGGAAGAATTCCACATGTTCTTCCTTAATGTTTACAGCAGGAAAAAAAAGCATGCGAAAAATGAGTATCAAATCAAAATATATAGTGTCAATACTTAAATGGTCTAAATGTTCTTTCTTCCTATGGTCCATGTTTGTGGAACATCCTGAGAACAGTAGAAACCCCACCTTTTTAACTGGAGGAAAAAAGGAAAAAGCTAATTAATTTTGCTTTTTAAGGTATTTTGATTTGTATTTGATCATGTTTTTAGTTGTATTTCATGCTTTGATGTTTCTTTTTAATCTGATTTATCTGCTATATTTTATTTTTTTAATCTTATTATTTATTCTATTTATTATTTTAATCTTATTGTTCATATTTTGTCAATGGTTTTAATCCTATTTAGTATATTTTATGTATTTATTATTGTGTATTTTATTGACTTCATCTCACTGATGATGCTGAAGCTCAGTTTGTGGGTTCAAACCAGGTGATATCTCTGTGTGCGTGTGTGTGTGTGAGAGAGAGAGAGAGAGAAAGAGAGTGAAAAGAGACTTTTTGGCTTTTATTTCTTTCTTTGTCTCGTATTTCTGTAAGCGTTTTGAATTAGGGCTGTCACTATTATTTTGATAATCCATTAGTCACCGATTATTTTGATGATTAGTCAACTAACGGATCATGTGAAAATTGCAGCATATTTACAGAACCAGTCAAAAGTTTGGACACTTTCTCAGTTAATCTAATGGGAAAATGTGTCCATACTTTTGACTTGTAGTGTGTGTGTTTATTTATGTCTATAAACTATTCAAGAAAAGCTGATCAGGCAGACAAGGCAGTGGAAGGTATAGTGGCAACTCTGAGAGGAAATATAAACAATAAACGATTAGTCGATTATGAAATTAGTCACCGACTATTTTGGTAGTTGACGATTAGTTGATTAATCAACTAATCAGTGCAGCCTTACTTAGAATTACAATGTTGTATGAATAGTTTTATCTGTTTAAAGTCTGATTAGTTGATTAAACAAACATTTAATGGTAGAGAAGGCTCAGGCAGCTGTAGTTCCATGAGTTTGTTATAATATTTGTCATAATTGCTGATAACTTTGCTCTACCAAACGGTAAAAGTTAGAGGATCCTTAAAGGTGCCATGACATCAAATTTCACTTTTCTGGGGTTTTGGGTGTATAATATGATCTATTGTGCACTGATGAGGCCATGTGAATGTCCAGAGTGAGAATCAAAGTTCCTGTTTATGGTCTGTCAGCTTTGTCTCTCTGCTCAGAAACAGTTGAATCAGACAGCAGGCTATCATTCTACGTAGTTCTATCATTCTACGTAATTTAATTGCTCCAATAAGAGCACACTATCAAGTAAACAGCGCCCCCCCCCCTCTCTCTCTCCTAACGGTTTATGCACCGTCCGCTCCCCCCCTCCCCTCCCTGTCTGATTCAGCTGCATGTATGGAGCAAGTAGTAACTTCTCTGCAGTCAGGTCTGGGTTTTCAAACAAATGGATTTAAAAGCAAACTTCTGCAGCAACACTGAGGGAGGGAGCCACAACCTTGTCATTACCTGTAAGTTTATTTATTTTCTAAATGCTGTCTTGTCTGATAAACATAGCTCACACTGTCTGAACTGCCCATGTTGCTAGCAGTTAGCCTTTAGCAAACTCCGATCGCAGCTTGACCTAGATTCTCCAAATAAGGTCATAGCGAAATAAGGTGTAGCCAATCAAAATGAAGTCAACGTGGTCTCCGGGTAAAGCTCCATATCATCACCGGACCCAACTGTATTACTGAGGAAGTGAGGTCTGGCGTTTCAAAACAATACTCCGCTGTAAAAAATGCCGTTTTTTTCTTTGGAGTATTTACATATAAAGTAATGCCAACAACATAAACTAGTTTTTAACTGCTATGTCATCACTCCTTTAAAGTTAAAGGATTAAGCACATCTTACAAATATTTCCTGCTATTAGCTCACTGATCACTGAATCAATGCATCAGTGTAGATCTGTGTGTTGTTACATCTCTATCTCGTACACTGATGTACTGATGTTTATGAGATTCTGTGACTGACCTCTAAGTTCAGGCGGATAAACATATCAAGGCTACATCTTTTTTTATTTGAAGACTTTGTCTTGGAGAGAGCGGTACATGCCTTTATATCCTCACGTCTTCATTATTGTAGTGGATTTTATGTTGGGTTGGACCAGACTCAGGCAGTGTTTCCAGTCCTTCCAGAATGGCGCAGCTCGCTTGTTGACCAGAACCAGGAGGTGTGACCACATCATCTGGGTTCTGTGCACCTTAAATTTGCTTCCACTCTGCTTTTGAGTTGATTTTAAGATTTTTTTTAGATTGTCATGCTTCGTGAATTGCGGCAAATTCACACATCGCTCAGAACTTTCAGATCAGCTGATCAGTCCGTATTGGCTGTTCGTAATGGAAATCAAGGGGTGATGGCGCATTCTCAGTTGTGGAATAGCCTCCAATTATGCGTGAGATCTTTTCCATTCCTGGGTCCATTTAAGTTTGGTCTAAAAAGCTTTTCTTCTTGCAGGCCTTCAAATAATTCAGAGGCAGGATTTTGTAAAGTGAACAGTGTTATTATGTTTTATTGCTTTTATGTGTTTCTAGTGATGTTTTTCCTCTTGTTCTATTTCCCTGTGAAGCAAGTTGGTCAACAGTTGTTGTTTTAACCATAAAGGAATACGAATTTAATTGAATATGCTAATTATTCATGTTTATATAGTCAGTAAAGGGCCACAAATCCACAAGAAAAGCACAAATTTTTAGCCATTTAAGTTATTGGAACCTTTAAAATAGATTTTACACAAATAGCACAAAAAGGAAATGCAGATGAAAGATGGAGCCCAATAAAATCCAGTTCCAATGGACGTGCAGAGGAGCTGCAACTGCTCACCAATGCAAACACAAAACTGCCTGTGTGAACGTCTGCATTCAGAAATGTAGATGTTTCCTCTTCTTGTGTGTAACTCTCATGTTTAAAATGTTAAACCAAAGTCCTTCTGTCAGAAATAGCCCCGGTTCCAAAATCCTCCTGTCCTCTAAAACAAGCACACTTAATTCATGCCAAACATTTACATTACGTCTGCAGGGGTAGATAAATACAGCAAGATTTCCGAATCATATTTGTGTTTTATAAAACTCGCCCACTGAAAAGCAGCAAAGAGAATTTTTTCTGTATACATTTATTCTAAAATCTTACATGGCCCAGTTTTTTTAAAATTTATTAGTTAACACATATTGAGTTTTCATCAACTTGTATAATTTAAATAGTTATTATTTTGTGTTATTAGACGGTAGTTCCAGGATGAATCTTCGGGATGATAAAAATCATCAGTTTTATGTTGGTGTAGTATCATTTTCCTGCATGTCAAAAGGTTCATGTGGTATCAGGAGCTACTTATTTACTGCATCCCTTTTATCACTACAATGAGTGGTTTGTGCACTCCAGCCTGGAGGTTAAAGTGTTTATTTTAGAGAGATATTTGTAGATTAAAGGGCCAAAATATCCCCTATTTCGGCATTATTTTAGACCAGGTTTTGTGCCTTGGAGAAAATAACAGCCTGCAATGCTCAATATCAGGTGGAGACAAAAGACAACATGCAGTTGTAGAGTTGTTCCCTATTTTAATGCTAATCCTCATGCGCCTCAGAAAAATCTTGGAGAGGTATCAGGTTTCACCTTTTATTTAAAGAAAAATACAAGTTAGAGGTTTTTTAAATTGCTGTGAAGTCTTTGCTGTTTTCCTATTTTTCACCTTTTGCAAAACTGTACTGTAATCGGCCAATCAGCAGGAAGCCTATTAACTTTCCCGTGCCCCCCTTTCCCGTAAAAACCTGACTTCTGTTCTGGCTCTGAGCCGTAATGATAGAGCGCTTAATTAGCTTGACACCCTTTGTACTTTTCATTTGATGAGAGTGGTTTCTCTAACAGCAGGCAAGGAATGTGAGAGTACAATGCCAGAAATGTAGCATGCTGCTGCAACGCTGACCATAACCACTCGGCAGCATTTTTCTAGCTGATAAACTGCCCACAGTGCTGCGAAAAATGTGTTTCCAGAAGCTTGTTTCTTTTTATTTTGATTCAGAGGATCCAGACTTTCTTGAAGTCTTACTTAAGCAGAGAGTTTTTTCACGTTTTATTTGGACATTGTCTGCTTTCTCTGTCATTTCCAGTCTAGTCCTTTTAGCTGATCATTTTCAGAGTATTTTTTTTTGTTTATTTAAACCCTTTGGTTTTGATAAATTCTTTGAGCATTGAAAAGGCTCCTAACTTAAGGGATGAAGCAATGTTGTTGCATATAAAACAACATAGCAATGAACCAATTCACCAGTTCAAAATATGTTTTTTTTTCTTTAGTTGCATCTTTGAAAATTACCAAAGATAAACTACAGTGTATTGCCAGAAGTATTTGCTCACCCATCCAAATTATGGGAATCAGGTGTTCCAATCACTTCCATGGCCACAGGTCTATAAAAGGAAGCACTTAGGTATGCAGACTACGTATACATATACATATATATATATATATACACACACACAAACACACACACAGAGTCATCCTTGAAATTATTCATACCCTCCAATTACAGAAAAGGCTAAATTCACAATATTAATTCAACAAGAAACTAATGATAACTAAAAATTTACAAAATTATAATTTAGTGAAATAAAACATTGCTTTTGAATTGTAGTTTAAAATAATCATTAAACAAACAAACAAAATAATCCCAGACACATTAGAGCAGCTTTCCAATGAACATGGACCAACACAGCTGTCAACAGGTGCAGACGTCTTTTTGAACATTAGAGAAAACAGCTGATTGCAGTGATTGTCTCAAAGTGTTGCTCAATAAAATTTTAGCTTTGGAGTCCCATCATGCTACTTGTTTTAATTTTGTGTTTTTGTTTTTGATATTTCTGTTGAGCCATGATTGAAAATCAATCTCATGATTTTCATAGAATTTTTATTTATTATTACTTCTGTCAATTTCATCTTATTTCACTTACAGCTGTTTTTTTTCCTACTTTCATTGGAGGGTATGAATGGTTTTGAGGACGTGTTGTTATGTTGTCTACATAAGACAATATTTTGGTGTTTTGGGGGACCAAAGATCACAAAGTTTAGGGCCAAGTGAAAAAATACTGTCTTTCTGCTGGTGTTTTTCTCTTCAGAATGTAATAATGTAATAAACATAGAAACACCAGACATAAAGGAAAAAAGAAGTCTGTTTATGCAGAACTGATGAGAACTTCCAGCTCCTGCTTCCCATCATGCACTGAGCTTCTCATACCTCACCACCAAGATGAAGACGAGATTTATTTTCATTAACATTTATGTTTTTGCATTTTCTTCTTCTCCAAACCATCAAAGCATCAGTCAGAATATGAACCTCGACTTCACGTCGTCTGACGGTGTTTTTGCTAAACAGTGAAGGTGATGGAGATGTGATCTCTCCAGGAAAATCTGAATAGCTTTGCATCCTTCATGGGAAAACCTTCCAATTCGAGAGTTTGGTGCAAACTCTGTATATCGCACTAACACGGTTATAGTGTGTTGCCGTTGTCCCGTGCAGCCGCTAACAGGTGACGTATTCACCTAAACCGGCTTCTCTGCGCTGCGGCTCCTTCCCAGATGATTTTGAAAAACACGGCGCATTTTCTACCTTTTAAAGGAACAACATGTCCGGGTAAAAGAGGACGTTTCGTCACCTTATAATACGAAGCCTGCATAAATATACAAATAAATATACGAGGCACGAGACAAGAGCCCCACGATACCACTGGTTTCAAAGTGGATGAATGGATTGATAGTTTAATCTGCGACGGAGTTTGAAAGTGAAACTAACGAGTTGGAGATAATTTCACCACAGATGCTCCTCAGCATTCTGGTGGAGAAAAGAACGGTGTCACAGCGGGACTCACCGAAGTAGCTATAAGGGAAACTACGGTGGAGAAGCCTGAATGTGGAAGCTGCATTTTGGCTGCATGCGCCACAGAGCGCGTAAACAGCACGCGCCATTGCGCAGAATCCCGACCATTAGCCGGCTGGACTTAGTTGAGTAGTCGGCTATATATCCGGCAGCCGGCGCTTGTGGAAAGCACTGGGTAAACAGGTCTCCCTTGAAAAAGAGACTGCAGTCTCAATGGGACTTACCTGTATAAATATAGGTTAAAAAAACAAACAAACAAACAAAAAAAAACTACTTGGTCGTTTGAGTTCAGTTCGCACACCACTTAATGAGAGTAATTCTTACACACAGTGGCTTTAAACATGGTGCCGTTCCTGTTTTGCTGCACAGTAAATGACAATTCTTTCAACCAATCAATGGATTGCAGCGTGTAAAGCGCTACACTTAAGGGTCGGATCAGATATTCTGGCTCCCTTTCTAGTTTTTGCCTGTGAAAACGCACAAAAATACATACTGTACCATCCCGTACAAGCCAGTCTTCCAGGTGGAAACGGGGGTTATGCTCACCAAGAATGGGACAAAATGTACCGAAGATCCAAAGAGGAGCTTCGGAAACTCGTTGAGAAGTTTTCCTCAGAGCTGACATGAAAGCTTGTCTTAGAGGATTCAGACTGTGCTGAAGAAAAAAGCTGCTCAGAGCAAATATAAACCAGAACTTCAGCTACCGAACTCATTCCTCCTATATTCAGACGACTTCACTGGCTCCCTGGATTATACCGTATTAACTGTAAAACTCTCACCATCACAAACTCTCTGATCCTCTCCACCTCCTGTTCCATCTGCTCACATGTCCACAATGGTGTTAAGAGACTTTCAATTTAATTAGAATCGTATAAACTTGGAAGTTTTTGAGCTTCTGTATAATTTCTTTCAAGATTTCTTGCCTCTCTGATGATTTTACAACTTTTTTTTGGAGTATTTTAAAGATAAAAATGTGTGAAACAACCAGGCCAGCTGTAAGAAAGGTTAAACCCCAGTCACCAACACTTAAAGGTGGTTTATTGTTTGAAGAAAACAGTTTTGACTCTTGACCTTATTGTTCCAGCTCATTTGAGGAGTCAGCCAATAAGAGGTTTTACAGTTTTCTCTCAGGTGTTTCTGTGTGAGTATGATGAGGCAGAAACGTCAGCCCAGCTGTGACAAACACACCGGTCCAGCGGCAGAGTGAAGCCGTCACAAACACTCTCATTAATGACCAATAAAGAGGGGCTGCAGAGGCATGACTGCAGGGGCATTCTGCGAACACCTGGATGATTGTGAGGCTTTGAAGTCGGTTCTGGAGGAGGGTCCGACGGGCCCGCCGCTGTGTTATTACGCCTGTAATGTGGCAGTGGGAGGACAGGCCCTCTTATCACCCCAACACTGCCTTTTCCTTACATCCCCGCTCTCTTCTCATTAAATAGTCACACTTTTTCCACTTAGTCGACACATTCCTTCACTTTCAAGCTAACTCATTCACACTAAATATTGTAAATGATATTAACATACATGTAGCTTAATGCCAAACTTTGACTTCCTTCCTCCTCTCGGCCCTCAGAGAGGTAGACTTAAAGGTCAGGTCTACAGTGAAGTGGAACACAGTCTATCCCAGCGTTTTCTGCTAAGCGCAGCGATCCATCTTCCTGTCGTTTTGTGATGATACTGTTACCCCGATACAAACCAAGAGCCTCTCCATTTCCTTCAGGTTCTTAAAAAACAGACCTGTCATCTCTGTTATCCTGAGAGCTCAATGATCCACTTCACTCCAGTATTTTACAGCCGTTGAAAAAACAAGAACGCGACGTAAACGATGTAGAAGCATTATGTTATATGAAACAGAGCAGCCATCTGTCGGTTTACATTGTTTCGCAGGCTGAGGGCAGCTTCTCTTCTTCAACAGTTCATTGGCAAGAAAGGATATTTCATTCATTAGTTTGGTTCATTTTTGTGATATTGTGAGGAGTTCTTAAAACATAAGGCAAGTTTGTACAAGACAATTTAAAGTGCTTTACATAGAACATCAAAAGAGGATGCAGAGAAAAAGATGCATGAAGAAAGATAAAGAGCAGCAAAATCATATTATGATGAAAAAGCTATTCAAAAATAAGGAAAAAAATCATGTAAAATAACCAAGTTTTTCAGACAAAAAGCATAAGAGTAGGTATATACAGTATCTTTTAATAATGGAGGAAAATAGAAAAAGAAAGGGATATTAACTCTGGAGAAAAAAAATCAAAATACTGATCTTTTTTTTTTTTTAAATGACAATGATAATTCTAAATGAATGAGCAAATATTTTAATGAAATGATAATAACAAAAGAATTAAGTTATAGGAAATAGCTTGTTGATCAATATGCTAAACCAGCCGTTTGGGATGGTTTAAAGTAGTTAGTCAGCCTCCAGGTTCTTATGCTGCCTTTATGTGGTGTGGGAAAGATGATCCTTTCCAATTGTTTAGTGGAAATTACCAGTGTGTAATGTTTAAGTGATTTTTGTTGTAATGAAGTGAAACACTGGAGGCTATTTTTGAATGACTAGCTAGCTAGCTGCTAGCTAGCATCTGCTTTGCAGAGGTAAACCAAACATAAACCGTATTTTTAAAAATAAAACTGAATTTTAATGTCAATGGTATTAAAGTTCTGTATGTCACAGAATTATGCAGACTACAAACTAACCAAATAACAGCAGCAGAAAACGTTTAACATGATGCAATGCTTCCCATTCAGGATATTTGCGTTGCCCTCCGCCATGTTGAAAGGTCAGAGTTTACCTCATCTTGGCAACTCGGGTATCATAAAATTTTTCCAGCTTTCCAGTGGAAATTACGACGTGAGTGGGTGTTTTATGTGCCATTTTGATGTTGGACTTTGGTATTTATCATAAATATATACCACATGAAGGCAGCACCTCATAGGTCATTAATTCCTCAGATGTATTCCAGGTGAAGGTGCTCACAAACATGTAAATAGTTTTTGTAAACAAGGTTGAAAAAGTGTGAATTGATTAAATAATTTCTGAAATAACTCACTTATATAAGTGGTTATAGCTGAACACCCTAAAACATGATGCTGCCACAAAACCATCACAACCTGCAAAACCTGCACCGAATCCAGATCAGATTTATTTCAAAGAAGTTTTAACACATAAACATGCTGCAGCATAACAAATAATCAAATATTAGATTTATGAGATTTTATGCAGGGATGTTGCAAGGCTTTTATATCATTCTATTTATTTAACTTAAATGAAAAAAGACAGTAACATAAGTGGAAAAACATGTCTAAGTAAAACATGAATAATAAGTTCTACATTAAATTTTTATGTGTTTTTTATATTTAAAAAAATGTATTTAAAATACAGAATCATTGAGTATAATGTCCCCCAGGACCCTGCAGCTTGTAGAAATTTGAAATGATGCTTCTCTGTTTGACATCATCGATCTCTCCACTGGTTGTGGAGGAATTTTTCTCCCGTCTTCTTTACAACGTTGCTTCAGTTATCTGCAGCTCTGTTCAGGTCTGTTTACGGGTCGGTCTTCATTGGATTCACACGGGTTGCTCCACTGGTATTTCATTTATAATTCTATTTTTGGTTCGTTGCCCTTTTGTTTATCAGATTATATGTCACATAAACAATGTTGTTGTTGTCTCCAGTCTCTGGGTTTGATCCAATTTTCTGCTCCATCAGTTCTGGAGAAGTTCTGGAAGAAAATTTTCTGCTTTATCATTGAAAAAAAATCTATAAAAGGACCTGAAATTGTCTCACTTTATTCCATATGTGGGCTTAAAAGACTTAAGGCAACTTGTTTCTGTTTCTAACATCCTGTGTATATATTGATGCATTACTATGTTTTTATTTTTTTCTGTTGTTGTAATTTTCTGGACCGTTGCAGAAGATTTGCTGCTGTGTTTGGGGTTGTTTTCATGTTGCTTTGGACTTTCAAGCTAAGCTGTAGCAGCCTATATTTGACTGTAGAATAATCTGGTATACAGTTTAGTGACTACAAGGGCTCAGGATCCTTGACCAAGGCAGGTTTATTTATGTACAGCATCATCAGCATTATCAGGGTGCAGAAGAAACATTGAGTACAAAAATTAGATAAAAACTTAAAAAACTCAAGTAGAATAAGATCAAATGCAAGCAATAAAAGATACAGTGTGAAGAATTTACAACTGATAACAGATCATGAACCCTCCACCTCCGTGCTCGGTTGCTGGTATGTAGTGTTTGGTTTGGTTTATAGAAGCATCTCCATCGTTCCTGGACTGTTGTGGTTGGTTCAGATGCAACTTTGCAAACCTAAGCTGGGTTTCTTTCAGTGAGAAGAAGTTTTCTCCTGCAACCCTTCCTGACAAAACACTTGTTCAGTCCTTTTTCCCCCCATTCTCTCCTCAGGGAATTTAACACTTAGCATGCTAGCTAAGACCTGCAGAGTCTGAGATGTGGCTCTTGGGTTCTTGCAGCGTTTCAGTCTGATGTAGGGCTGAACTTGCAGGAATTTGAGTGTATTTGATCAGCAACGGGAAGCAGTGGAGGTGGACAGTTTTTCATTCATTACTTCTTCATTTTGGGTCAGTTTTTTTTAATTAATGATGATGCTGTGTAGTAAATATGAGGTCATTTTTACCTCATTTTAATACCTGATGATTTTGTCCTTAGATCTGAAACAATGAGCTTCCTTTTCCGTGTAACTGAGGGGCAACGCAGCCCCTTAGATTCTGTCATTAAGCTTATTTCTCTCTCTTTTTAATATCGATGCACTTTTCAGCAATTTTTGTCTAAAAAGTTGACCTCTTTGTTTTCTTTTTTGGTGGGTTTTTTTCTGCCATGCTGCAACAGAGAGGCAGACCTGTTCCTCCTGGAGTCTCGCCGGCTGTGGGCGGCTGAGGAGGGCTGGCTGGAGTTTGACATCACTGCTACCAGCAACCTGTGGGTGATGAGCCCGCAGCACAACCTGGGCCTCCAGGTCAGCGTGGAGACCAGCAGCGGTAAGAGATTTACTTCCTCTGAAATCCATACACTGCAAAAACTCAGATCTTAGCAAGTATATTTTTCTAATGTTTAGTCAAAATATATCATCACTCTCAAAATAAGACAAAATTACCCAAAGAGAAACATTTCAGTGAGATATAAGAACTTGTTTTAAGACAATGCATCTTATTTCAAGAAATCTTATCAAGAAAATTTTGCTTGTTTTATTGGCAGAGGTTATTTTTGCTTGTTGCAAGCAAAAAAATCTTTTTTTTTTTAACTTATTTTAAGAATGGCCAAGATTTTTTTGCTTGTAATAAGCAAAAAAATTCTGCCAATTGAACAAGAAAAATTTTCTTGATAAGATTTCTAGAAATCAGATGCATTGCCTTAAAACAAGTTCCTATATCTCACTGAAATGTTTCTCTTTAGGTAATTTTGTCTTATTTTGAGTGTGATGAGATATTTTGACTAGAAATTATAAAAACATACTTGGTAAGATCTGAGTTTTTGCAGTGAGGATGAATGAAAATGTTCATTTTATTACCTTTTATTAGCTTCAGGAAGTCACTCTTTCCCCGCAGACTGAGGAAATCCCACTTTGTGTGTGTTTTCTGGAGCAGGACGCAGCATCAGCTGTAAGGAGGCTGGCCTCGTCGGACGGGACGGTGCGCTGGACAAGCAGCCGTTCATGGTGGCATTCTTTAAAGTCAGTGAAGTGCACATCCGCTCTACCCGCGCTACGCATCCAAAAAGTCGGGGCCAGAACCGCAGCAACCGCAACAGGTCCACACAATCGCAGGAGGGCTCAAGAGGACCGGGCCGAGCAGGTCAGTCTGCATGAGCGCTAAACCTCAGCTGACCTCATGGCAGAGCTGGACCGTGAACGCAGTCAGACATGAAGCTGACCTCGGCCTGACCCCACCACATCCACAACCTGGAGAGATCCGTGGATGTGCTGCAGGTTTTTGAAGTCTGGCTCAACTGGTTCCCTTTGAAAGACTTGATGAATTGGATCTGACTCCAGCCGGATTTGTCTCTAATCAGCCCGCGTTAGACGAAACTGTATCTCAGCGTTGATGTCCAAAACCTGATTTTACCACAGCTTCTCTGTATGGAATAAGGGAAGTGTAATATATCCCCAAATCTGCATCTTGATCAGGGAATATCGCATTTTCCACTGAAAATGTGTGATTTACGAAGGGGGTTTCTTTGGAGGCTGAGTTACGCAGACGGTGGGAGGATTTGGAGACAAATTTAAGCCGACAAGACGTATGTGATGTAAGATAAATGTATAGTGTTGCGCACAGAACGGAGGAGTTGTAGATGTATATGTGAGTTGACTATAAAAGGCACAGAAATTCCCCCAAACTTCTGAATATTCAGTGATTTAGGATCAATTCTGACAGGTGACCTCATCTTTGAACCTCAGTCCTCCTCTTACTTATTAGATGATGTAATGAGCAAGTATAATCCTGATGTTATGAGCTCTGCAAGCTTTTTAAATTAAATCAAACCCTAATCCGTCCACCTTTCACCTGCTGTGTAATTCTGGCCCGACTTTGTGCTTAAAGCTGAGCTGCTCCTGTGAGGCTTCATTGTGTGACTGAGAGAGCCTGCTGTTAATGTCGGTTTGATCTTCGCTTAATTTGACGGATGAAGCATCGTGCTACTCGTAAGCCTCAGCAGCACCAAATGCAGAGCAGATTCCTCTCTGTATGGGAAGTTTTGCTGGTAAGGAAAGTGAAACATGGGCCGTTTGGTGAGAAAGAAAAGTATTCATTTCCTGGGATGATACATAAACACAACATTACTCATAGAAGCCTTCAGAGACCAGAATTATTTTGCCCAACAACAGTCTAAATCAGTGCACCTGCTCTGCAGCCTTGTAATAAACGACGTGCAAGATTCAGCCAAGTAAAGCTCGCAGATTCCAATATTTGGGAATGTTTCATGCCAGCCGCAGAGCTGCTAACTGAAGCTGGACTAAAGAGGCTTAAAACATGCGCCCCACAAAATCTTCCCAAATCTTGGGCAGAACTGACTCGCTTTTCGAGGTCTGGAGCCAGATCCCAGCTTAGTGCGCTGACAGAGCTGCAAATAGCCCGTCTTGGCCGGCTACCTGGGAAGCCATTTACCTCTGCTTTGCTTCATCTGTTTAATGGCTCCACCATCTGCTCGGTGTCCAGATGCATCTGCAGCACAGGTTGGCTCTTTGTTGGCTGCGTTTTTCTGTTTGTTCGCTGCATCTCCGCTGACTCCGTCAGGAGGTCACACTGCTGCGAAAACAAGATGTTTCTCTGTGAAATCCCTGCAGGGTTGTTTTTTTTTCCTCCTTCTTTTCTCCCAGTAATTGCATTAGATGAAAGCTTTGGCAGACACCACGCAGAACAAAGACTCGTCGTTTGTTCTGCTTCAAGTTCAGATTTGGCTTTGGAGCTGAACTCCAGCACCCCGCTGTCACCTCTGGTTTGAGGTGACAACAGCTTATTTACTACGACTTGAAACCACTTTTGTGTCCTAGTTTGTATCAGGAAGATGAGAGAGCTCTCGGTGAAACAAATCTGTTCAAAGATCTGCTCCAACAACGGCAATCTGTTAAATATGCACTTTACATAACCCAAAACATCAAGACCTCTCCGCCTCGCCACTCGGGACCACTGGGAGTGTAAATATTTAGATCTTACACAGGAAGCAGGGAGGCCCCCCTCGCGACAGCCGTGTGTCCACGGCCAGCAGAGGACTGCTGGGATTGGACGGGATGGGAGGATCCGTGAGGAATTCAGGAGGGCATATGGTTTCAATACCGCATCACTTACTCCAGAGACCGGGAGGAGGCCGCCGCGGCTGGGGAGAGCATCCGTCTATGAAGCGCACATGGAGGGGGGGTGGGAGGCTGTCCCCTCGTTCAGCACGCCACTTCAGGCCACCCGACCTAAAAGGAGCATTTCACCCAAAATTCACCTTTGCACCTTTTTCTGAATAACATCAGATCTAAGGCCGGAAGGCGGCGGCGTGTTTGTTTTAATTGCTAATGTGTGCAGCAGCTTCCACACAGTGGCTTTTAAAACTTTCTCCAGCGTGAGTTGATTTACGCTGCGCGCTTTCTAAAAATAACTTCCCCTCCTGCCCTACCTGCACACTCCCAACCCGTTTCATTTGGTCCTCTTATTAATTTTTTGTCAGTTTTCACATCTTAATTTGAGATATTTGTCCTTGTTTTGTCGTAAAACTCTTCACTCATCTCCCTCTGGCTGTAAATCAGCCTTTTAACTGGGAAACTTTTATTTTCCCAAATGAAATCCCTGTGAGGTTCTGGCCCGTTATTTTCTCATATTCACAATTTCAGCCTGCTGGATTTAAAATGACATGTGATATGAAATATCTTCCAGATGATAAAAGATGTCCGCTGGAGCCAAATAAAGTTCTGCAACATTAGCTCTGAAATAACGATGTGACTGTAAATGCCATAAATCATCCTTGTTTTCCACTTTTTGCTCCTAAAAGTGCACAATTAGCCAAACGGGTGAATTTTTTGGGAGCTTTTTCAGAGCACGAACGCTTATTTTTAGGAGGAGGAGGCTTCAACATTCTTGACTAGAAGTGTGATATTTCCACCCACTCTGGGTGTGACCGATGTGTGCACACTGGAAAATGCTCTTGTATACCTCAGCAAAAGAACAATACAACACCTTTAAAGGTAATTTGGGGTTTAGTGGGCGAGGAAGGCTGGGGGAGGTAATGGGAGTTGGGTTGGGCTCTGGCTGTGGGGGAGGTTAACAACCATCCGGGGAAGGAATACTGCGTCCCGGCGCAGCACTGGCGGCCTGTAATTAGGTCTAGCCAGTCATTAGCTGCACAGCTAAAAGACTGACCAAGCTAACAGTATCGCTCAAAGAATTATAATAACACGGCGCTCAGCCAGCTGTGTTTTTTCATCTGTCGCTCCTCTCCTCCCTCCCTCTCTCCTCCTCGCTCCTTCCCCACCCGACCTCCTTTTGTTTACCGTTGCAGTAATTAGACATGGCGGAGCTCCCTCGCAGGGTTTAATAACCTCTGTGATGAAAGACAGGAAGAAAGATAAACTTCAGTCGTGGTTGAAGGGAAGGAAAAAAAAGAGGAGAAACCTCAGAGACAAGAGTGACATTTTCCTTTCATGTCTTCGCGGCTGTGGGGACGCTCTCCTTCCTTCTGCGGGGTTAAGGAGGAAGGTTGCGCCTCCAGAAACGGACCTTTCTCTCTCCGTGGGAACTCTGGGAATTTCTGAATGGAGAATTTACCGGAGCAACCTATAAAACTTTTTATGCCGCTGAAGCTGACATCTGAAATGGCAGCACTTGATTCTAGTGTTTTCGGAACATGTGATAAATATAATTTACAGCTTTTTCCTCCTCACAGAGGGGCTGGGTTCATGAATGGCAGGTAGTGTAGAGGTTAACATCAGCCCGGTGTATCCAGAGTCTCTCAGTTGGAGCCACAGAGCTCATGTTCAGTGAGAAACTGTTTCCCCTGCGATTGAATAGACAGGGTGGGAACCCCAGCGCAGTGAATTCAGTGTGAATTGGCTTTATTTAGTGGAGCGTTGGAGTATCACGTGGTTAAACGGGATGTTTGTCCATTCACAGAGAAACATTTCCAGGTTAAACACTGAGTTAATGCGGCGGTAGAGCTCTGAGCCACGGTTTGCTTTCACATTAGCTTCTTATTAAAGGAAATCCTCCTTTTTTTCTCCTGATGGGAGACTCAAATATTTAGTCGTGGCTGTTGTTCAGGAAGAAGGTAAAAGTAGAAGTGGTTTGGTTTTGTAAGTTAGAAATCTTTTAATCAATGTCTCCTATTAGACTAAGATTCACCAGATCAATGACCAAAACATCTTAAAGGTGCAATGTGTAGCAAAATCAAAGTTCAGTGGCAGATAAATGTAATATGTAATTCAAAACTGTGTTTCTAATGATGTGTGATCAGTTCACTAGAATAGCTGTTATATGTTTCTTTTCTGAGAATGAGCCACCCACTTGCTGTGGATCCATGTACGTGGAGGCGGCCATATTTGTGCCACCATTTTTACTACAGTGTCCCTAAATGGACAAAACAATGTATGTGAAATGAGAACCTTCTGAACTTCAAAACTGCTGTGCCAGCTTTGTTTAACGGGAGTTAGAGCACTGCTTGAGATCAGTAATGCATTAAAAGGCATTAAAAGTAGTTAATCGTTGTACAGTCATAGCTACACCTGAAACCACTGGATCCACTCAGATTAAAAGATCTTTATGTCTGGAAGAATTTTGGCCACTGACGGCCACCGTACATTTAAAACAATGCCTGGCATTTGAAATCATTGCTACACCCATCTGTACCACTAGATGTCAGTAATTCTTACACACTGTACCTTTAATTAAAGATGCGGCTATCAGAGAAGACTTTTTAGGAAACATACTCATTACATTTCTTGCAGATTGATCCAACTTTCATACTTAGTTTTTATTTTTGTAAACACACTCCTGTAAAAGTCAGTGCCCTCACGACCATATCACTTATATTGTCAGTAATTTCTCCAGAATACTGTAGTAGCGTGTAACTGCGGGGTAAATTGTGATAGATAGCTTACACTTTAGGTGATCTACAGAAGTTTTGTTGGCATTATATCCCATCGAGGAGGTTTACAATCCAGCCACAAAATGTAGTGTTGAGACTCCATATGATAAATCCACAATGAATTATCCATGATAACACCGATATTTAGCACTATTTGTAATAAAAAAATGATCTCTATGTTACTAAGAGGTCTGTATTTTGACCTAAAAATGATGATAAAGCCACTTCCTGTCAAACTTTCCACCAGTTATGTAGCTTATTGATGGTGATGTCCAATCGGGAGTCTCCAAAGATCAACAAGAGATCGGAAAGTTTTATGTCTAGCTATAAATAAATAAATTATAATAAATAAATAAATAAAGGTCCTCTATGGCTGCAATAAAGCCAAGAATACATTTCACCAAAAGGTACCAAAAATGAACTGAAGTGGAGGAAGTTGTGTGAGTATAGTATGTAAATAGTAGCATAAATAACTGTAAATAGCAAAAAAAGAAAAATGTCTGGAAGAAAAGTTTTTTTTTTAAAAATGTAAATAGTTTCTGTTGTGTGTTTGTTTCAATGTTAGTATATTTTCTCCTGAAAGCCAAGACTTGATAGAATGATATGCAGGTAAAGGCTTCCTCACTGTTGATCTGTGTGTTATTTCTACAAATATTGTTGTAATAAATCCTATTTTGTTTTATTGATTGGCCTCAACGGTTCTATATCTATTGTTATATTTATTTAACATAATTTTAGCCTCATAATCTGACAACTTATAGGCTGTCCTGAAAAATAATGTCTGAATGTAAAAATAGTTGAGCTTCTACATGATATTTTACGTTAGAAAAGAAGAGATCGACCAATAACAGCAATGGGGTAATTGCAGTGATATACTATCAAACGTAGAGTCCGTTCTTCACGTTTCTCACCACCTCTGCTCTCTGTCAGCGAAAGGAAAAAAAGAAATGAATGAAAGCCTCATGGGAGCCGGAGCTCAGCGGTAGCTGTGTGGCATTAAATTTTTACAGGCAGGAAGGGGAGATGTGGTTTATGGGCACCCCAAATCTGGGCCTTTACACTCTATGAAAGCCCACAGTAAATATCAGCTTTATTCCTCTTAAAGAGCCCCTCAGACTGTAAATGCTGATGGCTTTGAAGGCCAGGAGGTGCAAGGAAAATGTGTGGATGTGTGAGGACGGGAGGAAAAAGGAGTTGTTGGTGTTTCAGTGTAAGTAAAACCTAGTTGTAGCAGCAGATGCACGCTCAGTTATTTCTGGGAGAGATTTGAAAAATGATGTGTTTTATTCCGGAAACATGTTGGAAAGCATCACGAAACAAGAGAGGAGAAAAAGTGATGAAATCAGGTTATCAAACACCCGGTGATTTATGGCATTAACGGCCTCTGGCGCTGAGGTGTGACGTGTGTGCCGGCAGCACTCCTTCACCCTCCACCCTGGTCTGCGATTTGACCCGAAGCTGAATGTCACGCATCATAAAGCAGACCTGGATGTGGGAGCAGGGGGTCTCAGCGGGAGTGTGTGTGTGTAACCTGGAAGTAGCGAGTATATTACAGTATTTGGACCTAGACTGTGACTTATAGAAACTTGTGGACCGGCACTAATTTAGTTATTAAAATTCCACTGGATCATATTTTAATATCCACTCCTAAATGGCTATAAATGAACTCTTTCCATAAATACTGACCTGCGGTATGACGCTACAGGAATGTGCCGTTTCTGTCTCTATAAACACGACTTCAGGCTCTAATCAGGTCAGCCAAGTTTCTCGGCCAATCAGCTTCCTTCTTCCAACTGTACTTTTCCTCCATCCTTGGATATTTCCTGTATATAAATACTGTACATACTATTACAGCTCTACACAATGCAAATCAAGTGCATTTTTTTTTTTTATTGTATTTCTAGAAAAAAAGCAGTATTTTCCCACCAGTGCTGATCCAGTCTCCACGCAGTAAATCTGTTAAATCTTTGGACCAACATGTAACCCTTCCCCCCCGACCTTCGCTGCTCTATACGCTGATGAACGTTGTGCATTCACAGACGGACTGCACAGACACGTGTACAGTAAACTACGTGTTTCCACCTCAGCAGACACCCAGCGAACTGCCCTTCCTATTGGAAAGGAAGGCGCCGTAAACTGGGGAAACACCTGACTGCATTCGCCAGTTACAGTCGGGCCTTTGACCTCAGCGCACCAGCGACTGCTGCACTCTATCTCACCTTCAGTTTCCTTTTTCTCCCCAAATCCATCCAATCTGCTGACACAAATAAGAAAATAACTCTTACTTTTACTTTTTTATCCTTAAATATGAACATTTTCAGCACTGGAGGTTAAAAAAAAAGTATTTTTCAGGCAGTAAGAGCGGCGCGCACAGTCTTTCTTCTTGCCTCATTTCTTAAATTTGAGACTAATCCAAATTTCTCTCCTCCTTTGTCATTTTTTTTAAACGTTTGAGACAAGTCCAGCTAAAACACATGGGTCTGGGCAGTGCGTTCAATTTGTCTGTTAAAATGAAATTCAGTTTGATGACGACATCTTAATGCAAGCCGCTCCGGGGAATTTAAATGACAAGTTTTTGCTTTAATGAGCAGCTGAGTAGGTTTGGGGCATTAATCTGTGTGTTTCTCTGTTCTGCAAAGGCCACCAGTAACGAAGACAGACACACAGATGTAAGGAACCAGAATCACTGACCCTTACATAATCGAAACGTGTTTGTATATGCAGTCTGGATGTCTGTCCGTCCGTCCCTCCACCTCCAGCTGAGTAAACAAGGCTGCTGTCAGTGAAATGAGTGGTTGGGTGGTGGCTGTGACTGAGTGACAAATCTCAGACTCGGGTCTGAGTCATGCCCTCTCTGACGGGCACAAACACAAAACTTCCCTGGAAAAAACCCCCAGAATCCCAACCTGAAACGCCTGCTGCATGTAGCTGATATAGCTGCTTGTTAATTTGCTTGTTTATGCACAGATCCACGTTTGAGTGGCTCTGTGGGATACTTGGTAAACTCTACGGGGTTTGCAAGTTATAAGGAAGCAAAAATGTATCCTGAAAGATGAATGACAGGAAACAAACATACAAGAAGAAAAATATTCAAGATTTCTCCTAAATTATTTAAACTGTGCGGAAAAAAAAAACAAAACAGCAAAATAACAATCACCTGTAATTGCTAGTTTCATTAAACTTTTTTTTTTTTTTTACTGGATTATTTATTTTAATGATTTAGTGTAGTATTCATTTATTTTTTAAAATTTTATTTACATTTTTATGTTTGTCTTTTTTATCATACATTGTTTTTTCTTTATATATTTTTAATTTTCATATTAAATCTTTTTTTACTTTAATATCTATTTTACTTTATTTTGTTACATTTTCATATTAGATTATTTTACATTTTGTTATTATTCAATTATCTATTTAATTTTATTCATTTGTATTTTATATTTTATTATATAATAATAATATATATATAAATATATATATATATTTTTTTTTTTTATTATTTATTTTATGTGAAATTATTAAATTTTTCAGTTTCATATATTTTACCAATTTGTAACCCAGGAAGGAATTTAAAAACAAACAAACATGCATGTCCATTTTTTTTTAATACTAATAGGTTATGAAGCGTTAATTACCAAAAATAACGTTTCCTCACACGTTTCTCTCCGTTGCCTTGAACAGGCTGTGTGCTGCAAAATGCGCTGCAATTCGGTGTCCGAATTTCCCCCGCTGCCCTGCGGACGTGACGTTAAATGACGCTACATCCGCAGTTTTGATACAGGAAGAAGCCGGTCGCGGTAAATTCAAACACTGAAAGCGATTGTTATGGATTCTTCTGCCGTCAGCAAACAATCCAGATCAACTCAAAGACACTAAAAAGTGCGACTACGAAGAAAAAGCGTAGTAAACAACATTATTGCTTCAGTTTGTGCACGCTCCCGTGACGGCTTGGCTCGTGGCTGCAGTCACCTGAAGCGGCAGTCGCGAGTTTCGTTTGTTAATCTTGCCTCAAGTCTCTTTAATTGTATTATTTTATCTTTTTTTTTAAGTTAAATGTTTGTTTATTTCATTTGTTCATTTAGAAATTTGATTCCATTTGTGAACTCAAGCCTGATGGGTTTCTGAGGTTGTGAAGACGCCACCGAGAAGCTCGGCTGAAATGTGGCTGTAAACTGATAAATGCTTCATCAGGAATCAGCACCATGAAGTGACTTCTCACCCTCTCATTGTCTTTCCTTGGAAGCTACGTCATGAAACCAAATCAAAACAATCAAATCAATGAGGCGACGGAGTAAACGAGCAGAAAAGGAGCCCTTGAAACCTTTGCTGGAAAGTGTGTGTCAGCGTCCTGACTTCAGCGTGGTGACCAGTGCCAGCAATGACCTCTTCCACTTTAAAGCCAGAGCTATACCTGTCTGCAGGGCGGCTGCAGAGCGGAGATAATTAACAACAAACGTGGCGGCAGAGTCCATAAACACAGTCGTCGCAGTCTCACCTCTTGTGTTTATGCCAAATAAAATAATATCTGAGTGCTGATGATTTCAGGCAGGCCGCGTTCAGACGCATTAGCCAGCAGAGGAATGTGAAGGACGTACGGTGCAGCAGCCGCTGTAATGAGCACTTGTGCTCTGGTTTACGCCCTCACACGTCTCTCCACCCAGCGCATTACATGTGGCATGTTGGGTTAGGGATTCACAATGCACTGTTCATTTTCACTGGATTTAATTGTGGGTTTTTACATCATTTACACAAGAAAGAGTTATATCATCATCAGCATAATCAGCAGGCAGGCGGATGTACTTCAGACAACACGAGCCAACTTTAGTAATGCTGAGACGGAGATGATGTCTGACACTGAAAGCAGGAATCCAGAAGCAAGTCTATTAGAAATCCTTCTCAGAGTCATGCTAATTATCTAGGCAGCTCTTCATGAAGTAAACTAGATCATCATCTTCATGCAATTTCTTCTTCTGTTTCAGATTATAACAGCAGCGATCAGAAAACGGCCTGCAGAAGACACGAGCTGTACGTCAGCTTCCGAGAGCTGGGCTGGCAGGTACGTCACCGTTCATCAAGATGATCATGGTCTCCAGCCGATCACTTAAGAAGCAGTTATTTCTAATCAGTTTTTACTGGCAGCTGCATACTGTGTGCAATAATATTATGGGCTGGTCAACATTTTTAAAAGTATAGTTACAAAGATTCACACATATCAAATCCATAGATTTATACAAGACAATATTGGATGTGAAGCTGCACATCACCAAGTCATGGCAAAGTCATCTCAAGGCACTTTTAAATATGGAGCCCAATTATAATCAAATAAAAAATTTTTTTTCACATAACCTGCTGTAGATTAGTCTGATTAATTACAATAATAATGTTTGTTTTAACAGAGAAAATAAAGAGCAAAGAAAGGAAAGTGCAGGAAGGTGCATCATGAGATGTCCCCCTGCACTCTAAGCCCATGGCTGCATAGCTAAAGGGATGTATAAGCTTTATCAAACAGGAAAGTTATACGTCTAATCTAAAGGTAGAGAGGGTTTTCTGCTTCCTGAAGCCAAACTGGGAGCTGCCTCTCGTTCTACTTTTAGATCCTCTGGGAACCACAAGCAAACCTGCAGCCTGAGAGTGAAGCTCTGTTGGGAAAATATAGAACTATGAGATCTTAAAAATCCACAAAGAGCTTAATATGTGAGGAGAAGAATTTAAAATTTCTGTTCTGGATTTAACCGGGTTGGAGAGCTGAACTTAATGCACCTGTCCGAATCAGCACTTTTAGTTGATGGTGTTTGTACAGTACACACTGAAAGTTCAGAAACCCTCCCATTAAAGAAAAGGCTCAATTCACAATAGTAATTCAAATAAGAAAAAAACTGAGAAAAGTAATGAAAAATAAAAACGTGCAAAATTATAATTTAGTAAAGTAAAACATTGATTTTGAATTGTGGTTTTAAATATATATATAAAAAAACTGTCCCAGACAAATTAGAGCACTTTGCTCATCAACAATGGACCAAAATCCCTGTCAGATATCTGATTGGACGTTACAGAAAACACTTGAGCGTTAGTTCAGGAGCCCCGTAATGTTTGTTAAATTGTTTTATTTTTTGTATGTTTTTTATATTTCTGTTGAACCACAATTCAAAATCAGTGTCATGATTTTGTCGAACATTTTATTTGTTATCACTTTAGTCAATTTCAACTTATTTCGCTGACAACTAATTTTTTCTGTCGTTGATGGGTCTAAACTTTCGGCCTGTACTGCATGTCAAAGTGTAAACGAAGTGAGTATGGGGGTTACCTACAGACCTTTGAGACGGGGCTGTGTAACGGTGCAGATCTGTGGAGGAATAAAGGAAACGCAAGTGTTCTCAAACTAAAATGGAAAATGTTTGGAACCACACACACTTTGTAGATCTGGCCTCCAGCACGGCCTGGGTTAGATTAAACCTGTAATCATCATGACTGAGATCCAGTTCAGAACCCTCCAGAACCATCTGTCCTGCAGAGAGATGATCACGCCTTCAGACTTGCTTTGTGGAGTATTTGCAGTGAAGTCCATCCGCTTTTTAAATTTTGTCTTTTCAAACATACTCCCTCTAGCGGACTTCTTACGTCCGGACCACATTCAGATATCGGGAAATGTTCTGGATAAGTTGACACAGCGACAGCCCTACCTTTAACCCTATCAGGAACATTTTCTTGTGGGTTCAGCCAAAAAAACGTGCCGCAACATTTCTGCTCTGATGACATGGAGGCTAGCCGGTACATGTCCGCTCCAGCTCCGAGATTAAAGGGTGGAACTTTTGTCTGAATACAAAAGTTCAGACACGCCATTACTGTTTTCCAGAGCAAGTCTGAAAGGGGGTAACATCACCATCCATACTCAAACATGGCGGTGGCAGTATCATGCTGTGGGATAGAGGGGAAGATAAATTTTTTTTAAAAGTGCCAACCTGGGAGAAAATGTCTCATATTACATGACAACTTCCCGAAGCAACACAGGAAGCAATAAAACTCGTTAAAAGTCCTGCAGTGACCCTGATGTCTGAACCTGAACCCGGCAGACCTGAAACTGCCGCACAGCGACACTCCTCAACCAACCTAGTCTAGTCTAGGCTGTGTCCAAATTCAGGGGCTAGGTACCCGGTCTACGTAGGCCAGGTCCTCCTTAGACCGTGTAAGGTGGAAGTGACGGGCTGTTCATCCCTTGGCATAGCTCTTGTTGCCTAGCAACCATGACGGCGCTAAACCGAAGCAAAATGGAGCTCCAAAATATCACCCTTACCATTTTTCTGCTCATTTTTGAAGAGTTACAGCAGCTTTTCCGTCGTCGGTGGCATTTTTTATTATTCGGCTGAGAGAAAATTAAATCCAGGTAAATACTGTCTAATTTGTAAAGTTTACAAGATTTCAAGAGTCTCTGGACAGCCTTGGTCGCATCGCTGTGACTGAAGCAGTCTATAAATCCGCCCTTGGAAGAACGTAGCCCTCAAATTTGGACACAGCCTCTGAGAAGAGGTTGAGGTCATTTCTAACAAAAGCGCCTAAACTCAAACACTTGAGGTTCTGAGCAGAACAGGATTCCCCAATTTGGTTACGAGGGCTGTGATCCTGCAGATTTTCAATTTGTCCCTCCTCAAACACACCTGACTCAAACTAATGAGGCATTGTCCTGAACATCATTGGCTGTTGGATCCATTAATTTGAGTCAGGTGTGTTTGAGCAGGGGCACATTGAAAATCTGCAGGATTGCAGTCCTTGTAGGACCGGATTAGAGAACCCTGGAGTAGAATCTAAATGTCCATATTTTAGACTCTACATAAGTTTAAGCAGTTTTTTTTTAGTCTGATTGTAGATATAAACCTCAGAAATCTTTTGGTTTAAACCATAAAATTCATTGCATCATTACACATAATAAGATTATAGAGACAAAGTCAAAATGATTCAAATAAACTCATCATGACCTTTTTACTTCTCTCATTATTAACACCCAAGCGTGATAAGTAACTGCAAGATATGATGGGCAAGAGACAGTTGGTTATAAGTAGCGGAGTGGGAGTAAACACAGATGCCAGACTGCAGGTGTGGGAGTGTGTTTTTACTGGAGAAAGAAAGAGGGAGAAACAGAGAAAAAGGTCAGAGCTCCATACATCTTTCCAAACAAGCCGTTTGCTGATAACATGGCACCGACTTCTAAAGGGAGATTTCCAGCAATCGCTCACTTGGAACACACAAACGAGAAAAAACGACATCCACAGACCTTTTCACTCTCGGTTTATTAACAGATTTGTGTTCCTACAAGATGAGTAAAAGTGCACACAGGTGAAAAGCTGGAGAGAAAAAGCAGACAGCAGAAATTAAAGGTACAGTATGTAAGAATTACTGACATCTAGTGGTAAAGATGGGTATTTGAAAGAAAAGATGTTTTCTTTCAGATTACTTTATATTCCAAGCACTGTTGTGAATGTATGGTGGCTGTTAGTGGCCAAAATTCTCCCAGACATAAAGATGTTTTCATCTGTGAGTGGATCCAGTGGCCTCAGGTGTAGCTATGGCTGTAGATTGTACTATAATATGTACTATGAATAACTATTTTTAATGTCTTTTAAAGGCATTACTCATCCCAAACAGTGCTCTAACTCCCATTAAACAAAGCTGGTACAGCAGTTTTAAAGTTCAGAGGGTTCTCACTTCACTCACAATGTTTTGTCCATTTAGGGACACCGTAGTAAAAATGGTGGCATAAATGTGGCAGCTTCCATATATGTGCACCCCCAGCAAGTAGATATAAATGAGTCATTCTAAGAAAATAAACATATAACAGATATTCTAGTGCAGCAGTTACACATCAATAGAAACATAGTTTTGAAATATATATTAAACTTTTCTGCCACTGACCTGTTTTTTTTTTTACATACTGTACCTTTAAGAGAAAAGATTAAAACACACGAAGACGTTAGAATGAGGTAAAACATGCTGATAGTCAGAGGGAAGCAGTTGTAAACAGAGAGGAAGGAAGGATGAGAGAAGTATTGCTTCCTGAGCGATATCACAGACAGCAGCATATAGCAGGAATCTGTCCGCTGAGGCCGTTAACTCAGGTGGTCCGCGATGTCAGGTGACACACTGTAAAACACGAATGCCACTTTCTATGCCTGAGCAGCAGCTCTGACCAAGCTTGCTGCTGGCAGCGAGATCATGCCGGACATGGAGACATAAACTCGCCTCAACTGTCTTAAACCGATGTCCCGTGTGTCTCTTAGGACTGGATCATTGCACCTGAGGGCTACGCAGCCAACTACTGTGACGGAGAGTGTTCCTTCCCTCTCAACGCCCACATGAACGCCACCAATCACGCCATCGTCCAGACGCTGGTAAGACCAGCTCACGGCTGTTTGCCATACTCAGAGTATACATGTATGTGTTTTCCAGACACAATGGAGAGGTTGTTTTAGGTCCGTCTCCCTCCTCTAGAGGGAACGTAGTTGTGCTCGTATAGTTCATCATGAGGATGAAGGATTGCTGCAGCAGTGTGCAACAAGGCAAAAAACTGGCCAACCACGGTGTTGTCATAAAATCAGAATAACATTAAAATAACGGCACCAGTTATGCATATTTTTCATACTTATAATCTTGTGTAACTGCACTTTTGATTTTTTTTGTTTTAATAAAAGATCATTAACTTTGCACAAGTACACATTTGAAAATTGCTTGTATTCACACGGCATCAGTAGGAGCTTTTTCTTTTTTTACCGATACCCGATATTGTCCAACTCTTGATTTCCAATATCTGATATTAATCGATACAGATATACGCAGAGAACAGTGAGGTTGTATCTCTCATATTTTGAACTGGCAGATATCAGAAACTAGCAGGTATTAGCCGACATGTGGCTAATTCTAATGTTTCTGACAACTTGGTGACTTAACCAACAACTTAAAACCAGACGTATTATAAGCAGCTTCAAAGCAAGTCAGTCTGTAGCAGCAGCAGCTGCACCGTAGTCACATGACTGAGAGGCATGCTGGGATATGAAGTTCCTCCAGGATAACAGGGACTTTTAGACAAGCTGGACCACTGCTAATGGAATTTACTAACAAAATCTCGTAAGAGTTCGTTTTTAAAAATAATGGTATAAAAAATTATAGATATTATCCAACATCAGATTTTAATGCCAATATCGACTAATAATATTGGTAGGTCAATAATATTGGACATTCCTAAATATAACTAATTTGTTAATCTTTTTGCTATTATTATATTGTACATTGTCATTAATGTCTGTGTAAGTTTAAAAAACAAAAAACAAAACACAACTTGTTCCAGTGGAAACTGTGCTGTAAACAAATTTTTGTACTCAGAGATTAAACGTATTTACATCGTTTCAGGTGCACCTGATGAACCCTGAGAACGTACCGAAGCCTTGCTGTGCTCCCACCAAACTCCACGCCATCTCAGTGCTCTTCTTCGACGACAACTCCAACGTCATACTAAAGAAGTACAAAAACATGGTGGTACGCGCCTGTGGCTGCCACTGACATCAGAGTCGCCGCACTTCATTGACAGATGGACCAAGATGATCTCCACGTTCCTCAGCCTGAAAGGAAACGTCCCCGCTGAAAGATTATTGATGGTGTCAGTAATCAAGGACAGCATCAAAACCCACCTACTAACCTGCTAACGAGGCAACGAAGAGGGGAGCGAGGTGACATTACGGAGCTTCACTGTTGCAGCGTTGAACCAGCTTTCCCGTTAGCTGTAGACTGGAGCTTTCTCTTTCATGGATCTGCAACCAAGCTGATGACTGTGTGTGTGTGGAGGATGGCATTACAGGTGTGTATGAATGCCTTGCAGGCTGCTGCACCGACCCCTCGCAGAGAGGGTGAGGCCTAAACCAAACTGTTGCGGGACCAGTGAGAGCGCCGCTTTCTTTTCCATCTACTCTCCAACAACAAAAACACGGCATCAGTTGGAAGTTGCAGTTTATTGATGCACAACGTCTCCGTTGACTCAATCAGCTCAGATGACAGAAAAAAAATGTGTAAATGGTTGGAGTCAAACAGGAATATACAAGTCCAGTTTTCTTTTTTTCAGAGCAAATATTAACTCAAACAATCCGAGTGATACATTTGAGTCAGTACGTCCATATTTCCTTCCTCTTTCCTACAGTATTTTTTTTTTCCTCCTCAAGCCATATTTGCTTTCTCTAAATATAATATGGACTGAACCAGTGACCGCAGGCTATTTTAGTAATGGACTGCTCCAAATAATCCCCTCTGTGTCAATATTTGCCAGGCTCAGGCTGAGCTGCGATTCACCAGGTTGGTTCAACATGATGCATGTTGTGGCTAAACTCGTGTTTTTCTTCAAAGAACTGAAGAATACGGCCCTATCCCTCCAACATACCACAAATGTCCATTTCCATGTTGCTGCACTCGCAAAGCTAACAAACTTTTCCAGCCTTGACAGCCTGTCAAGAGATTGTGGAAAATAATTCAGCGAGTCGAAAACAAACCAGCAGGACGATTTCTGTCATCTTTCTGAAATTAGCTTTTTTGCTTTTTATTCCAAACTCAGAGGATGAAATTATATTGATGCATGTAACTGTGAGCCTCCGATGACATGGAATCTTGTAGAGATCATATCTGAATGAAAAACTAATACAATTAAAGTGCCTAACCGATCCTAAATTACAGAATATACCTCTGGTAAGCTGCTGTTTACATTTGTGATTGTTTTTTTTTGTAAATACTTGTACATTCTCAGCTTATTTATTGCACCTTTTATTAAGAAAAGAAAAAAAAATACCACGTTATTAACAGACAGATGCGAGAAAAAACTTATTTTTGAAAAATTTATTAGGAAATCTCATGTTACAACTTGCCATTATTCACTTTTTGTACAAAATGTTTGGGTAGTGCACAACCCATGAAAAGGAGAAAAAAAATCCATCACTGGAGTTCCTTAAACCATGTGCTATCCATAAAAACTTTTACTGACAAAAAAAACTGCTGTGTCTCTGACTGTTTGTGTACCTGGGCTGCACAATAAATGGTGGCCTGCATCACGCGCTGCACATTTTTCACATAACCTGGGTCAAAGAGCATCTGCACAGGTGGATGCGGTTTACTACACTCTGCTTTATCACACTGACGAAACCAGCAACGCTGCAGCAGACGACACCTGGCTGGCTGATTTATTTCCAAAAATCAAGCACAGTTCTTGTTTTTTTTTTGTTTTTTTTTTCCAGAGAAACAGGCAAAAAACAGGCATCTATCTTGGTTCAAGTGCTTCAACTAACAGACTGGAGATCCAGTCAGAACAAATCATTCCGAGTCCAGGAAAGTCAAATATGGACCCAGAGATGCATCGGATTCACAGTCAGCCACAAACGTGACGGTAGCTAGTCCACATGACCCTGCTGCGCCAACGCAGGCCTCGCCCGATATATTCTTTTTTTTTTTTTCATATATGGAGCAGGATCAGTTTACGAAATATTTGAAAATAAGAAGTGGGATTAATTTTCCCCAAATGGGGCAGCATGGTCCAGGCCTGAGAATGAATTCTAGCGAGGCAAAAAGGACGGTGGAGAAAACTCACGGAAGCTGGATATGATTCAGGTTTTTACCAGTTCTCATCAATTTTAAACAAATGATGAGAATCTGGTCTTCATCGGTCTGTAAGTCATCATCAGGATGGTGTGATAACGCCTCCATCACCACTCGTTCTGCTCCGAATGAGTGCTTCCCTGAGAGTTAAGTCAGATAAACCATCAGTGGCGTGGACATGAAGTATTCTCAACTTAACACTCAACCTCACACATGGAAGACACGTTTTTTTTAAAACAGGCTTTTCAGTGACAGTACCGCGATTTTAACAATCAAACAGATCTGATGTAGAAATTTGACTTTCAACAAAATAAAATGGCTACAGAGTCTTTTTTTTTTTTTTTTTAAACAGGGAAGAAACCGAGTTCCACCTTCTAACAAACATTACCGTGCAAGAAGGTTTTGGCTGTAATCAACTGAGAAGTGCTTGCAGTGGTCGATAGGCGTCATTTAAAAGACCCAACCGAGATCACGTAATCTCCAGAAGATTATTGTTGGGCGACAGCAATGAGAAATACATTCACATCCCAAACACTACTCAATTATTCTGCCATTAAAAAGAAAAAAGAAACCACAGGAGACGCGACCGACTGCATCAGTCCATCATTGTTTGACTCCTTCCTGCAGAGAAGCGGAGTGGAAAGAGAGAGAGAGATCTGGCTGCTGCAGGACAAAGACCTGGTGTCCTGCTGGCCAGATGTGCAGAGTGGGCGAGTACGGTGGTGGAGAAGAGTCAGCGCCGACTTGCCTCCTTTCTACAGCTCGTCTCTCGCCTGCCTCATCACGAAGTTGTGCAAGCTCTCCAAGTCGCGCCCGCCGTGATGCTCGTCGCCCTGCTCGCCCGCTCTGAAGATGATCAAGGTGGGGTACCCTCGCACCTGAAGGACAGGAAACCGTGATTGTTACATTGTAGCAGTTGAAGCCATTTGTATGAACAGCTGACATTCACTCACCGGCCACTTTATTAGGAACGTTCATGTGTGTAAACATAAATCAGCAACTCAACACATACGATCATGTCGACATGGTCAGGACGACTTGATGAAGTTCAAATTGGGGGAGTGGTAACTAGGGACGGGTACCGAATTCTGTACTTTTATTGGTACCTACCGAACTCCGTCGGTACTACCAGGTACCGATTCACGTAAAATCAAACGGTACCATGTTTCGGTACCTGAATGCATCCTTTTTAATGTGAAGTAGTGGAAGAGTTTGTTATTTCTGTGCCGCACGTGAACGTTGCTTCGCATGCATGACATCAGCAGCAGCGGCCGCGTGTTCAGTCAGAACACTTTCCTGCTTCACTTCTCTAAAACATCAAGTTCGCTGCAATATTTGTGATGCAGGCGGTGGGAACACGTCTGATCGGAGGAAGCAGCAGATTAAACAATATTCTTCTCAAAGTTCCGTTCCCGACGCGTCGTCTGCAGCCCGCAGAAAGAAGAGGGAGAAGTCAGACAGCCCCTCAGCGGCTGAACAGATGTAATCAGGGGCAGATAATAACCAGCAGGGTTCACAAACTGCCGTTTAAGAACTTAATACGATGTGAATATTTACTGAGTTTACCATCAACGAAGACAGTAAACCAGTTCTGGGGCGACGCGCATGTCACGTCTATCCCTTCCTCCCTCCATCGCATCCCACATCTTATTAAACTCTTCATCACAGCGGAGTTTCCGCATGCGAGTGCACCAGCCACCATACTTACATGTGATAAATAAGAGTCTGCGTCTCTCTGAAACTGCTTGTATGGTTTAACCAGCACGGCAAAAACTGTCTGCACCAAGTTAGTAACCTGATCACTGCAGCAGGATTACAGCCTCCAAACCTGCGCAAACTGCCGCAACAGAATCAGTTTAATGTCGGAGAATATTCCATCTTTTTTCTCATTAAATTATTCTGTCATTATTATTATTCCGTCTGGAACAAACTCACGGAACGTCTCAGATTAGCTGAAACACTTAGTTTATTTAAATCCTGGTTAAAGACCCACCTGTTCTCAGCTGCATTTACATAGATTTTATTCTAAAGTTAAAATCCGCACGGCTCTATGCTCTCTCTTTTTAATCTTAAATATTTTCAATGTTTATCATTTTAAAATCATACTTCTACTTTTTTGTTCTTAATTATTTTCCCTTTTGCACCCCGCTGTAATGCTTATGGTTTATTTAAAGCACTTTGAATTGTCCTGTAGGCCACATGAAAAAAATTTGCCTTGCCATTAAGTTTCCCTCTGTTACCAGACGCTCTGACATCATAGAGAATAAAAACAGCTGGATTTTGCTTTAATATATTAGTTAAAAATTCTATGATGAGAATGAGAAATAAATCTGTTATTGCCATATAAACACACAAAAGTACCGAAAACTGGTACCGTTTCGCACCGGTACCGATTCGCAGGTACCGAAAGTTGGTACCGTAACGATTCAAATGTGAAAGGTACCCATCGCTAGTGGTGACCTTGTAGTTAAAGATGTGGGCTTTGATCCGGACAACCATGGTTCAACTAACTGGCACGACACTAAGAGTAAACCATTGTAAGCCCTTGAGCAAGGTCCTTAAAGGGGAAGTTCGCTTTTTTTTTCCAATCTGGGCCTATTTTCTAGCACGAAATACATTCTTTTACTCACCCAGACAGTTTTGGTGCAACATAAATTCCTTCAGGAGATATTTAGATCCACTCCAGATCAGCGTATGTCCAACATAATGGAAGTGATGAGGCAACCGCACGCATATAGAATTTATGTTTTCATAAATTAAACATTGTAACTGGGACTGCTGCTGCTTTTCCAGGCAATGAGCACCATCACTGAGTTTCTTAAAGTGCAGTAATCAGTCACAGTTTTAACGATAATTAAAATTTGAAACGATATTACTAATCGTTGGGGATTTTTTTTTTTTTTTACAATTAAATCACTTAACCAGTAATTGCTACATCCCTACTGAACTCCAATGACCTCCACAGTTACCAGATCTCAGTCCAACAGAGCAGCTTTGGGATGTGGTGGAACAGGAGATTCTCATCATGGATGCAACAACTGTGTGATGGTTTCATATCAATATGGAGCAAAATCTGGGAGTAATGTTTCCAACACCTTGTTTAAATCTGACACCAAAAGTTAAGGGATTTCTGAAGGTAAAAAGAAGCCCTATGATAGCTGCGAAGTGTACCTAATAAAGTGGGCAGATTGTTTTAAAGGCTTCCGTTACGCTTTCATAACTACCTCCACGTGAGTACTTTATGGGACATCTGTAAATTCCAGCTACAGAAAACAACTTGAATTTCACTCCTTTGAGCAGCTGATGTCATAAAGTTTGTTTTTGTCCAAAGTTAAACTTTTAGTCTCACTCTGAATTTGAAGTCTACAGACATTTTTGGTGAATCTGAACAGAAACAAGAAGCCCGTCTGTTTCTGACTTTTCAGTATCAGCTGACACCGTTCATCCAAACATCATGCAATGCAAGCAGAGAGTGTGTGTGAGCAGCAGCACTCCTGCAATCTGCTTCAGGATTTCAGCTTGTAGCATCTAATTGAAGCACATGGCAGCTGTATTACTTTATGGCTGCAACATAAATCCTCATCTTTGTTTTATTGTGCAGTATAACACGCTTCAGCCAGAGAGTCAGAGGGCAAAGTGTTGCGTTTTATAGACCTATACTGTGGATGATATCCAGGTACACTTACAGAGTGCTTGTTGCAGAGCGTGCGCTCCACAGTGCAGTCCACTTTGGCAATCTTGACATCAGTGAGGCCGGGAAACTCCTTCTTGGAAAGATCCTCCCATGTTGGAGCGAGATTCTTGCAGTGGCCGCACCTATGCAGCAGGGAAACACAAATGTTGCATGGCTTTGACGGATTGCTCGAGCAAAAAAGTATTTAATACTATAAACATTATTAACAGCTCTTGCAAATATTAAAAAGCAATTTTAAAAGAAATGTTTAAGTAAATCTCCACAGGATTATTAGATGATCTCACCATGGAGCGTAGAACTTGATGAAGGTGAAGCCCGTAGCTACCGTCTCGTCAAAGTTGCCCTCAGTGAGGACCACCACACTGGACTGCAGACGGACAGGAAACAGGAATGCCAACTTTAAACTGCACAGATCCACTCTGGCCTGACGGTGAGCACGGCGCTAACTGGTGCAACTGAGAGTTTATGAGTAATGTGCATGATTTAGCGTTAGAGAGGTGAGACTTTATCAGGGGAGTTGCAAAGCAACGCCAGCCAGGATCAACAAACAAGGAAAAAGGCAGGTATTTGCGGGCATTGCAGTCAGTTGTGCAAACATGCACGTGAAATTCTGGCATCAATCAGCAGGAAATAGCTCACTTCACTGAAAACAGTGGTTAAGTAGGTATCAAGTTCTGCGATCTAGTGTGTATGCAGGTGGTCCGTTTCAAGGAAACATGACTGATTGTAGCTTTAACGTAGAATCGCTCTTTTTTTATAGCCGCTTGTGCTGATTTCCACCCGAGGTGCCCGTAAGAACAATGAATGAGTCTGAAACCTGTAATTGTGGAATTAAACGCCTGCTGAGCTTTGTGTCCAGCAGGGAGTCCAGACTCTACGAAGAGCCTGATGGTTAACATGTGTGATCATTTTTCTGTGCAGTTACAGTCATGAGTTTGTAACAGGGAGAAGAATGCTGTAGCTTAAAGCTACACCAATACACCACTAAAACAGCAAATGCATAACAAGGGTCATTTTTTTCACATATGTGCCTGGTGCTCACCGACCTTTACTTCCTCTTTGGCTGGCTCATCAGTGGGGATCTCATTTGCTTTCTGCTCCTCTTTTGGCTCCTCCTCATCTTCCTCGGTGAGTGCAGCCTTCAGCTGGTTGTCCACGAAGTCTTTGAAAGAGTCCAGATCTCTTTTTCCTTTGTATTGTTCCGTCTACAAAACAAAGACAGCAAAAATAAAGTCAGTAACTCAGTGTTACACTTATATTTAACAATTATTTGTTATATCTTGTCACAAGTCACTTCAGGTTCTCGTTCCTCTTAACAGCCTTAAATTTTGTTTATTAAAAAACTAAACAGTCTGATGTTATTTATCTGATTTACACCTCGGCATGTCATAGCTGCTCTCTATCAGCACAGATTTCTGCCGCGATGCAAACTCAAGGCGTGCACACAGGTAAGCCCAACACTGAAGGGAGACCACGTGTTAGAAAATACGTTAACCACCTAAAGCTCGGACAAAAATACCTGCGTTTTTAAACTAAGGTGGTGATGAAGGAAATGCTCGTGTCTCACAGAGAACTCCAGGTCCATCGTAGGAACGCGTACTGCTGAACAAGCTGCTCTTCCCACCATCGAAGTGATTTCTGAGGCATATTATCTAGAGATGCATCGATCCGATACCCAGAACGGATATCGGCTCCTACATGGACAAATGAGCTGTATTGGATATCGGATGAATGTGGCCGATCGAGCCTTCCAATCCAGTCATTTCTGTTTTTATCAATATCAAAATAAATGTACTCTTTGTTATTAAGTACATTTATATCTTTTTTTTTTTTTAACCTTTTTTTTAAACGAGGCTAAAAGTTTCATTCATTCAACAGTAGTATCAGATCGTATCGGGTAGCCCAGGTATCGGAAAAAACTGGATCGGTGCATCCCTAATATTATGGCTTATCCCTTCCGTCCTCCTTCACTTTTCTTTTTCTTTACTCGATCATTTCAGCTGTGTTGCAGCTTGCGATATGAATTTTTGCAAAAAAACCTCTTCTTTGTAGCCAAATTTTTTAAATCTGGTGTGTTTCCCCTCACATGTCTTTTATACTCTGGATGAGTTTTGCACCCTCTGGTGACCTATATGGACAAAAGTGTCCACACACAAAAAGCTCTATGAAATAGTCATATATTGATTTATTTTTTTGCTTTGCTTTTTCCATAAATTTAAAAACATCTTCTATTTTACTCAAAACTACCAGTCAATTGTTTTTCCCAAGTATTAACCCTTTAAATCCCAGCTTGAATATTTCACCTGAGCCTCATTCATTACAAAAACCCACAACAACGAAATTATTTTTGATAAAATAAATATTAGAGGGATGGGTCTTTGGTGGTGATTACACACCTGCATATGTCAATGATTAGCAACAAAATTGATTTGTATTTTTCATGTAGAGTCAAACTCTCTCTGGCGACCCTCGTTGCTAGAAGCATCCACATCCAAAAACTGCTATAAAATCACATCAGAATTTCTTCAACCTTTTTTTTTTAAATGAAATCACTTGAACACATTCAGGCTTGCTCAAAACAACCAAACATTTAAACATTTTAAGACTGTAATGACAGTGAGATTAAAGTATGTTGTCATCATGGAAGTCAGTGAGAACAGTCCTGGCCATGAAGGTCACAAGAGGAAGATCTGATACAACACAAAACAAATGACGTCAATTTTGCTGCTAATGTTTGATATGTCCATGACTAATAACCACCAAAGCCTCAATCCCATAATACTTATTTCATATAAAATATTTCATGTTTTGTATGCTTTGTCCAATTACGGTACATGATTAGTAACTGAAATATTTAAACTGGTACTCAAATGTTTAAAAGTCTTAAAATGTTAAGTAGTTTTCAGCAGGCCTGAATATGCTCAAGCTATTTATGGAAAAAAATAAAATAAAATACTGATCTATGATCATTCTACTGCAGCTTTTGTGTGGAGAGTTTCTGACACTAAATAAAACATACAAATAACATCAAATCAGTTTTGTTGCTTCTCTTTGACATGTGCAATTAAGTCTCTAATCACCACCAAAGAACCATTCCTCTAATATTCATTTTATAGTAAATACTTTAGTTTTTTGTGGGTTTTTTTAATGAATGAGGGAGCAACTAAAATATTCAAGCTGGCATTTAAAGGGTTAAAATGTTAAAACCAATTGAATTTTTGGTAGTTTTGAGTAGGAAAGAAGCCGTTTAATTTATAAAAAAAAAAAATAAAAAACTGATCTGACCTTTAAGAATAATTCCACACGGTAAAATCACCTTTATTGACCTCATCAGGACATTTTAGAAGTTGAACTGTTTCGTCTCCATTATGACTCAGCGTCTCAGTCAGCTTGTGGAAAATTGGTCCATGATGATGTTTGACTTCACGCCTGAGTGTAGCTCTTATAACGTTTAACTTTTTTTATTATTACGTTCCATATAACGGGCAGGTTATAGAGGTGGGAAATTTGACCCCCCAAAAAATGATATGGTGACATTTTCTACCTTTTGGTAAATAAAAAGTTTTCTTTTTCTTCTTTTCCCAAAGGCAAAATGTTGCTGATGTGGGACTGTTGCTTGAGCGTCGGTGTTGTGTACCTATTTCAACACTACACCTTGTGAGTGCTAAATAAAACCAATACAGATTTTCATGTCACTCTTCAATATTTATACTGGTGTCAAAAAAAATCTACTGGTATAATCATGAAGACATGATACTGCACGACACCGGAAGGTTACCGGTTACAGCTGCAGAGTTCATGAGTGGGCTACATGATGCAGCTGAGCTGATTAAGGTTGCTGAGATTTACAGTTCCTGTTTAATAAGTGTAAATGTACGAAAAATAAATGAAACTCCAAAACAGACAGCTATACTAACACTATAACGCAGATAGTAACCATAGTTACTATATTATTTCTCATATACGTCAATTAAAGGAGTCATCACTCGGAAATCCCACTTTTTCATGTTAAAACAAGTGTATTGGAACAGGACCTCAGTGAAAACGTGTCAAACTCCGGAGAGTGAAAGTGGCTTCGTCTTTGAGTGTGGGCTCCCTTCACACCAGAATCGGCCACAAGACTGCGCTCTCCACAGTACGCGATTTTTTTTTTCTCTGGGGATGACATGATCCACAGAGGCTGCTAGCTGCTAAACTAGCCTCTTTAGCACTACCTGAAATCAGCTGATTACCTGCCGCAGAGTGGCGTTTAATGACCAGCTTTGTCAGAGGGGAGGACGACGACGAGGGGCAAAAAAAATCTGTTGTGCTGAGCTGCTTCAGCAGAAATTCAGCAGTTTTCAGTGCTGTAACAGAGGACTCGTCGACCAAGAACCAGTGGATTATATTTATTCAGTGAGGATGTGCAGTCGGTAAGTGTTGCTGCTTGTGTAACTTATTATCTTGTGTGTAAGAGACCAGTAAACGATGGTAGACGAATGCTAATGTAGCTACAAAGGCTAACACAGTTGTTGCTGGTTAAGTAACTTCACATCAGACATCCGCTCCTTATATTCATCACAGTCCGGCCCTTTTACTCCGCGGATCCTCTATCAACCGTACCGTTACATTTTTATCACGTTTTTCTCTGTTGGGACATCATTTCCTTTACTTGGTCTGTCCTGATAAAACTTTGTTTTGACTTTGACGTTTGCCTCGTGAACACGCTTACAGACGGGTCTAATTCTCGTGCGTATTCTTGCGACAGACAAAAGTTGGAGACAAAAAGAGTCCACAATGAGCTCATTAAATTTTCCTCCCACCCAACTATAATTTAAAATTCATTTGAAGATAATTTAACGAGGATTGTCTATGCAAAACACAAGGTTATGACACCTTTAAGCTGCAGTCCCATTTAGCTGTGAGACAGGCAATCTGTAGGGATGAGCTTTTAGGAAAACTACTCTTCTTACTTTCTGTCCATTATGGAAGAAGAGCAGCGTGGGATATCCTCTTACACCGTTCTCAGAGCACACCTCGTAATGCTGCGTGCAGTCCACCTGAGAAGGAAATAAACATGTTATTTAACAGGAATGACAAAGCAAACTGACCCTGTGAGGTGTTAAATAACCCAGTATGCAAATATGTAGCTTCTCATATGATCGACATCCTGTTCTGTCGGGCAGACAGCAGGATGATCAAACTAAAGAGAACAAATATTACTGTTACAATATTATCTACAAGCCTGATGACCCACCTTTCCTATTTTCACATCATCCGAGTGCTCAAAGCTGGTGGCTAGCTGTTCCCAGGTTGGTGCCATGGCTTTGCAGTGGCCACACCACGGTGCAAAGAACTTAACAAAATGGGCACCTAAAACAAAGAAAATCAAATCCAGGTCATGAAACAGGACAAAGATAAAACACCACATTTCTGCTTTAATGCAGCTTCACATTTTTGATTTAATGGATGAAAAAATTTAACTCCACTATGAACTCAACCCAGCCTGCAGTTAATGAAAATATACACCTCTTTCAGGTTATGTGCAACTAATTACACCACATTTATTGCAGAACTGTTTCCAAGATGTGAAGGTGGGACCTATAAACACTTTTTAAAATGTGTATGTCATATCCTGCTTTTTTTTTCATATCCAAACAAGAATTCATTTATTTTTCTTCAGAACCAAAACATTCAACTCCAGAGGAGGCCTAAGAGCCGCAGTTTCTCTGAGACAGTTAACCTGAGCGCTGTTTATTTTTCTGACAATCCAGAAACGTGATGTGACAGGACGGGAGGGTTTTACAGTCGCTTCATGTTGACCGAAGCCGCGGATCGTGGCGCAGGTACTGTGATGAAATGTCAGTTATGTAAATCAAGGCAATGAGGTGTTTCCATTCTCTAATGAGGGATGCAGAAATGCTGCTCAGTGTGGCTGAAAACTGAAAGAGCATTCAAACCTGGAACAAAACAGAAACCGGCCATCTGTTGAAGCAGGAAGCAGCTGCATAAACATACAAGATGGGGTTACCTATTAACTTACAACTACCTATTGATGAAGTATTATAACATCTTTACCTTTAGATATATGGTCCTTGAAGTTGAGTGCAGTGAGCTCATACATGCCCTGTTTCGGCTCTGGAGCTTTAGGAGGCTCCAGCTCGCTCTCTGGTTCCTGGGGGTGCGTTCAACAACAAGCATGAGCAGCGTTCTTCATCATCACCAGACTTGAGCTGATAAACGAACGAACTTGACTCACTGAAGGCTCCTCTTGGAGGGTCTTCAGCATCCACGTCTCCAGGGACTGCAGATCTCTGGGACCTTGGTACTTAATGGCTTCCTGGTCTGGCTTAAACAGCTTCAGCCTGCAAATAATGATAATAATATAGATTAGAGGCATTATTCAAGTTAAACATCTTCACATTTGCAAGTATCCAGTCATATTTAGTCAAAAAAACAGTCTGTTTATAATTGTTCAGTGACTGTTGTGTTTGCAGATGAGAAGTCAGCAACATCCATAATAAAAAGGAGAAAAGGGTCCACTCAGGCAGAATATCTAACTAAATCCAGGTCAACGTGTCACATCTGTCAACTGTTCACTCCATGTTTTTCTCTAAAAACAGCAGTGAATTTTTCCATTGTGTTGCAGTTCTGTCTGTTTAAGCTGGTAACACATGATTCTCGAACTCGTGGCCCATGATAATTTGTGGCCCCCCTACTTGACAAAGTTTTAGTGATAGTGTGGCCTGCTTTTTTCTCTCAAAAGCACTTTTTTGCAGAGTTATCACACATACCACAATTTCACAATCAAGCATTCCCGCGCGCACACACACACACGACTGCAGAGCAGCACAAATAAACTCTTTACATCTAACAAACAGGGAATGAAACATACTTGAAACAATATCATTAGCAGCTGTGACACTAAAACTGAGGAGGATGAACGCCGCTGGGCTCATGTATGAAGCATGTCTGGAGAATAGCGGTTTCTGGTTGATTAAGTTCACAACTGACAAGACATTCTCATGACCAAATCAACTTCTCTCAAAGATAGGAACAAATTTGGCTTTTTAAAAGAGCACAAGTGATAAATTTGTTTTCTGGACTGCCAATGATAAATTTCTAAATGTAAGGGTGGAAAACTCACAGATAGGATTACATATCTGTGTGAAAAGTTCTACCCAGCATGAACTTTAATGAGTCAAAGTACAGGTGCAGGCTTGGATGAACATCTCCAAGGCCGTACTGAGGGTCTCAAGTATGGCCTCCCTCCTTGCTACCAGGTCTCTGGCAGCAAGGAGTTGCCAAGAGAACCTGATGTTCAGAAGAACCGTTCACATTTAGGACATTTCGTGTTGAAGAACTGTAATAATTAAGATTGAGAAGACTGTATTTTTCCATGTAGAAGCCTCACCCACTATCTCCAGCGCCCCCTGATAAGTTGAGTTTGAGACACCTCTGTTAAACCAAAGAAACCTCTGCTACAGCTAAGTAATGAAGTGTGGGCCACTAAGCATAGACCCTGCCTTTAAATCTAAACTTGAAGAATGATTTCCATCATTATCTGTATTCATGAACGGTGTTGTGGAGGAATGAAAAAAGTTAACCAGCTACACTAAATCTGTTTGCACTGCAGCTAATTGCTGTATTTAACAAAAGCTCGCTCTACGTGCATAACATTTTCTATTATGTAAAGCACTTTAAAAATTAATTTTGGCTTGATTATCGCCATCTACTCAAACCTCACTCTTTTTCTCAGAAATCCGGGTTTTGGGGGGCTTTTTCAACCTGCATTTATTACACAACTATAACATCATCTCTCTGAACTGATTTGACTGACAAACTAATATTAGCCAATAAGGACAAGGAATGAGGAGAGCTGACCGTTGCAGTTACTGTGATACTTACGTAGGGTAGCCTCTAACACCGTGGTTGTTGGAGCAGAACTTGGTGTCCTGGACACAGTCTACTTTAACCACATATACTGGTGGCTCATTCATGCTGTTGTATTTGTCTGCCAGTTCATTCCATGCAGGCTGCAACCTCTGGCAATGGCCACACCTGGACACAACAGTGGCAAAAATGGTCAACGTACAAGTTAACAGAAATCTCTCCTGGACACAACATCTATGAACTCAAACCCTTTATAAACTTCAGATCTGGCTGACAGGCAGGTGGCAAGAATAAGTTAAAAATGTCATGACTTTTTAAAATGGTACTTATTGAAATAGTGCAAGATAGAGACATCTGATGTTTTGTGTTTCTACTTACCTTTGAAGTAAAGCTAAAGACTGATTGACATTCTAAACACATCTCGATCTGCCAAATACTAAACAAGCAAAATCCAACTAATTGGTATTGAAAATGTTAAAAGAAAAAAAAAAGGAGAAATATCTGTGGATCAATTCATTTTGAGGACGCCTCCTTTTTTGTAACTGTAAAATGAAAAGTCAACGTATCTTCTTAACATAGTCTAGATTAGATTACACCCTCTTCCTAAATTATTACAAATTTTACTTGCAAAATGCACCACATAATTCATGTTTAGCAACTGATGATACTGTATACTGACCCTCAAATTCAGAGTTTGTGTAACTGTCTAAGAAAGAAAATATCAGTGATACCAGCCGTTTAAGCTGCTGATGGTTTATGGGCTGTTAAGGGAAAATGACAAACATGAAGTTAAGGTTACACTGTCAATGACAGGAACACCTTTCCAGGTATGACACTGCACCAGGTGTGCAATGGTCACACTTTAACACGGAGAGCTTCACTTAATATATATTTTTAAAGTTTTCTGGCGTTTTTGCCGGCTCTTCTTCACGTTGCATTGCACTACATTGTAAAGGACCCCTAGAGGTCCGTGAACCCCAGTTTTGAAACCACTGATACAACATTAGTCAATCAGTGTGTGCCACGTAAGCGCAGCTTCCCCATATATAACTTCAATTTTCTCTTCTGTAACAACGTCGTCACATGTGAATGCTGCATGTGGAATTTGTAAAACGACCTGAAAGGTTTTTTAATGAACTGCGTAAGCTAAAACCTGATAGCACACTGTGTAACAAGGCCTACATAAAAGAACGGTTACAATCCGGTAAGCTGCTATTTGGCTAAGCTCGTTAGCAGCTAAGCTAAGCATACCGGCTGTTCAAAGAGAATAAACTGGCTAGCATGCTAACTAGCTTGCTTGCTAATTTGCCGGTCAAGTCTAATCAGACTCCAACAGCCAGGGTTTTACTTCTACCCGGGCTAACGAATGCTATTAAAGCCAGACAAATGTTATTATTAACCACTTTATCTAACTTTGTTACAACTAACTGGTTACTTACCAAGGGGCGTAAAACATTACAAAGTGGGGTGCAGTTGGTACCGCTTCGTTGAACATCTCCACCGTGTACGTATGTTTGGCATGCTCATCTTCTGCATCAGCGTCGCATAACACACCAGTAAACAGTAACGAAAAATACAGAAAATAAAACATAAAAGGTGAATAATTCAGTGCAGAAGCCATGGTGAATCTCGGTAGGTGTCCCTGCTGGTGTGAAAGGACTGGCTTTCAACGAGCACGCCCCTCAGCAGCCTCACTTTAAAGGAATGTAGACTCTGGATGGGACGCGCGAGGACGGACATCGTTGAATTTGCATCGGCGCGCGCTCTCACCATGTTGTGTAGATCTGTGGCTTCCCGGGGAACGCTTTGCAGCACTTTTCAACACCACAGGTTTAGAGAAACATCACAATGAATGTTTATGATAAAATATTTTGCTGGAGAACTTATAGATATCGAACTAATTTGTGAAAAATTAATTCACTTCGGACTGTTTCCACAGATTGCTACAAATATGGATGCACATTTGACTTTGCCCCTTTATATGGCTCTATTTCCTGTATTTAAAATATTGATTTATGTAAAATAAATAAAAACTTGCTGAAATAAGCCAAGACCTAAAATGGGAAATGGTGGAAATGTTCCTTTCTACAGAAGCTCCGATAATGGGATAGTTTATCTTGTTATTTTGAATAAACAAAGTTTTTATTGAGCTCACCACATTATTAAAGGTACAGTGTGTAAAAATGACTGACATCTAGTGGTATAGATGGGCATAGAAATGACATCGAAAGCCAAGCACACTAGTAAAGTTACGGTGGCCAAAATTTTTCCACACTTAAACCTGTTCTCGTCCGCCAGGATCCAGTGGCCTCAGGTGCATAACTGCGCTATGGGTAACCTGTGTAGAATTGTGTACATGTACTATTATTTATGCGCTATTTAAGGAGTCACTTGTCCAAAACGGTGCCTCAGCACCTACTAAACCAGTACTACAGTTTTAAAGCTCAGAGGGTCACTTTACCCTCTGTCTTCAGAGAGAGAGAGGAGATTTCCCTGGCTCTTCGGGGTGTTTCCCGTCCTGTCATAAAAAGTGTGTGTGTGTCATGACATTGAGTTGCTCGGATTGGTTGACGCCCTGCGTCAAGATGCCAAAGTTCAGATTTTCCAACTCCAGCGTCTGCCGCCCAACGCTTAGAATTTCAAAACTCGCCGCACGAAAAGGCGCCTAGACGCGCCGCACACAGCGCACCACAGGGTTCTCGATGCGCATCGGCCATTGACTTTGCATGTAAACCTGACGCCCTTGATGCCCAAATCGCGCTTGGTCTGAACACACCGTTAGAATGGGCCATTTATTGTACATCTGCAGTGCCATAGTTCCTCCAGCCCATCACTAAAGAGGAAGAATACAAGTTAATTATCACACGGAAAAAACACTGACCCAGGTGTGCCTAGCAATGTCCAAACAGAAAATAGTACCTGCCACAGTTCTTCAAATCACCTTTGCAGTAGTTGCTGATACAATGACTGTCTAAAACAATTAGCAATATTGTTTCGCCTTGTTTGAGTCAAGGCAAAACAATATATGACTTCAAAACACAATAAAATTTCACTTACTTTAGTTTTAAATATTATTTACTTGAGTATTGTTGTTAAAACTAATTGTTTAGAGGACAATTAATAATCAAAGTTATGATTTAAATATGCAAAAACCAAAGTGGGCAATTACAAATGGTCCAGTAAGTCACGGTTGTCTGCACCACCTTGGCAGGGGTGAAAGTTTCCTACACATTTGAGAATAAACTGACAGTTTTTTTTTATAATAAATGGTGGCGTAAATCTGTTAAGACATTAAATGATGATATATGAAGAAAATAAAGTTGGATTAAAAGAGCAGACAGTTAACATTTTGCTTCATGTGCAAAAATATGACCATCATAGATGAGATGAGATTGCTGCTGGTTAAGATGACAGATGGATTGTTTTCTTCACCAATGTTCAGATATGAGTCAGAGTTGCCCTCTCATCATCATCATCACTTCAAATGATGCTTTAAAATGAGCACAAATTAATCCAGCGTACTGCACTGGATAAATGGTGAGTCTCATGGGAGCTGCCTTGTGTAATTGCGACAGTAGTTATAAATCATGCATTCATTTCCCACAGTGAATTATGTTTGTGTTTGTCTGTTCCCAGAGTGCAAAGTACCTGCTGGCTTGCTGAGCTGACAGCTCTTTGGAAAGTCCTCTCTTCTTTTAATATAGTCATGGTTTCATGACCCCAAATGCAGACAGCCTTGAAATTAAGACCATCTTTAATCAGCCTTGTTTTTCTCTTTCATCTGTTTAACAGGAAGAGGTTACAGCATGGAATTAGACAGAAGACTTGCCTACAGACCTGGGGTAGAGTTTTCAAAACCAACGCATACTGTCGGATCAAGCCAGCTCTGTTTGACTGTGTTAAATAAAATGGCTGAAATGATTCTACCATGCAGAGCAGCTAGGAATATAACAGTATTATGTTGCAGGCTGACATTTGTGGCTGTAGATATCTATGTGTCTGTACTCCATATTGTAATTCACACACGATTATTCAGCCCACAGGGAGTACATCCAGCCTAAGGAGAAGCAATATACTTTTAAGAGACTTCCTCTCAGAGATATGCTGACCTGAAGACCAACAAGAGATGAGATGAAATCTCGAACCTCTGGCAATAAAAACATAAAGTTTCTCTTCAAGGAACATCGGGAAATGTGGCCTCACTTACAGTAAACCAGTAAAAACAAGCACAACTAAGAAAACAAAAGGTCAAAGTCTGCAGGTACCTAGATTCCTTTGAAAACATTAAAGGTGATAGCTGCTACTTGTTCATCAAAAAAATAATTTCTAAAAAAACACAGAACATCTAGAGGAGTACAGAACAAAAGCATAAATTTTACCCCCAATTTTTTTTTATAGCATATCAATAATTGTTTTTATCAATTTTGATGGGTTTAAAAAGTAAATATTTACATCTGATTACCATGCCACATGGTGCGTTTGATTTACCTCGGAAGTCGGAGGTGTGAATTACGTCACATAGAGAGCATGCGTGTTGTCAAAGTGGGAAAAATAGGAAAAGCAATATGGATGCTGCCAGGAAACTTTTTGTTTTGCTTGCTCTGTCTGTTCACACTGGATTATATCTATTATGTCATGTCCTGAAAAATAATTAGGAAAACAAGCATCTTCATTGTAACATTTTTATTAATGTGGAGATGTATTAGTTCAATGTCAAGCACTGAAGTTTAAAAAAGAAATTAAAAAAGAATAGTTGATTATAAACTTGTAAACAAAAACCGACGGAATCTCAGCCATAACAGAGCAAATCTCTGTTTTAATTTGTTTTGTTTTTTTGTTTTTTTTACCCCTTTTTAATTGTCAGAGGAAGAGATTTAACAGACAAACCACATTACTGTTATTTTTAGCTGTAAAACTGACGAATGTTACATTATTTAATGTTTTAAACATTTTCACACTGCAGATTCTACAGAGGTTGCAACTGATTATGTTTAACAATGTGTTCACACTACACAAGAACTTTTGCATAGATATTATTGTTTATTACTGGGTTCATTACTTGTTGATATGGGCGCAGCCATCTTTAGTGGGGGAAGTCGGAGCTGGTGGGACTATCCCGAGTTTCCATGTAGGAAACCCGACTGCGATGGGCGTTCGAGTTGTGTTTCCAACTGGGAAGTCGGACTTCCAGTTTCAAATTGAACGCACCAATACCATACCATGTTGGGATTCTTCCCATTTATAGCATTAGCTCCAGGTTGCTGGCTCGTTTGCTATGTGTGGAAATAGCATCTTTCTCAAATTCAAGGGGACAAAAAAAGAAGCAGGATGAGGGTGAAGTTAGCAAAGGGGGTTTAAAAGCACCATGGAGGTCACCACTTTCCTCCTGGACATGTAAGCTAAACATTTGCTAATGCTAATTAATGGTAAGCAGGTTCTGTAACATTGCTAATTCAAATTGAGTGTGCTATCTACTGGTGGGGAGAAATTAAAGTTGTAGCCGTAGCCTTTAATTTGGACTAAAAGCTAATTGTTAGCTTTAGCACAGCAGGTGAATAAATGAGGGGGAAAACTGTATTGCATGTTTTGTTGTTGCCAAACTGCTAAGAGGACTATTTTTCATCTTATGCTGCGTTCAGTTTGAACTTGGAATTTGCAAATTCCTAGTTCTGAGTAAGAAACTTCAACTGGAATGGCCCCTGAGGTCGGATTTCCAATTCGGAAAGTTGGAGAATCCTTGCCACCTACAAGTTCACATATTAAGATGGCCGTGCCCAGTGTTAGCAGCAGTAGAAGCTCAGTGATTTTACATTTATTTACAGTTCTGACTCATTTTTTGTTGCATTAAATCATTCATGTTAGTGTTTGACTTAGAAGTAGGGAGATGCTGCTGGAGTGTAATTTACATTTTTCATGAAGTGTACAGTATGTGAACTACAAAGCCAGCTGTGCTAACAATGGCCAATAACAATAGCCATTATTTTGCTAGGCAGCTATCATTTTCCGACCATTGAAGTGCAGCAAGGGAAGCAGCTAAAGCTAATAAAAGTTGTGACAAGCAGTGGCAATTTATTTTTCTGTGTAAGTTCAAGATTTTCATTATTATGACGTGTTTTGTTTAATGTACTTTTTCTGTTTTATGTTTCTTACTCTGATTTTTGCTGTTTCTATGCAGAGCCCCCATATTTTACTGTACCATCTACAATGACAATAAAGATTATTTGGAATGATTATTGTGTTTGTGAAGCCTCGGGTCCAACTCCATCATTGGTTGCCTGCTGTACGATCTTTTAAAATCCCCGCACCCCTATTTCTCCAAGTGCACCCTAATGTGAAAAAGTTTATCTGAAAGAGGTCTAATAATTCTCTATAATTTCTTCTAATGCTGCCTTTTATTGGTCTGTTTGCATTGGTTGTTTATCATCCTAAAGAAACTGTACTTAAAGAACTTGACTTGTTTCTATTTACTCCAATCCAAGGTACTCCAATGGGCAATAAATCATTGATTTATTATGTTAGCCTCAGTTTACATACAAATCAATAATTATTGTAGAGTATACAGTATCAGAGTCCAAAGAGGTTTTGAGCAAAGGTTATACTATAAAATGATGCAAAAGGTCTCCATAATAACCGGTCTCAAATATGATAATAGCATCATGCATACAGCATGATGGAATTAATTTCCGTAATAATTTTGCATTATATAATGTAATTATGTTTACAGGAGATAGGGGGGTACCCCAGTGCCCTGTATTAGCAAGTTGCTGTTGTAACAAGTCAACAATTAGTCTAGTTAAAAAATAAACACAGACATTTTTAAGGGGTGATATTAATATCTAATATTTGATCAAATTTTAGGGGCTTTTGGAAAGTTTTTTTTTTTTTTCCCACTTATGAGAATCAGATCCGGATGTTGTTTGCAAATGCTTTTTCAGATGTACTCGGCTGCAGGAGATTGTTAGTGACAGGTGCTTTCTCAAAACTGAAAATACTGCACCCAGCACAGGAAGTAGAACATGCTGGAAATGTAAACTGGGTTGCATAAGTAGCCTAATCGTGGACAATGCTTCCAGCACATGCATCCTGTTAAAAGCCTTTTTGGGGTGAGCAAAACAAAACAGTGAAAAGGCATGCACTGGCAAGTAGAAAAATAAATAGCAGCAATTTTCTGGGCAGTTACCAACTCTTCCAACAAAGCCTGGTCCATAAGGACTTTTCTCAGAAACAGACCTATCAGAAAATGCAAAGAAAATCTTAAGAATAGACCCTTTTCACGTGTCATTGCTGATTACATGACAGGCACATCGGTGACATACGTGGGTGGCAAAGAGATCAACACAGCAGGTTTGCTGCTATGGGCTCGGTGGCTGCAGTTAGCATTTTGCCTTGGCAAAAAAAATAATGGTAAATTCGTGCTTTGCTTTTGGATGTTCCGATCGAATTCCCTGAATGGGATTTAATTTTCCAGGCAGCCTGCTGACCGTGAACAACAAGCTAAGTGGGTTGCCGCCATATGTAATGATAACTTTAACTGGAAGCCATGGAAGAGCACTCGGTGTCAGAAGCCTGGCATAGCTGTCGGTGGTAAGTTTCCTGATAATTCTGTTTTTGGTGAGCTGGTCATAAATGTAATGTTGAGACGTCCCTATGTTTACATAGTGTTAACGTTATCTGGGTCTGCTGTTTTCATCTTTGACTTGATGTGGAAGTACTTTGGGACACTTTCCACAGCTGAAGGTCTGATACCATCCTGCATCAGATAATTATAAGCTTTGAACCACTTGTAAGTTTTTATTTCTGCTCCTGTGAAATGCGACTGTCGATTGACGAGGTAGTTGTGAAAGTAACGCTAAGCTAATCAGGCAGCAACATCTCCATCTGTTGGGAGTTTTGGAGGTTTGTAAACCAGGATTTGGAGAAATCTTAAAGGTCTTGAGCACCAACAAGAGCAAATTTATCAAAATATGTTTGTCTGAGCTGCCCACGTAAAAGCTGAACTGGCTTAAAAAGTGTTAAAGTCATCTAGAAACCGTCAATAATGAAACAGCTCACAGCAAGTAGACAGTCCCTCAGTAGCGAGTGCAGAGTCCCAGGCTAGCTTGGCTGCATGACCGAACAGTCTCATGACTGAGAAGGGTCTATAGCTAAAGAATATGTTTGAAAACAGCTTTAGCTACCTTTTGGACAGTCATGCTGGTTGTAGTTTTAGGTGTGACAAACAGTGATTTGCAAGAGATTCATATCATGATTTTTGCCCCAATCCCAATCTTCCCCCTACTTTCAACCACTAGCCCTTACTCACTACCACTAGCCCTCACCCACTACCACTTCACCCTCGAATTGAAGCCACAAAGGGTAGGGCTGTATAATTTTCCCTTGGAATTGGGACACCACTTGCTGTTTTTACGTTCAGGCATGTAAGCGACTGTGTAGTGACATTTGCACATACGTATCACCATAACAACACACCCAGTGGGGAGTTAACAATTGCGATCATTTTCCTTTTTTTTTTTTCCATCACTCATCACGCTTCGGTTGATTAATAATCAAAACAACCATACAGAGAAGTTGCCATTGACGTCTGTTGTCTCTTTTAAATTGGCGAAAAGCCTTCGCAAGCTTTTCATCAGTATTTAGCCTAGCTAGTGTGGCTAGTCTGGCTAACGTTGCTAAGAAATGTGCAATCTGTGTACATTTGTGAGTTTTCTTCGAGTCCTGTCGCTCTCTGAAGATTGTTATTGTTCCCTTTTCTCTTTCCCTTCCTCAACAAGTCAGCATCTGACACCCCTCGGTTTGAAGGGCTAGATTCATACCCATTACCCCTTGTTATGTCCACTACTCCTACACACAAAGAGGAATCGGGACAGCACTACCTTCATGGGAACACGCAAAATTTAGGAGTAGGGCTAAAAAGTAGGGCTAGTGGGTGTATTGGGACGCACCTGTAATCTACAGTAACTTTGGTCAGGAGGGTTAAATAGCATGATTCTTGAACTGTAGATTCTTCTTTTCCTTTAAGCTGTTCCCCTCAGAGGTCACCACAGCGAATTCTCTGCCTCTTTCCATTTCCATCAAGGCAGTGAACTACCGGCAGTGATTTCTTTAACTCCTAATGAATTCTTCTTTAAAAAGTTCAGCACCTCTATGTGCCATTGAGTGAAATACAAAGTGAGAGCTTTTTCAAACCTTTTCATTCCACGTCCAAGGCGTTTTTGACTGTTATGACTGCACTGATTTAGTCTGCTGTCCTGACACAAAGGTGTTGGTAGAATGAGAGCTCCCACACGCAAAAGCTTATTCAACCTATTAAATAAGAAGTAAATGAAAAAAGCAGCCTTGACTGATATTCTTGACAGACTGCTCTTGCCACCACTTTACATTCCAGGTGCAGATCACTCAGTAAAACACAAACACCTTTACTGCTAATTGTAGGAGAAAAATCACAAAGTTATTTCCTCCTAATTATTTTTTACACATGACAAATAACATCTACACATAAATCTGAGTCCACTCAAGGGGCTCTATTGTTACCAAGGCAAGTCTTCATTCACAGATCATTTAATCTTAACATGTCATATGGCTTTTGTAAGTATAGCCAAATTGCCGCTGACATATTTTACATTTAGCCTGCTGAACTGGAGGCCACATAGTTGTGGGTGTCTACTGGTTACCCATTGTTGATAGCTAGGAACCTTGCCAGGCCAGCTATGGCATGTTGTAATAGGAAAAAAGAATGATGAATGGACTCTCGGGACCAGAGGACATTGTGTTTGTTTTCTTAATTGCCTGAACTTAGTGGCTGAGAGTCAGCAGGCGGCACAGTGAGAGCTGAGAGACAATGAATGACAGGGTATCTGCATGAATTTGGAAATTTTAATTTAGCTTAAATAACCTTCATCTTTAGTTCAACTTCTCTCAGCAATACAACCAAATTCATGTAGCAAATCCTTACATCAGCACTGTAATTGCTCACACACTATGAAATATGCACGTAACTGGATTCTGCTGGCACACCAGAGAACCTCTGGATGACCTTCTAACAACCCAAGGCTTGTTTTTCCTCAGATTCTCCCATATTTGAAGGCCATCTCCTGCAGCCTTCCAATTTTGTTGCCTTTCCTGGAAAACTCCACTCATCTTTTACACCCTCCTCTCTAACGGCAGCTTTTGGACTCTGCCAAGGAGACACCGAGAGAACCTTTTTGGATAATTCTCCAAAATATTTCAGAGGTTATTTCTGACCAACTCTAATTCTGTCTTGTAAACATGTGGGAATTACCTTGTTGGACATTCGCTCTGTCTGTAGAAATGCTTTATGCCTCGTCTTCCCACAACTGAACATCATGCAATCCAAAGCCAGAAGTGTTTCCATTAGGAACACAAGACTCATGGCAGTATCATATCCGGGACACAGGATGTGACCAACAGAGGGGAACCAATTTCATTTCCAGACAGCTTACTAAAACCACTGCAGCATGCACCTGTGCTGGGAAAAAATGATGGGAAAGGACTCTCCCACATGATTGACTCACTCAAAGAAAAAAAAAAAAAAAAACATGAAAGCATGGAAATCGGAAAGGACTTTGTCTCTTCATCTGGGTGACTAAAGAGCATAACGTGGGTGTAAGAGAGTAAGAAAGAAAGATGTAGAATGAAGGAAATGAAAAGTGAAAGAGAGATTAGGAAAGAAGGGGAAACTTTTATATAAGTAGAAAACAGAGGGATAGCAGACCTCAGATGTTATAGGGCTTTCGAGTTGCCATAAAAACACCCTCTCAAAAGTTATCATCATTATATTGAATTATCATTTTCGATGAGGCCTGAGCATTTACGGGTTTAGTTGACTGTTAACAAATCCCTCCAGATGTAAGGTTAGATACTGACATGAGAAAAAGTTTGAAGATCAAAATAAATGACCTTTGTTCTCCTCAGCAGCAGCACCATTTGAACAATATTGACTACAAATGGTGAGACAATGTGACTCACTAACAGACACAAAGCTCAAGAACAAATAGGAAATAGAAAAAGAAAACAAAAATTCACATCAAATTTGGAAAAGAATGTGATCAGCAGTTACAAGAAAATTCAGAAAACTCAGAACTCTACGTTACTGAGTTACCATAGGCATCAATCTTACCCACTTACTGCGTAGGTCAGATTGTTTATTATGACAGGCTAGCTCGGAATTCCATTAATTTGTGGTAGCATTAGCATCGGCGACCTCTTGTAACAACGGGATGAGATATGATGAAGTAGTATCCTGGCTAACTTGAAAATGAGGGCCAATGTAAAAAATTCAGAACTTTCCCTGCACCCTAAGGGTGCATTCACACCAGGATAGTCAAGGACCTCGGTCCGATTGGGTAGGGATTTCTGAGAAACTGCAGTAACTGATGTGGACCAAACAAGAAGGTTCCGCCAGAGACGGATATTGGGCGGGGTCTGACGTCTGACTCCGCCCATATTACCGTTTACAGTCGTTTATTTTAACCCTTCCTCCTATCCCTAAGCCGTAACCCTAACCTCACTATCTGGTCACGCCCATCGGATGGCCAGCGCTGCCTAATATCCGTCTCGGGCAAAGCCGCAGATGGGGGTACTTCTACGCACTGGATAGTCCGATAGTCTGTTTGCAAGTGAACCGAGGCCCCCAGCTTTTAGGCTGACCAGAGTCCGCTTCCTTGGTGCACCAGAGTACAGTTGGTGTTCAGACTGCACCAAACAAAGCGGACTATCCGTGAAATCGGACCAGGGTCTGTTTAAAGCGGACCAAACTGTGTGAACGCACCTTAAGAAAAGAAGTCCTGTTGTCTTCTGTACTATCATTTAAGAGAGGGCTCCTCAAAGACCTCCATATCGCAAGGCAGTCAGTCCAGACCCAGCCCAACTTATATTCTGAATTGAGGATGCATGGGTGGGTTACGGTCATAAACTTTGACCTGGGGGGTTGATTTGGTTGTGCGGGGTGGGTAAGATTGTTTTAAAGCTATATCCGGGACCCCCGGGACAAAAAACCCCCAACGTGCGCATCACTATTTTCAACTACAAAACACTATTATCCTAAGTCTTTTTTAAAGAATTGATCTTGCATAAATGAGTTAATAAATTGCTTATGATGAGAAATAATGTGTCCCTGGATATTAGTCATGGCGATATAGTGATACAAACTCTTTATTTTCATCAAATTTTGCCACTTCACCCATGTCAGCATGAGCATGTTGAGCAGAGGGCTGCTATCAATGACAGGAGCCAGTAGCCTGTCAGTACACAGGAGTTTGTGATGGTAGAGCCAATCAGAGGCAGAGCAGGGTGAGCATTTATAACAACTCCCACAGCAAACAAAACCAGTGCTCCTGAAGGGATTTAACAGCATTTGGACTGTTCTGTTTTTTTACTTCATTTGTTACTTGAAGCTAAGAAGTTAAATTAAAAGAAAGAGTGGTCAGGTGCTCATGTTTATGTTTAACAGTTGTCCTTTCTTATTTCTCATTCTGAATTTTCACCAGAATGTGATGAATTCAATACATGTTAAATATTAATTCATGTTATTTGTGTATTTGTAATATCGTTTTGTTGTTGTTATTAGGCCTATTAACAACATTGTGTGATATTTATACATGAAAGAAAATGGCATTTGACAATTAGTGCAGCAGACCCGGATTCGAGTCCCTATAACCACTATGGGCCCTTGAGCAAGGACCTTAACCCCCACCAACCACTACCTGGGTGCTGTAATTGAAATTGGTTAAATGCAGGGAACAAATTTAAATTATTATTATGAAAAAATAAGTTAGATTTAAAATTATCATGAGTTGAATGACTGATAATATACACAAACATACCACACATGCACTTTTTATTTCCTGTGTAAAATACAAACAGTAACAGTTTGTGATCCAGTTTCCACTCTGCTAGATGGTCATATTTGTGTTGGAACTGGGACCATAACTTTTCCTGGTTTATGTTTATGTCTTCACCTGAGGTGAGACACTAGGTGGTGATAGGACTCACCTTTACATGGAAGCTGTCTTTCACAGTCACTGCTTGGCTCAGGCTTGTTTTTGTTGTTGTTGTTGTTAAAGGCTGGCTTCCTGCTGGTAAAGCCATCAAGATCAGGGTGTGAGGGGGTTTAGATGAGGCAGAAAAACATTAAGCAATAAAAATGAATCGAGAAAAGAAGATTTGCATCTTCAGACTATCAATAAGACCTGCAGTGACTCTTGAAAGAAAAAAATGTATGAGAATGTCTTGAGGTTTTTTATTCCCACAGTATCCAGCATTGAGTGACGCATTAATCTAACATCCTTACGACTCTTAGCAAGTTAATGTTTGGGTATCAGCAGGTTATGGATAATTTTATATCCATACACTGCGCTGAAGCATCCTTGAGCAATACAAGGAATTGCTTCCATCTCCATATGTGCTCCTTTAAAGAACCCGAAACAGGATTTCCTTGTGAAGACGAGTAGAAGATGACATACTGTTTGATTCCTGGAAAAGAAGAAGCTCGTCTGCTCTGATGCATGGCGCATCCAAATATACACGAAGATCCACAAATCAAACAACTGCCATCCAAGCTTGAAGTTACAGGGCTCCAAAGTGAAATTTAAGCAGACAGTATTTCATATGAGGCGAGCCATAAATGTCATCAATAACCAACGAGGCTACATTTTGTCTGAGCAAAAGCCATATATAAGGACTGTCTGTGGTTTTATTCTTTTTGGCCGGGCTGCACCCCTGTACCTGTAGCCATTGAATCGTTTGTTTTTATTTTTCCTTTTTCTTTTTTTAAAGTAATTGCAGATGCTGTCACTGTACTTCTGCTGGCTCTCATGGAAAATGTAAAAGGGGCCCAGCCTTGTTGAGCTCAGGCTGACATGGCGAGTGTGTGGTGGCCAAGTCACAAAACAGATGTTTACTGTTTTTCTAGGGATGATTTGCTCTCCGCTCAATATTGACTCAGGTCCAACCGCAGGTCACTTTAAGAGAGTGCTGTGTTGGAGTGGGCAGACTGGGTCACAATGCTTGAACCAGGTGATAATGTTTTACTGCAAAAGTGGGAGCAATTGTGTGTATGTTTAATCCGTGGGGGAGTTTATGATTCTGACAGGTGGTTGGATTTGTCCATAATTCAAGCAGCTGTGTGATAAAATGATCAAATGGCTCACACATTGGAAAATTGCGGCAGTGTGCGAGCTGTCCTGAATGTGTCGCCCTGTGTGAGCAGAGAATGAGTTGTAGAAAGCGTTTGTGTATTTCTGTGTGTGTGTGTGTCGGCGTGGGCTGCACCTTAGAGAGTCTGCAGAGGCAGTCATGGACCCGGTAAAGGTCTCTCCACAGAAGCCATTAAGCAGCGCGTCTGTTGGAATAATGTGTTTGACTTGGCTGCGGGGCAGCAGCAGGTGCTGGGAGGACCGGCTTGGAGCTGCTGCTTCTTGCCTGCTTTGATCTGCAGTCCAGGGACCAGTTTTCCCCTTTTGGTGTCCCTCTCTTCCATCCCTTCTTTGTCTTCCTCCTTCCGCATCTTTGTTCCTCCCACTTATTTTCATTTTTTCTGACTGATGTCAAAGCAGCCGTTCTCTTTAGTCGTTGTGGTGTTTCATCTCTTCCTTATTTGTTGTTCTTTTGTTTTTTACTTTTCCTGTCCTTTTCCCCCTCATTTTGAAGTTTTCCTCTTTTAGATGCTGTTCTTTTGTTTCTCTGCTCCTTTTCTGACTCTCTCTCTGTTTAAGAGCTTAGTTGTACTCCAACCACACAGCTGCTACACATCATCGACACTCCTGGTGCAGAGCAATGAGTGCAATATTAAATTTATGCATTCAGTGGATCATAGAAAGAAAGGTAGCAGGAAACTACTAACACTCACTACTTTTTCTGATTGATTATGCAGAGCGAACAAGTTGAAGGTAGAAAAATACAATGTAAAATGTTGCCTCACCTAATAAGAGAATAGTTTCCTGAAATGATATTTGCTTTCTTGCGCAGGATGGCAGTGATTGAGAAGACTGATGTGTCTGTTTTGTCTGTTTGCTTAATATAAAGCTACAGCCACCAAGTAACAAGATTAGCTTTGCTAAGGGTTGGGATATCATTTTTGTGGGTTGTCAGATGGTTGTAGATATATACTGCCTGGCCAAAAAAAAAAAAAAAAAATAAAAAAAAATGTTGGATTTAACTAAGCAGATAAAGCTGTCCTCAAAACCACTCTCCAATTTAAAAAGGACAAAAATCAGCTGCCAGTGAAATAAGTTGAAATTGTCAAAAGCAAAATAATAAAAATTCTATGAAAATCATGACAAAGATTTTGAATTGTGTTTCAACAGAAATATAAAAAAACAAACACACAAAAAATAAAACAAGCAAACAAGCATGATGGGGCTCTGATGCTACCCCCCCCCCCCCCCCCCCCCCCCCCCTCTTCATTTTTTAAAACTTGGAAGGATAATGGGAAACCAGTGTCTTTCAGGAAAAAATGTGGTAAAAAAAAATCCTGAATGATGGTAATCAGCAGTCACTTAAATGTTTGGTGAAATCAATTTGAAGAAAAACAGCAGTAGAACTCAGGGCTGTGTTCAATAGTGAAAGTAAGAGAATTTCCACATGCACAATGCAAAGGGAACTTAAAGTATGGGACTGAACAGCTGTGTAGCCATAAGAAAACATAAAGATTGGTCTCTGGAGCAATGGAAGAAGGTCATGTGGTCTGATGGGGCCAGATTTACCCCATTCTAGAGAGATGGGAGCATTAGGGTAAGAAGAGCGCCAGATGAAGTGATGCAGCCATCATGCCTAGTGCCTACTGTACAAGCCTGGGGGCAGTCTATGATCTGGGGTTGCTGCAGTTGGTCAGGTCTAGGTTCAGGTCCAGAGTCAGCAACATTATGTGCCCAAAGAATGAGGTCAGTTAACCACCTGAATATACTGAATGACCAGGTTATCCTATCAATTTTCAATTCAGTTCAATTCAGCTTTATTTGTATAGCATCAATTCATGACAATGTCATCTCAGGGCGCTTAAAAGACGCAGAAATTCAAATCAAATTTATAACAGCCTAGCTAAGAAAACCAACAGATTGGATCCAATCAAGACTTGACTCGGTCCAATCCCCCATCCTGAGCAAGCACGGAGTGGTGGCGACAATTTTTCCTTCCCTGATGGCACGGCCATGTTCCAAGGTGACAATGCCAGGATTGATGGGGCTCAGAATGTGAAAAAGTGGTTCAGGGAACATGAGGTATCATTTTCATGGCCACCAGAGTCCAGAACTGAACCCCATTGAGAATATTTAGGATGTGCTGGAGAAGGCAGTGGTCGGACTCTCCCATCATCAATACAATATCTTGGAGAAAAATGCATGCAACAGTGGATGCAAGGGGTGTAACGATTTGATTCATATCACAATTCATGGTTTTGGATTCCATTCATGGACAACATTGGTTCAGTTACCCCGGCTTTACACCTGGTCCGTGAGTGCAGCACAATGGCTTTGCTGCAACCTGCACAGCGTGAGCATTTACACCGTTCACTGTGCGCCCATGAGTGCACCAGCTGTTGTTAGATCCGTGACATCACGGAATCACGGCAGGACTGCAAGATCGCCTGTGATTCCCATCCAAATGGTTTATTTTGTCCATATATTTGTGCGTCATGGATTCTTATTTTACTGAAACCTTGTGGACACGGAGATGCTGTCATGTTCAGCAGTTTAAAAGCTGCACAGTGGCTTTTGTTTAGGAAGTTACTGAATGTTTTTCAATGAATCTGTGTCTGATTTCCTGTCTGGTTCGATCTGAACTACTGAAATTGTCGCGGTGTCCGTGCATGCTCCGTCAAAAATAGAACTGCCGTGTATCTTTAGCACAGCAGCGTGACATTGCAGAGCGATGACGGACCGCTCACGTGCCGTGGCGTGCTCAATATATTTCAAACCATTGACTACATGGGTGTGGTCCGGTGCGTGTGGCGCGCCGCTGTGCTGCGCTCACAGACCAGGTGTAGAGCCGGGGTTAGAATGATCCTATTTGATTCAGTGACCTGAAATCTAATCAGAAACCATGAATCGTGATATGAATCAAATTAACCGAATCGCTACACTCCTAGATGGAAATAAATCTTGCGACACTGCAGACGCTTATTGGAACAGTGAATGTGCAAATGAATCTGTGTATGCATAATTGCATTTTTGAATCAGATTCAAAACTGTACCTTCAGTATAGCGTCTGTTGTTTATAACAGGAATTGTTGTTTTAAAAAGTCAAACTTTTCCTCACTCACACGTATGTCCCGGTTTTGCCTGATTCTTTGTGATATTCTTGCTTTGTTGGGTTTTTTTTAAAAGTTAACTGGCGCAAAATCTAGAGTTTTAAAGAATATGTCTTAAATGTAGAGCTGCCAAATGAAAGGAAAACCCAGACTAAACCCTTACAGATGTCATGACACTAAGTGCTTAACATGGGCACGCAGTAGATGAGTCATAAGCTTAAATGTGGAGCCATCCTTTTCATACTGTTTTTTTTTATCCTCATCAGCCTCAAGGTAAAGCCATTATGCTTGAAACGAAGGAGCAGCAACAGCAAAGGCAGCAGCCCACTTTGGCTCAGAGACACTGGGGAGGAAAACCATGAAAAGTAAAGCCCAGGGCTGTCCAGGACCCTGAAAGAGAGTTGCCTTTATTGAAGGAGCCCACTCCCATGCATTCCTCTGCCAAGAGCCGGGGCCTCCCTGGAGAAAGCCAGGATGAGAGGCTGAACTCGCATTCGGATGGGGGTTCATGGGTTGGAGCTGCTCCAGTGATACACAGACACATAAGTCTACCAGACACAAAGAAGTGTGCAATCGCATACACATTGTTGCATGCACCTTGTTCCTCCACCTCCCGTCTCTTCCATTGTTCTGTCAGTCAGGATGCTTTTCCTAGCTCTGATCCACAGCAGGGAATTTCTATTTCATGAATGGTAACACACATGCAGCCTTGTAAAAGGATAACTGATTGATTTATTGGGTTTCAGGGGCTGAGGTAGGTGGGATATTAGATGCTCCTTGGAGATCTCATTGTGAGATCATTGAGTGAGCGCAAAGACCCTGATCTGAGAACAACAGGAGAGAAATTCCACTGCCTAGGGACCAGGTCTCCCCAAACTGACAGGGAGATGAAAGTATTTTTGAAAGGGCATCAGTGCTGAGTGAGCTTTGTGAAATGTTCTCTACTTATTCTTCCATTATAGTTAAGCTTCCAAAACATATTTAGGGATAATCCTATTGTTAAGATGCCACTGTGAGCTTTTTAGAAGAGCTTTCTTTCACTCCATTCAGCTAGCCAAATTCAATTTTCTTTGTTGTATTGCTTTTGTAAGTCATCATTTTTATTATTATGTTTTTAATTTTGCTTGGATTCCCATACATATTTAATAATGATGGACTTGGTGACTGGGAAGTAAGTTTGCGTGGGGAAAAATGAGAAGAAAGGTCATTTTTTTTAGGATGTAATTCCACTTCTTTTAGTGGATTTAAAGTGACACTCCTGTGGGGTGGATCAGACAAAATTGTGGCTGCAAACTTAAAATCTGGATACCACATGTTGTGCCTCTTCAGCGAGAATGGTGTCTGATTTTATGGACTATTTTAACTTTTACTGCTATATCAGTTTTATTTTATGATAGTTTTACAATGATGAAAGTGAAAATACTCCTTTAAAAAAGCCTGTGGGTATGGCTGCAGCTTAACGTCTCATTCATAAAAAATACTTTGAACATTTATACAGACATCCAACATATTTAAAAGTTTAGATTTTCTTTTTTATCTTGGAAATGTTTTGCATTATTTCCTTGAGAATATCTGTACTTTAACATATCTGTAACTTCAATCACTGCAAAGGTCAGCACCTGCTGATCTAAGACCCTGAATCATGCTTTTATTCTGTCTACCTTTCTCTTTACTGTTCTATGACTTTCCTTAAATCAATACCCAGACAATGAACTATAAATAACTAATCAAAAGAACTCAGAGAACATATTTTTTCATGAACAGTGGATTGAATTGATATTACATACAGCGTTTTAAAAATGTCCGAACAAGAAGAATGATTCAAAGAAAATAGAAAAGTAAATCTGGACATAAATGAGCCAGCAGGAAGTTCAGGGTCTGCAGACAAATGCTCACAAGAGAAATAGAAAAAGAGACAGATGCTCACAAAATATTACATAATATTCATTTTACAAAAAAACAAAAAAGAAAAATCAACTGAGCAGTCTGTTGCAAGTTACAAGAAATATCACAGAGGTCCAATTAGCATGTAGGGATCACAGAGATTTAAAAGCAGTTTATTTGCCAACTGATTTCTCATAAGAAATAAAGTGTGACCTTAGGAGTGATAGAAGCAGAGGATGTTTTCTAGAACGTGCTCTTAAAGTCTCAAACAAAGACAGATATGTTGGCATAGCCTGAAACAAAACCTACTCTCTCCCGGTTATGTATCAGCTTTTTTGGAACAGAAAACCCAGGATTACTGTTTAATCCAGGTTATACCGTGGTCTGGGTGAATACTCAATTCTGATTGGCTGCAGGGTGTCCATTAAAAAGTTTAAAAATAGCCTGATTGTTCTAAATTATTGTGCTGCAATGCTAGATGTTTACCATGGCAACAGAAACTCAGAAATACAACGGCAAGACCTTAGACAAAACATGAGATATAATATTGTTTTTTTTAAGGTGGATCTGTTGTTGTGGATTTACATGAACCACACTCCCCACAGCATACATAGTCCCCCCAGTCACTTCTTGTGAAAACTTTATTTTAATAGTAAAACACAACATTAATGTATTAGTAAATGACTTAATATTTATTTCTTTTGCAAGTGACCATGGTATAAGCCGGATAATGCCCTTCGAGGTGTCCATTATCAGCAAATAAAGCCAAGTTGCTGCTCAGTTTCATCTGCCATCATGCAAACATTCACACAAAAGAAAACAGCCGGGTCCACCACCACACTAGACGCTGTTGACGCATGTTTTGGTCTCCGAATGTCAGCGTCTGATTTGATGTGAACCAGCATCAAACTTTGGACATCAGGCAGGTTTTTGCAGCCGACAATGCGTTCGGTCTGTACGTACCATTAAAGGTGTGGCGCTTTAAGGAAGTTTGAATCTAGCATGCTGGTCTTTATGCACTTTATTCAAAAACAGTCTCTGCTTTCTGAATTGCCACAAACATCTTCTATACCACTTTTAATGTGAAATCGTTTGTTTTCCTCACCTTGTGAGTTTGTTATAGAATCTTCATAATTTATTTATAATTTTCCATCGGACTTGGTGTATGTAGCCAAAAACTTCAATATTTCTACTTCAAATTATTCGTAATTTCGTGCTGTTTATTCCCAGCGGTGTGAAAAGGCCTTAAAGGTGGGGTAGGGGAGTCTGGAACAGTTTGAGAAAACTACATTTTGTAAAACTCCCCCCAAAGCCATGCCTCCAGAGCGCAGGAACGTGCACGCTGACGGTTCACGAGCAAGTGGCGAAAACAACCGGGAATAGCCGAGTTGATAGTTACCTTGAGTAAACAGCTGATATATCACTTCTAAAAGTATTTAATGTTTTCACCTCCAACTCCTTTTCCAGTGTAAAAAGTGGACACAGCAAACATGAACGCCTCCACAACTTGGTCCACGTCCATTTTTTTTTTGGGGGGGGGGATAATTATCAAAGGAGAGGGAGGAGTAGGGAGGGACAAATGGCAGTTGAGTTGATCAACATATCAACATTTAATCGTCCTGAAAGGCTGGTCAAGATGACTGGATGGGGTTTTTCAGTCCTGTCCAGAGGTAAAGAAATTTTTCCCATTTTTGTGCCAGAGCTTTTAATTAGTTGGCTGCATTCGGGATGTGAGGGGGATTTTGGGAAACCAACAAAAAAAACAAAACAAGTACTTGTGAAAAACATCATCCACCCCACCGTTAATGAGTTTGTTTAAACAAATACATACAGTAGCATGCAATGAGAAAAGGGTTGTTTATAAAACACTAATCCTCTGTTTCTCAGATTATTCATACTGGTCCACTACCAATATCTAACTGAGATGTTTGATGGGTCTAAACCAACTGCAATAAAATTGTTTCACCTGCACTTTTTCTGCTGTCAAAATGTCTGGAAAAAGGTTCAGTGATTGCCAAACACAAGCTTACCCAACTCCACATATTCACCAGGTTGCTTTGAATGCTAATTTATGCGTTAAAATCTGTAGCATAACATCATGGATGTGAGTAGAATATTTTAGAAATTTGACCTGTTATGCTTTCAGTTCAGTGTAACTCAGAGAGATATAAGTAATATTGTTTCTTTGTGACTGTCAAAGTCATCCAGGACTGATTTGTGAAATATTGATAAGAGGAAAATGTAAATTAAGCACATTTTTATAGCCTGTTTTGGGTGGAATGAATATATCTTCTGGATCTGGATCCAGTGGTCTCAGGTGTAGCTATGACTGTAGTATAGGTAACTACTTTTAATGTCTTTTAAGGCTTTACTGATCCCAAACAGTGCATTACCTCACACTTAACACTGCTAGTACAGCAGTTTCAAAGTTCAGATTCTCACTTTACACACATTGTTTTGTCCATTTAAAGACACTGTAGTAAAAATGGCAGCACAAATATGGCAGCCTCCATGTATGTGCACACCCCAGCAAGTAGATATAAATGACTCATTCTAAGAAAATAAACATATAAAAGCTATTCTAGTGAAGCAATTACACATCAATAAAAACACAGTTTTGGATTATATATAAAAAATTTTTGCCATTGACCTTTTTTTTTTTTTTTTTTTTTTTTTACACGCTGTACCTTTAAAATGCATCTCTTTCCATCAATCTCCTCCAATCCTATATTTCTGAAAGCACAGGAGATGTAAAATGATGACAACTGTCATCAATAAATTGCATGATTGTGGCACATAATGTGTTGTCGGCACGGAAACAGCATCTTTAGATGTTCTGTGGAGTTCATGCACAAATATCCTTACTCAGGAAATGGAATCTTGGCTTAAATATGAGCCCTACATGATGTGAATGAAAATCAGGCCATGATTAAGAGTAATAGTGTATCATGCATTCATTACAAAACTCTTTAAATATAAACATAATTCAGTATGCTAATCTGAAGAACATTTGTAGCTCTAGGAACCAAGAGTCATGAAAAACATACTCTTAGTTTAATGCTACATGATGCTGTGTGAACTAATTGAAACTTTTCATGGACTGACTGCAGTGATTTTGACACCACTACATAATCCAGCAGCATCTACATTATAGTGGTCTCTTAGTAAAACCAATTCTAGTCCTCATAAAACATGTTCAGTCAAGATAACTGCTGAAAAATACCTGCTTGATAAAGAGAAGAGGAAAAATCAAAGGCATAGAGCAGGCATGTTGGTTGGCAGTGGAGCCAGACATTCCTCAAAGGTTCAGGAATCCAGACGACAACAAGCCTTGCTGCTGGTAGCCGCTGGTCGATGACAACCTGTGTTCAGCATCGTCTCTGGCTTTTGTTTAGCCTGTGATTGACTGAGGAAGGTGTTTGTTGTTGCTGGACTCTTTATCTGTGTTTCTTGGACAAGGCAGGAACGTGGAGCTGATGTATTAGCGAGGCCGCTAGTTGAAACTTAACAGATGCAAAACATCATGCACAGTTCAGCTGATTAAACCACGGGGAGGGCGTCTCTTTAAACAGAAAAAAAGGGAGACGTCCTGTCAAAGGCAGCCTCCAAGAATGAGATAAGGAAATATGACTTTTCATAATGTACAGAAAAACAACTAGCATGCTTCACAAGGGAGCATATTAGTGTTTGCTAATAAGGGAGGACTGGCATTTATAGTGAGAGGTGGGATATTTAATATCCAAGCTTTTTCGTTCCATTGATTGCTTTTATATGCCACCCAGTGCTCATTTTCTAAAGCTGCCAGGGCCTCAGACTGTCCAGCATGCTTTGCAACCGTCCCCTTGAGAAATATCAATTTCATACAGCAGCTTTGAGGGCTCTCGTTCTCTTATATAATGATCCACTGGGTGAATGTTTACTATTGCCAAAGAATTCATACTACCACCTGCATCACATTCCGCCCAGGACCCATCACCGGCTCCCTGAAGTGTTGTTATGTTGGGTTATTAACTTGGAGGCAGGGTCTTTTTTTCAATGGCATTTTCATTTGGCACCCTTAGTAATTGAGTAACAGGGGCCCAGAATGTGGCACAAAGGAGAAAAAGTGAGCATGCAGAGGCTGAAAATTCCCATAAGCTGTCAGGAAAGAGAGGGTGACCTACCTCCTCTCTTTCTATTGTTCCCTCACAAAATGCTGAAACTGTGCTCATGTTAGACCTGCTTTTTCTCATCACTCAAGTGAGCTGAAAGGTGGCCTGAAATGCCAAAAGAAACAAAGAAAAGCTTCAGCTCAGGTCATGTGCATTATATATGTTACTTTAAGGAGGTTCAACTTCCAAGATGAAGGGTTGCATATATAAATTCATAACACAAGATTTATTTGACCAGACTAAAACTTGTGAAAACTGTACACTTTTTGTTTTTTCATGCTGAAGATAAAGAAAATTGAGCACACAGAGAAAAAAAGATTTAATTTACGCACCCAATGGTAAAGTTCAAATGATCCTGCAAGGCAGGGGTGCCCAGGTCCAGTCCTCGAGAGCAACTATCTTGCAACTTCAGATCACCGAGCTCCAACACACTTGAATCAAAACTAAGACCATGTCCACACCAAGTCAAAACGAACACGAAACAACCAAACCGAAAAGATGGCGGCAAGTACAAATGGGCGAACAGGTACGAGCAGAAACCATTCAACCCAGTGCTGCGCCATTGTTGTTGTGATACTGAGTGTAGTGCACGCGTGTTTAGAGGCGAAGCTATGACGCATGCGTGTAAGAAAAAAAATGCGGTCAGACGGCGTTTCAAAATCTTCCCACTCTGAAGGCTTGATTAAAAAAAAGATTGTTTACAGACCCCTGAAACGTCGGCTTCATATGGATGAGAGGCTGGTTTGGTGAAAAATTTATGAATTTAGGCCAGAGTTTGACTTCGTGTGGACGGGACCTTAATTCCCCTATGTCGATGTCATTCAGGTCTGGAGAGGTTTGGTAACAAGCCATTGATTTGACTCAGGTGTGTTGGAGAGGGACACTTTAAAATTTTGCAGAATTGCCAAAAGCTGGTTAAGGCATTCAAGAAAAAGGGGCCCCAACCAAGTTCTAAGTACAGATGGAAGATTTTACTTTAGGAGACCTGACTTTTTTGTATTTAAATGGCCTTTTATAATTGTTTTTATGCAGTATTCAAATTTTTTGAGTTTTAGAATTTGAGATTTTCTTAAGCTGCAAGTCCTAATCAGCAACATTCAAACAAATAAAAGCTTGAAATATATTGATTCACAAATTATTAGTCTATACAATATGTAAATTGTATTTTCACTTGAATCAAAGAAATACATGAACTTTTTCAGGATATTCAAATTTTTTGGGTAGTGCCTGTACTGTATTCATATACTTTGGACCTGTCAAAATTGGTTAAAAAAAATTATTTATATGCAATAAAACATTCAGTAAAATCAATACTTTTAGTCTGTACCCCTCCAGACGTTCTGTAGATGTAGCCGAATGTTTTTGAAAAATTAATTGTTCTTATTAAAAAAAAAAGGTTTTAGCTATTACCTTTTAAGACATTATATATTTTTCTCTGGATTTCCATCGATCTGTCATTGTTCTATTTTCTAGTCTAGGTGCAAGACAAGTTAGTGAAACTGCTGATCTAATCTGTGCAGAGATGTGGATGTCCTCTGCGCTCTAGTATACACTTGCTGTGGGTCAAATTTAGAAAAGACCTCGATTCTCTGACTCACAGCTCTGTTTTACAAACCCAGTCGCAGCTGTCACCAAGGGAGGAGGTGAAGTATTGCATTTATAAATTGTCACAGAAAGTAGCTTTATGTTTAGAACAATGTTCAGTTAGACCCTTATATTTTTGAAGTAGAAAGAGAAGTCACTGTAAATGTCCTCTGATGGCCGAGCCTTGGAGAGTGCTGGTCCAATTACACCCTGCTTATGGTTTAGACAAATAAATTACTGTAGCTGTGGTGTGCCTGTCACCTTGTAACAAGAAAACTCCCAGTTCAAATCTTGACCCTGTTTTTTTCAGTTTGTTTTTTTTTTTTTTTACTCTTCTTGTGTCTATGTGAGATTTTGCCGCTTTCTCTCATAGCAGCTTACACTCACTGGCTTCTTTATAAGGTAAAACTTACCCGTATTAGGTTGGGCTGCAGAACTACCTCGGCCGTTGGAGTACAATAAATTCATAGAAAGCAGTTGGAGATGATGTGAGCTTTGTGACATGGTGCATTTTCCTGCTGGAAGTAGCATCAGAAGATGCTACACTGTGGTCCTAAAGGGATGGACATAGTCAGCTAGGCTGCGGTGGTTAAGCCATGCCACGTTGGTACAAAAAGGACCAACAACATGCGTCAAGAAAATGAGTTGCTGTCATGTGATTGGCTGACTGGCAGTTTGTGCTGACAAGCTATTAATCAGGTGCACCTTGATGTGGCCAGTGAGTGAGTTAACTGGTATTTCTATAGTAGTTTTAGATGTGATTGTTGTTTCCTGAGGTAATATTTCTATTAGGGATTGACCGATACAGATCTTTTTGGGCTGCTCATATTTCCTCATCAGCCTCAGCCAATAGAACCTGAGAATATTTGGGGCCTATACTGCATTTGACTCCCAAATTAACATATTGAAGGATACACTGAAAGGTAATTTTACAACTCTTTTAAAATAAAAAAGAAACAAAAAACTTCACATAAACAAATAAAAAAAAAAAAAAGAAGGGGGGAAAAAGGCACCCCCACCACACACACACACACACCCACACACACACTTATTAAGGGAAGCAATAATTGCAAATGACAGACAATTTAAATCAAATTTTGCTTTTAATTATTTAAAAAAAGAGGAAAATATAACCCAGATTTCTGGGATAAATAATAAATAAAATCATTATCTATATAAGTCTGTAAATTATGCCAAGTGTGGGTATCGGCCAACACACCCGACATATCAGTCGATGCCTATACCAGCAAAAAACGCAAATATCGACCAGCCAATGTATCGTCTGTGCATAATTTCTATAATGGAGCATAAAAATGTATTTTTGGCCTTTCATACTAAGGCAAAGACTTGTTACAAAGTTACAAACAATTAGGGGAAAAAATGAACCAGTTTTTAAAGGTTGCAGTGCTTGTTTCCCTAAGAGGCTGCAGCTGGAGCTTTACTGTTGGACATAAATGCAAACGTGCTGATAATAAAACGTAAGCTGATGTGATTTAGTGGCTTAGCCATTGGATGTAATATCTTTTCAGTCTAATTTATGCTGCTACAAATCAATCTCCAAATGACTGCTTTGTAAGAAATGCTCTTTTTTTTACATTTTCATTTCTTTTTATTTAGGAGCTGACAGAAGAGAAATGACAGGATTTGAAGGAAAACAGAGATGACTGCAACAAAAGCGCCTGTCCAAAGGTAACTGGGGTTCTCTGGTTGTCCTCAAACGCCCTCTTTTAAGTTCAAGTGTTGGTGTTCAGACAGAAGTAGGGAGGGTTTAGATTTTCATCTTCAGAAATGTGTTGACATCCCCACATTCTTTTTCAATGAGTAGGTGGGTCATAACTTTTGCCCCTGTGCTGCATTTCATCAACAGGAAAATATTTTATACCCAGTATGAGATTGCGCTGATAGGAAGGCTCTTTCTATACTCACAGTGTCTGATTACACTAACCAACACACCCTTTATCTCTGTCCCTTGCCTCGTGGAGCTCCGGCTGGGTGCTGCTGTTCCCTTTACCATTTATATTGGCACCAGCAACGGCAGCTCCGAGGCCGGAGAGCGCCGCACTCCCTGCAAAACAGGAAGAACACACTGCTTTCAGATAGACACAGGAGACAGAAAACAAGCCAGAGACGTCAGGCAGCAGACAGAGGAAGATGATAACATGAGATTTCAGTCGGTGCCCTCGGGGTTCCTGCACATGGAGTCATCTTACAAAATTACAAGAGAAAGTTCTCTGCTGTGTCACCTACAAGAAGACCAGCCTGACATTTATCACCGCATTTCCTCCAAGTATAACCTCACAGATTCCTGCTTTTTTTTTTCCATGTCTTGCTGTTAAATTAGCTTGGATTGGATGCGGCTGATTGGCTGTTGAACAAAAAGCAGTCTCAGAACAATTACTTGACCAGGTGCTGATGTTTCTGCGTGTTCTCTGACTTTAAACCAAAATTCGCCTCAAATGTCAAAACCCGGTGTTGTTGCAATCCTTTATTCACAAGCAGATGCTGATGGAGATCCCAGATTGTTTTAATGTTGATTTATTTTGGCTCAGAGCGTGCCCTTATTGACAGCAATAGTCTTTTAGTGGTAACTGGGATGATGGCGGAGTTTCCCACGCTGCCTTCGTCTCATTAGCAGCAAGAATCTTGCAACAGAAAAGATAAACTTGTGCAGATCTCAAAGTCCTGAAAGGAGCTATTTTTTTCCTTTTAATCCCGACTTGCTCTCTACGGACAACAAAAGGTCATCTCTGCCTTACTTCCACATCACCCCAGAAATTTATGCACGCTTTTTCTGGCTTCAATTTATTTCTAATTCTGACTTTAAACAGCGATGTCAAAACTCATTACAAGTCATATAAATCCTAAACTTATCAAGCCCACCAAGTATTTACTGGAAGCCGGTGACCTTCTGCTCATGAATAGCTAACACTCATATGACTTTACCACCCAGCAAAAGTGTATGTGGGGAATGGGATTTACTTGGGCTGTGGGGGTTACAACTGGGCATGGGCTTAAGTGGGCTTCCTACTGGTACCCACTGGGTAAACCAAATAGGCCCAGATGGGCCAACCCAAGTGGCCTTTATTTTATGGGCCCATGTGGGTCAAAATGGGAAGGTCGTACATGGGTTTTGAATGGGTTTTAGAAGACCCATTGAATTTGGCTGAATTTTCCCAGTAAATTTGTAATCAAGATCATATGAAAATAAAAATAATTATTTTATCTGCTATTGTCTATTAATAAATAATTCAATATATATATGTTTTTTTTCTTCTTATTTGTGGGTTGGTTGTAGGAAGAGATGGAGCACCAATTTTGTCAGCCGGTCCTTTAGAAGGCTGCTTATGGTGGAGACTACGTTCACATCGTAGCCTGCGTAGTCGGTGCACTTATAACTCAGACTAAAGTCTGGAGATTTCACTTCACTGACTAAATATCCGAGTCTTTCCGTGTACCCATTCAAAGTGAAGAGAGGTCGCCATTTTACTTTTCGCGCCTTTTGGTTGAGGTTCACGTCTTGTGAAAGGTAGAAACTTCACTAGTTAAAGTTTGTCTGAATCTTACATAGTTGTTACCTCCAGCATGTCCTATTGTAGTTAGTCATGTAGAGTTTTGTGGAAATTTGATTCAAAAGAACCGACGGTAGTGTACGACCGTGACACCGCTCTTTTTTCTTTCTTTTTAAAAAATGTAGTCATGATATGTTGGGAAAAATGAAGAACTTGAAGTAATTTTGTGGTGAATTATTTTTGATATTAAGGTACTGGACCCTCTTGGAAAAAGGGATAAAAGAAGGAGGAAGGAGTAGATCGATTAAGGACTTCGCCAAAGCAGGTACGGTCCAGCTAGAGCGCCTCCACAGAGCGATGTGAAGTTCTTGCTAGAATGATGAACTAGAGAGGCTGCGAGCTGCTAAGCTGCCCCGAGCCACCTGAAAGCAGCTAATTACTTGCCGCTGAATAGTTATGAAGCTTTGTTAGAAAGGGAGGAGGAGGGAAGGGGAGGGGAGGCAGAAATTCTAGTTTTAGTGTAAGGGGGGTGAGTGGATTATATTTATAGTGAGGATGTGCAGTCGGTAAGTGTTGCTGCTGTGTAACTTATTATCTTTTGTGTAGAGACCAGTAACCAGGTAGACGAACGGTGAAGCTGCTAATGTAGCTAAGAAGCTAACATGCTTGGTTAACTTACGTCAGCGTCCGCTCCTTATTTTCACCAGAGTCCAGCCCTTTTACTCCGGTCCTCTCTATCAACCGCACCGTTACGTTTTTATCACGTTTTTCTCTGTTGGGGCATCACTTCCTTCACTTGGTTGTTGATAAAACTTAGGCTCGTTGACTTTGTTATGCAGCGCAACTGGCTGGAAGTGAGGGATTGTGGTCTGGAATGTTGCATGCTGGTTAGAAACTTTGTCCGACTTAGACTGCGCCTGCACTGCAGGAAAACGTGACAGACCACATGATCATAAACATGCGGGAGCCGTCGTTGAGTGGAGCGTGCAGTTACTCCTAGCAACTGCAGCTTTTGGCCTGCCGCCGCCGGGAACTGGTTTGATTGGTTTCAATCTTGAGCAAGCGATTGTTGGGGGTGTCCCCAGTAAAAACCATTGGTAAATAGCTGGTGTTGTGAGGTGTGTTTGGAGGTGTGGAGGTGAGATGAGAAGAGGAAAAAGTGTTGCAGCATTATTACTAGATAAATATAAGCTTAACTAAGTTATACCAAATTTTCTTTAATTTGGATTTGATGGATTTGGTGTGTATCCACCTTTCCCTGCCCCCTTATGTATCCAGAGAGCTACCAACCTAATAAAAATAAAATAAAAAAAAGAATATAATATTTATTTAGATAAGAAAAAATAAGTTTCTATTTCTTTATTTGTTTTAAATTTATTTTAGGAAAGCATTTATGGTTTTTATATTTGAGCTGGAATTTACCGATTACTGTTTGTGTTTCACCTTAAAAGTAAAAAATTGTTATAGTAGCAAGTTTGCAATAGCGTAACACGTGTATGATTGAAATAGATTGATAATTGCAAGCGTAGTAATTTGAGTGAAAAGGAATGCCGGAGTCCTCGTTTTGCGTTTTTGGCGAATTGTAGTGAGATGCGTGTGTTTATGGTCCGCCCCCGAGACTCAGCAGCTCTCGTTGACAGAAGTTAGAGGTAGAAGACGCAGTAATCCGAACGAGCCTTTTGTTTTGGTTTGAGTTGCCTGTGAAGGCTTAAGAAGGTTATTTAGTGCGTATTTGGCAAAAATTATTGAAGATAAAAAGAGTTAAAATGAGCTCATAAAATTTTGTCTGCAATATAATTAAAAATTCATTTGAAGATAATTTAAGGATGTGATGTAAAACATAGGTTTTGAGCTTTCATAATCCATTCTGCTAATTTGTATGATGTTGTTACATACATGAATGTAGCCGGTGTGTCTCCTGATAGGACGTGTTCAAATACACATTTATTTCTCTGGTGAAGGGCAGCTGATAGAGGGGACCTTATAAACTCCACTGTACTTCCTGAATTAGTGGTGTTCCTTTGTTTCCTGTCTTTCATTTGCTGAGTAAGGAAGAGGGGGTGCATATAGCTTTCTGGCAAGGGGTAAATGAGAAGTAGGGCTGGGATATACAAAAGATTATCATAAAAAAAAATCTGTACATATTTTAAAAAGATTATAAATTAAAAGCCATTTTAGGTGGTTGGATTTAAAGGGGGTTTTGTTTTTTTTGGTTAGCTTTCTAGATGATATGTTTTTCTAAGATTTTGGTGTTTGATTTGATTTTTTAGACAGAAGTGTATGTAATATATGGAAGTGATGGGGCATTTGCGCAGCCTTAAAAAGACATATCTGCCAAAACTCTTATTTACCAATTTTTGTCTGATAAGAAAATAGTACCCTGTGGTGAAGCGTTTTTGTGGTGATTTGTTATGTTGGAATAGTGATCTGGGTGGATGAATTGAGGAGTTGCAAATGAGGTGAGTAAAGAAATGTAGAAAAAGAAGAAAGAGATTGGTAATATAGTTTTGTTTGTGGGTGGTTTGTGTGGTTGGTGAAGAGGGTGGAAGGAGCGGGATGAATTTTTTGTTATATATAATATTGGGGGAATTTTTAAATGGTGAAAAAATTATAAGAGGTGTGGGATGAGGTTGAAGTATTTTGGGATGAATTATTTTTGATATTCAGTGGTGAGAAGGAGGAAGGGAGACTTGGGATGTGCAGGTAGGGTGTTTGGTTTTTGTTTCTTTGTTTAGGAGAGAGAGGAATAAATGGATGGGATTATGTGCCATATTTGCGTCTTTTTTTTCTTATATTTTTGTATTTGTTATGTTGTGAATATTGCTAGAGGTGTTGTTTGAGTAGGGTGTGTAAATACATTTTTTGGTGAAGAGTGATAGAAGGGATATAAATAATATATATTTGTTGTGTGTGTTAAAATAAAATAAAATTTCTTTCCCAATTTTTTTGATTGTTTGGGTTTTTTGCGCTTTTCTTTAGGTTTTTCCCCTAAAAATTATTTTTTTCCTGAGGTTTTTCTGTTTTGTGTTGGATGTTGTTTTTGTTGTTTTCTTAATTTTTGTTAGTATTTTAGATGTTGAAATTTATGGAGGATATATTTGTTGGTGTGAATGGAGGGATATTGTGTGTGTAGTGACATAAAAGAAAAGTGCATTGTTTTATTTTTTTCCTTGGGCTATTTTTTTTCGAATTTAATGGGTGGTTTTGATATAGGTGTTGAGTGAAAAATAAAAATTGTGTGTTTATATTTTTTTTGATAAATTTTAATTTTGTGTGTTTTTGGATATATTTTTGTTTGAATTGATTGAGGTGTTTTTTGTGTAAAAAAAAATAGAAGTGGAAGTGTGGTTATAAGTGTTTATTTGTTGAATTTTTTTTTTTTTTAGTATATATTGGATGTGTGTTTTAAAAGTAATAAATAATATGTTATGTGGTGGGGGGGTGTTGTTGGGTGTGTTTGGGGTTTTGTGTTTGGTTTGGTTTTGTGGGGGGGGTGTGTGGTTTTAGGTTGGGTGGGTGTTTAGTTAAAGAGGATTTAATTGGTGAGGTGAAGTTGGTTTTATTGTGTTGGGTTGTGTTTTTGTGTTGTTTGTTTGTTGGGGTGATGGAGGTTTTTGGTTAGTTTATTAATGTGTTGGAAATTTTTGTTTGGTAGTGGGGGTGGTTTGTGGGTAGTTTTTTGTTAGGAATGTAGTTTTTTTTGTTGTTTTTTTTGGGTTAAGGATTTTATTTTGTGAGTTTGGGTTGTTGGGATTGATTTTTATTGTTTTTTTTGTAGTGAAATTTGGGGTTTTTGTTTTTGCTGGTGTTTGGAAGGATTAAATTGGAGGGTTAGTAAAAAGGTTGTTTTTTGCTTGGGGTTGATGGAATAAAATGATTGTTTTTTTTTGAGATTTTTGGAGGTTTTTTATATTTTGTTGTATTTGGTTTTGTTTTTGTGTTTTGTTTGCGGTTGGTTTGTGATTTTTGGTTGAGAAATGGTTTGCTTGTGGGTTTGTGGTGCTGTGCATTGTTTTTTTTCCCCTCCCTAGCAGGATGTTCCTTTGGTTGTGTTTTGGTGTGAGGTGTTTTTGTTGGTGTGAGTTTCGGGGAGGGTGGAATAAAGCATAGGGTGTGGATAGTTGCGTTTTGGGGGTGGTAATGTTTTGTTGTTTGTTTATTATAAAATGTGTTTTTTGAATTTTAATATTTTTTAGGTTGGTGGAATGAATGTTTCTTGTTGAGGTTTTGGGAGATGTTGGAGGGGCGGAAGAGAGGTAATTTTTGTGTTAAAATTTTAGTAATTTTTGTGAATATATTTGTTGTATATTAGGATGACCAAAAATGGTGTGATATTGGTTTTTTTGTATTGTGCATAATAGGGGATGTTGGCCATATGTGGCCAGCATAATTTCAAAGAATATGAGCATTGCTGGAGACGTGCGCCGCCCTAGCTCCCACCTCTTTCCTTCTTGAGAGGAGGTGCGATTAGATTTGATTTTTTCATTTATTTTTTATAAATTATTGTATTTTTTTATATATATATAAAATAATATTTCCCCCTCTTGAGTGGAGGAGGGAGGTGGGAGCAGATTTTAATAGTATATGTTTATAGGCATAGTGTGTATTGTTGGTGAAAATGCTATTATAAGAATGTATATTTGATTTTTATTTTGTTGTGTAGTATTGGTTGGGCGGTGATAAATAATAAAAGTAGAAGAGGGGTGGGGGTGTTCCGTTTGGACAAAATGGCGTGAAGAGTGGGAGTATATAGCTTGAATAAAAGAGATAGATTGGGGGCATAATTTTTTGTTAGATGCGTCAAACATGGTTCCTATAAGGTCCTTTATGTGTGCATGGTGGGGAAGGTAGTTTGATATCTGAAGTGTGTTCTAGGCTGCGTTCTAGTCCTCTGGAATGTGTTTCATGAAAGGGTGGGTTTTGTTTTTTTTTGGTACCTATGACTGTGTACTCAAGTCCGATTTATGTTAATGTGGCATTTTTTTATGCTATTTTTTATATTTTTTTGTTTGGCAGTGATTTACTCAGCTAGATGAAGATGGGACAATGCTAGAAGTGACCCGGCCAATGCCTGGAGATGCAAGTATGCACAACCTCCACCTGTCTTGGCTGCCGCCCCCCCCCCCCCCCTTGCTGTGGTGTTATGGTTTTTTCTGCCATTTTAGTTTTTGTTTGGACATAAAGGAGAGGGTTAGTCGCATTTGCAAACTGGAAAAAATTGGCTGGTGCATGCTGAGGGTGCCTTTTCCCTTTAGAAGTAGAGTGAGGCGCAGACTCGCTGATAAAGAGTGTAAATATTAATATGATGTATTTGTGCTTGCTTGATCATTTATTATTTGTGGTGCGTTATGGTGGTGGTTGTTTTTGTGATTTTTTTTTGGGGGAATTTGCAAAGAAAATGTGTATTATTTTTGCATATTGTGTAATTTATTTTTTTTGTATATGTGTTTTATTTTTTGGGTGTGGCGTAGGGGTGGCAGATGCCGGAGTTGGAAAATTGATGGTTGTTTTGGTGATAAAGCCAAGAGAAAATAAAGCAATACATGATATACGCTATTGTTGTTTTTACTTTACTGACCACCGCAATGGTATGAAGCAATGAGTCGGCAGTCTTGACTGCGCCTACTCCACCCACTTGCAGGTAGTAGACTACTGCTTCTATGTGTGGAAACAAACCCGTTAGTCGTCTTTAGCGTGGTGCTGTACCGTGCCCTGTGAGCTTTATGGAAAAGACATAGGTAGCACATTCATAGCAAAATAGTCTGTGCACTCTGAAGTGTGTAGACCCCAAAATAAGACCGCATATGAAGGGTGGGTTGTGGCCTGGGAATATATGGTGGCCTGAATACAGATCTAAATTTACTGAATAAATTTGACTGAAATGTTGACATTTTGTCCCAGATACATAGAGCACCTTTCCTGTGAAATGTGGATAAAAATACCTGTCAAAGGTGTAAAGATTTCGGCAATCTGATGAGTGATGCCACATAATGTTGCTCACTAAAATTTTGCTTAGGCCCCTTGCTTGTTGTTTTTTTTTTTTTTTGTCATATTTTTTGACCAAATTAAAATATGTATGATTTTATAAATTATTTTTTTATTTTTTGTAATTTCACCTTCTTTGGCTGTTTTTTTTTTCCTTTGTATTGGCTGTGAATAATTTGAGCATGTGTAGTTGTATTTGTGACTTAGTGTTTCAGTGCAATTTATGTCCTGTGTCTCCTAAGGTTGCTGTTGTGGAGATATTGGAGGAAGCACCGTGGACGAAGCCAAAGAAGAATGATGGCCTTATCATGGAAACACTTATAAGAGAGTACAATTTGTTGGGCGCTGGAAGCGTGAATTTGAGGACTTAAATTTTTGAAGTATTTATGGTATGTTTATTAGTTAGAGTTTATCCATCACATGTTGATGTTTTAATAAGGAATGAAAAAAAATTTGATAAATTGTTGGTCTCAAGAAGAATATTTAAGCCGGGGTTGTTCATATATGTTAAAATGTTAGAATTACCCACTCATCTCATTGCTTGAGTATTCCGGTGATGAGAAAGAAATTCAGATTTTCTGAAAAGAAGAAAAAACAAGAAATTATGTTTCTTTTGTGTAAGAATATCATTATTGCTTGTGCTAATGTGTGTATGCTTTACAGGCAGCTTGAAGAAAAATGCTCTCACAGCCAAATTACCAGAAAAGAGGCAGAAAAAGCAGCATAAAGTGGTTTGTTGGTGCCAGGGATAGAGGAGGGAAGCGCCTTGCAAGGGCACGGTCTCAGGTGCCAGACAGGTATATGTTAGACTAGGTTTAGATTCGATATATGAGGTTAATTCATTAACATAGGTTCAGGAGCAGGACCACGCCTCAACCACACCTGCCTCCAATCTCACTAATCACCGAGCAGCCTTAAATACTCGCTCACCTCATCAACTCAGTTTCTCGTTCTCTCGACGCCTACCGACGTTGCAGCCGTTGCTGTGTCGCTGCTTCTCATCATCTTCCTCGCCCGCCGGTGGCCCTCGTTCCCTCATTGCTGATCGTCCATTGCAACCATTGTGGGCGGCTGCGCTCCTCGGACGACTAGTTTCCCAGCGCTCCAACCGCAGCCCGACGCTCCGCCTGTACTCCACGCATTTCGTGTCTTCACCTTTCGGTTCACGGATCGTCTTTCCTCCTCGCACGGTCGGGCCTCGTGGCCGCCGGCTTCGCCGCTCTTCTCGCTCATCGGACCCGCTGTCCTGCAGCCTCCACGCCGTTCGAGCGGCGCACCGCAGTCGGACCAGCTTCCCGGCCCGCGGCCGCCTTCTCTTGCCCAAACAGTCCCCGCCAGCGGTGCCAGGTCTTCGGCACTTCCTGCTCCTCCGGTCGGCCTCCTCCTGGCCGGTTTCTCGCAACGTCGCAGCCCCGCCTCTGCCGCCTGCAACACTCTGGGTTGTCTCTCCCGCACCTGCTCCGCCCGTCATGGCGCTCTCTCGGCTCGTTTCCTTCTTTTTTCCTCTCGTTCGTCTCTTGCCGTCCCGGCGCTGTCCGACCGCTTCTATCTTCTCGGCCTCGTTTCCTTTCTTCTGGTACTGGTTACACCGCGGCTCCTTACTCTCGTCCACACGTATCAGCGCCGCCACAGCGCCACCTGTCCTCTAGTGATGTGCCGTTCACGAACGATTCGTTCAATATGAACTAATCTTTTATATGACTCGGAAGTAATGAGTCCCCTCAAAGAGCGATTCGTTCATTTTCATGCACTGCGCTCTCTCGCCACACGGCAGCAGCTGTAAGCTCAGCCAGCAGGACGACAGGAAACAGAAATGATTAGTTCATGACTCAACCAACTGTGTCGGTCCACAGGTATCGTTCTTTTGTGACAGTCGGGCTGCTCAGGCTGTGTGGTGAGGAGGAGCAAGCACTTTAGTTCGTTCATAATCTTTCATACGGATCAGTACAGATCTTTCTTTCGTTCATTTCGTTCATTTGTCACGTGAGAGCTGCGCTGCGGTCACGGGGCTGTGGAGAGGAGACCAACAAGGAATGATGTCTGGTATCTTATGTTTATTCATCCGGCCCATGGCCGCTTCAGCTGTGGCTCTTATCAGTCCATCAGGGCCTCCACCCGCTCCAACCGCCGCCCAGCTTCTCGCCACGTTCTCTCGCACGCACTGGGCAACGTGTGGCCCTCTACCACGGACACGGCCTCCGCCCGCTCCAACCGCTGCTCAGCTTCTCACCGCATTCTCTCGCACTGGGCCTCGTGTGGCCCTCTACCACACGGCCTCCGCCTCGGACACGGCCTCCGCCCGCTCCAACCGCTGCTCAGCTTCTCGCCACGTTCTCTCGCACTGGGCCTCGTGCGGCCCTTTACCATGGACACGGCCTCCGCCCGCCCCAACCGCTGCTCAGCTTCTCGCCATGTTCTCTCACACTGGGCCACGTGCTGCCCTTTACCATGGACACGGCCTCCGCCTGCCCCAACCGCTGCTCAGCTTCTCGCCACGATCTCTCGCACTGGGCAACGTGCTGCCCTCTACCGCGGACATGGCCTCCGCCTCGGACGCAGCCTCCGCCCGCTCCAACCGCCGCTCAGCTTCTCGCCATGTTCTCTCACACTCTGCCACATGCTGCCCTCTGCCACGGACACGGCCGGCACAGCCCTCAGATCACCACCTTCCCGATTCTATATGGGTCCCATGTAGGGCTGAAAGATATATCGTTATCGTATCTATATTGAGATATGGACATTCAAGATATTAATATCGCTAAAGCAACTATATAAAAGATATAGATTTCCCCTGCGCTTGTCCGGCATATAAAGCTCTGGAAGTCACAAACAAAACTGCACTTTCCACCAAAGTACTTGGTTTTCAACAAACCCGTAGTCGTATCGTATCGATATTGAGATGTCTGGCATGAATATCGAGATATGAAATTTTGTCCATATCATTCAGCCCTAGTCCCATGCCGTCTCTCCGCCATCTTTAGTCCAGGACTGGTGGCTGCTCGCTCCATCGCTCTCCCCGGCCCTCTCTGACGGCCTTTTGGCCACGCTCGCCGCCTCAGCGGCGCCTCTGTCGGCTGGTCTCCTCTGGCCCTCCACCAGTTCTGCGATGGCTCTTGCTAGCCTATTGGGCCTTTGCCTGCTCCAACCAGGGCACGCCTCCACGCCGAAGTCTCTCACGGTCTGCCGTGCACGACCCTTGGCACGGTCTCCCACCACGGTCTCCTGGACTCTGGATCTCACTGCCTCGATTCACAGTGCATCTGTTGAGCCAGCCTCTCCAGCTCTCAGCCGATTCAACGGTCGCTCTCCCCGGTCTATTCACGCCCCCATCACGGCAATCGCTCGCACTCTCCGCTGCACATCCCTCAGCCACACGCCCGACTGGGCTGCCAGGTACCAGCCCTGCCTTTCTCCCCGGCTCCACGGTTCTCCCCTGCCATCGCCTGGGGCACTCTCCCCCAATTAGCCTCCACCTGTCCCGTCTGGCACACGCCAACGTGTCGCTTCCGCCTCTGCCCAGTCTTTCACGGAGCGTTCTCCGCTCATTTCTTCCTTTCTTTCCTCCCTTCCGTCTCTGGCCGTCCCGGCACCGCCGACGGCCGCTCTCGCTTCTTCTCAGCTTCTGGTTCCTCATGTTTTCTTGGCTGCCGGCTCCGCCGCAGCCTCTTCTTTTCCTTCTTGCGTTCTGGTGCGGCCACAGCCGTGCCCCTCCTGCCCTCTTCGGGGGCCCCAGCCCTTTCTGCCTTTTTCTGCCTTTCTCCATCTGCTGCCCCTCCCTGGCCTTTGCCCCCCCTCTTCTCTGCCTCCCTTCTCCTTCCTGCTGTCCTACTTCTTTCCCATCATCTGACAGTCTCCTCCATTCTTGTTCCTTGTCTGCTTCCTTCTCTTCTTTCGGGTTCCATCTGAGGGGGGTTCCCTAAGCCGGACTCACTATCGAAAGACTACACCCCCACACTAGGTCTTCCTCCGGCTCATCATCATATCTCATTCTTCCTTTCAATCAATCAATCAATCAATCCATCATCATCATCATCATCACTCCTTTTGTTGTGGCGTGGTCCTTGCTAGTGAAATGAGGTTAATTCATTAACATAGGTTCAGGAGCAGGACCACGCCTCAACCACACCTGCCTCCAATCTCACTAATCACCGAGCAGCCTTAAATACTCGCTCACCTCATCAACTCAGTTTCTCGTTCTCTCGACGACCCTCCCTTCCCCTCCCTTTCCTCTCGTTGCATCTCCTCTACCTTCCTTTTTGCCTCGTCTGCCTGCTTCGTTCGGCCTTTCTCCATCTGCTGCCCCTCCCTGGCCTTTGCCCCCCCTCTTCTCTGCCTCCCTTCTCCTTCCTGCTGTCCTACTTCTTTCCCATCATCTGACAGTCTCCTCCATTCTTGTTCCTTGTCTGCTTCCTTCTCTTCTTTCGGGTTCCATCTGAGGGGGTTCCCTAAGCCGGACTCACTATCGAAAGACTACACCCCCACACTAGGTCTTCCTCCGGCTCATCATCATATCTCATTCTTCCTTTCAATCAATCAATCAATCAATCAATCAATCCTTTATCATCATCATCATCGTCATCATCACTCCTTTTGTTGTGGCGTGGTCCTTGCTAGTGAACCTAATTGTAGTTGAGACTAGGGCTGGACGATATAGAAAAAAGATTGTCGATTAAAAAAACCATCTGTAAACAGCTTTAGGTGCATTACTGCCACCCACTGCTGGGATCATTCAGTGGGCCAAATTTAAAATGCTTGTGCATTCAATGGACTTTATGCACAACTCTGCTACTTCCTTAACTTAAGCCAGCTCCTTTGCCTCCTGTCCTTATTGACTGGACAAACTGATTAAGTCAGGTGTGTCCGGCCATTGTCCTTGTGGTTACTGAGGTCATGCACACCTGGATTAATCAAATCGCCCAATGATGAAAGACAGGTAACTAAGGAGCTGGCTTAAGTTAGGAAGTAGCAGAGCTGTGCATAAAGCCCATTGGCGCTCTTGAGTAATCAATTAATTTTTTAAATCCATTAATTAGCAGTGTAATTCAATCTAATTAATGCATTAAACTGAGAACCCAATATATATATATATATATATATATATATATATATATATATAATCTTTTTTTTTTCTAAATGGCTGTTGCATTATTTTTATGAACTGTCCTTATTTTTATTTTTTAACCTTTGGTTTTGTTTGGTCTTGTTCTTTAACTTGTGTAGCTCCAGTGTTTTCCTCAAGGGGATTTTCCACACAGGGGGCCTCGCCAGCTCAGGTGGCAGGGGTGTTTCCATGGTGATCATCCTTGTCTGGGTGGCTAAGAGTCCCACACTGCAGCCCTATGGCTGTGAGGTGGACCCTGGCCTGCTGTGATCTGGATGATCTCCAGTGGGGGTGATGACTCTGGACTTGGGTGGGCAGGAACAGAAGGTAGACTGCAAAGGATTGGGATTATGGGTGGTTGTGGTTGGTGGGTGGAAGGGGTCGTGTCTGTTGTTTGTCTGTACATGAGTGCAAACTAGTGAGTGAAATTATGATCAGGTGTGCATTTTGAATTTTATTGGGTTTTAACAAATGACCTATATTTTTAACATTTTAAGATTGTTTATACTACTTCGTTTATACATCTTTTATTTCAAAATAAAAGATGTGGGTCTGCTTGTAGGTGTGCATACAGTGGGTTCGGAGAGTATTCAGACCCCTTTAAACTATGTACTTTGCTTCATTGAAGCCATTTGCTAAAAAAAAAAAAAGGTTAATTTTATTTTTCATTAATGTACACTCAGCACCCCATCTAGACCCCCCCCCCCCAAAAAAAAAACAAAAAAACAAAAAAAAACAAATGTAGAAATTTTTGTACATTTATTAAAAATGAAAAACTGAAATATAAGTATTCAGAGCCTTTCCTATTGTTATGCCAAATGAGAAAATAATTTAATGAGGTGTTACAGCTCTTTTTCGGAGCAGGATAAGACCAATGAGATTATGAATCAACAAGGGAAATAAAAAAAATGTTTAGTCTACGACTGGAATGATCTGACGAATTAGGTTGGACTATGAAAATTCCTCGTCAGGGACACCCCTAGTCCAAAGACTTATGACCATGTGATATTTCAGTTTTTCTTTTTAAATAAATTTGCAAAAAATTCCACATTTCTGTTTTTTTTTCTGTCAAGATGGGGTGCTGAGTGACATTAATGAAAAATAAAATTAACTTTTTGATTTTGGCAAATGGCTGCAATGAAACAAAGAGTGAAAAGTTTAAGGAGTCTGAAAATTTTTGTACCAACTGTAGGGATAATCAACTAAACCAGGTTTGTCTTTGTTTTTCAGGTCCAATGCAGCAGTGGAATGAACAATAGAAATAAGCTGAACTGGTAATAAAAAAAAAAAAGAAAAAATTAAAGCGGAAATTATTGCATTCAAATGTTAAAGTTTTACATTTTTGTCAATTGTTCTGGAATGAACTATGGAAATAAACTGTTCTGGTAAAAAAAAAAAAAAGAAAAAAGGCAATTATAGCATTAAAATTTTAAAGTTTTGGATTGTCAGTTTTTCTGAAATGATCTATGGAAATAAGTTGTTCTGGTAAAAGAAAAAAAGGCAATTATAGCATTAAAATTTTAAAGTTTTGGATTGTCAGTTTTTCTGAAATGAACTATGGAAATAAGTTCTGGTTAAAGAAAAAAATGAATTTATAAATAAAGGCAATTATAGCATTCAATTGTTAGTTTTAAATTGTCAATTGTTCTGGAATTAACAATGGAAATGAGCTGTTCTGGTAAAGAAAAATGGAATTACAGCATTCAGATATTGTTTTTTAAATTGTGATTTGTTATGAATGCAAAATAAAAATGAGTTAAATATGAACACCCTTGTTGTACAGTATATTTTGATTTATTTTGAATTTGTTTGGATTTGTTTCTGTAGTTGTGTACATTTTAACCCAGAAATGCCTAAAATGGTCAATCTGTAACTACTCATCTGGGCCAGTTTTGGGGCCCATATAGGGCCCATCATTTGCCTATATGGGAAAACACATTTGGGGCCACCATGGAAACTGAGGACAAAATTAGCTGGGCCCCAGCTGGGTTTCCCAACTGAGCCCCAGTTTGCCAGCCCAGATGCTACCCATCTGGGCCCGATATGGGTGTACTAGCTAGGTCTAATGTGGGGCCCATTCAGTGCCCATCATTAACCCATGTGGGCAAACACACTTGGGGCCACCATGGAAACTGAGGACAAAATTAGCTGGGCCCCAGTTGGGTTTCCTTTCTGGGCCCCAGTTGCAAGCCCAGGTGATACCCATCTGGGCCCCACATATGCGTGTTTGCTGGGCAGTCACTCTGTTTTTCTTTCATCCCACCGAAACCAAAAAAATAAGCAAGGGCAGATGAAAGGATGCCTGGCTGGCATGGGCTGGTTATGTTTCCGTTTTGTCACTCCTTGTTAGCTGATGATGGGCTGTCTCCATGTCGGACAGCTCCAGTCACCGAGGTGGAGGGAAAGCATGCACATGCAGACGTAGGCAGGCCAGAGAGGCGCTGGCCTGTTGATTAAACATCTGCTGGCATGTCCTGGCCTCTGATCTCTGATGACATGCCAACCACCGTGCTTTGCTGTCTGATGCCAGACATAAAGACATGTGTACGCACCAGACCAGGCAGGCAGAGCGACCGCACAGGGGCCTTCACATGAGAGGGAAGAGGGGGGACAGGTCACTGCAAGCCAAATGGAAAAAAGCTGCAGCTCCTGTGAGAAAATCCAACATTTAGTTTAAGTGGAGAACTCTGCAGAGGAACTCCCTTTCTTCCTTTCCCCAAAGATCCTTTGGTTTTCATCCCTTTTTGGCTCTTTTCGATAATTACTGGACTTTAACATTCACATGTTGAGCTTGAAGGAGTGCAGGACAGAGAGGTGTGAAGGGAGGGACCGCAAATATTTCTTCGTTACAGCTCAAAATGAACTCTGCTCTCAGCCATGCCAGGAATGTGCCCCGCGTGCCCACCCATCCATTAACCTGTCCAAAAGCATGCCATTGTGCAAGGAAAAGAAAATATCTCATTAAAAGTGCTGCGCGTGCGAACATCAGTGTGACGGACAAGACCAACACACACGATTGTGCTTCTTCTTCACCACTTTTTTTGTGCTGTTACATCTACGGTGGTGCAGTGAGGACTCTGCTCCCCAGAAATGTGACACTGAGAAATGCTACTGTAATCTTTATTAAATAAGCAACACTTTAAGTTGTTGCAGGAGTTTAAATGAAAAAAAGTGCTGTATATGTTAAGAAGTGAAACCAGCTGCTGGACTTTTCCCCCTCATCATGCTCATTATGGCCCCTTTTTGTCTTTTTCATTTAAAAAAGCAACAAACATTTTTTGTGGGTGAGACGTGGGAGGTGAAGAAAGAGTTAAACTCATCTGCTGTTGTGATACAGAATGCGGTTGAGCATCGCTTTGCTGATGTAAAAATCTTCCCTTATAAAGATGTCTGGATGGTCGCCATGGCGCCATTTACCTGCAGAACTGCAGGTAAAACTGTTGGCATAGATTCAACAAAGTGTTGAAAACATTCCTCAGAGATTTAGGTCCATATTGACATGATTGCATCACACAGCTGCATCCTTGATGCAAACCGCTTGTTGCACATGTGAAGCTGCTGTGGACTGAGATCTGGTGACCGTTGGAGTGAGCTCATCATGTTCCAGAAAGCAGTTGGAGATGATTTGAGCTTTGACACGGTGCATTATCCTGCTGGAAGCAGACGTCAGATGATGGAATTACCTAAAAAATGATCAGGCCAAACCAAAGTTTTCCACCAAACCTGTCCATCTGAACTGATTTCTGACCCAGATAAGACAACAAGGCAACACGGTTTGATGATGTTCATATGGAACTTCTGAAGCTCTTTTTTTTTTGTTCATTTAAGAATTTAAACATTATCTTAAAAGTGATTACATCTCAGCAAACCTTTTTCTTGACTCTTAAACTTTTGACTCCTTTGCAGTCAATTCATAAAATTATATGGGATTTCCACCTGTGAGTTTCTCATTCCTCCGTATCTTCACCTCAACAAAGGCGGTTATGTGATCAGCATGGATCGTGTTTTTCACGTTTACCAAAAAACTGACAGATTGGTGCATAAAACACAAACAAAAATGCATTTACCATCTTGGTTACCAAAATATTTCCTGTTGATACAATACGAATATCTTATGTCACTTTCTCATCGATACCAATACTTTTTGTCCACTTAAAAGAAAATCATGATTGTACAGTTTCAAAAATATCTTGAAAGCAACAGAAGTACTGGATAGAAATGCTTTTAAAACAATAAATTGTATTGATAAGAAAATTAAACAATGAAGATTAAAAACTTTCAATGATCAAATAATGTAATTACAGGTTAAAATTATTTAAATTTATTCAGTGAAAAATGTTCAAACATAAAATGTAATAGTGATATTGTAAATTTACCTAAACATAAAGTGCAATAACCTGCATTAAAGCACTGAAAAATACCAAAACATCATCACTAACAGTAACAGCATCATCATGGCATCTGATAGGTCAGTGGTACCCCTTTGTGAAATAAATTTCACAATATATAAATATATATATATAAAATACTGCACTTTGTCTTTTGTGTCTGGTTGATTAAACTAGAACCATGAAAAAAAAAACAACTCCACTGTTTCCATTATCAAGGTGACAGTGACTGATGTTTGATGTTATTTAGCCTGGAACAGGTTGGGTTTTTAATGGTTTTTAATGAAATAGTGTCAAATTAAGATTAAACTCAGTTTATGATGGTGTAGTTACATTTATTTAAATCTTTATTGGATCAGTTTTATTGAAGGATGTTTTTTCATTTATCAAAACAAAAACAACACAAAGAAATAAAAAAAATTGACCTACCCTTGGAATATCTGGAAGTACCCCCATATGACAGACTGTGTGATAGGCTACCGTGATCATGTGACACAAGCTAGAATCTGTTTGCTTTCGCAAATAATTGTCTAAAACTCTCAGAAGTGGAAACAAATTGAATGTTTTGTATCTGTACAGATATCTAGATATTCAAAAACATTTTGAATCTGATATGTTGTCTGGATGGTATTGAAGTATCGACTCTGTGGTATCAATATCCCCATCCATAGTTTCAATAACTGACTTGTTAATTTCCATTAAATAATTGAAAGACAAAAAGCTGCTTTTGGATTTTTATTCACATTTTATAGTTTTTAAACTTTTCTGGAAACAGCTATATTTAAAATTGATGTTTTATCACTGCATAGACAACAGAAATACTGCATTCAGGACTTATTGAATACAATTTTCAAAAAGAAAGATTTAATTTGGCAAAGCAAACAAAAAAACCCCCAAAAGAAAACAAGAAAAAACACGTGCATCCAAGCTGATTTAAGCAACACTCAGGGACAGAGGTCAAAGGTCAGAGATGCTGAAGGGTGATTTCTGGGACAGGTCGTTACAGTTTGAATTCACTTTAGCCAAACTTTAAACACACCTGCTCAGAGGAGCTTTTCAGGCACAGAACGATCTCGCCTCCATGCCAAACTCTGGCTTCCTTTCAACAATTTCTTCATTTATCATCAGAGGCCTTCAGGCAGCCATCCATTAAAAATCTGAAATGTTGAAAACTTCACAGCCAAGGAACAATCAACAGGCCGCCCATTTGAAAATGACACACGCCAGACTTTTGCTGCGGAGCATATTCCATGTGCCTGTGACAGAAACTGCCACATTGTTCATCAGAATTTCAGATTTATGATTTGGAAAAACTCTGACTCTTGTACAGGAGCAACACTCCCAAGCCCTCCTTTCCTGCCAGTAACAGTCCGTCACACACCTGCACGTGCAGAACAGTCGTGCATGCCTGTAAAAAATGTGTCCGTACTGCGTTAACCAATCAGATGAGTGAATACTGGGCCAAGTCCTTCTTCTTTTCACTGAAACGAGTGCTAAGTTCTCCCACAGCTTTGGCGTGCTCCTCATCCACCTCCTCCTTTAATCTCTGCTGCTCCTTCAGGAACTCTGCCCAGTCCTCTTTCAGTTTCTCCATGTTGGCCTGCAGATGGTTGCCCTGGAAGGAGGTGAGGATGACACGATTGGAAAATGTGTAAGCAGATCATCTGGTGCACCGTGTGAGAAGGGACTGAGCCTGATGAAAGTCAGGCCTACAGCTTCCCGGGTCTGACACCTGCTGTCAGCCCCTTGCTTGCATTTTTACCTGTTGTGCCTTTAGCTCCCTCTGCTGGACCCTCGCTGCCATGTGATTGGCTGCTTCCACTGTGGGACGGATACAAAACATCCCATAAAAAACAAACCTAAATTGCAGTTTTTAAAAGGTTAATTATTGGTTATTATTCCTTTGGAACAGGAGAGATAATGAACAGCCTCAGGTGTGAGTGTGGGGGAGACGACTTACACCGTTTACTGATGTCCGACAGCTGCTGGCTCATGTCCTCTAAATTTGTGGGCAGCATCTGCTCGTTTGTCTCGTGCACCATCTTATTCAGGTTCTCCAGCAGCCGGCTCTCCCTGTGGCCCCGTTTCTCCTGAACAGATGCAAAAAAACTTGGTTCACCCAGTTTATGTGGCTACATGATGGAAAAATAGTGTTTATCTGTGGCCAACAATGCAAATACGCTCCAGCCCAGCGCTCAAATGTAAGCATCTGTGTTTATGCAAAACTAGCAATACTATGCAGCAGGGAACGACCGATACAGATTTTTTTTTTTTAGGGCCGATACTGATATTTACTCATCAGCCTCAGCCGATGGCTGAGACAACTTGCCGATATTTGCGGCAGATACTGTATTTGACTCACAATTTAATATAATGACGAAAACAATGAAAAATAATTTTACAACTCTTGATATAAAAAAGAACAAAGCACTTCAAATAAATATATAAATAGGTATTGTGACTATGTTACTTGCAATATCCCTGTCAAATTAACTAAATAAAAAATAGAAAATAAAGAAATAGTGCACTTGTAAACAAATATTAAATAGAAAAATGAAACTTGTTATCCCTCTCTCTCTCTTGATATATATATATATATATATATATATATATATATATATATATATATATATATATACACACACACTACTCACAAAAAGTTGGGGATATTCAACTTCCGGTTTTTGGAGAACAGAATGATGCAGAATAAATATTTAACCACTGAACAATGTACATGTGCACTGAAAGGTTTAGAGAAAGTTTAATTCAGTTCACCTGGAAATGTTGTAGTGTATTTTAGATTCATTCTGGTATCATACAAAAAGCCAAATATCCTTAACTTTTTGTGAGTAGTCTATACATATACATATACATGTATGTATATATACATGTATGTATGTATGTATATATATATATATATATATACACATACATACACACACACACACACACACACACAGGTACTACCAAAAAATTGGAATATCCTGAAAAAATTCACGTATTTCTGTAATTCAACTTAAAAGGTGGAATTTAAATATTGTTTAGACAAATAATATGTGAATCAATATATTTCAAGCTTTTATTTGTTTGGAATATTTCTGATTAGAAGTTGCAGCTTAAGAAAAACTCTATATCAAAAACTAACAAAAAAACAGGATTCTGTGAAAAACTCCAGTATTGTAGGCTCAGAGTGTCACAGTCTGATCAGATAAGTAATACAAAACATCTGCAAAAGTGCCCTGAGCCTTTAAAAAGTCCCTGTCTTGGTTTAGAAGAATTCACAATCATGGGGAAGACTGCTGATCTGACTGTTGTGCAGAAAACCGTCATTGACTCCCTGCACAAGGTGGGAAAGACACAAAAAGTGATAGAAAAGAAGCTGGATATTCTCAGAGTGCTGTCTCAAAGCACATTAATGGACAGTTAAGTGGAAGGAAGAAGTGTGGAAGAAAACGGCGTAGAAGCCGGAGGGCTGACAGCAGCCTGGAGAAGATGGTCAGGAAAGGGCCATTTAAAAGTGTGGAGGAACTTCATAAGGAATGGACTGAGACTGGAGTTACTGCTTCAAGAGAAACAACACGCAGGTGGATGCTGGACATGGGCTTCAAATGTCGAATTCCTGTTGTCAAGGCACTCCTCAACAGCAAGCAATGCCAGAAGCGCCTTAGCTGGGTGAGAGAAAAGGACTGGTCTGTTCCCAGTGGTCAAAAGTCCTCTTTTCTGATGAGAACAAGTTTTGCATCTCATTTGGAAACAAAGGTCCCAGAGTCTGGAGGAAGATGCATTAAGTCCAGTGTTAAGTTCCCCCAGTCTGTGATGACCTGGGGTCCATGTCAGCTGCTGGTGTTGGTCCTCTGAGCTTCATTAAGTCCAGCATAAATGCAGCCGTCTACCAGGACACTTTGGAGCACTTCATGCTTGCTTCAGTGGACCAGCTGTATGGGGATGCAGACTTCATCTTCCAGCAGGACTTGGCACCTGCCCACACTGCCAAAACTACAAAATCCTGGTTCAACAACCATGAGATCATCATGCTTGATTGGCCTGCAAACTCGAAGAGGAAGAGACCAAGCAATAGAGAAGAGCTCAAGACTGTGATTGAAGCATGTTCGTCTTCTATAACACCTGAGATATGCCACAAGCTGGGAGCATCCATGCCACGCCGGGTTAAGGCAGTCATTCATACAAAAGGGGCCCCCACATGTACAGATGCAAGATTTTACCTTAGGAGGCCTGATGTTTTTGTATTTAAAACCCTTCTCTGATTGATTTTATGCAGTATTCTAATTCTTTGAGTTTTTGAATTTGAGGTTTTCTTAAGCTGCAACTTCTAACCAGCAACATCCACACAAATAAAAGCTTGAAAAATATTGATTCACATATTATTTGTCTATACAATATGTAAATTGCACCTTTTAAGTTGAATTATGGAAATACATTAACATTCTCAGGATATTCTCATTTTTTGGGTAGTACCTGTACACGAAGTCTGTAAATTATGCTGGGTGGGGGTATCAACCAACAAACCCAAGGTATCGGCCTAGCAAAAACTAGCAAAAAACGTAAATATCGGCCTGCCGATGTATCGGTCTATCTATGCAGAATGTGGTTTTGTATCGTCTTGCTCTCATACAGATGGACATTTCAAGAAAACATGTCTCAAAACAGTGATTTTCAAACTTTTAGAGTCACACGACCCCCAAAATAACATATTTTGGTGTTCGTGCCCTGCACCCCCCACCCTCGACTGTGTGGTTAATTGTCTAAAAAATCTAATGGGTGGCCCTGTGATCAGTCCCTAATGAATGGCTTGGATACTGTGAGAATTTCAGTAGATAAAGAGGGTGATGTGGATGTTGGTGGATTATGTTAAAAGCTGTGGAAAAAGCACCCAACTGCCAAAAATGGAGTTTATCTCACTAAGATAGGGCCAAATTCAGATTTCTAGACTAGCAGCTGCATTAACTTTGTTTCTGGACACTCAATGATGCAAAATTCTAACTAACGTGGTATAATTAATAACTTCTTTATGCAATAATTAAAGATTAAATGTGTTAATTTCACAGATTAATACATGACATGTTGCTGGTCCATGTTTTTATCTACTCCAGACTGGACTGTTGCAGCGCACTTCTCATTGGGATCCCCAGCAAGAGCCTGCACAGGCTGCACATCCTTCACTCGCTCCACTGGCCCCCCCATCTCCGCCAGGACTGACTACAAGGTTTCCCTCCTCACACATCGACGCACATACGGTCACGCCCCCTCCAACATCAAAGAACTGCTCAAACAACAACACTCCACGCCACCTCCACTCCACCCACTCAAACCTCCTCCACATCCCCAGAACCAGGTGGAAGACCATGGGGGACAGGGCCTTCCTCGCTGTAGCCCCTCGCCTGTGGAACGCCCTCCCTGATGCCCCGAGGGCTCCACAGTCCACAGACTGCTTTAAAAACATTTATTTTCTAGCACAGCCTTTGGTCCCCTCTCACAGCTGCTTTTATTACAGATTAAAGAACCCACTTGTTTCACTGCTTCATCTGTGGCCCTTTGAGATCCTGGATGAAAAGGACACTACAAATATATATTTTTTTCATTTTTCATTATAATATCCCCAAAATCCCAGATTTATTTGAGTTTCTTGTGACAGTTCACCTGTGTCCTTCCAGGTTTTAATAATGCAATAGTGAATTTCTCTTTATTGTTCAGTTTGCATGATGCAGACCAATAATCAATGTCCTTTCAGAAGGAGAGGAACATTTTTTTCATGGCAGCTGGTTGTTTTCTGCTGTGAGAAGTTGCATCCACATCAGTTACAGTTAAATAATCTGTCAGTAGAAGCATGTTCATGACTGTGTTAAGTTTCTTAACTTTTCTAATTTGTTTAAATACTGGCACTGCCTTTTTTTTTGCCCCTCTCTAACAAGAAGTACATAACAGATCTCACAGACACTGTAAACATGAGTGAGAAAAGACGCAGGGTCCTGAGTTGTGTCAACTGAATGACAGAATTTCCAGACTGACTTTGGGGAGCTGAGGTTCTCTGGAGCTGGAGCTCTACATGTGCTGGAAATGAAGGTAATCACTCCTGTCAGTACACAGTTCCCTGCAGACCACCGTGTTTGCAGTGACCTTTTTAACTGGAAGAACTGCTGCCAGTCAAACAAGAGAAGAAAATCTACACCAAATAACACGTTCTTTCAGAAATATACTGGAGCCTGAGCTAAAAACAAATGAGAGCTCAAAAAAAAAAAAAAATATCAGCAATAATGAGCTCTTTAACTTAAACATAAACAGCTTCCAATTCTGACTAACTGTTTAACTGTTGCTGATTATAGTGTTTTAATCTTAAAATCACACTGTACTGGAAAAACTTTTACTTGCAAGAAAAATGGGACAATTTTACAAATATATTACTATAATAACAACACCGATGAGAATGGGTTCTTTGACCATCAATGAAGCAGACAACAGGACTAGGATTGGACTCAAACCACAAACCTTCCAGTTATTGGACAACACGTCCAAATAAGTTTAAAAAAAGTTTTTTTTTTTTTTCTTACAAGAAAGGAAAATTTCTGTTGACTTAATCACAAGTGAAATTTTCTGGTACAGAAATACATTGAAACTGGATAAAAGGATTAATCTAACACCATTTAATTCTTTTTTTGGAGCTATTTTGCGACATAGAGTCGTCCTCAAAATTATTCATAACCTTCAATTAAAGAAAAGGCTGAATTCACGACGGTAATTCAAATAAGAAATTGAATAAATTAATAATAAATAAAAAATTACAAAATTATAATTTAGTGAAATAAAATATTTGCTTTTGAATTGTGGTTGGAAATAATAATAATAATAAACAAACAATGAAAACTGTCCCAGCCATATTAGAGCACCTTTACCATGAACAGTGGACCAAAATACATGTCAACAGGTGCAGAAGTCTTTTTGAACATTAGAGAAAACACCTGATTGCAGTGATTGCCTCAAACTAAGTGATGCTCAGCAAAATTTTGGCTTCAGAGCCCCATCATGCTTGTTTATTTGTTTTTTTTTTTGTGGGTTTTTTATATATTTCTTCCAAACCACAATTCAAAATCAGTCATGATTTTAATAGAATTTTTATTTATTATTACTTTTGTCAATTTAATCTTATTTCACTGACAGTTGATTTTTTTTCCTTCTTTAATTTGAGGGTATGAATAATTTTGAGGACTGTATATTATGTAGGAGGATGAAATGAATATAATGTTTCAAGAAAAATGTAATAAATGAATAAAAAGTTTTGTTGCTGTTTATCAAAATGCATCTCTAGACTGAGGTGATAATTTACTTTGCACCAGAAATAAAAAATCAGTTACACACTGTACCTAACAAAAGCACAAAATCCATCCAGGTCTTATGTCTGGTAGGGATGTCACCATTATCTAATTTCACAATTAATCGATCGCAATATTAAACACTACAGTTAAGAAACAGTAAAGATTCTTTCGTATCGTCACTTTCCATAAAAGACCGTGTCTGAAACATAACGGCTGATCAGCTCGACTTGCGCACAGAACAAAAACAAAGTTATTTGATATATAAAATGTGTCATTCTGCAACCTTCCTGGACAACTGAGGATAAAATACGAAATGTAAGGCTTATAAGTTATTAGAAAGTTGAAAAATGAGGAGAAAAAAAGTTGTTTTTGGTGGATTATATTTGTGTCAAGGCTAAATTTAAATTATTTTCATGACATGAGTAATAACGTTGTTGTTTATATGTAAGTGCAAGATCTCTTTGCAGAAATGCATCAGTTTTGACAGCCTTAATTAAAACTTAAAGACCTATCCTGTTTATGTGATTTTACACATTTATAGTGTTTGGAAATTAAATAATGCCTAATTGTGATGACTATAACATTTGTGATTATTTCTTTGATCATAACTGTACCAAGGAAATCTGTAATATATCTGTGACATCGCTAATGCCAGGTTCAGGGAGGGTTCTTCCAACTAAACAACACAAACAGCTGAATTATCAGAGGATTTAAACTGCTTTTCAGGGTGAAAATCACCGTGTTGATTCTCTGCAGCATCTTTGTTGGTCATGGAGGGCCCGGGATGCAAGTACCTCAAACTCTCTGACAAAGTAGCGGACTTCTGCGTTGATGACGGGTCTGTGGTCCAACAGCCGAGACTGGATATCACCCACATCTGCAGGGTCGACACAGTTCACATGTATGATGAAACTGACAGCTCTCCAGCTTTAAAGGTAAACCAGTGAGGGTAAAACTCACCTTTAATAACCTTGTCCATTACGATAAACTCTGAACGGATTTGCGGTGAAAATACTGTCTAGCCTATCAAGCTTTACTGTAAAAGGCTCTAAGCTAGATGCTAAAACATGGCTAAAGATGCTAAAGATTAGCAAGTTAGATCGACTATTAGTGAACAACGCGGTCGGTTTACTACTCGGTTGAAATATATAATAGCAAAAGCTTTTATTTTTCTTTTTTATGTTAAAAAATAACACTACAGGATCTGAACCATCGTGCCTAATGCAAGTCAGGTGAATGGAAATCAGCTGACTAAAATGGTAAATATTTACAACTACTTCCGGGTTCTAGGCCGTGGACTGAACCAAATGGCTGAAAGAGGGGGGCAAGAACGAATGGTGTCCTTTCTCTCGCGGCTGGATCTTTTAGATCTGGGGTTCCCTAAACTTTATTCAACATTATACCCCCTGTAGAAGATTTTTTTTAAAAAAGCTAAGAACCCCTAAACCAGGGAAGTCAGTTTACAACTTAGTCCAGGTCCTACATTCAGAACAATCCAGTGGGCCAGACCAGAAAAATAACCCAAAAATAATAAAAACTTAATTTTTTTTTTTCTTTCAAGTAAAAGTACATATCAACATGTTTTCATTTAATGAACTATCCTTTCAGAAAAAAATTATGAACAACCTGAAATTTATGGAAAAGAGTGAAGTTGATATATTTAAGCTCTGTTACACAATTTAATTTTATTTATTTACATATTTTAACTTCATCCTAATTTGATATTTTTATAGAATATATTCTATCAATAAAATTGTAAAATACAATATATATTTATGTTTTTACAAAACTAATTCCGATGTTAGTGGTTACTATGTTTCTATTTTTTCATCAAAAATTAATTAATAGAATTGATCAATTTTATACGATTATACATTTCCACATGCAGTTTCCAGATCACCATGAATCTATAAAATTATCAAACATTTAATCCCAGGTATCTGGAGGTGAAAAATCCATTATTTCATTTTATAATCAGAGTTACTTCTCCGGATCTAGAAGTTATTTTAAATGTATATGTGTGTACATTTCCACATGTGTGTAGTAATCCTGACCACCTGAACAAACTCTCCTCATCATACAAACTGAAGTCAGATCTATTTAGTCAGAAAGCTGGAAAGCTACACGTTATCTCACTTCTTCATTTTCTCATGTGCCCCCTGGTGTGTCTCCAAGTACCCAAAGGGAGTACATGTTGAGAAACCCTCAGTTTAGACAAATCAACATGAAGTATATTTGTCTCTGAGGTATTATTCAGTGACATTTTCATGAGTATGTGACTTTTAAATGTCTGCTTGTTTGAATATGACGGCCTGGTATGTGTGTGCTTTGTCAGACTGAGGACAGCAGATGTCAGTGTTACTCTTTGGTGGAGCAAATCAGCAACAACTTCAATTTTTTTAGCTTATTTCAAGCATAGAAGACATCTAATCCCCACGTTTTCCAGCTCTGTAGCTGCAGACACTTTTAGTTTATTGGTGGTCATTCTGATTGCGTATTGATTAAATGGAAAACCTGCAGAATCCGATTCAAATTCTGTTTATTAACAGCTAGATAACCTTGTTAATATCATAAACTATTGTACAAGTTTCCAAGAGCCTAATAACATAGTTGCCATCTAAAATTATGGTATGATACCACATACAAAGTAATAATCTTCATAAAGCAGAAATCCCTCACGGACTGGTTTCTTTTCGTTGTCTTAAAGCACATTCTCTTTAAGTTATATGCTTTTGAAAATTCAAGACAAGAAGTATTCAATAGTTTTTTTTTAAAATGATCTGACCCCTAACTTAATATTAAAACATCACACACATGTATTCCACAACATAATTATTTATCTAACAAAGCTAAGCCGTAATGCACCTCATGATCCAACCGCTTGTAGAACCACTGTCCATGGGAATATCTTACTGATCATTTTCTGGATGACGTTATCAGTCCCTCACATGGCTGTGGAGGAATTTGGTTCACTCTTCTTCACAAGATTGCTTCAGTTTATTGAGGTTTGCAGCGTTGGTTTCTGGGTAGCTCTCATAGCATTTCAGTCAGGCTGCGATCTGGACTTAGACTGGATCATTGATACTTTTCTTCTTCATCCACACTGTAAGGTTTACTGCTGTGTTACTGCCACTTTCAGCCACGTTTTAGCCGTCAGATTAATTTACATTTCACTAAAATATGCAGCACAGAGGAGTTCGTGGTCCACTTGTTCTGCTCCTGCAGAACAAGCCCAGATCATCAGCCCTCCCCCTGCTTCACCGTTGGAATGAAGTGTTTGTGCTGATGTGCTGAGTTTGGTTTTCTCCCAACATGCTGCTCTTCACTCTGGCCAAACATCTCCACATTGCTCCGATCTGTCCAAAGCAATTTGTTCCAGAAGACTTGTGGTTCTTTTCAGATGCAGTTTTCCAAACCTAAGCTGTGCTGCCGTGTTCTTTTCTCTAGAAAGAGGCTTTCTCCTGCAACTCCTCCAAACAAGCCGAACTTGTTCAGTCTTTTTAAAAATTTTACTCTCATGAACTTTAACTTTGAAGATGCTGACTGAGACCAGTAGAATCTGAGATGTAGTTCTTGGGTTTTGTGCAGTTTCTCTGAACTTTGCAGTGTGAAACTGGGCTGAACTTGCAGGGGCGCCCACTCTGGGGGCGATTGGTTTTCCACTGATAAATAATCTTTCTCTTTGTCAATGGACTCCAAATAGTTTGGAAACAACCTTATAATCCTTTCATTTGTATGACCAACCACCAGAAAAACACATGAATATTTAACCGTGGCAATAATAGTTAATATTTGTTCCCACTATTGTGAACTTGATGAACAGTTTTCACCTTCTTCACCACAAGATGGCTCTAAATCCTTCACATTTACTTCTAAAATCCATTGCTGGCAACACACAAGTGCCTGATTTATCTTGGCTTTGCAAACGCTTTTATTCCACTTTATGAAATTCAAATATATTGGCATAAATGTATTAATAAACACATCACTGGTGGCAAGAGAAAATTAATTCAGTCAGAGTGAGAGGAGGCATTGTTCGGGGCAAACGTTGCATATTAGTTGTCAAAAGTTTGCTCCTGAGCCCCAAATTCATTTGAACTGTCGCACTCAGTTAAGGCAAAATCATTGAGACCCCACTTAAGTCCCCCCCCACTGTCCACATTTGTTTACTTAAGCACTTATTACATGCACCATTAGTTTTGATTGGGGCCTATTAAAGAGATTAAATGATTGATCAACAGCCGAGGGAGAAACTGGAGTCCTTCGATGCCGCCTCAGGTTTTCTGTAAAAAGCAGGAGAGGATGTCTGACAAGAGAACCAGCAAAGGGGGTTTCTGACAGGAATGTGCATGTTGCTTTGTTTATTCATGATTCTGCGGGGTGAAATTAAAAACATTAAGATCAACTCTGGCATTAGAAGAGAGGCTAGTTAAACCCAGCACTGATTAACATATTTATACCACAGAGGAAAATATAGTTTACAATGTACATAAAGTGAGTTTGAATTAAAATAATTATTATTTTTATATGTCACATATTTCGTCACACATATATTTTAAAATTAGTTAAACCTCAGGCAAAGAAAAAGACTAAAATCTCTATTTTAGATTGGGTAAAAGTAAAAATTGGCATGCATAATAAAGGGTTTAAATCTGAAATCAGTTCAGTTAACACTAAAATATTAATCCAAACCTGTGGCAACAAGCAACACAACATTTAAAGTGATAAACACATAGTAAATGACTTAAATTCACATTTAAAAGCTAAATTCATTGTCTGGTGTTCGAAATGGGGAACAAAATATACAAGTGAGGAAAACAAAAGCTGTAAAACTTCTCCAAAGTTGAGATCTCAGCAGCGTTACAGAGTTAAGAGAGGCAGGCCAACATCAACATAACGAGGAAATATCTGTCCCTCTGCATCATCATGTGCAGGCGCTGGGATGTTGGGCTGCAGCTTGCACGCGGTAGCTCGTTGCACGAGAGGAGATCGTGTTTCCCTGCATTTCGGTCTCACAGGTCTATTAAGTGAATTCTGCGTTTTTTATTTGACACCCCTGCAGTGCACAAAGCCTTACTGGGACACTCTCCAAAACTAAAAAAAAAAGGGAAAAAAGAAGGGCAATGTTCAGAGTTGTTAGACCTGAAATAAATGTCATTTCTCTCTCTCTCTTTTTTCCCCATTACTGTCATTATTTTAGTTCTGTTCACAGTTGAAGACAGTTTTTTTTTGTTTTTGTTTTGTTTTTTAGAAATTATTATTTTCAACCACAATTCAAAAGCAATGTTTTATTTCACTAAACTATAATTTTGTTAATTTTTATTTATTATTAGTTTCTTTAGTTTTTTGTTATTTGAATTACTATTGTGAATTTAACCTTTTCTTTCATTGGAGGGTATGAACAATTTTGAGGACTGTATGTGCCATGAATACCTCAGCATAGAATAGTTATAAGGGACTCCAGTAAATACAATATGCAACCTGCATTTTATAAATCCAAATTTAAAAAGATTTAAAAAAAGATATTTCTTATTATTTACTAGAATATAAAATACACAGATGTGCATATATTATTTAACTTTTTTCCTTTTTCTTTCTTCTTCTTCTTTTTTTTTTTTTACCACCACGGTGTATGTGCACGGTGTGTGTAAGAGTGTTTTGCCCCCTTGTGAGTTCCTGCTCGGCAGCATCCAGATGATCTCCTGCAGCACTTCCACCAACGGTGCTTCAGCGGTGCAGCGGGACGTCTGCGCTTTACCAAACATGCCCACTGGCCCTGCGAGCTCGCCCCGGCGACGCTCTCGCCTCTGTGTCTCCTCTCTCCTCCCCGACCACAGACCCCTGGAACGACGGTGCTCGTACGAACCCACCGGGTATAATTATTCTGCATTTAGCTGCTCTCCGTTCTCTCTCCCTCTCATGTTAGCTCTGCCTCTCTCTCTCTCGGCTTGGCTGGGTCTTGACACTGAGGTCCAGGCGGAGGGCCGCAGGGCCGTTGCTTTGTGTTCACAACACGCTGAGCGCCACTGACTGCACCGCGGCTCTGAACAGGTGGGGGGGAAGTGAAGGGAAGGAGGAGGGGTGTTACTCACTGGATGCCAAGGCCTCTGGCTGGAGGGAGGATGGGGGAGGAAGGTTGGAACCTGCTGCCCAGCAGCCCAGCTACCTGCTTTTGCCCTTTTTTTCCCTCCTCCCCGTATCTAGTTTCTCATTTAATCTAATGTCTCCGTCTTTCTCTTGGAGGCTGGACAGGAAGCAGGTCACTCATCTGGATGCCACCAGTCTCCCGTCCCCCTGCCTGCAGGAGGCATGATGCTTCAGAGCTGTTCACCACGGGGGTGAGGAGGTGGAGGGTGGAAGCAGAAAATAGAATGAAAGGTACAATAGAAAAAAAAGAAACAGTAGAGAGCTTTCTGTTTGCGGTGACTCCATCCCGTGTCACGCTGTCCTGCAGCCTGATGGGCAGACTCAGTGTCAGTTCGTGGCTTACAGCCTGAGAATCAACATATGTACTCAACATCCTGCACTTTTCAGGGAGGATTTTTTTCTCTTTTTTTCTCCTTTTTAGCAAAATAGAACAAAACCTTGTCACACCCTGCAAACGCTGCCCTTTCTGCTTTCAGCTGGAGATTGGCGCTCATGCATCCAGGCAGGACCGGAGAAGTGTGTGTGCATAGAGGTAGAGCAGTGTGTCGCCTATGATTAGCATTTGCAACGAGTCCCTGCTGCCATTTTGGGCCTCGTCCCAAAGAACTGGGAAGTGTGTTGTCATGTCTCCTTGTGAAGGGCCGTCTCCTTGTCCTCTCCCGTCCTGCCACGGGGAGGGATTGCCTCTGTCTCCAGGTGTTGAAGCCCAACAAGCTGGAGGAGGCTCCAAACCTGTTGAAGAGGAGCATCTTGCAAAGAATGCACAATGAATGCAACAAATGCAGGATGGAAGGATGGATGGATGGATGTCCGCCTCTTCTTTTAGCTTCTAAATGTGTAAGCGTGGACTAGAAGAACACACGTGTACAACAACTTGAGTAGACGTTGAGCCTGTGAGGTTCGGGGGAAGAATCCACTGATGTTTTTTGAAGTTTTTCCATCAGTTTTGTGTGCGCATTGTGTGTGTGTGTGTGTGTGTTGGCTGATATTGGACGTGGGACAGAGCAGAGGAGAAAGGCAAGGAGTAGGGGGTGAAAAAAAAAAAGGGGTGGGTGGGGGGGGGCTGCCCTGGGGGTCACACTCACATGCGCAGAAACTCAAACACACACATACACACACACTTCTCAGGCTGCTGTGGCATGTTTGGAGCAGTGCCTCGTCAGATTAGGGCCATGCTGGCTGTGTTTGATGGCCAACCTGGACAGACAAGGCCTGCCAGGCACAAACTGCTCAGGCACATGATGTCAGGGCGGACATACATACACACACATGCACGCACACAAAAATTATCCCGCGCCAGACCAAAGAGACAGATGACACCCAGCATGAAGCTAAAGCCAAATCTGTAAGCATCCGCTGCGATCCAGCTGGCTAGCCCTAGGGTACCTGTCTCTGCGAAGTGGAATCAGCGTCACCCCCGTGAGCTGTCAAATTAGCTCACAGGGCTGGAAATGCTGAAGAGATTTGGCCCCTCGTTGTGGAAGAGCAAAAAGAGAGGGGGGGGCAAGGAGGGAGGGTTGTATTAAAACATGTTATTAATTCATTCTCCTGTTGGGAAAAGTGGTTGAACTTCCAACAACACAGATCGGGAAAGGTGGAACCGAGTTGTGTGAACCTGAGGTGGGAAGCTCAGTAATAGACGCGCACACTGCTCCAACACCAACAAACACACACATGCACGCTCATACATGCTGATACTAGCAGATGTGTACGCTCAAATGCAGCAAAAAGAACGTCGGCGCATGCACATGTGCTTCATGGTCTACACACACGCACCCTGCATGCTCATTCACACATACACGTTTAAGCAACCTCACATACACGGAGCCAGGGGCTAGTTTTCAATTACTGCCAGAGCTAAGCAGTCACCTGGGAGAGATGTACCATGCTGGAGTGGAACGGCATTTCCACCAAGACTTATTTATTTTTCTTTGTGCCATCACTTCTTGTCCCAGTTGTTAGACAGCTGTGAATGTCAGGCACATGATCAAAGATGACATTAAAGTAAACAGAATATGTTTTGGGCTGTAAAAATGTACCGTTATGGGGAATATGAAGAGAAAACTGTTCCAAAAGGGAGACGAGAAGCAACTGTTGAATGTGTAAAAAAGGTGCCTCAAAGATCAAGTTCAGTTTGATCAAAGTTTAGTCAAACAAGGTTCACCTAAATGGAGATTTTGCATGTATATATTAAATATACACTCGCCAGGCAGCCACTTATTCAGGCACATCTGTTCAATTGCTTGTTAACACAAATTGAAAACACATTTATTGTGCTGTAGACATGCTGAAAACAACTTGCTGAAGTTCAAACTGAGCATCAGGATGAGGAAGAAAGAGGAATTACTTTGAGTGATGTCAAACGTTGCATGGTTGTTAGTCTGCTGATCTACTGGGATTTTCGCACAGCACCTGTAAACTCTGTCGGGTTTACAGAGAATAGTCTGAAGAAGAGAAAATGTCCAGTGAGCAGCAGCTGTCTGGACCAAAAGGAAAAAAAGACGAACAAAAAGTAACTAAAAGCAGATGGGCTACAACAGCAGAAGACTAGTGATGCACGATATAAAAAATTTCAACCGATACCGATGATTTTCTGCTTCTTGTGACTGATGCCAATATTAAAGCTGCAAATGATGTTTTAATTTCTTGTGCAAAATTAGGAAAATACTTCAACTGTTGCCGGTGACATCATAATGTTGCACAGTGGTAACTGTGTTCTGTCAATTTGGCATACCTTGTCTGAAGAGCATACTGGAAGCTCAAATTTATTGGCTTGTCTGTCGATTTTGCCAACTCTATCAAAACAGCACCCACGCTTGATCTGACAGAGGACAGCGCTGCGTTTCTGTCCAACAGATGCTGCAGTTAAGGGGAGCTAAATTACAGACAGAACAGGTAAAGAAGAGTTGCTGTTGGTTTAATCTGACAGTAATATTCAATATTTTAATGTAACAAACAAATGAAATAGTATACACAGATTTGCTACATTTAAAATGTTCTGATGGAAGTTTCACAGAAACATGCAGTGTGTCCATCTGATGCAAATGTGATGCTAAAAGGCAAAAACCAAATAAAATAGATTAATTCAAATTCAATCAAACTTTAGTTTCTTGTAAGCAAGGGTAAAACGGAGAGTGCACAGCATCATTTAGCTTTTTGCATATTGTCAGGGCAGAGTAATTATGAATGGAAGTTTGTTGATGTAATAATGCTTGTCAGTTTGTCAATGTATTAACAGTTATACACTGTTATTTGATCTATTATTATTGTTTCTATTAAAATTATCAGCTATTGATCATGTGCGTCTTTCTGAGAGGACAGTGGGTTATGTTTTCAGTGGATATGTCTTATGAATGGATTACACTGCAGTCCCAGAGCGGCTGACCTCAGGAAACTTTGCACTGACTTACTCCTCGGAACCTCAGTAGCTTCAACCGTTTTACATTAGGGTTAAATTATTTGCTGGAAAACAAAACTATCAATCCCCTACAGGAGGACCTGCAGGTGGCAACCTACTGTAGCAGGAAACAACTTAAATAAAAACAGCTACTGGAGTACAAGATCATGCATACACACACAGAACTACGCAGAAAAGAGGTAAAACCTAGTTGGAAGTAGTTAATAGTTAATACCACACTCAACGAGAAGCATCATCAGTGTCAGCTTGTAGAATAAAAGGTGCTCCATAGTGATGCAGTCATGCTGATGCAACCTCGTTTCTGCAAGGGCCAGAGGAAGTCCGCATGGCCCGAGACCTGGGCCACCAGCAGCCGCCCAGAGGCTCACAGCCCAGCCACCCCCCCAAAGAGACAGATGTGCATCCCTCCAGAGGACAGCAGAAAGTGGCCCCAGCCTAAGCCCCCCATGGTCTCAGGGCATAGGCCCCAGCGGATCAAGACTGGCAATTACCAACCCCACTGGGTGCTGGCCCCCCTGGGGCAGGCATGGTGTGGAGCCTCTTCTCAGCGTGGAGCCCAGGGCTCAAGCGACCGGAACCAGCCCCCCCCCCCCCCCCCCCAAACCAGGCAGCCCAGCAAAGACCCAGGAGGACCGGGCCCCCCAGAAGGTCACCTGGCATGGCCCGGCACCTGCCCCACACACCAGGGCACCACCACTGCTACCACACCCCCACGCCACCACCACACTCCCACACACGCTCACCCCCCCCTACACACACACACACACAAACACAACCACCTCCCTGCACATCCAACACCCACACGCACCCCACACACATGTACCCACCCTCCACTCACACCCACGCCCTCCTTCCTCCACCCCCTCACACATGCACCCACATTGCTCCACCCCCCAACACACACGCACAAGCCTCCCTCTGCCCCACACACTCTCACGTTCCCCTAGCACCCCCTAGTTCCTTCTCCATCACCCACACCTTCTTCCTCCAACCACTTGCACACACACCTCCCTCCACCCCAACACACACACACACCTCACTCTCACACACACCCTGAGCTTCCCATGCACACACACTCTTTCTCTATACGCACCACAACACCCTCCCCTAAGCCCCTCCTTCACGTGTGCCCTCTCCTTACCTTTATCCTCATATAACTACTCACTCTCCTCCTCCTACACACCTCCCTCCCCTCCTCCGTGGTCCTCCCTCCTGTCACTCTCCCACATTCACTCTCTCCGACACCAACCCTCGTACACCTGCAGACACCTCGCCCACATACATGCCCATGGACACCTTATCCTCTTACACAAACACCTCACCCCTCCAACACCTTTTCAGTTTCCCCATTCACACTCATTTGCTTGCTGTCACACACCCACATCACTCTTACCCTTACCTCTATGCATCCTGAGCAATAACCCGGACCGGAGAGGGAGCCGCAAGCTCCCAGTCCAGTCTGCCCCCCACCATCCCATCATGGATGTGCAACAACTGTGTATCAATATGGAGAAAAATCTCTGAGGAATGTTTCCAAAACAGGTAAAAGGGGTCCAACCTGGTACTTCTATAAAATTATATAATTTAGTTTGATTAAAAAACAGCAGACATACTTGTCATGTTTAGTACATCATTACAAAGTGCTTGCTGACATTTACCAAAGACTGTAAATGAATAAATAAGTAAAAGCTAGCTGCTGTGTTTCAGCCTGGGTGAAGACCCAAAGGGCCTAAAGCATGCTAATAGTCCCAGCAGGTTGTCCGTGTGTGAGGTGACACGGACTAAAAGTAAAGACTTAGGAACTGCCAATAACAGCATGGCTTCCTGGTGTGTGTGAAAACATGGTGACCCCCGAGAAGCGCCTGTCCCGCCTTGAGACAGACAGTGTGAGCATGTTCGAGTGTAAGATGGAGCCTGACAGGAGTTTAGCGCTGATGACCACCACGGAGAGATATGGCAGCGCTAAACCTTCAGGGAGAGAGCTGCTGTTCAGAGTTTGAGTTTTGATGTGAACTTGGTCTATTGCTCCAATAACCAGTTTCAGTGATAGATTATGTTTTTCCAAAAAGGAAAGACAATGGATGTTGTATCTCATTGACAACATCACATTCCATATAGATATTAATAAATCAAAATCAAATGAATTAATTGTCATAGATTTAAAAAAAATTCTTTGAAAATCATAACATTGATTTTGAATTGTGATTTAACAGAAATATTAAAAACAAACACACGAAAAAATAAAACAAGTAAACAAGAATTATGGGGCTCCGAAGCTAAAATTTTGTTAAGCAATACTTTGAGGCAATCAGGTGTTTTCTGCATTGTTAAAAAAGACTTGTTGACAGGTATTTTGGTCCACTGTTTATGAGCAAAATGCTCTAATGTGTATGAAACAGTTTTTTTTATTATTATTTTCAACCACAATTCAAAAGCAATATTTTGTTTCAATAAATTATAATTTTGTACATTTTAATTTAATATGAGTTATTTTAGTTTCCTGTTATTTGGATTACTATTGTGAATTTGGCCTTATCTTTAATTGGAGGGTATGAATAATTTTGAGGACGACTGTATATTGTTTTTCAGTAATGTCTTATATGTTAAACAAATGATAATTTTGTAAATGGGATAAAAGGGTTTGAATTGTAAGTTTTTCTGCCTTGTGCTCCTTTTCATTATAGTTATCTGTTGTTTTTATTTTTTGTGTAAATTAAATTTAATTTTACTGAAAATTTAAGTAAAATGAAAAAAATACACGTACATATACATACAGTTATACATACTGTCATGATCAACATTTTTGACAACCTCCAATTAAAGAAGGAAAAAACAATCATTTGTCAGTGAAGTAAGTTGAAATTGACAAAAGTAATAATAAATAAAAATTCTATGAAAATCACAACACTGAATTTGAATTGTGGTTCAAAAGAAATACTAAAAACAAACACAAAAAATACAACAACCCCAATAAGTATGGTGGGGCTCTGAAGCTAAAATTTTTATTGAGCAATATATTGAGACAATCACTGCAATCAGGTGTTTTCTGTAATATTCAAAAAGACTTTTACACCTGTTGACAGGTGTTTTGGTCCATATTTAACAGGAAAGGGGCTCTAATGTGTCTGGGCCGATTTTGTTTGTTTGTTTTTTTTAAAATTATAACTTCCTACCACAATTCAAAAGCAATATGTTATTTCACTAAATTATAATTTTGGAAATTTTTATTTATTATTAGTTTCTTCAGTTTCTTGTTATTCTTGTTATTCATTAATTAACATGCCATTACAAACGTGAAAAAACAGTAAAACATGTTCATAAAAACCATTTAGTCATCCAGTAAAACCCATAAAACTCCAGTTATTTACATGTTTAGTGCCTAAATGGTCTTTGCATAAAAAATATTTCAGTCTTTGTTTTTGTTCAAAGTTGCTGATTATTGCAAGAAGTCCACAGTCAGAGATTCTCAGGATGCAAGAGTACACAGGAGGCATCCATCCATCCATCCATCCATCCATCCATCCATCCATCCATCCATCCATCCATCCATCCATCCATCCATCCATCCATCCATCCATCCATCCATCCATCCATCCATCCATCCATCTATCCAATACAAGCTTTGATCCTCTCATATCCACAATATTGATGAACAAATATTGAGAGGAAAAAACTGGTCTGCAGAAAACCCTGTTATTACACCCCCACACCCACACTTTGCTCTGTGCTGTATTCACACACATTCTGATTCCCCCTTCGGCTCGAACCATCAGAAACCACACTTTCCATTTTTACCAAATAACAACCCTGAACATTAGATGTGAAAACAGGGTTGGATCCGAGTTAGAGTCAAGAAAATACTGATATCATTTATTGATTTTGTACTGCATACCAGTAACATGCTGACTGAGGGAACCGCGGATGCTCAGGTCGCCTTTGAGCATGCTGAAAGTTACAGACAACTCGAAGGATGAGGGTGATTCTGCATCTTAATCTCTTCTCTTCTCTTCTCTTCTCTTCTCTTCTCTTCTCTTCTCTTCTCTTCTCTTCTCTTCTCTTCTCTTCTCTTCTCTTCTCTTCTCTTCTCTTCTCTTCTCTTCTCTTCTCTTCTCTCCTCTTCTCTGTCGGTATCTGTCCCCTGGAGGTGCTCTCTTAATGTGTTTGACTAAACTTCAGCCAGTCTTGACAGTGACGGTGCCCCATAGGAACCAAGTTGCGAGGATACCAATATGATTGTAATGGAGGGTTTGCGGGCAGGGTCTATCACACTGTGTCACTTATAAAAAGCACAAAAAGCCAACTGGCGGGGTGCATGGCACTTCTGGCAACAGACATGGAAAAAAAGAAAGAAAGAAAAGCTGCTTGTGTATTTTTATTAGAGACGCTGTGGAGGGGGCAGCTTCAGTTTTGTTTCACCACCAAAACGTTGAAGACTTCGGTGTCACATTAAGTGAAGACGGACGCTGATAGAAGGGTGATATTATCATGTTTTATTGTCATACTGAATGTTTTTATATGATACTAGAGAAATTGACTCCTTTCATTAACATAAAATCAAGCTAATCTAATTGTAACAGCAATCAGTTTGACACCTCTGTGATGTTTGATAAAGCCCCCACCCAGAGCACCTACTTCATAACACCCCATATCATTAGTATTGCAACGGCAGATCAGAGTGTGAAACATCATTAGGACAAATAACACACTGCATTAACACCATGTCAGCCCGAGTCACAGCTTTTTTTTGCTTGTATCTATCGATTTCTGTACATTAATTGTGATTGTGTGTGTGTGTGCGTGTGTGTGGGGGTGTGTGATGTGCGAGGCATCATCACATGCTCCTGTCCCTTAGGTTAGAGGATGAATGAAGGCTGTAAAGAGGAGCATGACAGCTGTAAAAGTCACAAGGGGAGTCCACCAGTGCTGTAAAGAAGGCAAAGTTTCCCTCCCTCTGGGTATGACCTGGGTATGTGTGTGTACAAATACATATGTCTGTGAGGACATATAATAGTTATAGCGTGTATGTGTGTGCGTATCTTTTTTTAAAAAAGGCCACATTGGGTATATATAAGGATTCGTGTCTGTTCGCAAAAGTGTGGCTCATCCCGAAGCTAAACGCTCCACACTGGAGTCTTTTGTTGAGACTATCAGCACTCTATCAGCGCACCACATCCTCAGTCTCCTCGCCCATCCGTTCGCCTCATCAACGGCATCTTTCATTGCCGGCTCATGCTCCCACCTTCACCCCTGCAGGCAGACGTTGTGTATATGTGTGTGTTTGAGAAGGAGACTGTGTCTTCATATCCTCAGGATTCACTTCAAAGACTGGTGGTTTCAGATGGGTCAAAGTTTGTGAAAGGCAGAAGCATATTTGAGATGGATAGATAGCCCAGTGTGTGTGCATGTGTGTGTGTGCGTTAACCTCAGAAGCGCAGCATTAGCGAATCAGGAGATACAGAGATGACTTTGTGTTTTCCTGTCCAAATGTCGATTTCACGCCACCCTCGTTTGCGGGTTCTTTTCAAAGAAGTCAGTGATCAGCTGTGTGTCATGTGCTGTTAAATTTAGCCTGAACAGCGAGTGTTTTTGGGTCTCCCCTCAAGATCAAATACTCTTAATGCCGCTCTGGAGCACACAAATCAGCATCTGTCCCTCTGGGTCACTTTAAACAGGAGCTGTTTACAGGGGAAACATTCACTTATGACATTTGATCCTAATCAATGTCTATTTATTCAACTGATCAGTGTACTGAAGATGTTGTCTTTTGAGACGCAACTCATGCTTGGATTTTGAGGGGGCGAATCGAGGCCCCCCACTGGCCATCCACTTTGACAACAGGGCCCACTGGCTATTGTGCTCTACAGTCAGGCTGTAATTCATTTCATGGGGCACAGCCAAAGTAAATAAAAGCAGTCCTTAACAACATGCTCTGCAAATTGGTGAATAGTTTGCCTTTAACCTTTTAGCGATCTGTTTGTCTACTACTTATCCATGCCTGTCACTGTTTAGCACTTATTCTACCCTAAAGCTAAAGGTTTTTATTCTTTAGAAATACATTTGATCTGAATGGGCTTCATCAAGATGGGAATTCTGTACAGATCCTTATGATCAGACTTCAGTTTCTTCCTTTTATCTATGTTTTTCAATCCATCCATCCATCAATCCATCCTTGGACCACCAGGGTGTCCTGCCTTTGGCAACCACCCAACTCACATCCCACCTGACCCCTCTAATGGGTGACGAGCCCACAGAAAGGGAGGACCATGTCGCCCTTCAGGGCATACATGTAGGCCTGGCCACCCGGTGCTTGCCTCCTTGCCCCACTTCCAGGCCTGGCTCAGAGGGAGGACCCTGGTGACCCAGGCAAGGGAAACTTGGTTCCTGTATTGTTTTTCATCATGGGGGGGGCCGCTGAGCCACACTTTGTCTAGTCCCTCACTTAGGGGGCTTCCACACCTACACTGTTTGGTCCGCTTTAAGTGGACTGGAGTCTGGAACACCTGCAAGTACGGTACATTTGGGCTTGTGTGGAAGTGGACCCAGACTAGAGAACTGTACTGAGACCAAAGACTATAAAACTAATGGATGTAATATCCAGTCAGATCTGAGGAGCTGAAAATGAAGTCAGTTGGACGTTTCCCACTGTCGCCATCTTGCCATGTCGTGTGTGTCGTCACTCCAGGAAAACACAAAAATGGGCAAAGACAGGGCCGCTCTGAGCTGCAGGGCAAATGATTGACAGCTAAGCTAAATGTGAACCGAGATAATCTGAAGTGAACTGGAACAAACAAAGATAGGCGGTTTAAAGGTAAGGCACGTTTAGACTTACTGTTAACTAGCTAAATACCACTGTTATGCAATTCTACTACAGGCTGAGGCTTTCCTGAGAACAAGCAGGGAGCTAACTAGCCACCACGGCAAAAATCGGTATCTGGTCTGCTGCCTGTCAATCAAAAGGATACACCCCTAATTATGTATGATTTCAAGATTAAATAACATCTAAACAGATGAGTTATATACATAAAAAAATCACCCCCTCACAGTTGACATAAAGTTAAACTTAACGTATCAAACCTAAAATGATTTTTTGATCCAGGTTGTAAACATGTTTATTTCTGCTGTGAAGTTGGCCTTTTTTAGGTGGGAGTCCGTGCAGATTTGCTTCTTTTTGCAGTCAGCCCCTAGTGGATGAAGAAAGAACTACAATTTTTGGGCAGACTGGAAGTGGCTTCACTTTTCTCCAGCGGAGTTTGCCCCTTGACCGAAACCGACCTCTGTGGTCTCGGTACGGTTCCATGAGGACTCCAGTACGGTTCGCTGATGATGAGAGGGCTGCCGGGCCTTGATTCGGCCCATTTCCAACAGTTTCCTTCATCCTACATGATAAGTGAAACAGAAGCTACCGGAGAAATTGGCGAAGATATCTCCAAAATACAAGATGGTTCAGGTGAGCTTAACCTGTTTTCTGATAGTGTCTTGCAACACTCTCCATCAAATCCCGCCCGGGCCCTTCGTTGCTTACCTTGCCACATTCTGGCGTTGTCGGCCTGCGTGGAACACGAGGACGTGCTTGTGGAAAGAGGGGGAGAGACGTGACAGTGTGGGGTCCTGTCACTATGCCTCCGATAGATCATGCGCCCTGGCTACTTTGCCACAGGGGATGTCCCTTTGGCGGAGTGGTTAGCAAGCATGACTCTCACCCGGGAGTCTGGGGACCAAATCCCGCCCAGACCCTCCGTTGCATACTTTGCCACACAATGATAATATTATAATGCCACAATAACAAGCAGAATATTACAACAAACACAAATAAGCCGGATTTTTTCTTCCAGGATTCTCCTTCTTCACTTACTTCTCCAATCAGCTTTCACCTGCGTCAAGCAAAACACATATTTTCTGAGCAGCGCCACAACGCGCCTGGGGCGGATAACATCCACTGTGGTTGTTTCGTTTGCAAAAACACTGGTGTGAATGTGAGACGGACAAGTTGAGAACTGCAGCATTGCTATATCTTTTTGACCCAACCGAACCATCAACCGGACTAACAAGTGTGAAAGCACCCTTACAGGCCTGTTTGCCATGGGTGACCCTACCAGGGCCGTGTAGCCCCTAACACCAGCAGCTACTTCATCATGGTGGAGGGGTTTGAGTGTCGCTGTCCAGGGAGGGGGCGTTTTTACATGTTATATGAAATTTGATTAACAGGATGTTTGCCTGACAAACAATAATATCTGCATCCTCTGATTCGGTCCAGCAACGACTCGGGAAAATGTGTTTAACTAACACATTTGGGGTTTGATTACATTCCCTGCAAGTCACCATTTTTCTTCCCTTTGTGTTTGCGTACATTTCAGCAAATAATCTCAACATGTGGGTTAAAGATGTTTCCACTCCCTCAGAGGTTCAGAATTATTACATATAACAGTGTTTTAAGTCATGCAGATTTTTAAAAAAGTCCAACTCAAGCACATCTTAATGACACAGGCGCGTTTCTCTGTGGGATGTCATGTGTTCATCTTTCTGTGTCGTGTGTGTGATGGAGAAAGAAAGCAAGACAGAGGGAGAGCAGTCATCTGAGTACTCTTATTCAGGAGCACTGTTGGCATGTCTGGCTGTGCGTCAGTTTTTGTGTGTGTTGGTGGGAGACTGTCCCTGCCAGATTGCGGCTTCATGCCCTAAGTCCAGTATATAAGCAGTGAGCAGTGAAGCCAACCTTCCAACACACACACACACAAAGTGTAAGACAAGTGTGTGTCTCTGCTTCATAATTAAGATAAATTGTTTAAAGTACTGTTGAGTGGCTGCTCTCTCATTCAGCTCACGTACAGCTCCGTGTTTGTGAAGTTAGTCTGTGGAAATGTGGATGATGAGCAGGAATGTTCATCTAGAAAATCTGAGAGAAGTGTAGAAGACGGTTTGACAGAATTTTGACCTGAAAACTGGGACAACGTATAAAGTTTACAGATCTTCCTTTGTGAACGATGAAGTAGGATCTTTGTCGATTCGGGTTAGATGCATCATATCCTACCAGAATGATGTCGCTGAGCCCTTTATAAGCTGGTTTTAGAGCCTGGTGTTGGCTTGCTGGACAAGCATGCTATTGTAGGGGTGTGTTGTTGTCATGTGGGGGATCTGACTGTCTCCACCAGGTCCAGGTCTGGTTGGGATAGGTCAGTCTGCATTTTTTTTTTTTTTTTTGTTTCCACATGCAAAAACTGGGACAGGTACCCTTATAACCGACCCAAACCGTCCTACTTTTTGGCACCCTTCCATTGGGCTACCAATCTTACCGATCTGACCCAAAAAGGTGGCGCTTGGCACACTACAAAGAGTTGTCACTTCCTGTGCAACACAGGACCAATAACAAAGCGCAACAGTGCCATGATCAAATATACAGTTGATTTTTTAAAATTTGAAGCCACATGCCAAGAAGAAATAAAACAACCTGCTGGATGTCAGCTGTTCTAAAGCCTCGTTTCTGTCACGTTCTTCATTGTAATTTCAGGCCAGAGTCACGCTGCTTTGGTATCACGCTATTACGTAGCTGATGCAGCTATCCCTATGTGACCGTTACACCGGCTAGTGGGTAACAGTAGGGTTGCTGTTGAAATGCTATGGAGATCAGGATTTACTGCACCCTCCTCCACTGTCCCATCTCGACCTGGACCTGCTGGTGGAAACAGGGCTTTTGTGTAGAGCTGAATTTATATTTATGCGTCGTCTGCGTCCAGTTGGGCCTGCGTATCTGATGCAGAGGTGTGTGTGTTTTTACTCAAGCATAGGGTTACGGCGTTGTGCTGCAGTTTCTTTTCAAGGATCTGCTGGCAACAGTCGAGCTGTTATCGACTGGGAAACTCCACAGGGCAGAGTTTTTTTTCATCCTGATGGTTCGCTTCAGCTCCCATATTTCCTCTTTTAGAGCAACAATACTGGCCAGCATTCATTCATTCATTCATTCATCTGCAAAACCCAAACATACAGAGGCACGTAACCACTCTGACCAATCACAAGGGAGTACTTTTGCGTTTGCATAGCCGGGATGCACATTGGGTCTGAAGGGTTGCACGTCAGGTCCCTGCGAACCTACGCAGAGCCTACGGTCGTTACACAGATGAAACGCTAGTATAAATCCAGCTTAACCGTCTAGATAGGTAAGAAATGTAACATCCATATAAATGCTACAAGTCTTGTGAATAAGCAGTAGGGATGGACAATAGTTGTTGAATGTTTGAATAGTCATTTCATTGTACTTTAAGAAATGAAAGTGCCACTGTTGCTTCGCTTAAGTGAAAGAATGATCTTATTAACATCCTCACAGTGGCACTTTGACTCTTGCGTGTCAATAAGCTTTCTCTTACATGATGCTGTGTTTCTATACGTCAGTGTAAGGCCATATCTGGAGGGGTTTATCTTATCTGCAGCCAGCTGTCTGAGTAATCTCTGTTTAAAAACATGCTGTTCTCACTCAAGGTTTAAACCTCTTGCACATTGTGCCACAATGCAGGTCTCTTTGTGTGACACTTGCAAAGCTTTATCAGCTCATTATTTGTCTATAAATTATTGTTTTTATTCTCATCTCATCAGGGTAATACTTTATTTTTCCACAACGGAATGCCACTGTCTTGTTTTACCTGCCTCCTGGCAATAATGTGCAGGAGTGCTAACTTAGCAAGATGTCTGTCACCATCAAAAACCAACAGAAAAGGACTTCGCTTTGCTAGGCTCTGGTATGTGTATGGCAGTGTGAGATTTGATGCTAATCCAGTACAAATATAAGAATATAAAAGAACATTTAGGAAAAAGTTCTGTGAAAGCCCTTTAAGAAAATGTGCAAAAATGAGGTTCAGTGCAACCTCTGCCAGCTAAAGCTAGCATTCTGTCAAGCCCCGTTTCCACCCGCGGGTCTGGGTCAGGTCGGGCCGGGCCAGGCCGGATCGGGTGGGTTTGGGTACGGATGTGTTGATTTCACGCTGTGTCCCCACAGCAACCTGTACCCTTATTCTGGAGGCGGAGAATTAGCTGGACAGCGCTGCTACGTGATTGTGTGACATCATCGCCGTGTAACGCCGTTTAACCAAAACACCGGCGCCACACGTGACAGAAACAGAAAGGAGTCGCCCCGGCTTTGTTTTTACGCTTGGTCACGCGGGAAGTGGCGGATTTTTCAATGAATCAGCTGATTGCTGTGTATTAGCTCCGCCTCTTTGGTCCGGATCGGTTAGATCAGTACCCCTACCGAAGGGTGCCAAAAAAGTAGGCCGGGTCGGGTCGGATATAAGGGTACCCGTCCCAGTTTTTATCTGTGGAGACGCAAAAAAATGTGGACCGATCCGGCCCGACCCGACCCAGACCCGCTGGTGGAAACGGGGCTTCAGTCTACCACGGCTATGTTTAGCTAGCAGTTGTTAGCTAGCTTCTTCACCAGACAAAGTTGGATGTGTAGCTGTAAGCTAAAGACATGCGTCCTACCATTTTTGCTTTGTTGAAAAGCTGTCTCTCACCTCAGATTGATGGACATCAGGCAGTAGTCATACATTATGCTTACTTTAGCAAGAACATTTATAATTTGTTTTTACATTAGCTTTGTTCTAACAACCAAAATGTCTACAATGCCAACATCCAGAGACACAGTATTAATTTATTCCTATATCTTACTCTTTTTTTGTTTGTTTGTTTTATTGTCTGTGCAGCACTTTGGTCCTTTGTGATTGTTTAAAGTGCTTTATAAATAAAGTTGGATTGGATGGTATAAAGAGAGTGTAATGCTTTGTTGTTACTGGAAACACCTAGTTTGATACTCAATGTAAAGTTTTCTCTATATTCTGCTCAACTATTCTGTGGATTTTCTCAGCGATGTGTCCCAGTAATGCTAATTTGCATCCTACCTGTACTCTGAGCTCTCTACAGCCAGTAAAAGCTAGTCTGATGGTGAGTTTTGCACCTTTCTCTTTCTTTTCTTTGCTTCCTCCAGTATTGTCCATTTGTGATTCTTTGATAAACACAGCACACATTCAAAACAGCCAGTCTTTTGATATCTGTTTGCTGGTGTGTGGCATGATGGCATAAAAGGAATTGTTGCTTTAAAATGATGACGCATCCTGGAGGGAAAATAACCATTGTGAACTGTTTGTTAGTCAGGGACGCTGCTGTAGAACGATGGCTTTAGGAATGTACATAATAAATGCCTCTGCCATTACAATAAGACAAAAACACATATTTTAAAGGTCAAAAAGTTACATCGTGTCACTTTAATACACATATATAAATGTATTCTTTTAGTTTATTTCTACTCAATGTGAGCATCTTTATGCTCAATATACAGACTGAATGCCTGATTGAGCTCAAGAAAAAGATTATATAATATTTTAGTTGTTTTCTGTGATTTGATATGAACGGAAGTGATTGTGTTAAAAAAAAATTGTGTCATATTGATAGTTTCCAGATCAAATCAAATCATGTTGTGGCAAAATTGTGATATTGGCAAACACTGAATGGTTATCTATATATTGTATCATGATCCAACTTTGGGATTTACACCGCTACCACACACCTCTATGATTTAAAAACCTCCTCTCTGAATTAACATACCACCAGCTTACCCTTTTCTCAGTGTTGCAGTATTTTTGTGTAATTTACCAGTTTTGTTCCTGCCTTGTCTGAACCTTTGGATTCTGAATACCCTTCATGTAACTCATACTTGCTTTTTTTAAAAAATTGACTGAGCTATAGTTGGAAACATTAGTAAAAGACAAAGCACAGAGAGGATGAAGTGGAAAAAAAATTAATCCCATTTGAACAAAACGGTCAAGGACTATTAAGGTTGTTTGTGTTTCACTGTGTCGCGTTGAAGAAGCGAACGTGTAAAGCTGGAAAAGAAATTAGACTATTAATGGTGATTAGATTGATCTGTTAAATGGAAACTGAGGAGCTGTGTAAGAAAAGTACTTTTGTGTCTTGAATTAATCCCTGCCCAGGGGAAACCGGTGATTCTGGAGGGAGAGTTTACATTTAGATTACTGGAACTTCAGAGCAGTCTTAAATTGTCTGCAGATGGACTTTTCCTTTCTGTTTTGAATAAAATCTTTTGTTTTTACGGGGAAAATATTGTGCCAGGTCATTCTTCTGTGTCAGCCGTAACCAACACACACATACACGCCACATCCGTGTCCTCATTAAAAACAACTAGCTGGTTTGCACACAGGAATAATAAACCGAGGGGGTGGGGGGTCATTAAGGTAACCACTCATATTCAAAGTTAATGATATGAAACCTTGTTTATGTTCTATGAAATGTTTTTTAATCATCGAGGAAATGAGATGCATTGCGAAGAAAAGAGCACTCTGCATTAACTCCAGGTTTAAATAAATTTGCCACCTCAAATTAAAACCATGCTGTTATTATTTTAAAAAAGAGACAGTGACGTATGCAGATGAGTAGAAGAAATATGCAAATTAGGAGACTGTTGGTGTTTTTTTTTCCCCCCATGGAGGTCAAATTACAGGAAAAGGCCGAGGGCACCGGTCTCCATGCCCCCTCCTCTCGCTGCTATCCTCTGTGCTGATTTCAAATGCCATCCTCCCTGTGTTGCACTCTCCATTTTTACCCCCCATTTTTTTTTTTTCCAAAGCACACTTCCCTGTCACAGGGTTTCAACTGCAATTACTTTTAGTATCACTTCTCAGTGAGAAGTCAACTTCCCCGGAGCTTTTCTATCAGAACCTATTACAGCAGGGGGGCTGGCTGAAGTTAAGTGGCATGACCTGTGGGTTGGATGGAGTCATGAGAGAAGGGGGAGAGTAAATGTATGGCTAATTTATGGAAAATTTGAATAAAGAGAGAAAGATTATGATGAGGCCACAGAATGAAAACATCTTTAATTTGAAATTAGACGGCAAAGACATTTCAAACTGTTACAACTTTGAGAATCTGTGGGAATATTTCCATCCACTGCTACAGGCCAGTTTTCTAAACTCATTCAGCCAAGCGGGTCCATCCCCGTCCCGTCGCTTCTCTCTACCCTTAATTCACCTCTTACCCCCCCGGGGCCAAAACTGTAACCCCCATGAATGGGTGCATGACAACACACACATGCACACACGCTGACAGAAAAAAGAAGAATTTGCTGCAGCTGAGGTAGATCTGCAGAAAGGGGGTGAGGAGCAATCGAGGCGGCTAATTCAAGAAGAGTCATCTGTGCCTGTGTGTGCAGGGAAGACAGAGAGGGTTAAGGTGCAGGCTTGTGCAATCTCCTTGCCCCGGGTCACACATATGTAGTTTAGCACCTAGGTGCCGAGTCAGCCACCCATCTCTCTGATTGATGAGCTGAGTGGTTGCATCTCAAAAAACTCTGATCTCTCTGTACACCTGGGATCCTTACGCAACCCAAAGAGAGGCTTTGTCTCGATAGAGAGAGACGCGAAAAGGAAATAAAAAGAGCAAGTGAAGTTCTGTGGGCCTGGATTTGTACACAAAAGCAAGTTGTTTTGCTAATATACCCTTGAATTTACATGAAATAGGCTATGAGTCTTGTGTCTCAGCTTCAGATGTAATTTCTTTTAATTTATGAATAAAGTTTAACACATTACTCAGTAGGAAAATAGTTTAACTGCACAACTCATGTCAGACTGTTAGATACAAATGAATAAAGAGGGAATTTACAACAGGCAGATTCATGTGTGACACAAAGGGTAAGAGGAGTCTGGTCATTAGACGAAGGGTTTGGTTCAAAGCTCAGCTTCTGATCAGTACTGATGAGAAGGTGATCGGGGTGTTTAATTATCTCAATCAAACTAAAAATACATCACCCATTCACTTTCTGATGTGAGTGTGTTTACTGAAGAAAAGTAAAGGAAAACAACAGAGCAACTGTTACTGCTTGCTTTGTTTTCTATAATTGGATAAAAACGTGCTTTGAATGTTTCAAGGTTCTGAGTTATGCATATGTGGCAAAAAACAAGAAAGTTCAGCTCAATCACTTGCAGCCACAGGTCCGTTTTTGGTGTGATGAGAGTAAATTAGAGCAGATCCTTAAAGACATGCATTGATTTGATTCACGAAAGTTTGCCCCAGACAGGCAAAAAGAGATTTTCTTGGTCTCCCCGAAGGTGCATAAATGATGCAAAAACAAAAACCACATGTGCAGCTTCAACAGACAAAGTGCTGTTTGTAAAGAATTTACCATTGAACCATGAATCTTCTCTTGATTTTATTTCTCATAATTAGTTTTTACATGTGCTTATTCAAATTTGAACACTAAAAATCTTTGCAACGGGGTCCTGGTTGTCCCCATGGAAGGTTGTTTGCTGTTCATTGACTGTTGCCTGTCTTCTTGTTTGAGCGTTTCTGTTCACATCTGGAGCATTTGTGCTGAACTTACAGACTTGATCGCTGCTGTTTCTTGTTCTTAGTTCAGCCGTTTTTCTTCTGTTCTTGATTCCAGGTCATTAAATGATCCACGTTAACATTAAATGAAATCATGCTTCTGTTTTAAACTCCAATAATGGTTGTACCTGTTTAGTTGTGGTGCAAACATTGATATGCAAATGATTAATCAAGAAAGTGTCTGCTTTTCATCATGGCTGTGGCTGAGAAGAGACAAGGAAGGACCTAAAAGCAAGATTTCAGGTTGGAGTTTATGGGATGTTGGAAATCAAGATTTTATTTTATTTTATGTTTTTGAAAAACAGGGTTTGGACAAGACCCATGAGAGAAAGAAAACCAAAAAGTATTTGACAATTATTCTTAACAAGCATTCAATAAATAAAATAAACTAATTAAATTCAGATAATCAAGAAGGACCCTTATAAATTGTAAAGCTTCCCTTGGCAAAGCAAATGGGTTCAACATAACAAAGCATCATTCTGCTTGCTACGATGCTGGATGAGTTTATTAAAAAACAAGTAAACAATAAAAAAAAAAAACACGCACACATACAAGAAACCCTAAAAGGAAACCAAGGAGCATTTATACTGAAGTAGCTAATGACTTACATGTAAAGAGCAGGGGCCTCATTTATAAAGCTGGCGTACAAAAATTGGCTTACGCTAAATATAGTCGTATGCCCAAAATCTGGAGAAACGGGAAAGTGCGACACCAACGGCAGAAGAATAAAAGCAAAGAAATGATGTGAAATGTGACAAAGGCGCAAAATAAAATATTAGTTATTTGGAAAAATGAATAAAGAGGCATATTTGATGTTAATCATCTCGAGAGTGCATGTGCTCACACATGCAAGGTAAAACAAGATCAGGATCTGGAAAAGAAAGAGGTGTAGGCTATTATATTAAAGAAGAACCCAACCACTAAAATATGGTCTGTTGTGAAATAAAGCTTACATGTTGTGAAGTCCATTCACACCACTAAACAAGGTGGACAGTCTGCTGCTGTGTATAAATGAGCTTCTGTACATAAATAACACCATTAAAATGATGTGATCGCCATGCAAAAGTGCTCGTTAGTTTGCCGACAATCAGGATATTTCCTTCACCTGTAGCTGTTCAGAAATTCCAGTGATTTTTTATATATACAGTGTGACAGTGTGGGGTCCTGTCACTATGCCTCCGATAGACGATAGACTATGCCTCACCCGGGTGTCTGGGAATCAAATCCTGCCCGGGCTCTTTGTTCGTCTGTTGCCACATTCAGTAATTATAGATATGTAGCTATATAAAGGCCTGCAACCAAATGCGTAAAGACACACTATCTGCTGGATGAAATGGCGCATGGGAGGCTCATATAAGAGATGCATGCACTTGTAATAAACCAATATTTGCACTGTTAACTTGTCTCCTACCTTTACCGCACAGCAACTCAAATCCAGTGAAACGTGATCTAACTTACCCTCAATGGACACGACGTATTGTTTTTTATGTCTTTGCATGTCTCTGAAGTTGGAAAAATAATTGCCAATTGGAGTGTTTCAGGTTAAAAGGGGCTTCAAAGTCTTTAGCTCGTAGGCGAAAGGGGCGGTGGTGGAGTAACATGTTACTTTCATCTACTCTACCACGCAACAAAGCTCTATTTTAACTGAAGGAGCAGTCCTTGTTGATAAAAAGTTGGAGAAAGGACTTAAAAGTCTGCAGTGTCTTTGTAGCTGTACATCATCAGATCACATGCCTCAGCTAAGACCATTTCTCAGCCATGACATGAGCACACAGGCGCCTGGTATCTCCAAGGAAACATTATTTACTTCCACGTGTCCTGTTTGTGGCCTTTCGGAAAGACTTCTCTGGCAAATTGTGCATGCATAACCGGGTTCAGAGTCACTCCCTGTTTTCATATTTGGCCTATGACCCGCTATCCAAAGCAGTGAAAGGAGATATTCTCTTTTAAAAGATTTGCTTCACTTCGTACTCAATCAATCACTGCATTTGACACAAATGGTAAACAAAGCAACGGCAGAAAACAGAGGAAAGGAGCAATGAGTGGTGCATAAATGATGGGATTGCTTCGATACAGCAAACAGATGTGACCATCTTTAGTTTCACAGCAGCGATACGTACGTGAACATGTGCATCCTCACTCCGTGAGAGGTAAAGACACATTTCTGTCCTCCACGTCGACAGGAATAAGTTTAGCTAAGAATATGCTGTGAAAAACACATGCCCCCCTTCCCTTCCCTCTGTGCCCTTCATTGCTGCATCCCTGCTCATACACTCGGATAATTGCAATGGACAATCAGATGCCATCTTTATGGGCGCATGGTACAACTGTCACAACGTGTAAGAGCACGATAAAGCGTGGTCGATAAGTCCTGTCAAAAGAGCTTATGACATGCTAACGCTCCCCTCACCACCACGCGGTGTTGATTGTTCCACTGAATCAGTCAGCGAGCGCCGGCCAGCCTTGTTCTGAGCAGATGTCTCGGCTGATGCCTCTCCCTCAGCCTGACGTTGTTAATAAGAATTAATGAAGGATGGTGGCGGCTGAGTGGCTGTTTGTTGCGTAGGTGGAGGGGGGGGGGGGTTGTCCATCTTATATGGTTAGGAAACTTAACTTGACAAAGGTGTTGGGAGATGATGGGGGTAAAACCTAAATGACACTATGGAAAAATGCTGCAGCTTTTGTCTCACTGTCGGCCACCAACTGCACTGCTTTCATGCTTTTGGGGGGAAACTCAAGTCTTGTTATTGATCCTGATGAAGCTGTGAACCCATCTCTCACCCAAGCAGTGGGGAATTGAATTAGCTTTACGCTACTGAAAGCCAGAACTATCAACACAACATGGTCATGCTCTGAAACACAGTGCAGCAGGAATAATCTGACAATCTGTTTGCACGGCATGGTGTGTTATATGGGCCTATGAAATTCTTAGATGTTGTTTGTGTCAAGCTAATTTAAAGGCATGCTAGCTGTAAAGGAATCCTAGCAAGACAAAACAGCCATAGCAAACCAATTACCTGGAGGTTCTTTTGCTTGGTAATCGTGTACCATCAACGCATCAGTTTTGCTGTCATCACTGCACTCTGAAAGAAGTTATTTAGATAATCTATGAGATGGAGTTAAGTAGCTTACATGTAGCTTTTTACAGTTGCTCTATCCAGTACAATCAAGGATCTCTCAGCAGGTTGATTGCTGATGATTCCTAATGTTTCTTTTTTCTTTTGCCATTTAATGAACTGGTTTGGTACTGTTGCACCAAAGCATCCTGGATGGTTCCATACATTTCCCCCAAACCTGCATGTTGTTAGTCTTATAGCATAATTGTCTAGGTCACATTTCGGCTGAATTATGACATCTACTAAATTCTACGCTCCCAATACTGCTGATTTACCATACGTCATAATTTCTGAAAACCCGAAAATATGACAAGTGCTTCCTCAGTTGTTAGCGATCAACAAGGTGTCCTCAACAATAATGGTCTGGCACTGAAATCACTGAGCGTGTCCAAGCCTAGTTCAAGCACTGGCGTGTGAATGCAACACAGGAATTAACAATCCTGGGTCGGGCACAGGCTCGAGGACGCCATGTGAAAAGGCCCTTACTCTCAGCATGCGCAAACGCTTTATCTGATCTTTTTAATCTGGAGAACACGTTGTACATGATTTCACATTTTGATTTGATTTGTAGTATTTTTGAGAAATCTGTATATTTATATGACAAGAAAAAATAAATCATTGCTATGGCCCAGTTTACACTACAACACTGAGACAGTAAAACACAAACATTTTGTTGCGTACTGGCCTGTTGTTGAGAGCAGGTCTGAGGTTGATTGGCTTTTTCTTGGGTAATGCGGGGTATCTTTGCAAAAAGCCAATCAACAACAATGAACAATAGCAGCGAATCATGTTTGTGCTGCTGCATCTTTTCACTTTAATAGGACAGTTGAAGCTGATTCTGTTGAAGATACGCCGCCAGGGAAGACTCAGGTTATATGATCCAGATAATCATGGCACATCTGTACAAGTGGACATGCAATGCTCCTGTTGTTGTCTTCCACATTTATCAGGATGTGGCACACATTTGGGTGTGTGGTTTGAAAGTTTCACTGCTCAAGAGAGCTGATGTGTGCTCTACATCGTTTCTGGTCATGTTTGGATTTTCCCTGCATGAAAAATTGTTTTCATTCTGATGCTGTGTAAATGGGTTATTTTTCAAAAACGCAAAGAAAAAAGTTTTTCTTTTCCATGGAGATGTGTGTAGACGGCCTCAAAATAAAAACTAGCCTTTCAAAATGCATGAAAACTTGTTTGTCAGGCCAAACTGAAAAAAAATTCCCTTCTCTATGCAAACTATGCAAACAGACCCATACCCATACATACATATATATATGTATACATATATACACTATACATCAATCTTACATGTGAACAATCAGCTAGGCTCAGCTAAATATAGTTGACTGTGTGCATGTATCTGTGAGCCGTGCATGCGGCACATTTGCATCCTTTATCATCTGGGTTGTAAGAACAGTAACAAACTTAAACTTCCAAGCTCTTCTCATTCATATATTTTTCTTTTTTTTTCCTGACAATTTTATCTTTCAGAAATTGACATTTAACAGCAACCCATTGAACTCCTTGTCATCTCATGGTTGCGTAAAGCATTTTTTGACTGTTGCTTATAAAATCTTCATAACCATGGTGTCAGCTGACAAAATTAAAATGATTTACAGAATGTCCATAATAACAATTATCTGCTACAATGAAAGTTGAAAGCTTCTTAAAAATTATTTATTCTTTCTATTTTTATATGGTACGTGGCGCTGAATCATCATCAATAACTCAATTCCTTTTTAATGCATGTATACTGGGACAAGGATATTGGTCTGATTAAATAGTTGGGGCAAACATTAATCATAGCTGGAATTAACTGTGCATGAAACCGTGCAGAGTATCTTCGACAAAAAGTGGTCTGAGCACTCTTAATTTGTAGAACTGGTTTCCTGACAGGATGGCTAAGCTAAAAAGGACCCAAGAGAAGTTTGGGTTTTTCAAACCTTAACCTTGAGTAAAGTGAAAGCTACATTCTTGGTTTTTGAACCCCATCATGCTTAAACATACTAGGCCTAAGAGGCATGTTCTGTGTTGAAACACAACGTTGGACTCTGGAACATGTAGGAACCAGGTATGTGTCGCTACATGGATGCTAATGTTAATCTGAGGTTGACAGAGAGTAATGATATTCTACAACAGTGTAAAACACTAGTGACATTATATGAAAAACAAAAAGAAAGGAAACTTCTACCAAACATTTTAGGTTTGAGTTGTTTTGAGTAAAAGTTTGCTTTCACTGACTCTTTCTCTGTTAGCTTATAGTTGATTCAACCTTTGTAGCATTCAGTTGGTATCTTGCCAGAGTCACGATTAAGTAAACTAATAGATATTTTTACCCAATATATGTTTGTTTTTAATGAAAAATACATATTGTTAGAAGCTTTTTAAAAATTTCTTTAGCATTTCACACTGTGCGCCAATGTTCTTGAAGACAGTTAAAGTTTTTTTTATGTCTGAGCTGAGACGTTGGTGGCAAGCCCCATCTCTGCTGCAGCTCCATGGTGAACTCATCAACTCATTCTGATAATGATCCCACTTCACTGACCCTTGACCCCATCCTCACTATGCAGCAAGCTAAATTGCCCTTTATGTGGCTGCTGGCTCAGCCAGGGCTCAGTTGGTGGTGGTGGTACTTGCATGTGCTGAACCATGGCCTCAACGGTGGGCCACCCCTGTGGAGTGTCATTCCTTTGGCCTTCAGATGCTGGTGTGAAGGTCATTCCTAATTGATACCTCTGTCCTGGTTTCCTACTGTGGCCCCATGACTTGGTCTCGCTTTGAGCCTGTCAAGGTTTGATGAGGGAGGAACCAGACTGTGTGAACATAACCATCAAAGTGTTCTCAGATTGTGCCACCAGCATTTGCAAAGCCGCAAGAAGAAATGAGAAAAGTTTCTCGAATGTACATCGAGGATTAGTCGGAGCTGGAAGCATGGTTTTACTACGGAAGCCGACAGCAACCAGTAATTATTTATTTTGATGCTGTTATCTGGAGATCACAAGTTAATTATTCTGTTATCTGGAGATCAAAAAGCTTATTTTCACATAGCAAGTTTATTCATCTCATTACCTCCAGAAATCTGCTGGTTTGTTTTCTTCAGATGACCTCATACTGGAACTTGATGCAAGTTATCTTGAGATCAAAAGATAAAGATTAGCTAAAAACTAACAGTTAGCATGCTAGCACCTATAATCACACTGTTTACTGCCACACTTGGAAGACAGTAAATTAAGGCCTACATTCAGCTCACTTCCTATAATGGCCTGTCTAAACTTTGGAAAAAGAAAGCCCAATTTTTTTTTTTTCTTGTATTTAAATTAAAAAAACAAAACAAACAAACAAAAAACAGTTATTCCATTAGCTTGAGGAAACAAAAGATATTTCAAAGTCATGAACTATCCCCTGGGGTATAAAGTTGGTGATGTGAAAAATTGCTTGAAGGTGAAGGACTCTGGACACAACAAGCTTTATTAAAACAATCAAGCATCTAAAGAACATACAGAATCTGGTGAATCTTGAAGGCCAACGAAGAAATCCTCTGAACAGCATAAGTGTGTGGCAGGACAGAAGGAGGGCCCGGTCTCCAGGGTAAAAGTCATGCACGCTGACCATTCAGCCAAAGTCATATCACTGTGGCCGAGATGTCAGGGCACATGATCAATCAGAGGTACACAGGAGCAGCTGTAGGGTAACATACAGTCTCTATTTGGATTTCATAAGGCTATCATGAGGAAGACCTTTACTATGTGCAAGATGTGCAGTCTAAAAGACCTGAAGAAAAGGCAGACACTACAGAAACAACATAAAAAATAGTTATTGCAAGAAAACCATCTTTTTTTCAACAAAATCGTTGACTTATGCAGAGATAATGACATTCATTTTTGGAAGCATGGTCACCATAGTTGAGCACATTTAAAGACACACAACGTCTTGCTGACCTTAAAAATATGTGTTTCTGACTTGATGGAACACCAACATTCATTATGCGCATTTTCGAGCCGTCACTGCCCAGAGGCGTCCCGCGGCTCAGAAACAGCAGTTTGTAAGTCCGGGGGGGCTGTGACGTTGCAGCCAACTATTGGTTGGGCACCGTATCACTTACCAGCAAACGGATATGAAATAGACATGAACACAGCGGGTGTTTTGAATGCGCATCATGCCAGATTCGGTAAAGAAATACAAGGAAACCTTACCAGAAGAAGAGAGGAAAAAAAGAGAGGAAGGGACAGAACAAGAGTCTTTTACTGGCTGGAGTAGAGCAGGTAGGATGCAAGATGGATGCTAGTTTAGCTGCCGATAGGGGACTCGTCACTGAGAAAACTGCTAAAAGTTCTGTTGTGTGTCCTTAAAAATATCTTAAAATAAATGGAGCAAACTCAAAGAGTGAACTCAGTAAGATATACAAGTTTTTTTTTTTTTCAGAAGGTAAAGGCTCTGATGAGAATTAGCAGAATTAGTGATCATAGTTCTCATGTTTTAGCTTCTTCCTGTTAAATCTGTAATCAAGTTTAAAATTCTTCTCACATATAGAGCGCTTTGTGCCCAAGCTCATTGTTAAAAGAAATGATAGTTACATATTTAGAAGTAGAACGACAGGCGCAACTGTCAGTTATAAAATCCCTCCCTGTGGAATCAGCTCCCAGTTTGGCTTCAGAAAGCAACACCCCTTCTACCTTTAACCCTTTACTGGAGGAAGAACCGTATTTGATCACTTCATGGGACATAAATGCTTCCTCATGCTACTCCATGAAATCAGACAATCACATGGAGTTCTCCCCACAAATCATCAAAGATCAGGCCATGTCCCTGATGCTCCAGAGACTGCTCTCAAAATAAAAATGAGAAGCTATTTTTCTGACCACTTAATGCTTATTATTCTAGGAAAAAGTTTCAAAGACTTGTAATATCTATATCTGTACATTATGTATGTATATATGTATATATATATATATATATATATATATATATATATATAGTTTTTGCACAAACTTTTTAAAAAGCATAAACAGTTATTTTAAGAGAGACGACTCTCTTGACCCTCCAATGGCTCTTAATTTAGGATCTTTTATAGCCATATATTTCACTTTAACCTTGCAAAAAATCATTTGTGTGTTGAAAACCTTTTTGCATTCATTGCTTTTATGAGAAGCCTTACAATTTTGTGCATTTGTTCAATCAAACTTTTTAATTACTTCTTTGATTATTTGATAGGGACAGTGCACATTAATGAACATATGTAGCAACAGATGTAAACATGCTGGATTATAGCTAGCAAGCTAATATGCATCTGTAGTCTGTAGGCAGGTGAAGAAAAGATACATAATACAATAAAACAATATAAATTAAACTGCAGCTAGATGCTGCTTTACTTTCTGGTGTCACTTATAAGTTATATTACAGGACGTGATGCATGTACACACATTCCAACCCAAACAACTGTCTACTGTCTTCACTTGTAGTTAAACATCCGTCCTTTTCTGTTTTCACATAATGGTACAAGGCAATATGCCCACATGTGACTGGCTGCATTGTCTTCAAAGTGGTCAATCAAACAAAGCTCTCCAATCTCCTAAAAAACCTGGGCTCTTCTGATTCACTGCAAATTATTGGCTCTGAGATGGTTCTGAGCATGACACATCACTGTAAGAAACCCAGAAGGGCTTAAATGAGAACCTCACCCACAAAAACATAATCAAAAACACATTTGTTACAAGAAAATAAATGAAAAAAAGAGAATCCTGAAGGATTACAATAACATTCTACTCTGTGGTGGAAATTTTGAATTTCAAGGTATTTTCGTGAATGCCCAATAAATGTTTAAAGTTTAAGTATCAAACTTTCTTTTTTGATGAAGCTCTGAGTTAGGGCTGATCTTTACCCATCACCTAAGTTAAGCTGCCGTGGCTGCAGGGGGTCATCTTCCCTCCACTTTTCTCCATGCATAAATATATGACATTAAATTGAACTGAAAGAGATTAAAAGTTATAACAAGTGCAGATTTTCATTTGCAAATAATCGTACTTTTCTGTTTATCACTCAAACTAGTGACCATCCGAGGCGCGTTTGGTAACATTTACAAGATAACACACAAACTTTATTAGACTCTTACACTTTGTCCTGTCAAATTAAATATCCAATCCTCTCTGCTCTGTTGCATTACCATTTAACAAATTGATTGCTCATGGGCACTGAAAGGGCACCATCTTCTCTTTGATGCAAAATATTTAGCAGAAAGTTGGTATCCACAACATAAATCTACCACGCCTTGTAGCCAAGGCCTCATCACAAACAAGCGCATTCAAAACGACTTGTCCAGATGCAACTTTAGTGGGTGAAACTTGATTATTTACACCTCAAAAAACGAAGTGAAACTGATAAACAGGATTCCAGCCGAGTGGTAACATAACCGGGAGGACAAGGGCTTCTTTAATGCGAGACCACAGCATAAACTGCCCCAACGAGTCACAAGGCTCGCTCAAATGACTGCGAGCTGTTTTTATCCTTCACATCTACTTTGTAACACTTGCCACAAACACAGCGAGCCGTCTTCCAGAACTTCACAGAACAATAGCTCTGTCTTCTGGCTGGTTTACGCAAAATAAATTCTTGGAGAATACCAAAGTGCACATTGAATAATCAGTAGGGAAGTCAGGGGTCATGGGCTCTGCATCTTTTTTGATTTATTGGCACAGGATAAGCATCATGCTTACATCAGACAAACAAAGCCAACAAGTTTTAAGCCAGAAACTTAATGTAGGGCCTGCTAGTGCAGAAGAGTTAAAAACATGGAAGGAAATGTGGTTACAAGAGGGCTGAAATGACGAGTGGAAGACGGTGAAGAATCAGTTTTTCCCTTTAATGGTACGTTTCCATTTGTTTACCTCTAACACATGTTCTGCCACCATGACTTGGCGTGTTAATGGTGCTAATAGCCAACATCCACCCAGCAGCAGTCGGGCTTTAGAGGCACAGATCATTGTTCACATGCCACAAAAAAGATCCCTCGGCCCCCTGGGTGCGCTTTTTTTTTTTTTTTCCCTACGTGGCCTCCATCACTCCAATTCCTCCCTCTCTCCCTGGCTCGCTCGCTGCCTCCCTTCGTCCTTCTCTCCAGCAGCCCCGTGGGAACGTGAGGTTTGAAATGACACACAGTGGCTGACTGTCGCCCAGGGGCCCGGGTTTCTGGCCTTGGCTGGCTGGATCTGTGTGGCAGCTGGTGAGCCCGCTGCCCTCTCTCTGGCCTGCAGCATCAACAGTGGTGGTAGTGGGACTGATTGGAGCCTCACTCTGATCTCTGACTCTGGGGCTGACGTTCAACTGCTCGCTGCTGCCCACACAACTGGTGGCGAGGAAGTGGAACGGAGAATGGGGATGTAATCGGGAATGAGCAAACGCACTCACACACACACTAAAACAGAGAAACTGCACTGTCCAGTCAGACTGCTGAGCTGCCACATCCAAACAAAAGTAGTAAGAGAATTAATATAAAATGATGCAAGATTAACAGAATATGGACTGCGGTCAAGTTGTTATATTAAAAATAACACTGCCAGTTAAGTCTTCTGTTAATTTGCACGATCAAGGCTCAAATTAAACAATCTATAAATAGAAACACTTTTAAACAAGGTAAGCAGCACTACATTGCAACCTGCACATCCTTCCCTTTATAAACAGGCAACAAGTATTAGCATAAAAAAAACTAAACTATGCAACTGTCTCATGTTGCTGCTTCCCAGACAGATACAGATGCCAGAATACTTATAAATAGTGTTGACATGTCTGAATGTTAAGATAATTTTTCTTCCTCGTCTAAAAACTGATGTAATTAATAGAATAACGGACTTTATTGCAGGAATATGGCTGAACTAAGCGTTTACAAGTCATCATCAGGGCAGAAAAAATGATCCAAAAACAGGAATAAGAGACGATGGTATGCAGATGTAACACAGTCTTAGAGGATTATTTGCCTAGGTCTGCTCCAACGGTCTGAAGAGTTGTGGTGAGACAGGGTGGGTGGGCTGAAGTAAGGACGACGATGGTTTCCAGGTCTCAGTGGTGTCTGCTGGTGTAAATTCTGTTCCTGAGCATAACTAGTGGAGGGAGGTGGTGTCGGACGCCGGGGCAGTGCTGGATGTGGTCAAACCATCGCGCAACATTCACGTACTGCTCCTTTTCCTGGATGGACAAGTCCACCTGAGGAAAGGGGGGGCGGGAAGAAAAGACAGAACAGCTCATCAATAAAAAAAAAAGAAAAAAAAAATCACAACTACTAACAAAGCCAAGAAATCCAAGTTGTTTTTTTTTTTTTTTATCAAAACAATGACCTGCTCACTTTCTTTAATTTCTCCTTTTAAAGATTATCTGAGCAGATTTCTAGTTTGTGTCTTTAAAATAAAATATTAAGAAAAACTGAAATAAAATCACCAGCTTCTAACAAAGAACTTACAAATCTTATTAAAAAGCAAAATCTTTATTTAAGTTTACAAACAGATTATAAATTCATATCAACTATTATATTAGTTTTATAGTAAATTTCTGGAATCCCCCTCCTCTTTTACAGATCCAGGCCATAAATAACACATTAAATAAATGAATAAATAGAAATATTTTAAAAATTTTATTAAAATATAACAGCAGATTATAAGTAAAAATACCTAAAATTCTGGTTAATTTGAACATTCTTCATTAAAGATCAGAAACTTTATTCAAGTTAATTTATTACCATTGCACAAGACTATAAATTCATGCTATTATAATTGTTTTCTAGTAACTTTCTGGATTTTTTTCCCCCCTTTTTAAGATCTGGGCCCCAAATCACACATGAATAAATAAATGAATTAATAAAATGAAATATTTTTCAAATTTTCCCAACTAACATAACAGCAGATTACAATAAAAATACCTCAATTTTTAGTTGATTTTAACAGTCTGAATTAAAGATTAAAAACTTTAAGTTGATTTATTACCATTACACAATACGATAAATTCATATTAACTATTATTAATGTTTTTTTAGTAACTTGTTGGTTTTTTTTGCCCCCCTTCTAAAGATCTGTGACCCAAATCACACATGAAATAAAATAAAGTAAAAAAAATATATATATTTTTTCAAATTTATCAAAATATACCTGCAGATCACAAATAAAAATACCCAAATTTTAATTGATTTTAACAAAGTCTGTCTAACCTGGAATCTCCTAATTAACAAGAAAAAAAAAACAACAGAAATAGCTGCTATCTGAGGTAATTTAGCTCATCTGAGAATTTGCTTCACTTCTAACCATTAAACTGTGAAAATATTTGCTATTACACAACACAAGATCAATGCCAAACACTTACGTAAGACTAATTATTTATCGTATTATCTGAAAATACATAAAAGTTTGTGTCCAGTGGAACACAATGCAGGTGGCATCAAATTCAACACAGCAGCAGGACGCACATCTTTGCTAATTAAATCTAATCAGGCGTTTGGTTTTCATTATTTCATTAATGAAACATAGAACACCCCCCCACCCCCTCCACACACACAGACAACAACTGAGCCTAAAACCATTTCAGCATCAGTCACGTTTAATGTTTGTGTAAAGTTGTTTTCCATGAATTGAACATCGGCGTAGGCTGTGGCCGAGGGTCGGGCTCGCTGACCCGCTGTCCCTGAGGTTAAAAACCACACTGATTGCAAACCAAAGTGACGCTCCTCTGCCTGGTGGCGGGGGGCAGACTTCCATCTCCGCCACAACCACTGACATCTCTCAACATGTGATCTCTCCCCTCCCTCCATCTCATTCTGCCTTCCCCATTTCTGAAATCACTTTTCTTTTATCCTACAAGGCGTAACAAACTTACTTGTCCCTGGTCTGAGGCTAAAGACATCACTTCATGCCACATCACTTTATCTGTTTGAAGAGAACTGAGAATGTGTTTATAATCCGTGTGTTTATTGCCAGCTTGCTTTCGACGCCCTTTGGCCAGATGACTGGTCTAATTGTGTCTTATATACTATAACAAATTGATAATTAGAGCTGTGGTTTGACTAAAGTGAGCGCTGATGGGAAGGGAAAAGGATGGAGGAAAGGATGGATGGCTGAGACCTCAGTAAACAGCGGTGAGAACGTACGCAGACACAGTAAATCAATCAAATTTACCCATGCAGAAGGGAATCTAGTGCTCCAAAGTTTCACTGCATTGTCAAAAACTTGCAAAAGAGGCAGCAGAAGTACTGACCCACAAGATTTAAGAGTGACTAAAAGGTGCAGTGAAGAAGAAGGAAGGTCACTTACTATGAGGGGATGGAGTCCGTAGTACATGAAAGCATCAGCTATGGTGAACTGGTTGCCAGCCAGGTAAACCTTGTCTTGCAGGTAGAGGTTGAGATCCTGAAAGAGGAAATTTCCCAAACAGAATCCATTATGCAAATTAGCCTATTACATATGCTAATATATGCATTATGGTAAAGATTTCCGTGTAAACACACTTGTCTTCACATGACAGATGAATGCATCACATGAATCACTAATGAAGCTTTTAAAAAGAGGAGGAAATGTTATTTTTTTTATTTTATGAGCTGATTTTTCATTTTTAATGTTAAACATTCAGCTTTGTTTGCTTTCCTGTATATAACTGTCATTACTTCCTATACGGATGCCAGACGTGAAGGGGACACAGCAGGTTCATTAACCTATATATCTGTGGGTGGGTGAGGTAGTCTGAAGCCTGGCTTGCTTGCATGTGTGTCTGTGATGTGGATAGGAATAATGTGTAACCTGAGGGGGTTCGCCGTATCTCCTCATGACTGGCGACTTAGCGCAGATGCTGAGCAGAACGGGCTATTTGTTTACTCCGCTACAACATGACTGCAACTCTAATGAAGCCGCTTCAAACTTGGGCAGCTTTCTGTGCGTTTCTCAGTCATCGTCTGTGCATGGACGTGCTGGTCCCACGGGAAAGGACCATCTTTAGCACTTGTACATCGTGTGACACCGCACACACACGCACGTTGAAACACACAGAAGCATCTTCGGGGCAAATGAAGTTATTGTGCAGCAAGAGTGGGCGATGCCAAACAAGGCATGAAGACTGCAGACTTCCTCCCCTTCAAGAATCAGATCCTTGCTTTTCTTTGCCTACAGCCATGCAGCCGAAGCTCAGTCGTGCATCAGAGAGGAAGCTTCCCCCCCCCACCCCCCCAACCCAACACGTGGAGCTCAAACCTGGGTTCTCTTCTACCTGCTCTTCCTTAAAACTGCATTATTCAGCTGAGACATTCAGACTAAGGATGAACGGATACATCAGCCGGCTGATATTTGCGCTTTTGCTGGTATCGACATCAGCCAAGTTGTGTTGGCCAATACCCCCACTTGGCATAATTTATAGACTTTTTATAGGGGTGCAACAATACATGCATTTGTATCAAACTAAACTGTGCGGGTGTGTATCGAACCATGAGCACAGTGTATCGAATATCAAACAAAACAGTCTTTTCAATTTTTATTTTTGTGATTGTTTTATACATTTATTCAGGTAAGAGATTCAGTTGTGTGTTTTTAGATATGTTATCATTAACACGTATGAATTGTTTTTATATGTAAAGCACTTTGTGTTGCTTTCAGTGTGAAAAACAATTTATAAATAAATACAATTTTAATTTTAATTAATTTTTTTATCAACTTGTGTACTGACTATGAGCTCTGTTGTAAACTCAGCAGACTACATTCAGATCTGGCATGTGGAACTACTTTGGTTTTCATGTTGAGATATCCTGATGGTAAACCGTGGTGCACAAAAGACATTGGGTTAAAAAAGGCATAAAAATGTGTTTTTTTGTATTGAAAAAAATACCAAAACATTACGCTAAAGTATCGAACCGAAAATGAACCGTGAACTTTTTTTTTTTATTGTTGCAGCCCTACTTTTTATAAATTCAAAGTTTAATGTTTTTTAAAAATATTTATTTACAAGTGCACTTTTTCTTTTTTATGTTTTGATTTGAAGTGGTTTGTTCTTTTTTTTTTATATTAAAAGAGGTATAAAATGACTTTGATCCTTCGTTATAATAATACATTTTATTTGTAACGCACTTTACATTTGAAATCAAATCTCAAAGTGCTACAGAGACCACACTTTATAAAAGCAATAACCTAAAACAGAATATAATAAAAGTAAAAAAAACAAACAAACATCAAAATATTAAGAGAAAAACCTATTCTAACTTTCATTATATTAATTTGTAAGTCAAATGCAGTATCGGCCCCAAATTTTGGCAGGTTGTATCATCCATTGGCTGAGGCTGATGAGAAAATATCAGTATCGGTGCTAAAAAAATCTGTATCGGTCGATCCCTAATTAAGACAAAATAAAGTAGAGGCATTTCCACAACTTGACAGCACCAGTTTGGGCCAAACACTTTTAGGAATGTGAAAAAAAATCCTGCAACATTTTCTATTAAAGACAATTTTGCCCTTTGGGTAGTAATGCAAGTTTAACATAAGTTAAACTAATAAGAATATTGCGCTATGAGTTGCCCAATTTTAAATCCATCCTTTCCTTCTCTTCTCTGGAAATACTGTGGTCATGTCTCATGTCATGATTCTCCAGAGACATCCTTATATTCTTGAGGCCTTCCTTTAACTCCAGTAACCGCACAGCTCTTAGGTTTGCACAGCTTTCTTCTGGCCCAAACCTTCAGGCGACCTAACATTTTACTTCCTAAACACACTTAAAGTTGAAGATCAGGAAGAAAATGTCAGCTGAAAATATTCTCTGGATCTCATGTTGGTGGTGGATGTAGTTTTAGTTGAAAACAGGATGCTGGTGCTTTCTGTTGACTATAGATGCAGTAATTAGCTGAATGTTTGGGTATCTGCATCATAAAACAAATGACGGTTGTTAAATTCTGTGGCTAATTGGTTTAAGGTGGCAGATTTTCTTAATATTTAGTATATGGGCCACAAAAAAAAAAAAAAAAAAAAAAGCCTGGCATGTTTACCATAATCTTACAAGAGTAAGAAGATGTTTACTTTGGAACCAAGTCTCAGCTTGAAAAAGGATGATTTTATTTGCATCCTGAGGTTGTGAAGTTTAAGAACTCCTGCTGTGGACACTTTTTTAAATTTCTTATTTCATCTCTGGGTAAATTAATAGGAGGTGACTGGTGTGCTTGAAAGAAGAGTGTTAAGGATGCAGCTAAAGCAGCGGGACAGGACAGGGGGCCACCGGGCACCAGAGCTGAGCCGCTCAAGGCGACTTCCTTCTGTAAGTGGCACCATTAAAATATTTAAGAGGCCTGTCCAGATAACATGCTGCAACACAGCATGACTCCTCCGCCATGCCACAACAGCATGTCACGCAGGGAAGTGTGCACGCTCACACACACATAAACGCAGACGTTTCACGCTGACAGGACGGTGCCAAGAGGCGCCGAGCGTCCAGCAGACCAGTGGCTGACGATCCGTTTCACACTGACTGGCGTCAGGCACATTAGAGCCGTTTTCTCTGTTGTGTGGGGCTATGTCACTTAAGGGGCCATACATCAGTCTTATTCCTGTCGCTTGTGCCTTAACAAGGCAAACACACACATATATACACTGATCTTACTGGTAGACAGTGAAGGGAAGTGAGAGAGAAACTGAGATGGTGTGACACTCCTAAAAGATAGGAAGTTACTTCACTTTCATGAATCCTAAATATTTCAAGATTTGACTTTAAGCACTGGCAGGCTGGTAGAGACGGATTACTTTTGAATAAATGAAATTATAGGGATTAAATTCACAAATGCATCAGGTTTATACACTCAAGCTTTCCATATTAGATTTTCTACCTTCAGGGTGGTCTTGATGTCTTCCTTTGCACAGCTGTCGAGTTTGGTGACTCTGTACTCCAGCCACTGCTGCACCACCGCCCTGTTCTCTGCGGTGTCACCCAGCAGCTCAGGACGTTTGGCTTCTTTCACGAGGTGACAGGCGATGGTCACCAGCCCCACCAATGGGGGGCCATTATTGTTCTGTAGCACAGGTACCTATAGGGAAAGGTGTGTCACAGGAAGGATAATGAAGGGTTAAAACCTACATTTCAATGAATGAATGTCTGAGATTCCCCACTAGTAGGTTAACCCAGACATGAGAGCAGCTGTTTAGGTTTGAGGGAGGATCTCATGCTGCAATACAGCAGGAGTGGCAAGTATGCAATCATTCATTGTTTGCTCCTTATAATACTACATTTTTCTCCTTTTCCCTTTTTAGATCAATCTGTTTAACTGTCAGTAAACTATCCTTTTAAATTCAAACCATTCATTTTTACCTTTTACCCCTCTATTACTAACACTGGAGGTGCACACCCACTTCACAGCCTTTTAAAGCCGCTCCGTCAGCCAGTGGTTGGCAGCTAACTCCACCCCCAGCTTACTGAGCATGGACGGCCATGCACAAAGCATGCGGCTCTTATCACACAGCTCACGCGTAGAAGACATATGAGCTGCCTCAAACGTTACCAGGATATGCTTCTATATTAGAGGAATCTCACTTTTCAACAGGATGATAATCACAAGAGTCCACCATTCAAACCTCTGTTCAATCCACATGCCGAGCTTGTTAGCATTCGCCTGCTAGCTACCGTACACTAGATACAACTGCTTACACGCTTCTTTTCAAATAAATGATGATTTCTTAACAACAGCAGACAGGACAACAAATAACCATCACGTTACCTTTCTATCTCCTTGTGTACTATACTTGTTTGGCTTTTTAAGGCCCAGATATTTCTCCAGCGATGATAACTCCCTTAACGCCATGTTTCTGACTGACGAGGAGGGGGGTAGCACAGTGAGTGACGGACGTGATTGGATGAAAGTCTCAAATCCCGCCTACCAACAGTTGACAGACATTATTAGTAACCAATGGAAACAAGTTATGTAGCATGCGAGTCGGTTTCGTCATATTGCATCAGTGAAATAAATAAAATATTAAATAATTGAATTAAATGAAATTAATACAATTAAATTACACGACAAATGATATAACAAATAAGTTAAAAGAAATATATGAACTTCAGCATTAAAAAAAATCTAATAACCTGCAAATGGATAATAGATTTAATTTATCTTGAAACTAACAATAAAAGATATTCCAATTATTGCCATCTACAAAACTCTACTACCGAGGGTTTGAGTTATAGAGTATAGTTTGCAGATAAATAAAAAGAATAAAAAACAGTTTATTTTACCATAAAATAAATGTTTAACAAATGCACACAAAATAACACATTGAACTTTCCTAATAAAATGCTTTTTTTTTTTTTTTTTTTTTTTAATCTTTATACATCCCAGCATTCCTATGCGTTTAGAAATGCCAGTTCACAGCTTCATAAATGTTATCACAGAAATTCCCTCAAGAGGACTTCACTGAATCTTGAATAGCAACAGAAGGTCTGAATTTTCAGCTTCTAAGTTCTCCTACAAAGTTCTCCAGTCCCGTCTGCTTGCCTGTCTCTATGTTGTCCTGGCTGTGACACTGACTGAGTCATGTCTGTTTGGATATATAGTGTGCGTCCATGATTTCCCCATAATGAAATGTCACCTGTCATTCAAAGCCACATTTGCTAACTATGTTCTGTCCAGGTGAATGTGTGACAATATGCGTATGTGTTTATATGACATCATAGAAAATGACAGCTGGGCTGGGTTGTACAAGCTCTCCTTCCACTCTGAGCAGTTTTTCTTTTAAAAAAATGTACAAGGATGACATCACTCAAGGTCTTGTTAGCCTCACTGGTAATATTTATTGAACTAATCCTTTTCTTTTTCAAATTTCATAGATGAGAAACAGTTTTACCTAAAATACTTTGGGATTTTTTGCTTACTTTTTACCTAATACTGTATATGTGCGTATGAAAAAAATCGATAAAAATATAAAATATATCCATAAAAATAGCATCTGATGGCTACTTCCAGCAGGATAATGCACCATGCCGCAAAGCTCAGAGCAGCAGAGATAATGATTGCTTATTTTAAAACTTTACTGAAATGCTATATTGCACTTGATTATAAATACTAGTTTTAAGCAGCTGCAAGCTGTTGCTGAGGAGTTATTGGCTGTGTGTGTCTTTTGGGAAAGGTTTTATCTGATAGGATAATATATTACTTCTTTGAAACAAACTGAAGTATTGTAACATAAAAGATGAACAGAAGTGCTTTCCTATATTTACCTTTTTCCCTGGGTTTCCTCGATCGTAATCATTAATTAATTAGAAAGTCTAGAAGTATTGTTCATATCTGTGTAGGTGAAAACAGAGCTAAAATAATCTCTGGTCATTTAATGTTTTAGATTACTGTTTTTTGGTGCTGCTACACTGTCAATACCCCAATTATCACATGCACTTAAATTCCCTTTGCACGTCAGCTGTGGACAAGTTTTTATGATTAGATAACTAACACCTCGGTCATACTTTAGTCTGAGACAGAACTTTAATGCAGGGCCAGCAGCAGCTGCTTTCCATGTGAGCTACTTCCACTGATGTTTATTCCCCTCCACAATGCTCCTTTTTCACAGCATCCACTTAATATAAAAGAACAGATGATATTTTTAAACCCAATTTGTTGAGAAAAAGCTGTCCCAGAAAACAAATTAATTATAAGAATGACTACACAGACTATCACAAATGATTAGATGCCACGAAAGAAGGTAAGTCTGATTCTCTGTATATAAATAAATATATATTTTATCATCTAACCTCCCATTTTTTGCTGTTTGTTTATAGGCTCCAGTATGTCATACAGTTTTATCCTAGTAGGACTCCCATAAATGCATGCCTGCAGCGTTAAAGTGCGTCTCCTTTAACTGAATGCCTCCAAGCTGCCACATCCTGTCTGTACTCAGGCGGGCTGAGGACAACGATCCCTAGTGCCTTGGACTAACTGTAGCCTGTGGGAGTTTTCTCATGCCCGATTGTGATACAGAATCTGGGGTCAAATTAGCAAAGAAATCTACTGTGGGGGGTCACTGATAGTGCCGTGGGGCTTCCCAAGGCGGGCATAGCCATAAACGCAGCCTCAGACCTGGTAGTTATATCCCCCGATGCCTACTTGGTAGCTTACAATATGCTGTTACACTGATTTGTCTGGCCGGGATGCAGGGCCCGCAGCACCGCCTGTCTCCTCTCTTACCTTTTATGACCTGTGAAAGCTCTTTGGCTGAATGCTGTGTTCTAACCACACAGATACCCAGGGAGGGAGAGAAAGGGGGGGGATTGGTTGTGAGCGGTAGACGTGAACGCTGTCAGCACAGATTGGTGAAATTGCATATTGGTGCTAGGTTGGATCCCCACCATGGAGTGAACATGGGGACAGGCGCCAGGCGGCTGCATGACAGTTTGGGAAAAAGCTGAGAGCTGTGAGATGAAGACAGACAGATGTAGCGGGAAGAGGAGGGGGGCTCAGCATGCTGCAGTTAGGTTGTGTTTTACGTTTCCGTTTGCTTAAATTCGATGCATCTCAAATATTGGGTTAGAATTAGAAAGTGGTTTGATACTTCAGGAAATGGGATAAAAGTTTAAACTGGAGTCATTAAAGGGATACAACACCCACAGAATGATGTACTTTCATTTTCTACTCACCCTCATGCTGAGCCAGATTGTGGAGCACTTTTTTAATATCTCAAATGCAGCCGGAGATCCGGGATGGGGTGGTTTCATATAATGGGGATCACCAGTGCTCGAAACAAAAAGGTCCATAAAAGTCCACAAAAACTTGTCAACATTCCTCCATACTGCTCGTCCAATGTAATCCAAGTGTCCTGAGTGGGTAGCGTCCAGAATTTCCTCGAAACAACATCATTTAGTATATTTTTATTGCTTAAACAGTAGAACATCGCACTTCCCTGATGCGCGTTCATGCGAGTTCATGACACTATGGAAGCCACAGCTAACCAAACCAGACAAGACTGCATGTTCTTTCTTTCTTTCATTCTTTGTTTTAAATCAATAGCCAACCCCTCTTGTGTTTGTCTGCAGCTCGGGCACTCGTAGCACAATGTAAACAGGAAATTTCTTCTTCTATGATCGGCGCTGAATGCTGTGGCTTCTGTAGTGTCATGAACTCGCGTGGGTGCGCATCGGGGAAGTGCGATGTAGTACTGTTTAGGCTATAAAAATATACTAAATGATGTCATTTCGAGCAAATTATGGACGCTACCCACTCAGGACACTTGGATTACATTGGACAAGCAGTATGGAGGAATATTGCCAAGTTTTGTGGACTTTTATGGACCTTTTTGTGTTGAGCGCCGGTCACCTCCATTGTATGCAAGCTGGCAGATAGCGAATACTCCCTCAGATCTCCGGCTGCATTTGAGATATTAAAAAAGTGCTCCAGAGTCTTGCTCAGCATGAGGGTGAGTAGAAAATGAACGCACATCATTCTGTGGGTGTTGTATCCCTTTAAAGGAGACCCAAAACACTTGCCATCACATTTCTGCTTCTAAATTATCCCAGGTCTAGTTTTTACACCCACATTTCGACTTGCAAACTTGAATGTCATCAAGGCATGCCTCGTACTATACAGTAAGTCACTTTCAGTCTGAGTAGTACATGACTAACAGTAGTGTGTCTTTTGGCTCCAGAGCTGCTGGCTCTGAAAGTGAAGGAGAGTTGGAGGATGCCAGAAATGTCGCAGCTCCAGGCGGGACCCCGTGGGCCTTCGTGACGACAACAGTGATGGGATTATACCAACCACCCTGCTGCTCCATGCACAGGCAGGCACCCAAAGGCTAAAAACAACAAGCGGGTCCCCTCACTCCATCACACATCAACACATGCACACATGCAAATGAGTCCATGTGCAAGTATGTTTGCAAAGGAGGAGGGGGGTGAGGGGGGGTGGATGAGGCAGTGGCAGGGGTGGAGTGGTGACATTTTTGTGGCATTTCATGTCTTTCTTTAACGTTTGTGACACGAGATTAGCATTGGGAGGCGTCCTCATTAATGTGTGTGCGCGCTGAAGGAGGGCGTCTGGGACTCTGATCGGGACAGGCCCCCCCAAGACACATGAACGAGTAATAAAGGCAGTATCTCCATTTCCTCCCTCTTTGCTTGGATGCCAACCCACAAGACTGTGGGACATGCTAGGGGGACACCAGCTCACAGACCCCGTCCCTTCCTCCCATCCAGCAGCAGTCACTTAGGAGTATTAATTACCGCTCTGGATTTCTTCCTCCATAGCCATCCGTGTCCCCCTCAGACAAACAAGGGGAGGGGAGGATCTTGATTATTATAGCATCTGAAAAGTCAGATTGTCTTTTATTGAAGTTGCCCACTGGCCATGCAGGTTTCTCTCCATCTCTCTGTGTCTCATTCTCTCTTCCTGTGTCTCTCATCCATGATTCAGACCGAATCTTGGAGGAAGCCGTTGTGCCGGTGCTCTCGCTGTGGCCGGGAGCTTGATCAGGGAGACTCCCATGTAGTTAGAGGTTTGAAGTCATACTTGCTGAAGTCTGGCCACCCAAGCTGCTGTTCTGTCTTTGACCAGCAGGGAGCACTGTGGGTCTTTCAAAAACCCCGAAGTCCATCTTTGCTCCCAGCTCGGCTGCATCTCAACTAAAGCTCTACCTAGTGAAAATAAACTTTTTATTTGAGGCTGGAAAGTGACTGTTAAATAGAGATGGTGGACAACTTATAGAGGCAAAGAAATCACTAAAAGAAATACTGATCATGCAGTGGAGCAAACTTATAGTCTGGCCATGATTCTGCATAGAAATCACTTTATTGTTTAGTGTCATTGGTTTTAAATGTGGATGACACAACAAATCTGAGTCATGCTCCATAATGTGAGGTAAAGAGGAGATTCGGTCATTATCCAAAGGTTAAAACGAAGCTCCTTCTTTTTTCATTGCAAAGTTTAAAGCGTTTAAGAATCACAGGCGCATGAGAACGCGTTTGGGAAACCTCAGCCCAGCTCCTAATCCGCCCCGCTCATCTGTCTTCATGTCTTTAACCCATTAGTTTGATTCACAGCCTCTGGAGCAAGAGAGTGAAAGCTCAGGCCGGCACTTGTCTCTCCTATGACCGTGTCCACTATATCCCTTCTGTGTGGCACTTTATGGCCCGCTAAAGAGAGAGAGAAAATGTGTGTGTGTGTGTGTGTGTGGCTGAAAAAGAAGATGTGCCGTCAAGAGGATTGGGTGTAGAGATAGAAATAGGGAGATTCAGAAGGTTATTTGTCCCTCTTCCCCTCTCCAAGAGCTAGGAATCATGGTCTTCATGACAGGTCGCCAGCGCCCGTTGGGGGTGATCTATATGAAGCCCTCTTTATTGGCAATTTCAACCCAGGGACAGATGAGACTCCAGCCAGCCGGCCGGACAGCCAGACTATGATGAAAGCAGCCAGGACTCACCTGTGACTCTCACACTGAAGGCTAAGAGAAATAATGCATCAGAGGTTATATGTGGAGCTATGTGCAGTGTGGGGTGTGTAGATGTACGAGCCGTGAGAGTGTGAGGTAGAAATAATGTATGTCTGCTGTCATGCCCAGAGGTCTCTGTTTAATATGGAGGGAGAATCACTGAGCTGTGTTGCAGGAAGATTTCGATTGAGATGCTTTAGATACTTTACATATTGTTGGAATGTAGGGTAAATAATTCAACTCTGAGCATGAGTGACTTATTGCTTTTGGCTTCTTTGGGGTAACATAGCCGCGAACATGCTTATTTAATAACAAAGCATCTATAGTGCACTCAATGTGAATCCTATAAACCTCTGTGTGCTGTATGAATTGAACATTGTTCTGCCTAAAAAACACTGAAAACCGTTTTAAAACCTGGATGTTGAGCTGATTGGAATAAAACATTAAAGCTGCCATAAGTACTAAAACATCACTTTCAGATTCTGACTGTACTGACACATAACTCCATTCTCCCACAGATTTTTCTTAACATCCTGCACAGGGTAACACTGATATCACATGCAGCCCCCTTTCTCCCAAGCCTGCGAAACACATTTCCCATTTTTCAAAGTCCTTGAATCGCACAAGGCAAATCACTGGGAACTAGCATGACAACATTCAAGCTCTGAGCAGACAATATATCCCCGGGCCATTCCTCCAACCAACGCGCCGCTGAATGAAAGACAGAAGCTTGCAAAGTGACGAACACCATGAAATAGCCCTGTAATGAACAATTGCTCTCATATGGGAAGGCCTGTTCAGTCAGGAGCAGCCATTAGACCCGTCTCCCTCTGTTCACTCGGAATCGATTAGTACAGCCTGCAAAGCATTGATCAGCGGATCGCTTTCAAGTGTTGAGACGGTGGAAAGGTTTTAGAAAAATACTGATTTGAGGATGCTGAACAGATTTGGAGAGAAGCAGACTGAAATCTCCATTTTGCGGCAGGGAGTAGTCCGAGAACACGGAGGCCATCTGTCAGTTTCATCAAATGTTTAATTCCAGGGAAGCTTTTCCACAGCTTAATCAGGAAGGTTTATGGTAAAGGAAAGAAACATGGCTGGTTGTTTTTGCAACTGTTTGACCCTAAACAACAAGAAGGTAAAGCCAATTAAAAGAGAAAGGGTGGTGCTGTCATGGATTTTCACCTTGTAATGGGCCGATTAATCACTTGATCGACTAATTGAAACAAGCTGTTTAAACACCATCTTCTAAACTAAGGAACTATAAATAGAAATGTTTGGATGTAGAAATTTAAAGGTTGTAAAATATCCTATTTACCAATTGAAGGACATTTTATGCATTCATTTATGTGTGTGAGTGGAATTTGACCAAACGCAGCCCAACATGCAGTACATATGATTTCACTTCCATCCACTTGCAGGTGCACTGGCTTATAGTATTTAATTTCAGCAGGATGTAATAAGGTCAAAGGTCGTGTGCTTTGAAGTGTGCATATGCGATGATCTGCCTCATTTAACAAATACATATTTATAACCGTACGTGTGTTTTTACGTGCCTCGTTTTTTTAACTGCATTACGTATTCTGCAGCGGCCGCTCCTCGTGTTTGTCATTCTGTCCATCTGTGCTTCTCCTCCCTGCCTCCGTGTACACTCAGCCTCTAATTAACTTAATAAAGTGTAGCAATTTTGACATTTAGGGGCCTAATTCGCTCCACAGTAGCGGACCGGCTGACCGGCGCTGCAGATAACGCAGACTGACAGGATCAGAGAAAAGTCTGTTTATCTGGGGAATTAAAGGGTACAAAGAGGCCTGGCTTAGTGATAGGTGCTCTCCTGTACAGTGTGTGTTTGTGTGTGAATGGGGGGACCTTTGTGCTTGTACGTGTGCGAACTTGGGTTTGTGCATTTGTCCAAGTGAGGGTGGCCGAAGTGAAAGACAGTTGCAGTTATTACTTAAATGGCTTATGGTTTAGGCTGATACAGGGAGTGTGCTTGTTTAGGCCTATCAGCGTTGTCCATCTAAACTGTCGAACTCGTGACCTTTGCGTCAGGTTTCTCCGGGCTTGCTGGTGGCGTTTCACATGCGCTGTGTTCTGCCCTTGCAAAACTCCCTCTTAATAAAGCTATCAGATTTACCAATGGGCCGAAAGATGAGGCGGGCACACAGCAGTGCTCTGTTTGCAGATACAGCCAAAGACAATCTTTCCATCTACCTGGGGGGACTTGCTAGCGCCGGCGCTCGCGGCTATACACATCCTCCATCAAAACATCACTGACATCAAGTCGCTCCCTCTCCCCTCTCGTGCCGCCTCCGACCCATAACCCATTTATCTTGAGATAACTTTGTCAGATTGTCAACCAAACTCTCCGGTGGGAGCCGAGCCCAAAGCCTATTACAGGGGAATCAGCGCGGGCCGAGGCTGGTCACTGCTAAACGGATACTCCCTCCGAGCTCCCTCCGCTTCGACTGCATTATTGGAGCTGCTGTTCCCACATCCGCTGAACGCAGTCAGTCAGGCTGCCAATAATCAGGTTGCCGAAGTCCCACACTACACCAAACTGTGCTGGTTTATTGATTACATCAACAAAGCTTGGATATGAGTGAGAAGATTGTAAAAAGAGTACGACAACATGCAGCAAGGTTGACCTCCCTCCTGCTCTTCCTCCCTGTTCTCCCTCTGGCTGTTGAGAATGAAATGTGTACACAAACTGAAAAACAAAAAACATTTAATCTAAGTGGGAGCTGTGTTGGGTGGCAGCAGGAAGATGTGTTTGTTTGTGAGTGTGGGTGTTGTGCGTGCATGAACGTTTTCTTTAGCACCAATGCCTTGTGACATGTCGCCCAGGACACTATGCTATTCCCGGCCAGGAGACCTTGGGTTCATGAATAATTTGCCACCGTTAATCTTGAGCGGTCTTGATTTATTCTGGGATGCCTTTGAAGCACCAACATGCTGAGGGCTTCACAGGGACGGCCACCAAGCCGAGGAGACTAACAGGAGCAATAAAGAGAACAGAAAGGGGGAGAGACACAGCGAGAAGGGATGAGGAGAATCTATTTTTCACACAAAGTTGCTCTTCTGTTTCCAGAGATTTCTCTTTAGATAACAGTCCAAGACTTTAAACAGAGATAGAGAGTTATTTATTACACGATAGCCAAGAGTTAAATCTTTTTATATTACCGACCTGGCAGTGAAGTAAAGTTAGTTTGACTTATTGATTACATATCTGACTTTAAACACTCTTAGCTGACTTAAAAACACTAGCAAATTAAAAGTGAAAATATGTTGGTGTTGATGGTTTGGACTGTGTCAGTAAACACCGCTAAGATGACTAGCTGTTAGCATGGGTACTTATTTTAGCTGAAACAGCTTCCATTGGATCCAACTGAAGATTAATTTGGAGAAATTTAACAGTAACAACAGCAACTTTTTCATGGAAATGGAGACATGTGGGCATGCTAAGCTAAGCTAGGCAGCTTTAATTCACCATGAACATTGGAGGCTAACCCCAGCTTTACCTGGGTTTTACACCGGGTCCGTGAGCGCCATGCGCACGCCGCGCCATGCTTAGCTAAACATGCCTATTGTAGTCAAAAGTTTGACTAACACTGAGCACACCACAGCGCGAGTGGCCTGTTGTCACTAGGGCTGTCACAATAATCGCAAAAATGAAATATCGCGATATTAAGAAGCTCACCGCGCTGCATGATGGGCCTCCGCCATCACCGCATCTCAGGACAACAGTTGAGAAGGATACAATGGCAGCTGCACTGGCATCAAAACCAAATGTTACTTCACCCCTATGGGGGCATTTCGGCTTTCAGCCAAATGAAAAGGGTGAGCCAGACAATTTAAAAGAGGCAATCTGTAAAATCTGCCATTACTGTCGTTTGACCTGCGTTCAATAAAGCGTTATAAAATTGACATGTTTTTTTTTAAATAACTTTTTTTAATGTGCAACCGCCATGTTTCAAAGGAAATATTGCCATGACTTTGGTAATTTAACAATTAACATAGACATTGCCGAAATAGATAGATGGGGTGCGCAATTATATTGCATATCGCAATATTGAGCCGCCTTGACTCACCGCAGGGGGAATTCCTCAATCGCGACAGCCCTAGTTGTCACTCCTTCATGTCGTGCCGCCGTGCCAGCTCTATTTTTGAAGGAGCACACAACGAGACAGCATAAATTTCAGTAGTTCAGATCGGACCAGACAGGAATTTAAGGGATTCAGTGTTAAACATCCGGTAACTTTTTCTAAACAAAAGCCACCGTACTATCTGAACATGACATCATCTCCGTAAACACCAGGTTTCGGAGAAATAAGGAACAATGAAACATGAACACGTGGACAAAATTTACCATTCGGATGAGAATCACAGGTGATCTTGCGATCCCTCCCCTGATACCATCATCTCTCGGAGCTAGCAACATGCTCATAGGCGCTCAGTGCACAGTGTGGCGCAGTTGTCATGCAGCGCGCATGGACCCGGTGTAAAGTCTGGGTTTGAGTCCAGAATTAAACTCAAGCAAAAATTACAGAAAGTCCTCAGCTTTTAAGCTGTTTTAATTTTAAATTAAAATGCAAGTTTCTCCTCCTGAGAACTTTTCCACTGCTATCACGCTTTATTATTACACAAGATGCTTTTGTGCTCATGTGGACGACATTTCGGACACATCCTGCTATAGTGCACTTTTGACCAATCACAATTCAGTAAATTGACACGTTACTTACATTTTACAAGTGCATCTCTTGTATGACTACAGCTTGACGAAAAATTCACTTAAAGGAGAACTTATTTTTTTTTTCAATCTGGACCTATTTTCTAGCATGAAATACGTTCACTTACTCACCCAGACAGTTTTGGTGTAACTTGAATTCCATTGGGAGATATTTAGATCCACTCGAGATCAACGTCTGTCTGATTTAATGGAAGTGATGGGGCAACCGCGTGCATCCTCTAAATAAGGCATTATCTGCCACAAACTCAAAAAAGAAAATAGGTCCAGATTGAAAAAAAACAAAGTTCCCCTTTAAAACCCCAGATTAAGTGTATAAAACTGCACTTATAAAGCAGTCTTTTCTATTAATCTTTGTTCCAGGTAAGGCTGTGATTTATTTGTTCCATCAAAAAATGTAGTTGCTTTCAGCGCCTTCTCCCAAAATGCTGTGAAACTGAACATGTAACATTTAATTTTGAAATCACTATAGCTGAATTAAATATAGAATATCATTGCAACCTATTTATCAAAACAGCACACCTTGTTATAAAATGTATTCTTTCTGTATAATCCACATTACAGCTATGTCATTTTGATTACTCTAATCTGACAGACAATATGCTGAACCAAAAGAACACCGACTAAGACGACCGTTTGCATTTAAAAAATTGTGAATTTTAAAAAATAACCAAGAATCCTTCAATCTTTGGGCACCTCCAGCTATGAAGATGGATAAGTATACAATAGCCAAAGCTACCTCTAAAGGGATTTAGAAGAATTTAGAAGTCAATGATAAGATCTTGCTGATAATGAAAAATAATTTACTTTGTGTTTTTGTCAGGCTGAAGGTCAGCAATAGTTCATATAACTTCTTTGCCATTTATCCTTCCCAGTTAAAATGACTTAAAGCTGAAGATTGAAATTGGTGTTAAACATTTTATATTACTTGACCATCTTTGTTATCAGTGATGTAGTCTGGATTTAATCTGGATCATAAATAGTAATTATATCTGAATTAAATGGAAGCATTTCAAAGCTGAAGCAATGAATGTATGGCCTTGCACCTAATGCTCAAAACATGGAGGCCATCTTTATCTCTGAGGTGTTTCAGTGTATGTAAAATATATTTTGCATGTTCATTCGTCAGTTTTCCCTAAACAAAAACTGCACTGCAAGCTACAGCTGCACTGTGTGTATTCTACAAGATGTAAGATGTTTGTTTTGAGTGTGTTAATATTGCTGCTAATTTCAATTCCCTTTCATATGGAAGTCAGGCAACACAAGAGTGCTTCTGACTTACAATCCATTCTAATAAGGAATACAGAGGCAGTTTAAATGTTTAACTTTATCTACAGATTTTAGTTAGAAAATTAAAACAAATGGAAATCTAAGAGGAGAAATTTACATAACGCAGATCCAATTCTTCACTTAGCTGATTTGGTTGATCTTTTTCCACATATTTCTTTTGAGGCAAGAGACAAAAAAGTATTAATTTGATTATCACTTGATATTCAAAATTATGCAAATTAGTTTGTGTTTTGACAGACAATATGCCATTTGCATATGCCATATGGAGTGTAATCGTGTGATTTCTGGAAATATAACTTAATTACAAATGATTTTAAATTTAATCTTTGTTTATCTTATTTATATGTGTTTTGTAATATATATTTCACTTTTACACAAAAAACTGGCAAAGATTGCATCACTTGTTCTCAACTGATTGGATTCACGATTCAAGGTCTTTTATTATTATACAAGCACAATGGCATTTTTTTTTTGTTGTTGTTAAGATCCCCGAGGGGAAATTAGGGCTCTGCATTTTACCCATCTCTGTACAGTAGTACCAGAGAGCAGTGGGCTGCTACTTGAAGCACCCGGGGAGCAGTTGGTGGGGGTTAAGTTGGTGGACCCCTTGCTCAGGGGTCCACAGTGGTTCACCTGAATGTCATGTCGGGGACTCGAGCCTGGGTCCTCCGCGCCAAGGCCCATGACGTTACCACTAGGCTACCCACTCCCACTAATTTTGAGGAGTCTCTCAGCTTAAGCACACATACTGTAGATGAGAAAATCAAAATACACACATGTGAATAAGTAAAAGTAAAGATATTAAATGTATAAAACCTCTGGTTATAGGTAATAGCAACAAATGTAGCTAATTCCTCCTCGGGGATAGGTGGCGCACTCATACTTGCTTACTCAATTAGCATTAGCAACGTTCCATAATTACCTAACCATTAATTAGCATTAGCAAATATTTAGCTTACATGTTCAGGGGGAAAGTGGCAACCTCCACAGTGCTTTTGAGCCCCTCTGCTAGCTTCACCCTCAACCTGCTTCGTTTTTTGCTCGCTTGAATTCTCTAAATGTAAAACAAGGACGCTGCTATTTCTACACAGAGCAATTGAGCTAGCAACTCCTGAGCTAATGCTAATGGTGCAGAATCCTCCAGTGTAGACACTGACATGGTAATCAGATGTAAATATTTATTGGACTCATCAAAATCAATAAAAACAATTATATTTATGCTACAAGAAATTTTCTGTAAAACGTATACCTTTATTCTGCACATCTTCAGACATTCTGTGGATGCATCATTTTTGAAAAATTATTTTGATTAAGAAGTTGTAGCTATTATCTTTAAAGGTGCGGTGTGTAAGCATTACTGACATTTAGAGGTAAAGATGGGCATAGCAATTATTTTAAATGCCAAGCACAGTTGTGAGTGAACAGTGGCCAACAGTAACCAAAATTCTTCCAGACACAAGAGTGTTTCCATTTGCAAATGCATGTAGTGGCCTCATGCAGAGCAATGACTGGTATTTGTCTTTTCTGCATGTGCATGTGTATGTTTTATCTGTATTTGTGAATCTGTTCACATTTGCATGTATAAATGTGTATGTGTATTGGTTTCCTGTCACACTACAAATTGATTTCACTTTGGAACATTTATCATTAAACAGGTAGACATTACAGCAGTACTAGAACACTGTATTTGATAAGAGACTGTGATCTTTGATTTCCCAGTACCAGTTCCAGTTCCACAGTCATGAGATGAGAGGACTCGTCGTGAAGTCTGCTGCTATCGTCTTTGTTCATACCTGCTGTTGACATGAGATACACTGACACAACATCTAAATGTGGGCAGGTGAAGCAAGCGTTTAAGTTTGGTAATGGAATTTTAATTAGGTTATCACAGAGGACAATACACGCATGGGTGTGTAATGAAAGTGAAGGACATGTGCACCCATATCATCTCCCAAATAGACATCTGTGTGACACTAGTTTAGCAGTGTAATGACCCGGCACTAACACCTTTCATTTGACTATCGGGGACAGTATCCAATGTTTCCTGAACATCTAACCAAAAGTACATGCAGCCGTGCTGCAATTAACAGATTACATCGATTAAGCCACATTTTTCCAAACTGAACCAGAATGTGTTTATTTCATTCTACTCTTGTAAGGCTGAAATTTATTGAAGCCAAAGATGTCAAAATGATATTGCCTTGTCTCAGGATGTTTACTCTTGATTTGTTTGGAAAAACAAAACTCTATGACTGGTCTGTTTCCTGGACTTCTGATGAATAGATGCTGGAGGCTGCTGTCTGCAGCCTTTTTAGAAAATGATGATAACAACCATTTTGACAAATAAAGTGACCTGCTCTTGAAACACAGCCTCCCTGCACGTCTGTCTGATGACCCTGGTTAGCATGGTGTGCACGTGTTATGAGCTGTTAGCATACTGAGTGTGGTCGCAGGTGCTCTCCCCCTCTTGTTTTGGGACCAAGCCCCTGAAGGCCGTACAGAGATGGCCAGTTGTTTGGGCTGGAGGGCTGAGGACCGAGATTTATTCTGAGGTGGAATCAGTAAGCTCGTCACTCTCAATAGGATCCACTGGTGTTTACTGACTAAACCTGAGGCAAACTTGGTAAACTGTTTGTTAAACCACATTCAAACACCAGTGTTGTGGCTTTTAAACATTTTGTTTGAGGTATCTCTGTCTTTTCCTCTTTTTCTATCTATGTGTAGCCTCAACAAAGTTAAATAATTATGCTAGTCATGTACATTTAATTAGTAAACCTGAGAGTTAGCTGTTGATTAGCTTTACATCTTCTCTAGAAACATGGAAAAAAATTAGCCTGGTTAGCAACCACATATGGAAAACTAAAATTCTTTATCCAATCATTTATTTACATACAACTCAGTTGCAAATACCATCCATGAGTCTTTGAAATAGCTTTTTATCATTGACTAAGTGATTAGCTTAGCAAGTGATGAATATATAGTCTAACAATCTACAGCAGTGGTTTTCAAACTGGGACCCCCATGTGGGTCGCATGCTAATTTCAGGGGGTCGCCAGATCATTGCAGAAAAAACAGAAGCTACATTTATCAAATAAATGTAGGATTTTGGGGGCTATCAGCATTAACACATTATTATAAAAGGCTTTGGTGCCAGGGGTGCCTGCAGATATTTTTTTCAGGGGTGGCCAGAGAAAATAGCAGGGTGGCCAAGGGTTATTGAATGATAACTTTTGTTTTTTTTCAACCTGGACCTTATTTCTTGAATTTATACGTCCATTTACTCAGTGGTCACATTTCTGCATCACCCTGACTCTTTTGGACACTATTTAGATTAGTCGTAGATCTGCGTATATCCATGTAATGGTAGTGAAGAAGGCAGAATGAATGGGCCTCTACATAAGGCATTATCAGCAACAAATGTCCATAATTTCAACAATACACTGCAAAAACTCAAATCTTACCAAGTAGCTATATGTTTCTCATTTCTAATCAAAATATCTCATCACACTCAAAATAAGACATTATCACCAAAAGAGAAACAATTCAGTGAGTTATAGGAACTTGTTTTAAGACAAATGCATCTTACTTCAAGAAATCTTATGAAAATTTCACTTGTTCTATTGTCAGAATTTTTTGCTCATTACAAGCACAAAAGAAAAAGTTTTTTTTTACGTATTTCAAGAGCGGCCAAGATTTTTTTACTTGTAATAAGTGTTTCATTGTGTGTGTCGCAAATCATTTGTGTCGCAAACAAATGACATCACAAAACTTCACTATGACGACCTCACTCACACTGAAGACCAGAGGTGAAGACTGCCCCAGTTGCCCTCAATTGTAATGTGAACAAATTAAACTGGGGTAGTGTGGTGTCGGCCCAATGAGGGCTGGGCTAAGTAGGCGCTGATGTGAAAGGGGCTTTAGAAACTGGTTGGGGCAGTTCTGGGTGGCACCTTCATGGATGAACTTGCATAAGAAACGGCGAGTTAATTAGGACTGACAGACCTATGGGGGACTACAGCAAAAAATCAATGGCAGAAAATGGTAGGTCTCGTGTAATATTTTTATTTATTTTACTTTTATTATCTTATAAAGATTTTGACATTTAATTATAAGCAAAGCATGCTGCACTATGTTAATAGTACATAAAATTGATACAAATGAAAAAAATATAATTTTTGTAGGGGTGGTCAGTGGGGTGGCCACCTTTTTGTTCCGGGGGACACTGGCCACCCCTTGGGGACGTCCTTGTTTGGTGCGGCAGACCCGGGTTCAAGTCCCCAACATGGCACTCAGGTGAACCACCATGGACCCTTGAGCAAGGTCCTTCACCCCCACCAACTGCTCCCCTGGTGCTGTAATTGGCTTCCCACTGCTCTCAGGTTCAACCTGAGATGGGTACAATGCAGAGAACGAATTTCCTAATTGGCACTCTAATTGGGATTGATAAAGTATATATATATATATATATATATATATATATATATGTTTTTTTCCACAGCTTTTAACATAATCCACTAACTTTCACTTTGTCCTCCTTATTTCTGAAGATTCGGACAGTTTAAGCCTCACAATTAGAGGATGGCCACAGGATGACCCAGCTCAAAAAGTTTGAAGACCACTGATCTGCAGTACAGTATCAGTTTCTTCAGTCTTGTGCTGATGATTTATGGTTTATTGCAGTGTTTACCAATCCTGGTCCTCAAGGACCCCTGCCCTGCTGGTTTTCAAGATGTTCCTACTTTAACACACCTGACTCAGATGAAAGACTTGTTAGGAGCTTGCAAAAAACTTGATGAGCAGTTCAGTTGATCTGAATCAGGTGTGGTGGATTTGGAAACCTGGAATACATGCAGGGCAGGGGTCCCTGAGGACCAGGATTGGGAAACCCTGGTTTATTGTGATGGGACTGTAAACTCTGGCTCAACAAGTCCCAGCAAACTTATAAATCGCTCACAAAACGGATGGGAAACATGTCTTTAGCTATCTGTGCACTGAAGTCTGACATTTTATTCTTCCTCTTTAACATCATACAACTGTAAGTGTGTCTGATAACAAAGCTAGCCATTGACTGCTGATTTGTGGTGAAATGTTCAATGCTAGTCATGATATGCTAAAGTTACCTGGGAGATGTTGCACTGGACCTTTTTTAAGTTAATCTTTTTTAAGCGGTAACTTACCACACAAAACCCTTTGTTAGTTGATGTCTTTGGTTCCCCATGTTTCTTATATTTATGCCCCTTTAGCGCTAGCTAATGGTGCCACACAGCTTGCACCAGAGCAAGTTTGCTAAATTAATGCTTTAATTAATGGTTTAAACAAATCACATATTGAGACATCTGCATAAACTATTGAATTTCTTTCATTTAAATGGCTATTTAAAATCATTCCCTACCTTCAAATTTCATTAGCTTTGTTGCAGAAGTTGAATATTGGTTGAGAACCCATTGATTTTTGGTGTGGTGTCCTTTACAAGTGGCTTTGGTGGAGGATTGGAGCATCTTCTCTTCCAGCTGTAAAGTATTTTGTTCAAGTTCAGTGCAGTACTGCACTGCTATCACACTGCATTTGTTTATCTGGATGCAACTATGTGTAAGCGCAATAACCCAAAACCACTGCTCCATCTTACAACATGATGCCATTACAGTAAACTCTGAGAAAATGCATAACTTCTTTGGTGTTCTGCTCCAATATATGTTCATAAAACATTTTAAAATGTACCTTTTTTTTTACCTTCCATTATATAAGACAACATGTAGACATCGGTGTGTTTTTGGGAACATTTGAACCATTTTAAAGCTGCCTTGAGGGGGTCAGACAGAGAAACATAAGAACAATAACATATATGTATTTACTGTGTCTGTTTTCAAATTTCCTATCTGCATTATCCACTTATAGACGGACAAATAGCTAAGATGTGTATCACCCTGGATATAAATTTACTTCCTCAAAACCCTCAGCCAGGATGTCCTGTTTAATAGCTGAAATTAAATAAGAGTTAAAGCTCTTTTTATTGCACTTGCTGCTTTTCTTTACTTTGCTTTGGAAAAAAGAAAAAAAATAACAACTTTAGGTGCAGGTAATAGTCTTTTTCCCCTTTGTTGCGTAAAATAATGTATTATTCTTAAGGTTATTATGTTTGTCCATCTTCTTAGTTTCTGTTTTTTAATATATGCTGTAGTTGCTTGCGTACTGGTCCTTATTTGGAGATGAAAACCTTACCAGATCAAATGTTATAAAACATTTTATTGGATGGAATGAGGCAGAGAAGAACTGTAAAAATAACTTTGAGGTGTTTTTCAGAAGCAACAAAGCATATAAAAGTAGAAAATAATGTATAGGATGACCGTACTTGACCTGTCTGAGGACAACCAGACTACAGTACATGTGCAGTGGCCGTGACTAAGTATCTATAAATCATTGAGGAAAAAAAAAAGGCAAAGCATTACACTGATTTCTCCTTTTTGGCTCTTATGTTTTGAAGGCGAGCGGTAACTGACCGAGACAGCCCCATCATTACCCAGTGAGCCTCCACCTCACCTTCCCAGTCAACTTAAGCCAAAGAACAGGGTGGGCAGATGGGGGCAGGAGGGGGAGGGAGGTGGATCGAAGAGTCGTGGCTGTGGCGGAACGGGTAGCCTGCCTGTCATCTCTGTCTCGTCCACGCTCGCCAATCTCTCTAACTACACTCCTCCGTGGCTCGGCCTCGCTCACTGGCCGGGTTTCCTACCAGTGCTGACAACCCACATATAATTAAGGGCCATGAATGCAGCGCTACCTATGAGTGGAGCTGACAGCGAGAGGCCTACCTATGGCTGCTTCATCCTCTCTTCAAACTCCTCTCCACACCCGTTACAGCAGCAGCTCAGTGGAGCAGCGGCTCAGGCTAAGGGACGGTTGGGGACCCACTGGCCCTAATTGGTGATCTCTTACTCAGGGAGGGTGGGTCTGGGTGGATGAGTGAAGGCATGGGGGTGGCTCCTGGATGAAGGGGTGGCTGGATATCTAGACGTCCCTTTTTTCCTGTCACCATCTCCCCCCACCCCTCTTTTTTTTTTGCATCTCCTGTTATCTGCTTCTGTCCTGCTTCTCTGACACAGTTATTTCTAAGAATCTCTATCTTCCTGCCTCATAAATCTTCCTGTTTTTCTCTTTTAAAGGAGAAAAGAAAAGAAAGTTTAATACTTTATGTTGTTACTCTGTCTTAAAGCACCATTTCTTTATACAAAACAAAAACAAAATACTATTTCGCAATCTAGGAAAAGGTTTACTAAAATATCAGACAGATGAAGAGAGAAACTAACGCTGCTGCCTTGATAGCTGCAGAATCTCAGGATCTTGAGCCCTCACGCCGAACTGAGGAAACATGGGGAGTAGGAAAGACAAGGGGGGGTTTGCTGAAACGGGGTTTCACTCGGGAGCCGTGAAGTGATTAGAGCAATTACTCGTCAATGATCTGTCAGAGTCAATCACGTCTGTCTGTAGTTTCTGTGGAGCCTGGTGAGGGGGTGACCCAGACCTGCCTGCATCAACTGCAGCCCTCACCGAGAGCGCGTTTGTGTTGCTAGTGATAGTCGGTTATTACGCAGGGCCCCACGCGCTTCCACACACTCCAGGTCATTATCTCTTACTAATGATCTTGCCGTGCAAATAAAGGACAAGTGTTGCTATGCAATGGTTAGCAACTGGGGCGAAGACAAGGTGTGTTGGCACGTATCTGACCATGTGAAAGAGCGCCTCCGAGACATTTGTTAGGACAATTTTATTTGTGTCTCTGCACATGAAAGGACATTAAGTAGACTGTAGAAAATATGAGCAATATAAGAAGCTAATGTTTTACTAATACGACATTTTGGAGCACAAACTGTGTATGAAGTGGGGTTTAAATATGCCATCTTGCCAGCAATAATCTTTAAAATTTTAATTTTGCTGGTTAGCTGCAGCCAAATTTTGCCTCCTGATCGTCCTTATCTCTTCAACACAGGACAGTCGCATTAATACTTTTGTTTTACAAGAGCCAAATTCAGCCTGAGCGTTTGGACGAAAGTCCTGCTTTATTAGTGAGCATGAGATATTTATAACTCTTTCTGAAGAAAAGACAAGAGTGGGGATCAACTGCAGCATGAGAACCAATATTTCAGTCCAAACCCATTAATTTGGTATTATTTACCTCTCAGACTTAAAGCCCTGCTCCCTCTTTGTTTCTGATCTTCGCTACATACCCTTCCTTTCTCTCCCGCCCGTTTGACTCTGCTAAATTCGGAGCAGTGACATTAAATGGAGGCTTTTGGCAGCGTAACGCTGTTATGGAGGACTGACTGGCCCTGCAGATCCCCCGCTGCGAGATCCCTGGCAGCACAGCTCTGAGAGCGCTGCACATGACCTGTGTTGTTGCTGAGCCTCCTGAGCTCAGGCATGCCATTCTGACCCCACTTTGTTGCAAGTGTGCAAACATGTTATTTCAGTGTTGGGCTCAACGTCTCTCTGAGGTCAAGCGGGAAGTTTCTTTTAGCTATTTTCTTTCAGGTTCGACCAGAGATGCAAACACGTGCTCATGTGAAGAAGAATACAAAGTTTTTACACGTCAGAATGCAAGAAAACCATCTGGTCCACACAAGGTGTTGAAATGAGATAATAAAATAACTACAAAAGAAATAAATGATAAACAAGCTGTCATTATTTATTTCAGATTTGTTCCGATACCAGAATTGGAAATGTGTCCGATACTGCTGGAAATGATCCGTATCAGTGAGTAGCCTGCTGGAGTTCAGGCATAGATCCAATACCACGTAACTGATTAAAATCGGAATCTATTCTAGCTTTAGCTGTTAGCTCTGACACAGTTCTTCTTCACTGCCCTTAAAACAGTTGCTGTCTGCAGCCTGCTGGTTTAGAGGCGTGAAGAGGAACCTGATAAGACAAGGAGCTAATCGTAGTCATGTCGGTGGTGTGGCCATGTTTCACTCTGGATTCTTCCACCTGCAGGACTGGATTTGAAAAATAAATAGCTTCAGTTTGCCGTTTTCATTCTGAGCCAAGTCTCAACACAATGATGATGATATCGCAGTCATGCAGGTGTAATAAGACTGAGGTGATGGTTTTTGGTGGCACTGCTGGGCCCCCCCAGATTTGGGCTCCTTGGCCCAGTTCATGAAGCTAACTGCCACAAACCTCGGGCTGACAGTGGACACTGATCTTAAGTTTGAAAAGCATTCAGCTCACTTGTCAAAGCGAGCTTTTTCCAGCTGGGGCAGCTAGCCAGAATAAAACCTTTCCTTTCTAAACAATATTTTGAAATCGTAATCCACACCGTATTGACCTCTAGGGTTAATGAGTCCTCCATCGCCCGTCTTCAGATGGTACAAAATGCTGCTGTGCGTCTTTTAACTGGCACTCGTATGTAAGCGCACATTTCCCCCATGTTAGCGTAGCTTCACTGGCTGCCCGTACATTTTAGAATCAGTTTAAAAATTTTTTTATTCCCTTTTAGATCCTTCTTTGGCCTCGGCCCACCCTACAGTATCTCTCCAAGCTATTCACCCTCCTTATACCTTGGTTTTATTTTTTGTACAGCACTTTGGTCCTTTGTGGTACATAGTTTAAGGTGCTTTACAGGATAAAAAAGTTGAATTGGATTGGAATATGATATTTTCTTGTATAACATATTGGTATCAGTGCTTTGTATTGGCTGATACCCACAGCACAAGAACTGGAATCGGTATCTGGAAGAAAATAGGGTATTGGAACAACTCTATTTATTTGATAAAAATTAAGCTATAATGCACAAGCAGTGTGTGTTCATGTTAGAAAACCATCTTCATCTTCATCAATTTCAAGTCAAGAATGAAAATTTATCTGATCAACCAAGATAGCTGTATTTCTTCTTCTTCTTTTTTTTTATTGTATCATTGCGTTTTGTGCATGCTCGCCCTTTTAAAACAAATGAGGTTGAGTTTCTTTTTTTGTTTTTGTTGTTGTTTTATTTTTTTCATAGGCACTTTATTGCTTTTTTTTTTTTTTGCTTGTTTGTGGTGGGTTCTCTTTCGTTGTTTGTTAATGTTTAATTTTCCATAATTTTTTTAAAGTATTTTTGGGGAAGTGTTCATCATAAGCCTTTATATGCTTTTATTTCTCCAGCACTTATTATTCTTGTCTCATCACTGTCTTTTGTTATTGCCTTTTTTAATGGTGCAAATAAATAAAACAAAACAAACAAAGCATCTGTTTAAGCAGAGCTTTCCACAGGTCCCACCACAGCATTTCATTCAAGTTGTCTGGACTTATGACCATTGAGCGTTTGGATCTTGTTTCTTTTATCTTTTGGTCATTTTGTTGCAGATCTGCTGCTGTGTTTGGGATCATTGTCCTGTTGCATGGGTCAGTTTCAGCCAATCTTTATCTGTCTGACAGATGGTCTCACATTTGACTTTAGATTATATACAGTTATCAAAGGGATGTACAGCTCAAGGTCCCTTTACGACTGCCACATCATCAACCCTCTACGGCCGTTCTTGACTATTTTAGGAGGTGTTTGGGCTGATATGCTTGTTTGGTTGTAAATTCTGACCAAACATCTTCACTTTGGTGTGTCCAAAGAATGTACTGTATGCTTTCACTTACTAATATCTTCCTAAATTTGTTTTTGACATAATTTTTTCATGAAAATTTGTTTGTACACCACAAATTATTAATATCTTTCCTCTTAGACTAGTGATACTATAGTAATCTCTTTGTAAGTTAACAGGACATGCCCGGAAATCAAGGTCATGAGACTGGAGAGGCGTGTGCAGAGACAGACTGAATGAAAAATAACAAACAGAATGCAGAAAGAATGAGTGAAAAAAATAAATAAATAAAGACGTGCACTGAAACCTGCTTCTCCTCATCTTTAAAAAGAGAAACTTGGTTATGCAGTAAATGATCTCACAGTGAGATCCTGATGATATAATTACTCTCGAACTCGGACAGCGAGCCCGCAGTCTGGTCCCATGAGTGTGTCAGGATGAACATCCTTATGGTTTGGTGGCTAAAGGGAAAGCGGTGCACCATAGAATCAATTTTAATCTCTTTTCAAACTATCCCTTCTACAGTTTGTAAAGCAAATTACCACCTGCTGTGTTCAAACACATCCAGCCTCCTTTTAAGTGCGCCAATAGAGCGAGTGCGTGCATCTGATGAAATAAAACCTTTCTTTACATTACCGTAAAGCAAAGGATCTTCCCTTTGTATATGAAAGGCTGTCATGATCTTAAATATTTGCACAAGGAAGACACCAAAATACATCTTGGACTGTTAATCATGTACAAATAACGTATGTTTAAATAACCATGTCACAAAAGGTGCAAGCTGAGCTGACACTGAGGCACAAAACAGGTGTCATTCCTGACTATTGGCTGTTTTAAACTGATCTATATTTAATATCTGCACTTAAATGGCATCAAATGGACAAAATCTAAAGAAATATAAGTACATGCGTCAGTACTGCTTTGCTCGTACACCTCAACATGCAATGTTTACACTCAATGCTCTAAGTGATATTAAATTCATGGCTGTTACAGTCTTACTGTGAGCCGACATGCGCAATATGTGTCAAGCTGTCTTTCACATAAGCATGAATAATCTCAGGTTTTGTCTATATATTTACATATATCATGCCCTATGTTTAGCAAACAGGAGTGATTATGAGTGATTATCCTCAAAAAGCTGTGCATGTAGTTCATGTATGTCATATCTGTGTGATTACGTGCATAAACACCAGGATTACTTGTGTGCTGCAAGTAGGCCCCGTGCAGTTTTAAGTGCATGGGCACGCTGCCATTTTGCTCAACTCTGAACTTTCTCATGTTTTATTATCTAGAATCATATTAGAATTAAATGCAACAATGTTTATTTGAATTAAGTGAAGTTATTTTTGTATTAATGTGATTTGGTAATGGTTCTGCTTTCATTTAAAGCTTAAAAGTGGTTGTTTATTCTTCTGGAGATGCGTCTGTTTGTTAAGTGGGCTAATCTTCCTTAGCCTTTTAGAAAAGCGACCACTAAGAATAGCAAACAGTGACAATCTGCCAGAAACTGTGACTGGCTGGGGCTGGGAATGTATGCTCCGGGCGTTTTCCAGCCCTATCTCAAAACCTTACATCATCTATTATTCTCCTGCTTATATTGATATGTATTTTTTTTCTTTTATCCATCTACAAATTCAAAACGACAAACGCAGATAGCAAAAAACAACAAAAGAACTCAATATGTAATTTCCTCCCCATCCCGTCTTGACTCCAAACACACACACACACACACACACACATTCATGCTTATTTTTGCAAGTGTTGTTTTTTATCGTTCTCTATCATTCGTGTGATTGTTTCTGAAGTCAGATATATTGTTTGTGATGTCTCGGCGTTGTCCAGCTGTCACCAGCCCCCAATGTCTACATTCTGGATATTATTTCTGGCTGTCCGTACTCCATCTTGGGGCACAACGGAGCCTCTTTCATTTTCTGTGTCATAATGCGATAGCACAAATTTCCCTGCGAGGCATCACACTATTGGAAAAGCGAATAACATATGTTGTGTCTCAAACTCACCCTTCTTCCCCCTTATCCCACTGGTGCAGATGACCAGTGAGTCTGCCAGTGCCAAAGGCTGAGGATGAAGAGGGAAGGCAAGAGGAAGAGGAGAGTGTTCTGGAAGCATGTCACATAGGCTATCATTCATCTCCACTGTAAGGAGCAAAGTAATCTGAGATCTCCCGATCAAGATGCGCAGGAGGAGCCATAATGCATTAAAATCAGCGTACCTACACCACCAAACGTGGATCTGTAACGTGTTGTCTGCGTGTTTTATAGATATCGGAGGAGAATAGTCTGCAGTGCCTTGAGGAACCTTACAAAGCAGATTATCTTTTTTTTTTTGTTTGTTTTTGGCATAGACTCTGAGTTGGTGCTTTCCAGGAGGGTGTGTGTTTGTATCTCTGCTTTCTTTCTTTTTTGTTTTCTACACTGTGTCGTGTTTCACTAGGTGGCTCAGCCATAATCCTTCACTCAACATCAAGCTTGCAGGGCATGCTGGCAGCTTTGTCATGTACACTGTAAAATGCAATATTGGTTTTAATAGGATATATCTAGTAGGTAATAAGTTATAAGAACTTTGGAGGGCAAAATGCTACATAACTTAGTTTACATACTGTACCTTTAAAGGTACAGCATGTAAGAACTACTGACATCTAGTGGTAAAGATGGATATTTGATGCTGCCACATCAGATACTTTTCTCCGCTGCGTTTTCAGCACAAAATCTTGGGAAAAGCGAGGGTTTCCGACGGCAGAGTAACTAGAAGAGGAAGGAAACTCGTCCCTCCAGGCTGAGCTCACCTTTGGCTTCCAGGATGTCTTCTCTTGATTGATGTCGGCTAATCGGTTACTTTCAGCGGCTCGCTCAATTTCTTTCCACATTTGGTCTCCAAAAAGATGTAAAAGCGCTTTGTATGAGCCGTGAAACGGTGTTGCTGTTAGCAGAGGCATCTGTGGACAGAGTCAAAGGGAAAATGTCCCGCTGCTGGGTTTGTTGAGGTGTAACGGAGCCGGTTGTCGGTGGAAGTAAACACATGGATGCGGTTGCTGTTCGGCGGACATTCATGTCCCAGATGATCCGCTGGAGCGGAGTTCGTCTCCTTTAAATGGAGATTCAACAGCAAAACCTCAACAAATACATAATGATGGATGCTAAAACATAATGAAGTTAATCAGATAAACAGGAACAGATGTTTTTAAACGGTGTAAAGACCGTAGAAGGTCTAAATGTGTGACACCAAGCATCTTGTACACATGATCTCAAAATGAAAACTAATCGAGAGGTGACTTAGAAAATAATTTCTTTTCAATGTTCATGTCTCCACATGTAACTGTGGCCTTTAGCATTAAAGCTGTGATGAATGTCGTATTCAGAGTCGTCTCCTCCTGCTGTGATCCATGTTTTTTATGGGTAGAGTCGGGAGCGTTCGCCTACCCCTACGTCACTTCCGGTCCTGTTGCTGGAGGCGCTATTTTCAGGCGGAGTGGCAGGAAAGCCCCGTCAGACTAGTATTTCTACATTTTTGCATTGGCAATGTTCAGTGTGGACCTTATACACTACAAGGGCTTCTAGATATGTTTAAAATGAAAGTTGGCCTTTAAACCATTTTAGTTGATTCTACCTAGTCACTCCTATAGGGAATGGGAGGGTTGCATCATCAGCGGTACATCACGTGGTATTTCCGCCATGTTAACATCCGGTGGCATTTTGCCCATCTGTAATCCCACTGTGATCGCTTCAGGTCTTTGTTTCAGTGAGAATATAGACCAAAAGAAATGTTTTTAGTGGCTGTATAATCGGATACTCAAGCATCTGGCATGATTTAAAAGGGGAGAAGAGGACCAGAGTTTCTTTTCACCGCTTTCCTGTTAGGAGGAAGAGAGGTCACCAAACATCAGACCTAACAACGAATGGCTTGAGCTGTGGCAGTTTAACGGACTATAACATTCAACATTATATCTGAAGCAAAGACACTGTGCTCCCGGCATTAATACTGTATTCAGCCTACACATACTGTACAGAAATAGATTTACATGATCGAAATATACTACAAGTGTGTAGATATATCTAAATTTTAATATGATAAAGTTTACCTGTGAGCAAACTGTCTATACCTGTGTAATATCTGCATAGTAATTCATATAGCTCATCTTGAATTTAAGACAAGAACCAAAAAGGCAGTAATAATTGTAAAATGGCACTTCACATATTCTGATATTTGACTGTTTCCCTGACTGTTACTGTTTAGATAATAAATGAAAATCAACCACAACATTGCATCTCTGCATCACTAATGCTGTTGTAGCGTTAAAGAGAGGTAACAGTTAACATATATGGAAGTTTTAGAGTTAAGATCGAAATATTAGCTGTAGGTAGCTTACATTAATGTAAGCAGCCTCCAAAGCTTAGCTTCCCATACCTGTCGTGTCCAGTTTAAAAATTTGCAGGTCCTGCACCAACGGTTTGTAAATAAGACACAGGTTTTCCAGGGTTTTGTCATTTTTTAATCGATCTGCTGTGTAAGCACTCACACCACAGAGCAGGTATGAAAAAAAGAGAGAGATGTCGCCATTGCAGCCTGTAGGAGTTTGTTCTGCTCCATGTTCGTTTTGATTAAATAAGTGTCCGCATTGATGATCATGGCAAATTTCTGGAGATGACATTCTCTGGCTTCGTTAGTTAGAGTCTCCCTGTAAATCCTCTTTCCTTTCTGGCATTTCAGCATGTTTTCCTCAGCAGCACTCCGAACTCGCTGTGAATGAATGGAAGAAACTATGTTTACATTGTGGTAGATGCCACCATGCCCCCCCCCCCCCCCCCCCCCCCACAATGCTTTGTGGCTCCCATTCCCTATTACTGAATACTTAATATTCGTAAGGCAGCAAGTTTGTGTATTTTAAGTAAAGCCAACTGGTTAGAATTTACAGTGTGGGGAAGAAAAAAGTCAAAACCCGTAGCCAGGTATCCATACTGCAGGTCTGTGTTTCCCCACGCTTTCCGTGAAATGAAGCTGTGACAGTCAGGTAACTTCAGATGGCTCATCTTACCCCTTGATTGGAGGATGAGGGGCGGTTATTAAAGTGAGATAACGAGAAAGTGAAATGGAGAGCAACTGATTGAGCCGGGGAGTGGGAAAAGATGGAGAGTTGGTGAAAGTGAGAGCGAGTTCAAATGAGGCGAGAGAGATGATGAAAAGAGTAGCCACTTGGTCCTTTGAGACTCCTTTTCTTCCCTTGCTGCCAAATTAGCCCAATTAGTCAAAGTGGCCTCTGTTCAGGCTGCTGTCAAACCCCAACACCGTACAGCAGCGCCAGCGGTCATTCTCCCTCATTTAAGTCTTTTTGACTCTCGCCTCTGCCTCTTCTCCTGAGCCACCTGCACACGTCTCTGCTGAATGATTACTGTAAGTGTGTGTGTGTGTGTGTGAGTATGTGCAAAGTCAGAGATCTTCTGAGAGTGCTTGCATGTGTTTGTGGAGAAAGCTTGAAAGGAAGACGTTCCCTTTAAATCAATCCCTGCTTTCCCAGCATGGTGCCTTTGCGTCCTTCTTTTAGTTACAGCCTCCAAAGCAGAGGTGTGAGAATCTTTTTAATACCTGAGGTAAAATCAACCAAGTCTCTTTAAAGCTTACTATCACCAAAGCTCTTTTATCTTGCAACATCTAAAGAACAGAACTCTTACACAGTCCAAAGGAAAAGATTTGAGAAAAGAGGATGTAGAGGAAGAGTAAAGTCTAGGTAAATGCCCTCAGCATGAGTGTGGATACGTAGCGATTTTGGCAACACAATAACAAAGCCATATCTCCCCCAAGAAAATAAACCTCTTCAATTTACTGTAATTGTTTAGTCTGGCATGCAAAAACACAAATAGCTCCTGCAAAGAATAATGGGTACCTTCACCCTACAGCATCTCCCATGACATCATTCCATCACCGGTAACACAAATCCACCAAGTCCCTTAAAAACAAGCCACTCCTTGTTCCCAAGATGAAGGAATCGCTCATAACTCAATAGACACAGTCATCTTTCATTTCAAATCTCTGAAATTGGAGAAAAAAAAAAACTGGTGTGTGATAATCACCTGCCCACGGGCCTTGAGTGAACAGAGCAAGAAGAAGAAGAAGAAGAAGAGGTGGGAGAGACATGGAAGCAGATATGAGAGAGAGGGGGTTTAATTGGACAACCTTGTTGCATGAACATGAACAAACACACCTTAAGCCACATGAATGGTGGCAGCGAGATGGCAAAGTCACTAAGTGAGCCAAAGTGCATGCATTCATCTCTTTAAATCACCTCACCGGGCTTGTATTTCACCCTGGGCCCTGTCACAGCAAGGCAAACACAGTTTTTACCAGCTTAAACGCAGGAGGGAAGTTTGTTTACCTGTTCAAGTGTGCATCCAAGAACTTGTCAACGCTCAGAGGTTGAAATGTGTGAAATATACAAACAGAACCACAAAAACGCTGCTATTCAGGGAAGCATAACCCACCTAAGGATACCAGACCTGCTCTGTGTGCAGCATAACAACAAAGTATTGTGTTAATTCCTACACATGCACGTCACTTTTACTTTCCTTCACACTTATTCTGTTCATTGGGACACAAACAGTGTGTGATAGTTTCAGTAATGTTAAAAGCTTTCTTGCATGTGAAGCTGAACATCAAAGGGCTTTGACAACCCTATCCATGTATGGAAAAATTGCAGCACAGTTCTCAGAGTTTTATTACTGTAATCATTTCTCATCAGCGCTGACAAGGCCTGTCAAAATCCTGTCGAAACACTGTGTCATTGTTTAGAGCTAATGATGATCTTGTTGGATTTGTGTCAAAACTTGTTTACAAAAGCGATTTGAAATGGACGGATGGGATACAAGTCTGCAGTCAAATAAAAAGCTGAGATTTTAACATTAAAAGGTGAGCTTGGGATTGGCTGCGTCCATCTTGTCGGAGATGGTTGGTTGTTTGGATGTGTGGATGTTGTGTCACTCAGATGCTTTAATGGGGTGAAGACCTTGTAATCTCCTCTCACAAGAAATGGGAGGGTACTTCTGATAATCCATAAACAAAGATGTATGGACACGCATGTTGTTGTGCATGACCCCAAAACCCCTTTCTACACATCGCTTCACTAAAGTGACCTAATTGCTTGAGTGGGGTCTGAATTCTCTGCCTTTGCCTTCTTTTTATGTGCTTTCTTTTACTCCCTTCATTTCCTTTCCTTTCTTATTTCTCTTTAATTAGGCTTCTCTTCTCTCATCACCTTGTTGGTTTCATTTGATTCACTTTTTACGCTGCAAATGTGGTGAATAACAGTACGAAGCAGTAAAAATGTGTGCGAGTTTGTATGTGCGTGGTTAAAGCTCGGATTATCCTCTTTGGCTTCTTTTGTTTCTCACATGTCTATTCTCTGATCTCAAAGCAGTGACTTCTAAATTAATCTTTTTTTTTCTTATTGCCTGAAAGCTTAAAAATATATCTTGATGCCAACAAATTTAGGAAAAAAAGAGCTATCTATTCAGATTCTGTGCTCATCAAGTTCACCCATCATGACATTCTGTTGATTTTGCCTGCAGGGGACTTCATATTTATCAGTCTTGATACTATTTGGTCTTATTCAGTTTCTCTTACAGAAATTTCAACACCAATCAGGCATCTGGAAATTTTGAACATTAGCCTCTATAGTCGACTCATTCTAAAATAAAATGCCTGAAAATGAAGATCCTCATCATATCTGGTTCAACTTCATCTTATAGATTTGGTTGATTATTTTTACCAGGTACTGATCATATATCAGCTAGTGATTTTTGTAGTATGTATTTTGCAGATAGCTATGCTACAAGTCAAAAGTTTGGACACACTTACCCAATCAAATCAAATCAAATTATATATACAGTATATGAATGCGACACACAAAGCAACAAAGTGCTCCACAGGATAAAACACAATAAATCTGAATACCATCCTTTACCCATGCACACATACACAGACACAGACACACGCATACAGTACAAAGCAAAAAGTCTAGTTACACAGCCGGCCGCTGAGGAGCCAAGTGAGGAAAAACCACGTATAAGGTGGCATCCATACTGGGAGGTGCAGTCCACAGCCACAGGGAGCGCCACCACAGAGACTGCCCTGAACCTGATAGACCAAGGTAGACCCCCCCCAGTCCTCCAGGACCAGGGGGCCCACAAGACGACGTCCCTGCAGGCATAACAGGAACAACTCCCAGCATGGAGGGCTCCCATGAGGAAACACTGGAGCTAAAAACCAAAAAATTCAAATACAGTAAGAAAAAATCAAAACAGGCAATCAATACAATAATTATAAGATATATATATATATATATATATATATACATATATTAACATGTTGATTTAGATAACATTTCAAGATTGGATACTATAAATGTACTAGGACAAGAAGCATTAGAGATTAAAAACACCTCAGACAGATCCAGTAGGACAAATAGAAAAGTGTGTTTAAATTTTGACTGGTCGTGTACTTTAGAGGTGCTGCTGATTAAGCCCTCTAGCTCTTATTAAAATGATAATAAAAACAAAACCATAATTTGTTCAAATCTTGAAAATAACCATTTACCTATATTTAATTATGTGACTTTTGCAAGTTTGTGTTCTTCTGGTGAACAAAGTGGTGGTTAAACAAACCAAGATGGCCAAGTTGAGCTGTGTGATGTCACAGATACTTTTACCTTGTGAAATAGTTGGGTAGATAATCTCTCCATATCTACCTACTATACCATTTTTGGCAGCATTATTTGGTTAAGGTAAAAAAAATAAAAAAAACCTTTAGGATTCAAATATATTCTTTGCACATTTAATTGACAAGACTGTCCTCCTTCTAAATTAGCCAATAGTTTATGCGGGCCAAAAAAGCTATGATTATGTTAAAAGAATAAGCAGCCTCTTTATGAGAATATCGGCATGTGAAATGTCAAAGTCATGTCTATTAAGATGATTCTTGCATTGTGGGAAAAACTGTGTTGTAGTCCTGATTATGATTTTTCTTCGACCTTCATGAAGCAGTTTTGATTTCTACTGTAATCCTCACCAGGAGATGCCAAGCGTCCCTAAACCCAACCAGAAAGTGACAGATATGCAATAATGAGCTGAGTTTACATGCAACCAAGGCAACCAATATTAAAGTGGTTCAGGGGCGCAGACAGGATTTTTGAACTGGGGGGGACCAAGCTGTCAGCAAATGATTTCACCTCAATAAGTTATCTTTGCGTAATTTGGGCTTTAATTCGGGTCGCAATCTCACATAGCTACTAGCACTCCCAGGCTCTCACATACAGTCCGATCACTCCGTGATATGATACAAAAATACAGATATTATGACCTTTGTGTGATCACAGCCCTACGTTTTACATGCTTCCCTGTAATTCACTCTCTGTCAGCTACTGAAAGGCCCCAGCAGAGAAAACCATGTCGCTGATAATCAGTGTGTTTGCAGCAGCAGAGTGTTATAATTCATTGTGGTGAATGTACAGCAGAATGTAGCCAACCATATATAGCGCAATTCATTACTTAAAGGTTGAATATGGAATACGGACAGAACAGCGACATCACGTGTGTCTAGGTTGTAGTTGCAACGGCAGAAAAACAACTCCAGCCGCTGGGATGCCAGATCACTGCCGATACGCAAGTGAGTAACAGTCTGGAGCATGTCCAACAAGTAACGCAGAGGAGTTTATAACCGACAGCTAACGTTAGCCATGTTAGCAAACAAGCTAGCTTACCGATCCAGGAGGAAAGTCGCCTTCTCTGTGTTTTACTCCGTGGAAAACGTTTATGTGGGTCCATTTAGTGAAGTCTTCACCTAAATTTACTCCAGGTTTTGCTCTTCTCAGGTCACTCCTCCTCAGAAACAGATAACAACATCTCCAGGGCTCTGAAGCAGCTGCTTCACTCGTCGTCTCCACGGTTTTTCCCTGCACAGGCCTGACTATGACCGAAATATTGTTTCCACACAGAGATCGCATTTGGCAACCTGCAATGGCGGCGTGTATTGGCTTATAGACGTAAATAAAATGCCATTATCGAACCCGTCAAAATTTATTTTATAATTATTTTTAGGCTAAATATAATTTTTCTGGGAAATGTTGTACTTTCATTCTGTACACCCCCAAACGATCTGTGGAGGTATTATTTTTTAAAAAATATAGCTTTTAATAAAAATGTTCCATATTCAACCTTTAAAGCAACCCTTACCGATGTTGCATTCTTACACTATTTTTCTAACAGGGTAAAATGCTATGAATGAGGTAATGGAACTCTAAAGTACAAGACAGACCCACCATTAATCAAAATAGAATATTATTCCAATCTCTAAATATTCAATGAAAACTCCAACCAATCCTTGAAGTGGGGTGCACCTCTAGGATTGTCCAACGGACCTGCCTGTCAGACCTTTGATTCTGCATTGGGAGGTGGAGGGAATGAAGGGGAGTGTCTTAGGAGTGAGGCGGGACTGTTTATATTCAAATAATCTTGCTGTGCTTTCTGAAATGCAAGATCGGTAAAGGTTGCTTTAAGGAAAACGTTGCCATAGCTACCGGCTACCAACTTTGCTCCAAGCAGCACAGCACAGGAAGAAGTGGAACCAGTTCACACCAACCAATAGAGACATGTCTCTCATCCACCAGTGTAGCCCCGCCCATCAAGTGCACTTGAAGTGCTACAAAAGCCACTCAAAACTAAGCGGCGGCCCAAATTCTGTGCGCTGCCACTGGGCCACTTACTGTAAATGATAAGAAGAAGCATGTTTTCTTAAAATCCCCTAAATGAACAGAATATATGAGAGAATTTGGCCTCTAGATGCTTCCTTCCTGAGAAATCCTAGCTATTAATAAAACTATAATTTAACATGTTAGCTTTTTAGCAATGCAGTATCCATCAAAAGTTACCTTTTTAGTAAAAGTTCTTCTTCTCACAATCTTCTTGGGGTTTTTTCTCCCACATATTTTCAGAATGTAACAACACATTTCCAAAAGCTTTTATGGCTTTGTGGCAATGAGATGAAGTGGTTCTGTTTAATGTCACCTCTGGTGTACAACAGGGAAAGAAACATGATGAGTTATGAAACACTGCAGCAATGACAAGCCAAGAAGTTTTAAAACAGACTAACATCTTTTGACTCCACTGTCTTTCATTATGTTTAATAATGAAATTATGTTTAGTTTAATAATGAAAGAATAAGAAATATTCCCGCTCATATCAATCTGCTCCTCTCCCATTTTTGCTTTTGCTGGAGGGGATGAGTGGACCACCTCTTAGGCCCTCCTGGCCACCTCTTAACCCCAGCTCTGGCGTATGTCAGGCTGCTCCAGGACCCGCCGGGCGCTTCCAAAAGCCCACCGACTAATTAGGCCCTCCGCATGGGTCTGATAAGAAGAGCTCGCTAGTGATGGAGAATCGACACAGTCCTACTGAGCGGCCAAATGAGCCAGGCACGGAGATGAATGAACAGACAGATGGCTGCTGGCTGACTGGTGGGAAGGGGCCATGCAGGGCTGTAGAGAAGACCCAAGGGCCACGGGGGCTGGGTTTAAGGGGTCGAGCCAACCGAGGTCTGATGCCATCCAAGGAAGATGGAAGAGATTGAGATGCAAATGAAAAGGAAGTTATAGATAGATAAATGGAGATGTAGATGGAGCAACATGACATCATCAAGGGATGTTTCAGGGGGCAGGGGGAGTAAATGTTGCAGTGGAAACTGGGAGTCATAGGTTTTTCTCATTAACCCTTTGTTTACTCTTCGTATAATGTTGTTTACTCGTTTTACCTGAGGCATCTTTGAATACAGAGACCTCTGCCTTTTACTCCATGCTACATGTTGACATGGGTAATTACAGTTATTCACAGGAGAATTATACCCCAACAATCTTCTGAATAAAAAGATTGTCCTTCTTCTGATATCTTTTAAGGTTCCTGTAAGTTTTTAACCAATAGTGAAAGAAAGATTTCTCCCTAGCTAAAGTCATCTCATATGAGCTACACTGTAAAAAGTCTGTAAAAATACAGTAAAAAAATGTTAAATAGCAACAGTGAAAAACTTTAAACTTCAAAATTCGACATCATCGTAGTAAATATGTCAAATTTCTGTAGATAAATTTACAGCATCCAACTTTTTACAGGTAAACAATGTAAAATACACATAATTTTACTGTGATTTCTTTTCACGTAAAATTAATGGGGAAAAAAATTGTAAAGCCAAAAGTGGTTAATTACTGTAAAATTTACTGTATCATTCCATATAAATTACAGATCTTGTTAATGCAGACATTAGAATTTACATTATAAAACCATTTGCCATTAAGCAAAAACATACCGCAACTTTTACAGATACAACCACATGCACAATTTTCCTGCATTTTTTCATTTTTTTGCTTGTTTCCTCAGCAGATTTTACCCCAAGCTACAAAGATCCCAGTGACAGAGATTCAGAGATGTCTCTGTTTTCCTGTAGAGGTTTGTTTGTCACAAAGCCTGCAGACAGAGGAAGAAAGAGCATTATGGGTATCAGTCTGTGTTTGTGACAGCTAATGTCCACCCTGGTGACATGCTCGCAGCTACCCCCGTGGTCCTGCTATGACATGCCTTCAACTGCAAGAGCAGGGAAATACATAAAGGTGTGTCAGTGCGTGCATGGAAATGCTTACGTGTTATTTCAAGTGTCAGAAGGGTGATGTTTACCGTTTCAAAGTGACTGAAGGCTTCAACATCCCTGCGTTACCCCCAGTGTCTCAGAAGACAAACCATTTCCCCCAGCTGGCATGCGAGTGGTAAAGATACAGATTAAAGTTGAGCAATGAACACAAAGATGCTGGTTTGAATGTTTCATGTCATGGTTGGAAATACAGTATTTCATAAAAATACACCATTTGTGCAGAAAGGAAATTAAAAAATCTTTAGATGTTTTTCTGATTTGACATCTCATGTAAATCCCAGATTTACATGTTTACAATATTGAATTATATAATACAGAATAACCCTGAGTGAAAATGGCTGGATTGAGGATTTTGTGAAGCTGTGAAGCTGGATTCTTTTGTTTATTTGTACTGATGGTAGAAACATCTATCTGCACAAACACTTAACTGATATCATTTTTTTGATTTGACAGAGACGAGCAAATATTTGAGTATTAATACTTCCAGCAGATACTGAACTTGGCATTTCAAACTGAAATTTCACATATTGAGACACATAATCAACATTTCTCATGTTGAAAAGTTTGTTTTATGTTTCTAGAAAAACTCAGACATGTAATCTTAGTGTCTCTTAAATTGGTATGGAATGCTTTCATTGTTTTGTTTAGCTTGAGAAAAATATCTTTTAAGTTTGCACTTTATATTTCTTGAAACAATGGATGTGGAAAATCAGCCTTACAGTACTTTTACATCTAACCCCAAGTATTTGGCAGATATTAATTTTTTAAAAATGTCCTCAGAGGAGTGCTATGTCCACATTCAGCAACTACAAAAAATGAAAATAGGGAAGCACATCCCAGTTTAGATAAAGGAGGACAGTATACTCACATTTTCATCATTTATTCGGCTCACATCACAAATGAAAATTGCGGTCTTACGTTTAGGCACAAAGCCGTCATCAGAGCAAAAATGTTCTGACAACTTTTTTTGTTTGTTTTTGATGTGTGCTGTTTTTGATGGACATTTTCTGTTTTTTTCATTCAATAAATCAAGACACATTCATAATCACACATAAAAAGAAAAAATGGATGAAAAGAAAGGGAGTTGTAAGATGATAAAGCTTATATTGTCAGGCCCCGTACCTATCCATCAACACAATAAATGTATGAATAAATACATTGCTAATCCAAACAACTACTGACAAAACATTCAGTGCCTTCCATTGCATAACACATATTAGGTATACCATAGTCAAGTCTCACATTAACAAAACAGCTTCTAGTTTTTAAAAACAACTTTTTGATTTTAACGCTTGAATTTCTGTGTCCAGACCTTTTACTGATATACAACATTCCTTTAAAGTAAATCTGAAATTTTCTTTTTTTTACTTTTTTGCTATTCTCTGTTTAAGGAGAGACACTACAGGCAAAAACCCTGTTTTTTCATCACCTGGTCAATTTTGAGATTTTTGTTATTGTCACTTCTTCAACATGCTTTCTTTGAAACTAGGGTAGAAAAAAAAAACAACCCCAAATCCCATTTGAAAGTTGCCGTTTTTCAAAATGAGATTTTTCTCTTTCTCTGGGTAAAAAATCTCCACTTAGGCAGCACTTACAGAAACCAAACTTTCAAGTTTTGCCCCTGACTGTATTCTTAAAGTTTTTACAGAAAGATTTTTTTTAAATATCTCATTCACAGCCTGGTTTATAGAACATTTCATCCCAAAAATATGCCAAAAAATTTGTTTTTTTCTGGTTGTTGGCCGTATATTCTAAATTGTGAAATGATAAGATATCTAAAATCCCCTCTGTAAAAACTTTTTACATTAATATGTAAACAAAATTCAAAAGGAACTTTGAACCTGGTTTAATTCAGTGTTTACATTTTGTATGCAAAATGTATGAAATGTATGCAAATTAGCCCATTTTTGGCTATATTACACCTCATTTGCACATTTAAACATAAAATTTCAGAAAACTTGCAATACTAAAAATGATAGCCCTAATGTGAGGAATAAACCAAAAGTTTCATGGTGATACCACGTAGATTTTTCACCCCATTTGCCTGGAGTGTCTCAGTCTTACTGAATATTACCAGGCAACAGATTTACCGTAGATTTGCCTTGAACACTAGTATTATAAACCACTACTGTATTTCCTGAAATTTCAACAGTTTTTGCTGCACAAACTGGTTTGAATCTCAGCACTTACCTCTAGCAATGATCTTTATTGCTCTTTTCCATAATATAAAAATTGGCTGTGTAAATACAAACATTTCCCCACACTTTAATGCCATATGTCATAAGGAACAAACAATGGCTTGTATATAAGGTACAATGCTTTACTATCTAATGAATTCTTAACATTGTGAAGACATCAAATTGGTTTAACCAAAAAGCATGTCAGAGGTCATACGTATGAAGGGTATCTGCTGTTAAAACACCCCCAGAAATATTAAAGTCTTCCTTTGACATCTGAGCTGCAGCATTTCTACCAATGCTCTTGTATTTTTACTGCTCACAGAGAAGCCATGAGGCTATGTGTTTGTTTGAAATGCACTTAAACCTTCACATTAGAGGCTTCCAGTGTTAACACCCACCTAGACAACCCGTAGTTCACATTTTCAGAAATAGAAAAGGCTCAGTCTTTCTTAAATTTGACTCCCAGAGCAGATGTTCGTGCCCTTCTCTGGAAGCTTTTAACAACAGTCCTGACAATGCTGAGCATGGGTGGACCCAGAGGGATTCAAACCATGTCTCTTTTTTAATGGGTCTCTGTTTCTGCTCTATCTTTTGTTCTGAGGTGAGCGACTGAAGATCCGTGTCACATGATCTGAAGAATGATCAGAGTTCAGCAACTCAGAATATTACAACAGAGGGGAGACAGACCGGAAACGAATGCATTTACTCCAACATCACTGATGCAGCCTTCTCATGTGTGTGTGGTCTGTGTGTGTGTGTGTTGTGTGCGTGCGCTCCATTCCATCTCTCCCAGGAGACCCGCCGGTCCCTGCAGTTTCAATTGGAGCTGCTGACAGGCCCTTGGCCCAGATGTCACCAGGTCCGAGTCTTTTCCCGGCTTATCAGATCATGTTCCACTTTCGGGACCCTTGTTTCTCGTCTCCCTACCTTTTCACTTCTTCCCTACCAACAAGCTCTACCTGTCTTACCAAAGCAGCTGCCAGGCATCCATCTGAAATTATTTCAAGTCGGGCCAGCACTTCTTCTCTCCCTTGCCTGCTGTCCCTTGCAACTCCTGTCTCTCAAAGACGGCTTGATTTCTAAGTAATGAACCTGATTCAAGCTTTTCTTTCATCTTAACAAACGTGTCTAGTTGCGGTTAATCACCAGATTCTATATAATGGGCCTTTGTCTAGAAGTTGAATTTAAAATCCCCCAAACTGCACAGTAATGCAACTTAAAACTTTTAATAAATGCTTTAGGAAAATAGTTATTTAAAGTAATATTAACAAATGAATTCAATGAAGGAGAAGTTGCACTAATTTGAAGCTCTTATTTTTTGAGGAAGAATCATCAGTGGACGTGTGTGACATTCACATTAATATATTATGATTTATTCATTACAAATCAGCTCAACATTTACATTTTTTCAGTTTTTCCGAGACTTCATATGTAAAAACTATTAGACATTTTGACCTGTGGCATGTCGTTGCATAAAAACATCAATCTAAACCTAGTCGATTTCTGACAATGGGTAAGTGCAGCGCATTTCATATAAATAAATACGCACAGACACCAGTAAGTGCCCATAAAGATGTAAAAATGCAAAAAACATTGCACATTAAGTACACAGTTGTTTGGAATTTTACCCTTGCCGGATATGAAAAATGAGGCTTGTGCATGAATTTACAATTCAGATGGGTTTCCTAAGGGATACCCATTTAAGATGCATTGGTATAATATATTTGTTGTCTTTACTGCTCACCACTGCCATTGAACATCATTAGGTAATGCGCACTCACTGGTGGAAGGGGAGCTTATGTTTATCATCATTTACTTGGCATGGAGTCGTTAGCTGGGGCCTTGGGTCGACTCTGTTGTGAACCGGGTGTAGTGTATTACCACCACGACTGTGTTTCAGCCTGCTCTGCGTCTCCTCTGATCATCTATCATATCAGTTTTACATACTAAAGACCGAGGAAGATGAATAGCATTAGCAGCATGTATGCAGCGATGTGAGTGCATATCGTGGGGGGTGTTGTGTGTAAACTGGTTAGTGGACAAAATGTCTTTGCACTGTAAGGTTATTTGTGCTCATGCACATCTGGAGAACATGCTTATCTGCATCTTCTTCTCCAGGCTGTTGGTAACCACAGCCTTGTAAATAAACAGAGAAAGGAGACAGCAATGTTGGTCCACGGAGGGACAAGTCCACGCTGAGTGGATCCTTGTTGCCTGCTGTGAAGGGATTATGAGAGTCATTTTCCAGGGTCTTGAGATGAAGTCTATATGAAACTCCACAATCTGGGTTTTAACTCCATTATACATTTCCCTGTGGGGTGCAAAAGAAACCCATCCATCACATTTTAGGGGAAAGGGGGGGAAGAAGACACGGCTGGAACGGTGTCCTTGATTCTTTTTTCTTTGTTTTAATCAGTCTTAAATAATTTTCCAATTTTATGCCTAAAATGTAGGTTTGAAGCAGAATCATACAATCCTAATTATATGGGGATTAATTATATTAATCTGGGAAATAAATAACCAATTTTGCTTTTGCGTGGAGACACTGATTTATTTACTTTATGCTCTATCGTGACTATTGAAGCTATTAGCTACATAGCAACATACAAGGCAAATTCCTGAGTCTAACACTGCCCTCCAGCAAACAACACAAAAAATACTCCTTTTGCCATTGTTTTTTTACAGGGGCAGGCTGGAAATACTCTGACTGTGGATAATGGAGAGTCTCATTTGACATGGCATTGCATGTTCAATATGATTTCTTTCCCCTCTACACTACTTTTTCCATCACTTGTGTGGATAATTGAATTAGACATTAAGACTATTATTATAGTCCAATTAGTGATTTCTGAATCCCTATTATCAGGGGTCTCTTTTATTTAAGCAGCCCACTGTCACTGTGATCCAAACACAGGAAGAGTGGCATCAGTGTGGCTGGCATCTCTTAATCCATAACAGTTTTGGGAGACACTAATTTCCCCATTAAGCACATTTGTTAATCTCCTTATATACCGCTCAAAAATAAAGGAAACACTTGCAGTTACATTGTGGTGGCATTTATTTATTTATTTGTTTTTGAGGGGGCAGGATGTTTACCCAAATTGCTTAGCTTAATAAAATGGTGAATATAAGACAGAGGCGTCACATGGACAAGGAAGCATAAAACATCCTTGCCAAGTTTAATCCAATAGCAATAAGTGTTAAAAGAAGAGTTTGTTATTTTGCTCAAATTCATAAAAGAAATTCTCCATGGTTACCGCAGTCTGTAGCTAATTCCAGAGGTTAATATTCTTGCGAGTTCTTACAACAGGAACTACTGATGGATCCATAATGGCTGCCGTCGCTAGAATGTTAACAAAAAAGCAACAAAATCTGCTTTGATCTCTTTTTTTCTTTCCTTTTTCTTTTATATTTACAAATTGTGTGTTTCAGGTGTCAGATGGTTCGGTTATTGCCAGGATGCCTGCCCCCTTCAGACTGTTCTATGTGATTTTTGACTCTTTTCTACTGTAGTCTGGAAGGTCCAATCCCACGAAAGGAAACAAGCTTGAGTTTGAGAAGCATCTTTATGAGAATGAAAATTTATTCACAATAAATGTAGCATGGCTACTTTTAGAAGCTGCTATCCTAGTTAATTCTCTGACAGGTACACAACAGATTATAATAACTGGTTGATTTGTTTTAATCATGATTTCTGAACAGTTTGTCACACTGTGAGCTCAAAAAGGGAATAAAGTAGATAATAATATAAATCATTTGTAGTCCAAGCTAAGAGCAACATGGGTAATTCTTAACTCTTTGTGGGTTTATTAGGCTGTGTATTTTGTATTTATGTGGGTTTATCTTTGTTTTTGTAATTGATTGAAAAGTTTTTAAATACTGCTACTTTCTAAATTATTGTGAAAGCAACCGTGTCATTCAAACCAAATACTAATATGAGAAAAAAATGGAAATAAAGGATGATAAAAGGAAGAATACTGATTGTTCTTGATTGATTCGTCTACGCAGTAGTAATCATTCTCTTTCAAGTGGGGAAATTGCATGAAAAAAAGGCAAAACTTGCTTGTCTATGCGTACACACTAACAGAAAGTAACATAGTTTGCTAGCTGAGCTATGTTAGCTGCAACCAGCGACTGGATAAAGTGTCATATTTTGAGTAGCCTACAGATGGATAACGGCACAGAGTGGTAAATATAATTTTTGTACTTTAGTAGTAGTATTTACTCAAGTCTATCAGTGCAATTGCAGTTTTCAAATGAATAAATAGGGTAGACTGAGTACAGCTGAGACACGTCAGTTACTTGCACATGCTTTTGCTGTGATTTTTGGTGTGCACATGCATATTGGTATCCTTTTTGAGCGTTGGAAAATTCAGCTTTGTGCTCCGCGCCAAAGATATTCAAAAAATATTTTTCGACAGGTCAGATTTTGATTTTACCATGTTGCTTTCACAATTAATATCTTCCTCCCTTTGTGTTACTTTTAAAGTTAACTTATATATCTGCAAACGTTGTTTTTTGCACTAAAAACTGATATATTCCATGGCATCATAGCATGTCAGGTCTTCACGTAATTCAGTGAAATGTGCAAAGTGGTCATCTGATGCAGAATGCTATTGCTTTGGATGCTGTTCAGCAGCGCAGACATACAGTAGGATTTTAAAATTTCAGTCATAATTAGGCAAAATTAAAACAAATCAAAGGTAGTTTTGTTATTATTATTTATTTTTTTTTACATTTGAACAGTGCTACTCTGACTTGTCATTCTGTTATTTTTGCACAGTTATTGTGTTTATATTTGTACTGTTTGAATATCCATTAAATAATTTGTTCTTTTTAATTTTTTAAAAACTTTGCCCATGCTATTGTTGAATTAAATCAAATTGAAAAATTAATAGCATAAAAAAGTTGCAATTGAAGTTTTAATATTCATTACATTAGCAGGATAAGCTCTCCAGCCATTTCAATGGTGTCTCAACTGTACTCAGTAATTTTATTCTATGGATACAGTTGAGACAAAAACACACTTCTTGTTTTTGATTAATTGTGAAAATTATAAATTACTAATGGATATCATTTCTTGGTTATTTCTTTAGTACAAAAATAGAGGATGCATTTTGTAAAAAAAAACTTCTGTCCAGATGGTTTTTAATGCCTAATTTTTGCATGGAAATGAGAAGAGCGAAAACTGACTCAACTGTACTCAGTCTACCTACCCTCTATCTCAACTTCAGCTACAGTAGCTGAAAAGCTCTAGCTGTATTCAGTCATGATTTGTGCTTACATTTTAAAGGAGGCAAACGCTTTTTAAAGCTATCAAACTATAACTCTGACATCTACATTTTTTAAGACAGTGCTCAGTCTTGCTCAGATTGGGAGATAAAAGTTTTCAGTTGTGTGTCCACACTGAAGCAAATTTTACCTTAACTTCCAAACCCTTCCCAAACAGATTAATTTTGTCCCTCTTTGTCTTCCATCCCATCTTCTCTCCCTTTCCCCGACTCTTTTCTCACTCCCAGGCCGCCACGCAGCTTCTTGCATAGTGGGTAATGTGAATGGACTGAGTCTCCCGGGTGTCGCGGCCCCCCTCTCTAGCCTCGCAGGCAAATCTGCAGCAGCCGCTCAGACAGGAGCAGCACACAGTCTACAGCAGTCTGTAGGGGCAAAGAACAGGACGATGTAAAAGAATGATGATGGCTTTCATCTTGGACTTGGAAGATTGTATTGCCTGCTGCATCTGGAGCACAGCGGAGTAGGGAGAGTGCTGCCCAGCCAAGGCAGAGCGTTCCTGACAGTGCTTTGTTTTGAGTTCGTAAGGACTTGACATATGCCTCAAATCGTTTGCTCTCACCGCGCTGCAGATCTATGCTGCGTCCTGATCGGAGACAGGGCCCTGCTGTCTACTGCTGAGGGTGTGTGTCTGTGTCATTTTAAGTATGTATGTATGTGTGCCACATATTCAATTTATGTGTGTGCTGGCGTGTTTGCAGTGCATGTGCTTGCTTTTTGCAAGCATGATGGTGAGCATAAACGGCAACATCCGACAGTGCTGTTTTCTGCTTCAGTGCCTATCCGTTGTTGTGCAGTTTCCCTTTGTGGGCAGATTCAGCTGTGTAACAGAGCAAACAACTGCTTGTCAACTAAAATCATCTAAATCAATAACCCATGATCTTTACAGTTCTGTTTCCCTTTCAAGGATGTAATATTTATCCAAATCTCTCATCACCATGACCTCTTAATTATAAGAAGGAAACTTTGGCTTGTTGCCCCACAGTTGATCCACCATCATGAAGTATTCATGGTGTATATGCGGCAATCTAACTGATTATCTCTTTTAATATTAATGAGTAATTTCTGAAGGCAGGGGCAGTTTTTCTGCTTCAAAAAGTCCAAATTTATCTGAATACATTATCCCACAATGCTTCCACACACATGTCCCACATCAGGCATAAATAGGTGTCATCACACTTCATCCTCAAGCTCATGTCATGTTGGACCACAGTTTCTAAATAGTGTAAATCTCTGAGAAAAAGTGTATATTATGTTTGATGGGATCATGAGAGCACAGCAGGACTGAGAGTGCTGCCAGCTAGTGAGCAAGCTGGTGATCTCAGTAAACCCACTCTCAGGTTGGTGCTGTACGTTTCAGAGCCTCCATGTCAGACTACAGTTGCAAACCGTGGTAAAAGTAAATAAAAGCAAACCCAGATAAAAGCAGGTGTTCTTTTTTTTTGTTTGTTTTGTTTTGTTCTGTGTGAAAAAAGCTTATGATTGTTGGTTTGTCATTTATGTGTCTTAGGCAACCAGATAAGAGGTCCTGTAAATTTTCTTATATCTTTTCCCATCTGTGTTTTGATACAATCTTTCCTGGCAGGATTACCAACAGTCATCCTGACCTCATGGCTTTAATTTCACTATGACAGTGTATGTAGTCCTAACACTGACATGCAATGCAAAATTGCTCGCAGCAGCAGTCATTAGCGAGTGTTACAAGGGTCTGAATGCATGCATTGGTTCTGGATGCCAGTAAATGACTGTTAATCTCAGAAGATTGGATGCCCTGGTATGTTCATACACAAGCTTTTAGGGTACTGAATGTGAAATGGGTCAGCTGTCTGGCATCTTGATTGCCAGAGCATGGCCACAGCATTTCATGCTACATTAGTCAGATTTTTAGACTTAATCTGCTCATATTAATGTTTTATGCTTAATTTCATGGAGGTGAGTACTGGCTGATGCTGCTGGGGCAGAACCATTACCTGGTCGCAGTTGGTGGTATCGAGCAGCATGGTTGAGTGAGCACAGTGCAGGTTTGAGTCAAAGTGTGCAGACTTACAGGAGGTCGTTTTCACACACATTTGGGTGGAACCAGGTGCTGTTGCAGCAGTGGAAAAAATTTACAATGTTTCATTTTTCAACTAATATGGCTCTGTTTCACATATGATTTTGTATCTTTGTACCAAGCAGTCGTTCTACGGACTGGAGCATTGTGTATCCATGGCAACCAGACGGAAGTAGTCACGTTCCACCCGGAAAAGGAGTAAGTGTGGCTGAGTTGCAAACAAAATACACGTGAACGATGGAGCGTGTTGAAAACAGGCAGTTCTGAGTGTGGAGAATAATGTTATCATGCCCTGGAAGCAGCGGATTTACAGACAAACCAGAGCAAGCCGCAGATTGATTCTGTTGAACCGCAAAATCCTGACCATACGCAGATATTATCGGCGAACAGCCAGGTAACGATGTGTGCTTTGGTGCTTTACCTGCTAAGCCCTTGTTGGGAATGTGTCCAGTGTTTGTGAACACCCTATTGATGTTAACATTAGAAATACATAAGTAGCTAGCAAACACAAGATGATACTGAACGTTACAGGTAGGCATGCTGTGTAATCAAGGGGCAAACTCCGCTAGAGAACAGCAAGCCCACATCTGTGTTGCACAAAAAATTTTAATTCTTTCTTGATCTGTGAGGGGCTGGCTGCAAAACAGAGCAAATCCCCATAGACTCCCATGTTAAAAAGGCCAACTTCACAGCAGAAATGTTTACAAAACATGTTTACAGCCTGGTTCAAAAAATCATTTTAGGTTTAATAGGTCAAGTTTACCTTCATGTCAACTGTGAGGGGGGTGAATTTTTTATAACTCATCCATTTCGATGTTATTTAATCTTGAAATTACAGGCGTGTCCTTTTGATCGACATGCGGCAGACTGGAAGCCCGGCCTGCCGGCCGCTGGCTAACAGTTAGCTCATTGTTTGCTCTTGGTAAGGTCTCAGTCTGCAGCAAAGTAGCAAAATGGTGGTTTTTAGTCAGCTAACAGCACGTCCAAACATGTCTTACCTTTATCCCGCCGCTTGGGAGGCTAATCTGTGTTAGTTTCGAGTTAGCTTGGCTTGCATTTAGCCTAGAGTACGCTGGCTGTCAGTCATTTGCCCTGCGGCCGCACTGTGCCCATTATAGAATTTTTCCGGAGTGACGACATACGTGACACGGGAAGATGGCAACAGTGGGACACGCCCAACTGGCTTCACTTTGCTCTATTCAGATGTAAACGAATACTACATCCATCTCTATTTATGGTCTATGTGTGTAACCCTGTTATTTGTAGTATAATACTGTCAATGAGAGGGATATCCCAATCGCACAGCTGCTTACGGATATCTGTTTAGTTAAAAAAGGCAGAGTATCTGGGACTTAGGACGAGCCAAAGTTGCTGTGTGCTCACACATCACTTGGACCGCATTTCAGGTTGACGCAAGCCACTCCGAAACCACCCCCTCCAGCTGGTCCGAGAGTGGCTGAGTAATGTCAACTATGAGCACGAGTGGCGTGTTCACCCAGAGCCAGTCGCACCGTATTCGGACCCAAAACTCAGTAAGGTCGACCTAAATAGGTCCTGTGAGAAAACCCCCTTATTGTGCAGAGTTAACCTTGAAATATGTGATATACACATGGAAATGCATGTCAGTGTTAAAGGGGCCAATATAACTGGAGTAAAGAGGTCCGACTTCAGGAAATGAAGACTTAACAGCCTACCTATAATTACCTTTTAAAATCTCCACACGATGTAAAAGCTACACCATAATATTAAAAAATAAATCCTAAATCACAGCTTGACATGGGGAAACAACCCTTAAATAACTGCTAAAGTTTTCTGAAGTAATGACTCAAATATACAGATATAACATCTAACCTGCATGCTCCGGAGTGTTAACATCCTGCTGTCATTGTGTACCAAGGTGGTGTGCTGCAGAGCTGCATAATGAATGACTTGCATTGCCCCGGAGCAAAGTGCTAATCAAGGCTGTCCCCTAACTCCAATTTAATTGTCCACGTCCAGCTGATCAGGCAACGGAGCCTTTTTTTTTTACAGAGCACTTACTGAGATCATTGATTTGAGAAATGATCCAGTGGACTATACTAACTCAAATATGATTGGGTGGCCATTTAATAGCATTTGGGGGATGGTCTTGTTGATGTCTGCTGAGGTGCTAATTGTGGCTAATTTACTGTGAAGCCTTTCCCTAGCTGCAGTTGCTGGAGGAGCATAATGGTTTTAATCTTCGCTTTCTATCAATCTAAGTGGGAAAAGAGAGGAAAGTGAGAAAAGATTCAAATGAGCGACTTTTAATGTCAAAGTTTGTGTTTAGAAATTCTGGAAAATTAAAATATGAACTAATTTTAAATTTCTTCATTTATTTAAATGAAATGCTTTAAAAATGGTATTTATTAGAGTTCGTTTGTGTTTTATTAGCATACTTTGCAAAACTGGAACCCATTATTAAAATTTTTTATTGTCCTTTTAAAATATACCTCATTGATTTAATACAAGACACATAATAAGGAACCCCAAACCACACGCAGCGCAGTCATAGGAGATACACACATGTACGTTAACACAAGCATACAATATAATCTTAGCAAATGTTACACAAACATCCTGCAGAAGGCCTTCTTGTTGGATACTTATTAATCTTCTCTCTACCCATGCCATCAGCTTTAAGGCTGTGTAATGACTCGTAACGAAGGCAGTGCTCTGTTCTTAATGTGGGCCTACTGGGATCACCCCCATCCTCGAACACCAGGCTGTCCACTCATCAGTTCCAAAGGACAACCTTTCTTTCTCTGTTAAACCATGCTAGATGTGCTATGCTTACTGTTCTTTGTTTTCTTTTTGATGACCTGAAGAACATGTCAGCATTTGACACACTAAAAATCCTCTCATGTGGTTTCTTCTCCTGGTTGCTTTACTGTATGTTCAAAACATTCCTCCACTGACCTCCTAACTGTGCCTTTGTATCATATTTTATCTTTGTCTCACACACTTCTGGTTCTCTTATTTCTATCCAGCCACAAAAAAATTCCTATTATTCCTTCAGTTGCTCTCCAGGCGAACTCGTCACCTCTGTGTTACCTCTGGGTTTGCCCCCACTCCAGGTCTTGGCTCTTTTCCAGGCCACATTATTCCATTTAAACTTCAATCCTATTTACAGCCTATCCTTTCCCCCTCGCCTGCCTGGGGCTACCGAACTATTCATCCGGCGGACTTCATGCCGGCCGACCCTGTCATAAAAGCCCCTGTTGGGATATGTGTCCTAGAGACGTGTGCGTTTGCCCATGTGGTGCACAAGTCTGTTGTTGAGATCTATGAGTATGCATGTTTTAAATGTGTGCGTGCTTCCTGTGCTATTGTGGATGGAGGAAACAAAGGGTTCGTGCAGGGCTGCACAATATGTCGCAAATTTGTCGTGAGCGCAATATTAGCCTATGCAATATACATATTGCAAACATAGCCTGAACTGCAATATCTAATAGTCTATGTTTGCATTAATTTTAACAAGCTATTGAGCATCTGATGCGCATAATGCAAGTTGAAGGTGCCAGATGCCAGAGTTGGAAAATCGTAACTATTCTGAACACATTTGAACACATTTTCTGACAGGAAGGAGAAATGCGAACAACCCTGGGGATCTCCTCACGTCACTAAGACCAGGGGTGCCCAAGTCCAGAGCTACTATCCTGCAATTTTAAGAGCATGTCCTCATCAACACACCTGAATAAAATTGCTAATTCCTACATGCATGTCATTCAGCTCTGCAGAGGCCTGGTGACGAGCCCTACTGTCACCTGCAGATCTGGAAAAGAAACTGCAGCATCACACAGTGGCTGCGTTTACATGGACCCAAATATACAAATTGCTTTTGGTTTAAAAGCTCTTTCAGAATGAAAATGATCCATGTAAACACCTCTTTCCAAATGAAAAGTGCTGAACCGAATGAATTATCATTCGGTTTCACAGGGTTAGAATTTTCCTTTCCCCAAACCGATCATGGTATCATGTAAATGCAGAATTGGAAAGTTCGGAGGTTGTGCTCTTAGGGGGCATGCTTAATGAGACGTCAACAGGGAGGAAATGACGTTTCCTCACTTTGACAGATGGGAGTGAACAACGAAATTCCCATGGAGAGAGAAAGAAAGTTTTTTTTAAACAAAAACTCTGTCTCTACTTTTTTTTTTTTTGGTTTTTAGAAGAAGAAAAAAAAGAAAAACCGGCGGTTGATTAAATTACGGCAGAAACAAAAAAAACAAGAGGATTGGTTTTAGAATACCCCTTTTTAAATAAAAAATGATATTTATAATAATCGCGGGTGAAAGAAAGGGATAATTAAAATAAATGAAGGGGGGGGGAACAAAAGATAGGAATGAAATAATTCATATAAAAAGAAAAGCTGAGATGAAAAATCCAAAAAGAATGATATGAGAGAGGAGAGGAGAAAAAATAATGTAAATGTAAATGTAGTCACTGCATATGCATCAGAGAGGGGGGGGGGAAGGGACACAGAGGGTGTGAGAGTATAAGTCCAGATGTAGACATTAAACGTTAAATTTAAAAGGGGGGGGGGTGAGATTGGGGGGGGAGAGAAAAGGGAGGGGGGGGAAGAGGAGAAAAAAAAATGAGGGGGTGGGGGAGGGGAGAAGGGGGGGGGGGGGGGGGGGGGAAAATTCCCCTTTTTCCTAAAGGGGGGGGGGGGTGGTGGGGGGGGGGGGGGGGGGGGGGCCCCGAGAGGGGTATAATGACAACAATCTCCTCTTATCTTCTTCGTCTATGGAATCCAAAGAGTCCCACTAACAAAAAGGGATCTTATCCTATGGAGAAGGGAGAGGAGTAAGTGGTCAAGGTTGTGGAATATGATGATGAAAATTAGCAATTAATATGAAGATGAAGATCTATATATTCCAGAAGAACAAAAAGGAATAGAAAAAACACAGAAAGAAGAGAATTAAATCTATTCATATTCAACCTAAAGAAAAGCTAAAGATTACTTAATATTTTAATAACATCATGAAAGATGAAGGCTGGATGTTTGTTATTTCTTTCTATCCTAAAATTATGTAAAAGAGAATTAAAAATGCAAAAAAAAAAAAAAAAAAAAAAAAAAATAAAAAATACTAAACTTCCCTTCAAATCCAATGTAATGAATTGGAGGGGGTGGGGAGTGAATAAAAAATAAATAAAAAAATATAATATAATATATTAATATATATTAAAAATTATTTTATATCCCTGACGATGGAAGGCGCAGAAGAAGAGAAAGAGGCAGGAGTGGCGAAATTGATTTTTCTTTTTTTTTTTTTTTTTAATCTTTATAAATAAATATTTATGTCTTTCTTTTTGTGTGTGGTGGTGTGGAGCTGAGGGTGAAGTGAAAAGAAAAAAATATAAACTATATTTTTCTTATTCTGGAGTAAAGGGGGGAGGGGGCGGTGAAGAGGTCATGAATAGTGAAGAGAGAGTATGGGAGAGGTGAAGGAATAGTGAATAGGATATAAAAAAGTATAAAAAAATTTATATAAGGTGATTTGGGAGGAGAATATGGAGATACTTAAGGAGGATGGATGGAAATGGAGGAGTATTGGGAGTTTTGTTGAGTTTTTTTGGAATTTTTTTATGGATCTTTTTCTGAAGAGTGATGATGAAATCTAATAAAAAGAAAGAACAAAAGAAAACTGATCGAATAAGGTTAAAAAAAAGAAAAGAGAAGAAAGAGAGTGAGGGAGAGGGGAGAGAAGGAATAAAATAGGTAAATGTTTATGTGTTTTTAAGTTAATTATATTTATAGATATCTTATTTAATCTAAATGATAATATTTTTAGGAGATAATTGAATCTTAAGGAAAAGAGCTCTTTAAGGTAATGAAGAGGAAAATGGGGTAGATGGGGTAGAAGAAAAGAGGGGAGAGGGGAAGAAAATAAAATTATAAATCCTTAAAATAAATTTTAAATATATAAAGTATTAATGAAAGAAGAGATATCTGCTTCAAAGTTTCGCAAATTGTTTTTTTTTGTTGTTGTTGTCTGGGTAGCAGCTGCTCTTCTCAGCTGTACTACAGAAGTGTGCATGGTGAACGCGTGGCCCCGAAAAGTGTGTAGAACTACCTGATAACTAACGGAAAGCTAAATCTGGACTCACGGGACAATAGTACTCGTTCGTTTTTTCATTCTACTTAAAGTATTGGTAAAAATCAAGGAGCTTTACTGCAGATAAAGCCGTATATAGTGACTGCCCCGTCTCCGCCATTATTACTGGATGGACGCTGAAGGGCGACTCAACGTTATATCTTCTGAAGGACTCAAAGTGATGCAGAAACTTTACCAGTGAGTAAATGCACATATATACTCCTAGAAGGTAGGAGTATATATACTCCTAGTAAGGTCCAGGTTGAAAAAAAAGAAAGTTATCCTTTAATGTCCAAGTCCTGAATGTTCACATGTGAAATCTCTATCACATTTTCCTTTGTTTAAAGGCCTCCTTCCACTGAAAACCCGTTTAACTTGCTCCTTCTGAAATACAGAGGGTTTCCACTTGTTTACTTACACATGCTGACTTGATAGCGTTGCGTTCCCCCCAGTCGGCTGTTCTTTCTCATCAGAGAAACAATACGAAGAAAAGAGCGAATCGGGAACAGCCTCGCACTTCTACGTAACATTGCAAATAGCGTATCCCACGTGGGGTTTCTATCTGTCCATTGGAAGGCAGGTAACCCTCCACTACACACTAGAAGTGGGATGCGAGAAATGGGGGGAGGGGGGGGGGGGGCGGGGGTGAAATCCCCTATGAGGGCTATCCTGGGTGGGGGGTGTGGTGGTGAGATGGGCATGTGTGGTGGACGGGGATGGGGGAGGGGGGAGGTGGGGGGGAGGAGGGGAAATTGATCCACTTGATTGTCTCCTGTTGTTGGTGGGGGAGGTGTGGTTGATTTGTCAAGCTCACTATAATGGGTAATAGATATTGTTTGTGAAATAAAAAAGATGGTTCTATAAGTAGTTTGGCCCCTCATAAATAGGTATCACCTCTTGAAAAGGTGCCAAAACTGTAGTTGAGACTATTATATGTAAAATAGAGGAGAAATTTAGTAGATGATACAGGTGAGAAGGAGAATTAGTATGGAAATAAAGTAATTTACTGAAGGAAAAGTAGATGAATTGGTATGTAATAGAAAAATATAAATTAGACAACTGACAATAGAATGAGATGACCCGAGTTCCTTAGCTGAGTACAGTGCCCTCTGTCTGCCCTGGGCCTAGAATAGCCCTGTGCTGCTCTCTGTAACTGACTGTTTTGGGAAGTAGGGAATATAATGGTGGATGTGTGGAAATTGATGTGTTAGACATACTGATTAAATAAAGAAACGTGTATGAAAAGTTGCTGGACGGGAGAGCTAACGAGTAGAGTTAAATAAAGTTTGAAGGTGGTTTGAAAATGTTAATTAACCAAGTAACACAACACATTAACTAGCAATATAAACTTATGGTGGTTGATGAAATGAAAATAAATAGATGAAAATATTGGGGTTTTTTTTTTTTTTAGAGTACTGGTTAACAAACACTAGCTAACGTTAGCTTGGTAGCTTTATTAGCCATGAAACCGTAATGTACATTGGACGTGACGTCTAAAACAATGCAATCTATGTTATTGATAGATTAGTAACATAGCCGTTAATTGAAAAAAATAGTAGTGTGATTTTTGTTTTTAACACCTACCTCTGAGTCCATTGTTGAAAGGATCGTATCCACTCTGCTATCCACAACGGCGGCAGCATTCTTATTTACTTCCCGTGTTTACTTGAGGACTTTAGTAGGACCAAAATATGAGGTGCCTGTGCCGATGAAAATAATTTTTTAAAATCGGTTGTCGTGTGGAATTTAAAGAAAAAAAGGATGTTGCGCTGTGTTCTATATAAATATTTATATAATTTAATTTTCAGGGGTGGCAGTGGGGTGGAAGTTGTTAGGGTGGCACTGGCCACCTGGCCACCATTGGGGGCGTCTCTGACTAGAAGTAAAGACGGCACGACTGTAGCTTCAGAGTTGAGAAGCTAATTAGCTAACTGTTTGTTAGCATGGCGGAACAAACTTGTTTGTCGGCTCTATTTCCTGTCTGTAACGAAATAAGAGCGGAGGGCGGAGCTTCCTTCATACACTGACGGGAGGCAGCCAATCAGACGGAAATTCATGAGAAGGACCCGGGAAAGCCTGCCGTTGGACCACAAGCCTCTCTTCTAGTACACAAATACAGCTGGATACAAAGATACCAGAAGGTTTTTTTAAACAGAAACGATGCAGAATGCATTCAATAACAATGGAGAACACAGAAATATTAATGAAATGACCATGGAAGTACAACTTTAAGTGGTTTTGGAGATGACAAATGTCACGAACGGGGTTACAGAACTTGAAAAAAAGCATATTGTCAATTTTATTATCCTGTCTGGAAGAAAGCTGACTTCATTGCTGAACTAGAAAAGCATTCGGAGAGCACAGACCTCCACCAAGCAGCTCTTGCAATGATAAAGAATCCTTAAAAAAATCCCCGGATCCAGAAAGTGATCCGGATCACCACCAAAATTAAATGGGTTCGTCCTTGGGCTGAGGCACACGACTGGACAAAATTTCAGGTCAATCCATCCAGAACTTTTTCCGTGAAGTTGCTGACAGACAGACAAACAAACCAACGCTACCAAAATCATAACCTCCTTGGTGGAGGTAATAAAAGGCATATATGAAACAACATCTAGGGATTTGATGGAGGAAGTAATGGATGGAGGTAGAGAGTTCAAAGGTTTAGATAAGAAGTGACAGTTCAGAAGAGACTGACAAGAGCACATAAACTATATTATCAGAGAGACTTTGCTAGAGGAGAGTTTGAACATGAGCTGTCAACTTATGGCTTAACAGATTTCCCCTTTTTCATGACTTCCTCTCTCATCCCAGTTTGTGCCCTGGTGGAACCTCCCGCATCAGCGGAAAGGAGAAGCTGGGGAAGAGGTAGGATAAAAGATATGCCCATCACCATCCTCCTCGCCCCGTTTTTGTTGTTGCTTGTTGTTGTTTTCTCTTTGTCTTTTACGTGGCATCTCCCCTTCAATTAATCTGGAGGATGCTCCTAATGGGCCGCTGCAGCGACGTTTCAGGCAAGGCTCTTTGGTGTGCTCAAGTCAAGGGATGTGGCTGATAGAGTGAGACAGGCGAGATGGGCGATAATGTGAGACAGATTGACAAGCACAAGGAGGCATTAGGCAAATGGCATCATTAAAAAGTGCAGTTACCTGAGCCAGGCTTCCCGTGGCGTCAGATGAGAGAGAGGGCGAAAGAGGGAAACACGTCGAGGCTTTGTGCCTCCAGCTTTGCTGCTCTGGTAATTTTGATCTTTTTGCGCTTCTTCTCCTGTTTTAATTTCCTCCACCGCTTCACTTCGGGCTTGCTCATGAGGCAGAGACCAAAGGAGAGGTGCAGCATTTGGGGCATACCTCTTTGATGGCATGGCTTCATATGTGTGAGTGTGATAAAGATTCATCGGCTTGCATAGCAGATGCTGTTGGATGAGGTAGCCGGTGATTGCAGGTTTTAACAGATGAGTTTTTAGTATTTTATCAACTTTATGAAACTGACCATGACTAAATTGAATCGGTTTATTCATGGAAGTGTGGAGTAGTTGCTCTAACAACACAAAAACAGAAAAGGTTTGTGTTAGTTTATGTGTATCTTCAGCCCATTACAATGTATGGTTGTGTCTTGTGTGTGTGTGTGTGTGTGTTGCAGGCACATGTGACTGTCCTCTGTTGGTGCTCTTTGTAAATGGCAGCACATGCAGCCAAGGAGAAACGGGAATGTGAAATCATTTGACTGCAGAGATTCCTGCTGATGTGCCTCTAGCAGCGATTCATAACATACACACACATGCAAAGACTCACCCCACAAATTTGGAAATTAAATGCTTCCAAAACAAGCCCACTGGTGGGTCCGAAGCCCTTACGAGATGATGTAACAGGTATAAAGCTTGCTATGTTTTATATCATGGGAAAGCTTTTAAAAAATTAACTCTGGCTGTGATGAGGAGATGAAGCTTCTGTTAGTGGGGAAGCTGCTCAACCACTTAAGCAACACAATGCACCACAAATCATCTCTAAATAAAGTAATAACATAAAAATAATAGGATGAAATGAAAAATAAAATAATCAATTAATTATCAAATAATGAAGGGTTTGAGTTACACAAAGTTAAAGATGGTAACCACAAGTTTAATTCCTCCCTGCCAATAGGTGTTGTACTCACTCAGTTACTCAGTTAGCATTAGTAACATTACAGAACTGGCCAACCATGAATTAGCAAATGTTTAACTTACATGCACAGAGGGAAAGCAGCAACCTCTGCGAGGCTTTCGAACCCCTTTGCTACCTTCACCGTCATCCTGCTTCATTTCCGTTTGAATTTGAGAAAAGTAACACAAGTAAGTTGCTGTTTCCACACAGAGCAATCAAGCTAGCAACTCCTGAGCTAATGCTAATGGCAAAGAATCCTAGTGTAGATGTTGGCATGGTATTCAGATGTAAATATATATTTTAGACATGTCAAAATTGATAGAACAATTATTTATATGCTATTGAAAAATTAGTAAAATTTATACTTTCATTCGGCACCCCTCTAGATGTTCTGTGAAGGTTTTTTTTTTAATTAATAGTTTTGATGAAAAGTTATAGCTATTACCTTTATTGTAATTTTACATGCAGCTATTAATTCAGTTACATTAAACCTGCACCTGTCCCAAGAAGCCTGGATGCCTGGAACCCAAATTGATGCCATTTAATGTGTAACTTCATATTTTGATAATTTCCTGGTTTTGCTTACCAGATTCTCAGATTATCATTATTGTTATTATTTCTCAGATGATCAGATCTTACCAGATTTATTACCAGATCTTACTATTACCATCATCCAGCTCGTGGATGTTGGAAATCTAGCTTACAAAAGAGAAAGAAGCTCTATGTCACCAAAACATCTTAATTTCACTAAATAAAGTATTCATAATTTATAAAATTTTTTGGATTATTTTTCTAAGGTTTATATTTACCTCTGCTAAAGAGCTAATTTAATTGCTGTGTTTGTTTGTCTTTCTCTCTGTTAGTTAGCAAAGTAACTCAAAAAGTTATGAACAGATTCGGATGAAATTTTCAGTGAATGCTGATGATGGCACAACAAGTTTGGCGTTGATCTGGATCACTGTTTGGATTCGGGAATTTTACCCTTCTTTATCATTGCGAGACAAGGCCACATGGGGGGAACTGATCTGCTTGGTGGAGTTTTACACTCTCCAAGTGCCTTTCTAGTAATTCTACAAATCTTATAAGTAGTTAGGTGGTCTGAGGACACGAAAGACGAAGCCATTTAGTAGTAGTAGTAGCCTGATTTAGGCTACTATGTCTTTTAATTCATGATTATTATTTCTATGGACACGAGGCTTTACTAAACATATAAAGGTTTAATTTTGACTTTTGCACAGTATATTTTAATCAAGTCAAAATTACTTCTTAGGTTGAAGATACTGGTCCATCTGGGCCAGAACCAATAGACTGAGCCACAGTTTATTTCCAGGCAGCTGCTCGATGAGCACTTAACATCCCCTCTTTCCCCTCCAGCTACACCCCCACATAAATTTATCATGAAACTACAATATCTGTATTTCACAAGTACTGTTGCAATACTCATCCCATAGCACATCTTCCTCCTTAAGTCCGGTTCCTCTCTCTCTTTTTCTCCTACCTTCTGCTACCTGTCTGAGAGCTACTGCTATTCCCTGTCATTTTGCTGCACTTTTTTTTAAAGATGCCAGTTGGGTAATGCTTGAATATTATCTAGTTTTCAACAATGAAATAATAAAACCATTGAACTGAGATCGAGATAGGGTTTTATGTCTTTGTTTATTAAATAATTAGAAAATTACATTCTCTCACAAGTACCTTTGACTACAGTTTTGTAATTGCTTGTACTCACATGACATCACGTCACCCTTGCTCATGCGTTTGCAGTGAATGTGTTTTTGATCTTTGGAAGATGCCTTAAATTTGCAGTTTATGTCCGTTTTAATCGTTTAGATTATAAAACTGATTGAAGATTCTTCATGAAGTCATACATTAGGGAGAGCAAGCCTAAGATTTTCTGAAAATGATGAGAAAAGTGACAAACTTTTATTTAGATGAAAGAGTTCAGTCAATACATCCCATGTTGTTAATGATTTATAAAAGACTACTTTAGTTGGTTTGGCTCCTTCTCTGTTAGCTTCAATTCAATTCAATTCAATTTTATTTGTTTAGCGTCAATTCATGACAATGTCACCTCAGGGTACTTAACAGACAGAAAAATTCAAGTCAGATTCATAATAGCCTAGCTAAGGAAACCAACAGATTGGATCAAATCCTGACTTGACCTGGTCCAATTCCCCATCCTGAGCAAGCACGGAGTGGTGGCGACAGTGGGAAGGAAAACACCCTTTTAACAGGGAGGAAAAACCTCCGGCAGAACCCCCGCTCAAGGGCGGCCATCTGCCTCGACCGGCTGGGGTGGAGAAGACAGAAAGAGAGACCAACAGGTACTGCAACTTTTATCCAGCCAGACCTGCTGAGAGAGGAGAAACACAGTTAATGATGCAATATTGTCACTAGGGATGTAGTGATATGAAAATTTCATATCACGGTTATTGTGACCAAAATGATCACGGTTATCATTATAATCGCGGTATTATTGAAATACCCCACCAGCATCTTTAAAAGTATCCAAAATGGGTCTCGACGACTTTGTTCTTTTTAAAGGGGGAAAATCTCCACAGCACTGTCCATGTGGGTGCCTTTGTTGCTTTTCCACCATGTTTTCATAGATTAAATGATGCAAACTGGGACTATTGATGTTTAGGAGATAGTAGATATAGTGAGTTTTAAAGGGAGTAATCAGTCACGGTTTTAACGATAATTAAAATTTAAAACGTATTACTAATCATTGGGAATTTTATTACGATTAACGATTTTATCGATAATTGTTACATCCTAATTGTAACAAGTTTCTACATGGAAAAGAGAGATGAGTGTGAAAGGAAGAGCCAGTGCATCATGACCGTCCCGAGAGTCTAAACCTATAGCAGTTTAACTAAGGGATGGCTAACCATCCCTAGCTATGAGCTTATAAAAACAAAGGGTTTAAGCCAAATCTTAAAGGTAGAGAGGGTGTCTGACTTCCAAACCTGAATTAGTAACTGGTTCCAAATAGGGGGGCTGAAAGCTAAATGCTCTGCCTCCCATTCAACTCTTAGAGAATCTTGGAACCACAGAAGACCTGCAGTCTGAGAGGAAGTGCTTGCTTGGAATATATGGAAGTAGCTTCTGCTATGTTATGGCTAAATCAAAGCTCACAGGGCAATAAAAGCTGTAGCTTCTTTGTTTTACTTGTGGTTGCTAAGCAACAAGCAGACAAAGACATTTGGGTTGACAAAAATTTACTTGAGTAATGCTTTTGCTAAATAAATAGGATGTCCTTGTAATCTTCATAATAAAGATGACGTAGAATGGGCTCCAACAACAACGACAAAAAAAGTCGTGATGAAGTGAAACAGACGGTTGTGATTTGTTTAAAACACACTAAGCAAAGCTATAGCAGAAAACAATGCAGAAACAATGAGGAATTTTTATGAAGAACAGTTTCACAGACAAGTTATAGACTTTAGGATTGTTAATATGTTATTTGTGTTGCTTTGTAGAAACTCGTCTGAAGCACCAGTGCAGAGAGTTCCAGATATCGGGGAACTGAACTGACTGTTTTTTCTAATACAAAGTTAAATTTTCTTGGATAATGTATGAGGATTTATGCCATCACATGCAAATTTAAAGGAAAGTTTGAAATATTTTCCTCACACTGTTAGCCATTTGGCTTGTTTGACCACCACCATGTGAAACTGAAAAGTCATGTGATTAAATACAAGAATAAAGTATATTGATTATGGAAAGAGGAACAATAAAAAGTCAATTGAAGAAGACTGTGATGTATCAGCTGAAGATGTGCAGTTTTTCACACTGACGTTATGTAATTCTGAATTATCTCAACTGCACATTTTTAAATATGTTTCTGTTTTTATTTGTCCGTCTTTGCTCCGGTTAATTCCATTCCCCTTCACACTCACCAGCACTGACAGCAGGTGAAACACTTTCCTCATTTCAAACATAAATTGCATTCCTGCGCTGAGTGAGGGACAGGGATGGAGACATGTTCCCTTTGTGATTGTCACACACCGACAGCTTGCTTGTTCCCAGGTGAAAAAGGTCATTGAATGAACAATAAAATAGATAAAATAAATCCTTTGTTCGAGTTTAAAATCCATAAACCTATCAGCTCATCTGAGAAATGCAGCTCAGTCACAGCCTCACTTTCTCTGCTTTCCACCATTATGTAAATTGAAGCCTATCAAACTGCTGCCATTGAGATGCAAAGAGTTGATTAGCTTGGCATCTTTGAATTAGCCATAATAAAAAGAAAGTGTTGTTAAAATTAGTAAATACAACCTTTAACCCACTGAACTTAATTTCAACATGAAGTCACTCTGTTACAAATATGAAGATTATGACTAATATCTGGCAGAAGTTTACCCTCTGATGGTTTTGATCTTGTTAAAGGCTTTTATGCTAACCAGTGTAGCGGTGTATGGTTGCCCATTTTTCACCACCTCCGTTACACACCCTTTCTTCTCTCTGCCCTTGTTTGTTTTTACTGGCCCTTCCAGAGTCAAAGATAGGTCTGGCCTGTTTGGGTGTCCTTGTGTGTCCCTCTGTCTCTGCCAAAGACATGTCCATGATTAGAAATAGGTGAGTGAGCACTTCCTGTAGTTGTGTCCCCTCTGACTCGCTGTTGTCCTATTTAGTGTTGTTGGCCAACAGTATCACTCTGGCGTTTCCCCTTGGTGCCGGTAAAACTGCTGTTTCTGCTGACCTTGTTAGGCAAAGAGGTAGGCTGCAGTTTATAGCTGGTTTCACTCTGGACTCGCCCCTCTGTTTTGGCCTCTGTAAAGGAGGCGATGGGGCTAATATGTCTGAATGTGACACAGTGAAGATCCTAATAGTGAAGCAGCAGGGGAATTGTGCCCTGAAATAAAACCGTCCTGTAAAAATAAGATGTGAACTCTCTTACTTGATCAGACCAGAACCAGTGCAGTCGTATGTGGTGAAGTTCAATGTAAAGATCTGAGTCATCCCTGAATTCATTCATGCATTAGTTGCCTTAACTATTAACTACGTGTAGCCGTGCCATGACGACTAAACGTCACCCTGGTAAAGCAAACAAACAAATGGGGAAAAAAAACACTGCCCCTTACCCCCAACTGTCCCTGAAAAAGGTATTTAGTAGAGCAGTAAGACTTTTCTTATTCTTAACGAGGCAAATTTATACGAAGTGCTTTACACACAAAATGTACAAATCACAAAAAACACAATAATGTAAGAAAGAACAGCAATAAACAAGAAAACATCATAAAAACTCCCAGAGGGTGTGTGTATTCAGCCAAAGGCCAAGGTCAACAAGTACGTCTTAAACCAGTGATTCCCAAACTGGGGGGCGGGCCCCCCTGGGGGGGCTCAGGGCTATGTCGGGGGGGCCCAGCCAGGTCTATAGTTTTTGTACTTTTAACAAAAAATGGGCACATTCTTTAAAGTACTAATGAACAAATGATGACAACTCAAAAGGCATTGCCCCCCCGTCCCAAATGCAGTGCATTTTTTCATGTGTCTCATGGTAAATGTTTGGGTGCATCACTATGGTGGTGGGATGGGGGGGCTTGACATTATAATTTCCGATGAAAAGGGGGCCCTGCAAAAAAAGTTAGGGAACCACTGTCTGAAACAATGATTTTAATGTGGAGGGACTGTAGACCGCACGGTTAGAGGCAACGTGTTCCTCAGAGTGGGGGCTGCAACGAAAATGCTTTATCTTTTTTAGTCTTTAGGTTAGATAGAGGAACCTCTAAAATGATCTGATTGGCTAAACAAATTGCCCCCGTTTGTTTAATTTTATTTTGTGTTTATGTTCATAATTTTCTGCAAGTACCAAGGGAGGGGGAAGGGTGGATGGGGTGGGGGTAATGTCATTTATTTAAGTTTATTGAATGTAAAAGAAAAAAATATATAAAGAAAAAAAAAAAAATATATGAATGTAATGAAGAAATAAAAACTCAGAATTAATCAACGTTCTTCACTGTATTCTATTTGTTCTTTGAATGAAAATTTTACATTTAAATTCACATCCAGGACAGAGAACGACTGGCCAGCAGATTATTGTTTTCCTCCCATTGACTTCCATTCATACTTTTTCGCTTTCTTAGGTCCCGTGGGCTGGTGGTAGATGAGCGTGACTTCGGCTCCCCCATTCTGCACCAGAGTAGGTGAGACAAGTAAACACAGTATGATGCATGTCTTCTTTTGCATGTACGGGTCACTTAGGAGCCGTAAACCCTTCACACAGAAGTCTGATGACCTGCATGAACCTGTCTTTAATCTTCTCATGAATTTAACACCATGTTTATGTATTTCGTGTAAAATGACACATTTACCTTGAAACTTATGTATTTTAACTCATTAGAAACACATTTTACTGATTCTTAAACGTGGCTTTCATTGAGCGGCAGAACAAGAAGAACAATACAGCGTTTAAAGCTGCGATGCAACAGGTAATTTATTTTCAGTTTCTGTAACTTAAACACATCATAAGCACAGTTTAACAGCAGATAGATGCCTGCAGTCTTGGCTGAAGCAGTGTGTGACTGATCCTGACAGATAGGTAGGACACTGACAGTGTGTATCTATTTTAGTGAGCCCTTGTCTCTTTTCACCCTGCATCCAGAGAGCTGTGTCTCATTGTCTATATAAAGCCACTTTGTATGGTTTGTGCATATCTGCAGGCAGCACACCTTGCTGTACACATATCATTTGGTCTAGTGGCAACAGACCCAGAGGATAGGAAACACACACTCAAAAAGACACACACACACACACACACATTCAGTTACATATTTGCTTCCTCAGGTCCCCCATCCTTTCATCTTTTATTCAAAAGCGCAGAGCAGGAATGAGAGTTAGATAACTCAGGCAGAGGATGGTGGCGCGTCTGTGGGTGGTTGCGATGCTGAAGATGCATTTACGTACTCTTCTCTTTTTTTTCCCCCTTCACCTGTCAGCAGGGAGGCTCTCTAATCATGTTTTTACTGGTATTTACTAATGTTTCATTCATTAAGCTTCAGCAGCCACGAGGGAGACATCTTCCATCCGCTAAAGTGGAGGTTATTATCGCCTTAAATCATCTCACCGCGTACCTGTTTGGCTGGCTGTCACAGGCCGACGGAGGCCAGCCCCCGTTAGCCCCTCGGGGAGAGAGAGCTGTCACTCTACCCCCCCCCCCCACTGCCACTCTTATTCCTTCTTATTACTCTCCCCTCTTGTTGCAGCTTTCTCTCTTCCTTCCTTCCTTTCTTTATCGCTTCTCGTGTAACAACCATATTTAACTGCAGCTGTAAAATGATTAAACAACATGCTGCAGCTTGTAAGAGAATAAATAATGGATATTATGAGGTAATATATCCAAGTAATGAATGGAAACAGTTTGAAAACTAAGTAGTATGTAGGAGGAGTATCTTCCATCTGAGCAGCAGGACTAACAATTGTCCTTGCAGCTTTGTCTCCATGTCCTTTTCTCTCTCCATCTTCATTGGCTTCTCTCATCCTCCCTCTTTCCTCTCTCCCTGCAATCCTTCACTTTTTGCTGCTCAGCACAGCAATTATCGCCCCACCTCGCTTTGCGGTGACCTCTGAGATGATTAAGTGAGATTACCTGTACAGTACTTGTGTGAGAAGCATGCTGCGAGATGGTGTGTGTGTGTGTGTGTGTGTGTGTGTGTGTGTGCAGATACAGTAGGCAGAGTCGCCTTTAGCCACAGGGCAGGTGAGCCCCCCACAGTTGTCTGTATGGCTGGCTGGTGTACGCAACAGTGATTTGTGGACTGCCATATAAATGCAGCACTTACCATCTCAGGCCTAAATGAATAAATTTGAGGAAAAAAGGAAAACAAGAAGCAGCATATATCTCTAACTACGCAGACTCGATGCAGGAATCCAAGTTTTCTACGATGCTCTTAGACATTTTTAAACAAAACATTTGTACGTTCTCTAGAAAGACAAATTCTATACCCTGAAAATGAATCAGAAGTCCTTCAACGTACCCCAGTTTGAAGGCCTGCGCCTGTTCTTGGGCAATTGTTGGTTCCCTGCTTTCATTACAATATGCTTCTCATTAGGTGTCCGATGCTCAACACCACCTCCGGGTGGAACTTACACTAATGAGGACACTGCATCTAACGAACATCCTCCTCCCTCTGTCCTTAATTACAGCGCCATGCCTCTCCCCGGGCCAACACAGCACCCAGAATTTCAGACAAAAAAAAAAAAAAAAAAAAAGAATCCTGCTGGAACACAAGCACCACAAACCATTCTGTCCCCGAGAGCCGAAACAGAAGACACATGTCCGTTGTGCTGCGGCGCCATGTTTGGAGGGTGCAGCAGTGGGGCAGGGTGTGCGTGTCTTTGTGTAGGGAAGCGGGTGTTTGTTCATTACACGGTGAGCTGTGCTATTATTTGATATTAGCCAAAGCGAGCTGTAGGCTCCTGGGTTGATTGGTGATTATACATGCGGTTACAAGTCCATGTGCAACGTGCAGCGTGTCAGGGCTTAACTAGGAACATAATGACTAATGGCTATTTACTACACACTGACCTATTTCTGCTGCGCAGTAAACAAAGTTTTCCAGGAATTCATTCTTTAAAAGAAAAAACTTGCGCTTTCTTGTTAAAATCACTTTTCTGTCCTGAGCAATAAATAACGTTGTGTTTGGTTGGATGAAAAATGCTGTGTAGATACCTTGAGACGTTCCTTCATCATTCAGAGCTCCAGCTCCCTTTTTAATTTGAGAACGATCACACAATGAAGCAGATGCATGGTGACACTGGTGACAGTGACGACTCAGAACAATATAACACAACGCTAATAAAACCTCTAGTGGATGATATGACAGCCGCGTCCGTTTTCCACTTTAATTTAATTTCCACATGTAACACTTGCTTATTTAATCAATTTATCGATCAATCACTTTGTTTGTGCAGCACTTTTTCTAGAAAATTCAGAAAAACTAGATATAAACAATATAAAACAGTATTTTTTTTAAAAGGGATTGTAATCTAAAAACATTCAGAGGGTCATAAGAGTTGTGAGAACTAAAGAAAAATTCCTAGAAATTTGCTTGAGATTAGAGGCAAAATAAAACGTTACAAGATCATCGGTTAAAAAAAAGGTAAAATGAAAAGTTAGAGAATTGTTAACTAGTGAGAAAAACAAGTAAAAATCAATCAAAATAAGACTAAAAGTACAATAAATAAAAAAAGGAAAGACATTTAAAAGTTTGTAGCTTAAAAGCCAGAATAATTGACCTATATCCAAAACAAGCGCACTATTCCACATTTTCTCACATATCTAGACAATTCATCATAAATTGATGCAGTAATTTAATTTTATGCCTTGTGATTTACTAAATCATTTAAGTGTTTCTAGCAGCAAAGCCCTTGAAAGGATGAGATGCAGCTAATCCTCAGTAATAGGCATAAATTATGACCAGAGGATGTTGGACAGCAGCATTATCTATGGCCAAAATGAGGCGATCTAATTGGTCATTTTGAGCATCTGAAGACTTCTAGTAACATTCCACGTGGACATGCTTCTGGGCCTACATTTCCTATGTGCACCTGAGGTTATTATGTGCAGATTTTCAACAATTTCTAAAAGACTGACCCATGGTCATCGCTGTTCTCCCTCCCTTTGAGGCTCAGCAGGGATGGGAGTTGCCCTCTAATTAGGGCAAAGTGGAAATCCAAGTATGCCTCAAACTTTTGGACCCAGTTTCATCTTCCTCTTTTTTGTCTCTTGTGACTGAATTAAGCTAAACTCAATTCAATTAAAGCTTTTCTGTGACTATTTCATCTTCTGTTAGCTTGTAAACATAAAGAATCCTTTTAGTTCTTCCATCCCTTCATCCTTGCCATCACTCCTCTCCCTTTCTGCCTTTTTCCTTTTCCCTTGTCTTTACTCCCTCTCCCTCGCTTAGTTTTTGGTATCTAAGGGATGCCCACAGCCTATAATAAAAGGCATAGGATTTTAAATTAGAAATTAATTTGGATAATTTGTCTCCAACGAGCGCCCTCCTCCTGCCGCTCCTGCCAGAAATATGTTAATATATCATATTAAGTAATTTCTGAGCCCAGAAACACATGCTTATGGAGAGAGAATGAAAGCAAGACAGACAGGGAGAGAAAGAGAAAGAGAGCGCACTCATCAAGGTTGGATCTCTAATTAGATAGGTTGGCTCTCTGGGCATGCTCAGTTGAGACCTTGCTAGCTCCCTGCTGTCACCGTAGCGCTGCTACCTCTTACAGCACGTTGGAACCAGAGGTGACAAGCTTAATATAGGAGAAGCTGACAGAAAAGAAGGGGGAGATGTGGGCACTACAGAGAGAATAAAAGAAGAGGTGTAAAAAAGGAGAGAAGATTACAAAGGGGGAGAGTTTAGGCTAAACATGCCTTCATCCTGTCATCATCACATCAGTGGCTACCACTTTACTGAGCAGTCATTGGGTCGTAGACTCTTTGGTCAACCAACTACGTATGCAGCCAAGTTTTGCTCCAAACTTCACGTATAAGAAGTGAATGAGAATAAAAATTCAAAGTTAAATGTACAATATTTCAACATTTTGCCGCTTCCATCAGTCCTTTACAAAGCACAACTTCAAAATGTACAGAAAAAAAAGTCCACTTACAATATTACTAATGCTACACCAGCAAATATGCTAACCTCTTTAGGAACCACCATTTTGGCCCGTTGTCATTACTTTTTTTTATATTTGGGGATTTCCTTTCTTATTCACATCTTGGCAGGCTTTTTATTTCCAAATATTAAGGGTGAATTCCAATTCCCCCCCTTAAGCTGGATTTATACTCGTGCGTCTTCTGTGTCTGTGTAACCGCCGTAGCCTGATGTGCGTGTCTTCAGACCTGATATGCATCCCGGCTACGTGAACACAGAAGAAGTGGTGATTGGTCAGTGTGGTTACGTGCCTCCAGATGTTTGGGTTTCGCAGCTGAATGAATGAATGAATTCATGTTGGCCGCTATTGTTGCTCTAAAAGTGAAAAATACATGCCGCGAACTGAAGTGAACCATTGGGGTGAAAAAAAAATTCCGCTCTGTGGAGTTTCCTGGTCAATAAAAGCCCTGTTGTCCCTGCAGATCTGGAAAAGAAACTGCAGTAGGACACCCTACGCTCGAGTAAAAGCATTCATTGCCTCTGCGTCAGGTACACAAACCCGACTGGAGGCAGACGCTGCGCGAGTGTAAATCCAGCTGTACTCGTAGCCCCCTTTGTTTTGCGCATTCATGTGAAGGGGTAGTGGCAGGGCCGTTTCAAGGAATTGTGGGGCCCCAAGCAAAATGGACTTGAAGCCCCCCCCCCCCACCCCTACCCCCCCCAAAAATGCTGCAAACATAGCATTTTCTACATTTTAAAATGTAAAAAAAAGGATGTAGCCACCCCTATACCGTAATAGAAAAAATAATAGGATTACTTTTTAATAAATGGTCGATCATAGCAGGGGGAACGCACTCTGATGGACGCCACGTAATGGGAATGGACACGAGTCCAAACAGGCCCTGTCATTGAAGCTCCACCGCCAGATGACTACTGTCAGTTGCAAGTGGATCGCAATATCTCAACGAAAAAAGCTTAAAAGTGGGATTTTCAACTTCTGCATGTCCGATCTTAAAAGTTTCAACAGTATAGTGTAGCTAGTGTCTAAAATAAGAAAGAAAAGTGGTTTGGAAGCAGCTTGGGGTCTCTGTAACTGCTTGAGTGTCGCTCAGTTAAAGCGTGGGGGTGGCCAGCCACCCCCATGGTGTCTTGGGGCCCCAGTCCAGTTCGAGGCCCTCTGCAATTGCTTGGTTTACTTGCCTTGTTGCAACGGCCCTGGGTAGTGGTGTCCTGATTCTGGTTCGGACTGAGGGGAGGGGGAAGTGGTAGGGCTATCTGGCCCTCGAAATGGAGATTTTCCAGGGGCACACTAGAAAACAAGTGGAATGATATTACCAACAATTTCATGCAAAATATGGGCAAAATTACGAGGAAATCGGCAGCGACAGCCAGAGAAATGCACAAAGGTGAGTATTTTTTGTAAACAAAATATGAAATTGATTTTTTAAGGTCGCTTTAATTAATACGGACAGTTTTATTACAAATGTGAAAAGTGAAAATTGCTAGTTTTGCAATGTTGCGTCCATCTGCTCATGTCTGCAATGTTAACGTTAACGTTAAGTTTGAGTCAAAGACGTCTTCTCTTTCTTTTATTTTTACGTTTTTCGGCCCAAAGCCCAAAAAATAATTCAATCACACAGGAAAGGGAGATTGCGGCAGACGGCATTGTGAACTCTTCCGGAAACAGCCATGATGTCAGTTTACTCTTCCACAGATGACTACTGGTGATGCGTGAGGATTTCGTAGGGTTTTCCCATTTCTTAGGGGAATAATTCAATCCCTAGCTCTCAAGAGCTAGGAAGAGCTAGGCTTGAAACTGTCTCGACAGCTAGGGATGAGGGGAAGGAAAGGGGGGGAAAAAAGGAAAGGAAAAAGGCCAAAAAAAAAAAAAAAATTTGGGGGGAGGAGCGCACAGGGGAGGGGGCCCGGGGCACCCTAGACTCCCAGGTGAAAATCATGCACACTGACCATTCAGCCAGAGGGACATCCCTGTGGCTAAGTAGCCAGGGCACATGATCAGTCAGAGGCAGAGTGACAGGGCTGTCAACTGCCACATTCGCAAAGCAGTTTTTTTTTTTTTTCCTTTAAGCGTCTATATTCTATGGGGAAACTGTTGACACAATCTGGAAAAATTACATCCAATTCCAGTAAAAATCTTAATACACAACTCACATTTGTTGTAACAGATCCCCACATGACCTTGGTAGACTTTTTCCTTTTCAGATGAGATAAGGTTTCACTTCCCAGTACATTTCCACATCACATGCACGTGTGATGTTAAATAAAATCACTTCTTGACATCAGCTAAAAAACGTTTTTTTATTCTAAAACAGGCTTTATGCCTGGAAGTCACAACCAAACGAGTTACGATAGATGTAAAACACCCCTAAGTAATGTTTACTTTGTTGATCTTAAAGTGGCACTATGTAGCTTTCTGACCTCAAAAATGTTTGCTTCTAACTCCTTTTATAGGCACAGTGATACAGTATTTCTTGCATTCTGGGATCTGTTGTTGCCTAGCAGCATCCTGAAGCTGAGAAGCTCCTCTTCACAGCTTTGTGCTCTCGGCTGGTACATCACATTCCAGCTGAGGCACACTTTACGCACCGCATTAAGCACCATCAACTGGATATCAACACACTGGCCGCTTGAACACACACTATGGCGGATTCATCAAAGAAATTTAAGATGAGATTATAAGAAGAAGAGAGGTAGAGAAAGAGAGAGCAAAAGATGAGACAGGAGTTAAACTGGATGCACTTTTACTCGCTAGCTCACAGTAGAGGTAGGATACAAGATACAAGGCGCCTCAGTGAGAAAATTAAATTTACAAAGTACTGTAGTGTTTCTTAAAATACTTAATGCCATGCTTGTTATGGACCTTTGCCTGAATTAGCAATTATTTTTTTTAGATAAATACTTTTTTATTATTGGATATGATGGACAGGAAGGGGAGTACAAAAATGTAGTGGGCAATTTTGAAAAGCTGGCAGGTGAAAATTGACAAATGGTGAATAACAAGTCCAGAAAGATGGTGACTGACTTCAGCAGGACAACTCCACAGCCCCTTTAGGATCATGACAGTGGAAAACGGCAAGTAAGTATCTGGCCAGCAAACTGGACTGGAAGACGATAGGACTTAAGACTGTATAGGACATGGACCAACTATTTCCAGAGGAAGCTCACATCCTTGAATGCATGCATCAGGATGTTGGAGTTGTTCTACCAGCCTGTCGTTGCCAGCATCTTGTTCTCCGCTCTGGTGTCGGCATCTGAGCCAATGACAGGATCACATTTAGCAAATTGACCTGAAAAGCTGGGTCCATGATTTCAGACCTTAGACTTTGAAGCTGTGGTAGTGAGGATGGTGAACAAACTGTTGACTCTGACCACCCTCTCCACCACACACTGGACAGACAGACTGGAGCTTCTTCTCCTGGAGACTCATCCAGCTCTGCTGTCATAAAGAAAGCTCTCTGAAATCTTTCCTGCCACAAGCCATGTGCTATTTTTAAACCTTAAATCCCATATTTTCCATCTTCTCTTTTTATTTTTTTCTTATAGATATTTAGTGGTAAACTGTATATTGTAAAGAAAATTTCCTTTTTCTTTTCTACTTTTATCTTTATATTTGTTTGTGTTTTATGTTTGCATCATACTGTAAAGTTATTTCAATTTTCCTTTTCTCATTTTAAGATGCTGCTGTAACATTGCAATTTCTCATTCTGGGAACAATAAATGCATGTCTGACTCTGACTCTAACAACATGCTTACCCTGATCATTCATTTTTATTTCTAAAGCCCCTTTCACAGATCAGTTCTAGCACTGATCTAGAGAGAATAAGACGCTCTCTAAGCCACCTTTGCTGGCTTCAACCTGTGCCGATGTGTCCTTTCATTAGTCGTGACAGCATCGCTGAATCAGAGGAGGCGTGATGTTGACTTGGCAGGTTAATGCCTGACATGGCATATGAAATGTGTGATAGATCCCTCATACCATTTCTGCATGATGATAGCAGGATGATAAAACATTTAGATGTTGCAGTATGATTTGCTGCTGATTGTTTACACTTAAAATCCTGCTTAAATGTTGCTAGTTGCATCAATGCCATGATGCTGGCTTGATTCCTAAAAAGTCACCAGGCATACCAACTCTGCTTTGTCTACTCAGAGGTGTATCAGAAGCCGGTTAACTCCGAGCTTCCATTTCACCTCAGCCAGCACACAAACCACTTCAGTCCAGGAAGAAAACACGTCCGTCCTGGTTTGAAAAAGGTTTTCAAAAGGAGTTTAAGATTCACACACAAAAATGATGCCATCAAGACTAAACTCATGTCAACACCTCTGATTTTGCATGTGTGAAGTTGGCAATTTGTTTTATAATGAACTACTCATTGGATATTGTTATAAATGTGTAATTTAGCCAAAATACTTAAAGGATTTTTTGTGGTCTGATGAAATGAATCACTTCTTCACTATGCAGAGAAAGAAAATGTATCTGTGTATATATGGGCGTAATATGCTGTGGTGCTGCTACACATGCTGGGAATTGAATGGGAAGAAAAATGTCATGGCAGCCATGGGGGTTGAGTGTGCTGGGTGGAAGTGATGTGCATGTGTGTGTGTGTGCATGTATAAGTGACTACAACCTGAGATCAACTTCACATTAAGAATCGCCCTGTGGGTAGTTTAACAATGAGAGTGCAGGCTGGCTGGGATGAAATATGCATAGCTGTGAGACGGAGGGAGCACGAAGGTGATAGACGCACATATCACGCTGTGCGTTTTGACCAAACACTGTTTAATCCGTTATGGATTTTCTTGCCCTCTCTCCGCCTCTCTCTATCTCTGGCTCTGCACGCTTGACACTCTTTATGTGACTCTTCTCAGGTCTAGCATCTCACTTTGACTCATAGTCCGTAATTAAACAGTGTGACATGATTCAAAGTCAAATCTACCTTTGCCGTGCAGCGGGGAGCTGTCGTCTTGCATGTTTTAGGAATCGGGTTAGCTTCCAGTGGCCTTCCAACCTTGTCACCACCAAATCTTTACAGAGAGCAAAATGTATTCAAGAGGCAGCAGAGATAAGAGCGAAAAATACAACATTCCCAATTACAAATTTCCTTTGAATCCTGAGTTGTGGAAAATAAAACTACAGTTGAAAGTACTCTAACGTATCTTTTGCATTATTAACGACAATGATGTAACCACAAAAAAAAAAAAAAAAAGAAAACAACTACTTTTAGTCAGGAGGGTGGGTGCAAAATGACAATTAAGCAACCATGGCTCATGATAACAAAAACCACAACATAACAAAAAACAAAACTATAAGTAATGCATTTCACAAATGTTTAATTAGACGACATTAATTAAAAGCGTTCCCTTTCCCTCACTTTTTCTTTCCTATATTTTCTTTCCCCTTTTTCTCACTCTTCCTTTCCCTCCTTCTTTTTGTGATAGATCTGCAGCGTGACCCCCCTAGTTAATTGAAACCCAGGAGACTCTTCTTGCATAAAATCAGATTTATCTATCCATAAAAGGATTTCGTTAAAAATAGTCCAAATCCAGTGGCTCACAACTAAAAGCCTGCAGCTACCGAGGCGAGCCTGGCTCCAACCCCTTTCGCCCTCACTCGGTCGCCACAGTAAAACAAGTGCTGCCTATTGCTAACTAGCTGGGGACCCATTAATTAATTGCAGGAAAACACAGACATTATGTCTGTGGGGCAATTTTTTTCCCCTACCCCAAAAGAAAGAAACGACTATGTGTGTGTGTGTGTGTGTGTTGTCCCTCATCCACAGCTCTTGAACTGTCTCCAATGTCCCCCAGACTCTAATAAGAGGAAAGTAATGATGGGCCATAGTGATAATGAAAAACCATGCATCAAACAAAACACATTGATTCTAGTAGACAAGTCAAATGAATAGCTAGCAGAGTGGCAGAGAGATGGTCCGGTGATACTGCTCTCTGCAAAGGATGGGAAGTACATGTGTTAATGGCAAACTAAATTAAGAAGAGGTCATTTGTGTGGTAAGAACTCTGCGCAGTAAAGGCTATGAGAAGTTATAAAACAGAGGAGTAAGTAAAAAAAAAAAAAACGTGCAGTTTAAATTGTTTCACCAAAACTGAGCAAATGTGACCCTTTCATGGCCTATGTCGTCAGTGGCGTTACTATTGTAGTTGGAGGCAAAAATGGAGGAAAGAAGTCTGTAGAAAGGAGCTATCTCAAGTGTCATTATGACTATTAAATGTCGTCTTCTTGTGTGTTTGGGTGCCAGAGTAAGGACAATGTTAGTGGCAGTAATTTAAAGTTTTTTTAGGATAACAGTAAGGATATCTTTTAAAACTCATCCATTTAGATGTTATTCAATCTTGAAATGACACATAATTAGGGGTGTGTGCTGATTGACAGGCAGCAGACCGGATGCCAGCCTTCTGGCTGGTGGTTACTAGCTAGTTTCTTTTTTGCTCTCGGGAAAGCCTCAGCCTGTGGCAGCATAGCATAATGGTGATTTTTAGCCAGCTTAGCAAGTCCAAGGATGCCTTACCTTTAGCTCAATGATTAGGGGGCTAATTGTCGTTAGCGTCTGTTAGTTTTGAGTCAGCTCGGTTAACATTTTACCCAGAGTATGTTGGATGTCAATCATTTGCCCCGAGGCCACGCTTTCCCCATTTTTGTATTTACAATGACTCATCATATCACCACATAACAGAACGAGTATAACAGCTACTACACTGCAAGTATATCTGTTAACTTAAACTTACCCAGTCATGCAGGTGCAGTTTGCTGTTAAAATGGTATCCCACCAAACATTGAACTCTGAGAGACATGCAGATTGGGGCAATATTGGGTCAGTCCATCGAAGACCAAATCTAGACATCCACACGACATGCAAATAGGTTCGAGATTTCGACATCTAAATCAGACTATTTTTAGATTTCGTAATGATAGTTTTGGATGTTGAAATGATCTTCACCTTTTGGACGTCATTTAGAAGTCTAAAAATGACATAATGTGCATTCAGCTCTGTAGAGGCCTTGTAACGAGCCATTCATTTGATTTAGGTGTGCTGGAGAATGGGTGCTCTAAAGTTTCAGGATACTAGCTTTTGAGTACTGGATGTGTGCATCCCTGATTAAAAGCTCTGAAAAGTTTACTTTTCATGATAGAGCTCAGGGCAACTCAATTTGGTCCTATAGGGCTGCAATCTTGCAGGTTTTCAATGTCTCCCTGCTTCGTCACACCTGACTCAAATAAAATAAATCCAATTGCCAATAAAGCTCTGCACAATGACTCATTAACTTGTGTTGAAACAGGGAGACGTGGAAAACCTGCTGGCCCTCGTAGGCCTGAATTGAGTAGCCCTGATACAGCTCCTTTCATGAACAAATAGAGTATTTTTCATGAGAATAGTCTATAGTTCATACAATGTTGTTTTCTCAATGGTTGTGGCTGATGTGAAAATAGTTTTGGCTTTCTAGCATGAATGTCTTCTTTTTTTATTCTTCTATTCTGATTGAGGTGTTGTTGTTTGAGCCAGGGTCATACAGAGATATTGGTCCTGCCATGCCCTTTTTGGTTATTTTGAAAACAGGAGGGATCTGAAGCTGAGCACCTAATTAACATGGACGAAGATTTGCAATGAATACATAGAAAAAGGCTAGCTTGCCTGGGGGGGCTATTACTGATGCAACACCCTAAGGAAAAGCCTCACATATGGGCCTCTCTATCTGAAAGCTCTCCTTATTAATTTCACTATCATTGGACATAGTGCCACCTTGCTCCCATACAACTGCTGACATTTTGGGATACGGCAGCATGATTGCAATGATGACATCCATTTATTTGCATGTGTGTTTCTTGTTTGTCTGTGAAGTGATACATGATGTGGTTGTGTTGTCCCTCCAATCAGTGCTCCCAGGCTCCCCTCTCTCTCCTTCTACAGGAAATTAATAGGCAGCTGCCACTGATGCGTTAAATTGCTTTGCATTGGGCACTGCAGACAACTGGATTATTTATTCGTTATATGCAGCATATGAGACGAGCCTTCTGCCTTGCTATTGTTTTTAAATGAGACCTTGTTTCCCGGTGAAATCTTAGAGGATACAGTATGCAGTTGTTTCAAACCATCACATGGCTGGAAGTTTGGAATCCTGTTTGACAGAAAATATTAATTTGCCACTTCAAAAGGAATGCCTCCAAAACTAAAACTGAAATAGTGATTCTGAATTAATAAATTGTGTACAGGAAAAAGCTTTATAATCTGTACACCCATCCATCCATTTTCTTCTGTTTGAGTCTAATGAGTATGAATTTTATGTATTGGAGTAAAACAACTCCCCTTTAAAGGAGTTCAGCATAAGTTCTAGCATTTTTCCAGAAGCGTGCCCCTTCTTACGACAAGTGGAAGTGACGCCAATGTCGTGCACGAGTATGAGCTGCTTCGACTGCATTGGTCTTTGGTTTAACCCACATTACACTCAGTCTGAGCCCAGATTTAGAGGCACGATGTCCACTGAGGTAAAAAAGTTATAAATCTGCAAGTTGTTTACGGTTTGATCGTTGAGTAAACTGATGAACTGTATGCTAACGGTAACAACAGGCTTATACTCACTTGTACATCAAATATCCAAATTCAGAGGCTGAGATGACGATTACCTTACAAAATTACCGCATCAACTAAACATAACAAGTGGACAGAGTGTATCTCTTCCCCAGGAACAGTTATTTGGCTGTCATACTGCCATATTTAGATGCTAAAAACCTAGCATTAGAATATTATGCATCCTTATTTCCGTCATACATCACATTTACCTTGTTCCCAAGAAGAAAGCCAACTGCAGGTCCGTTTTACAACCAAAGCAGATCAGAGCTCCCTCCATTAAAAAAAAAGAAAGAAAGAAAGAAAGAAAGAAAGAAAGAAAGAGTACTGTTGTACCGTTGTCTTACTTCGGCGCCGGTCAGACTCCAGTTTGGCTCTCTTTGTCTCATAATACAAAACTTTTCTTCTTTGTCTTACTGGAGTCTGAGTTGGGGTTTAAGAGGCACTGGTTCTTCATCTTTTAGCAGTTGTCAGTGTTGTCTCTACATGCACGGACATACAGTGGTGGAATACACAACACTCGTGCATCACAGCCAGACAAACGAGAACGTGCAGCTCATCTCCCCCACACGCGCCCCCTTGAGGATTCGTACCCAAAACTCTCACGTTGAGCATGCAGAACCAGTATTAGATACGGCCCATTTTATACATCAGGCAGTTGTAAGAGCATGTGGAGGAAAGAAAAGAACAGTTTTTAACATTTAAACTTGAGCAATTCACCTTTAAGTCGCGTTTTACTGTGTTCATAGCAACTGGTATTGTATGGGGTTGGCTGTGGGTCAGGCGATAGAGAAGGTCATCCAATCCCTGGAAGGTTGGTGGTTTGAATCCCATTCTCCCAGTTATGTGTCTGGGATCCATCACCATGTATGAATGAGGAATAATGGATTCATTGTAAGTGCCTTAAGTGCTGTCAGCAGTAAAGTGCAATAAAAATCTAGGCCATTATCCTTTTTATTATCAGAGGATGGAGTCATTCACAAACCGACTCCACCACCTTTCACTTTAGTAGTCGTGCCTCTTCGTAAATCGATGGTGTAACTTTATGCTACCATACAAATGTGAGTTTGTATTCAAAATACACCCAACAATATCTGAAAACTGTTAGAGAAAATGCAATCATTATGATAAGTTCATACTAGCACCCACTGCAACCCATGGCTGTGCCACCACATTCCAGACTGAAACTACCAGACTGGGAGTGTTATTGTTATTAATTTAAATACTTTTGGGCACTTGTGGCCTTTATTTAAGAAACAGCTTGTAAGTGAGTGTGCAAAGAGAGAGAGAGGGGCATGACATGCAGGAACAGACCTTAGGACTTTAGTCTGGGACAGTTTTGTTTAGCCTCTGTACAGGTCTTTTGTCCTGAAGGTGCTGGCTCACATAGCTTGCTTTCTTTGTGGAAGTTTTATTCTAAAGTACTTAAATTTGGGAGTTGGTACTGATCCCATTTTAGGCACAGTTCCGCCAATAGCCATGCCCCAAATTGGCTCAGGTTGATTAAATACTACTGATATAAGATAAAGGCCAGCTAATGGAGAGTTGATGCTTTACTGCAGGCTGGGGTTGGATTCATTTTTAAAGGCTGCGGACAGCCTTTCACAGGTGTTTACAAGTTTGTCTTTGGAAGGGCAGGTTCTGCTGTTTGCTGTGGACACAGCATCGAAATGGAAAAGGAAATCAGTGGGAAATTGAAATCTTCCAACTGGAAAAAAAAACCTGTCAGACTGGGATATAAATCATGAGATAAAGCAATGTAGAGTATTATTAGCCAAATTCTTTCTAATTTGAAGTCAAATGCAAAACTACTGATGAGAAATTCCAGTAAAAAGTGTAAGTTTCTCTTGGAGACACAGCCAAACCTGCTTGATGTGAGGCTGTACATGGAGATGAAGACAGAAATGATAAAACCCCGGCAACCCCAAACCACGTAGTAACAGGGTTGCATCAGGTTAGTGTTTATAATGGAAGTCACTTCACATATCATAATACACTCAGGCAGACACACACATACACACACACGCCATGTTTTTTATGTTAAGATATGACATCTTTTGTTTTTTGTGTGTTCTTTAATTTTCAGAGCCAAATAGATAAAAAAAAAAAAAAAAAACTAGAAAAACTGTGTTTCAAAATGATTGTTCTTTCAACGTACTCTTGATCTACACATTTTTACATGATGCTGAATGGAGACTAAAGAGGAAGAGAAGTTCATTAAACTATAGCTATAACTTTAGCTCATCTTTAATTAAGCTAAAACACTTCATTCTTGCATCCTGATCAGGGCAACAGGCAGTCCATTCTTTCCACTTTTAAACCTGCTGGCTGACTCTGGCCTGTGTGGAGTTTGCATGTTCTCCGAGTGCCTTTGTGGGTTTCCTCTGGGTGGTCCTTTCATCAGCTGGAGTGGAGAGTAAGCTTCAGCGGGTAAATGTCTGTTTTTGTCTTGTGTATGTGATGGTGACTTGTGCAAGAAAAAGAAACAGGATATTTATTTAAGTAGTAAAACAAAAAAATCATTAATATGAGTTGTGAAGTCTGTAGTCTTCTGTACCAAATACAATTTGGGGCAAATTTGTGGTATAAACAGCACTACCATCATTCCTCATGTTATTACTAATGTGGCTTTGCCTCCACCTTTGTGTTCCTACCATGATAGCAGTGGGTATACCCCCTCCCCCTTTGGACCACTGTCAGTGGGAATCTCCCTCAAACCCCTGCTGCTGCCTGGCCTGGCATCGTCTCACGCTGCCTCCGCACATATGCATGTCATGTGGTGTCAGCGCCAAGGTGCTGTCTGATGTTATGGGGCCTGATGGTAGCATATTCCCTGCTGATAGCGATGATTGCTGCACTCAGGTAAAGCTCTGAGTTTGAGTGTGTGTGTGTGTGTGTGTGTACCCTGCAAGTCCACCCTTCATGCTGTAAAGCCAAGCCCAAGCTGACTGGTTAGCCCCCTACACCTATGCGAGCCTTCAGTGAGGATTCAGTGTGGCAGCTGCAGGTTTACAAAGCTTCTGAGTATCCTCCACTGTTCTCTATGCTCTATTTCACCGGCTTCAGCACCCACTTTCCCCCCCTCCTCTTCCCCATCTTATACTGGGGCTCCTTTTTTCCATGTGGCTGATCTTGGAACAGAAGAGGGTGACTCACACTGTGACTGGTATACAGAGGATCATTGCTTTGCTGATCCATTTTGCATCCTCCAGTTCAGTTTACAGGGATGCAGAATGTTACCACTTCTTTCTGCACATCCTGCAAACACTACTGCTGAACCATGAGGCGCATCGTGCATAACTTGCTTGACTGATTTTTGATCATTTTTTAAAAAGGCAATAGGTTTAACGTAATAAGACATGAGGAAAATAGTGTAAAGCTCATAATAACGAGCGTGAAAAGTTTCACAAAATCCATTCATATAAAGTCTTGGAGTTTTTCCACTGCCATTAAAAACAGCACTGGGTAATATTCAAGTTTGCGGTGATTCAGCATGACATTTAGTATATTTTGTTTTAACACACAGACCAGGAAGCACCCATGGGAATCTCCCCTCCTGGTACACAGTTAACATTCTGCATTTGTCCAGCACTCAGTAATTTATTGGATCTCATCTGTCCAGGCTTTGATTTATATATTGATTTGAAAAATAAATAAAAGTGATAGGAACCTGCATCGGGGTGTAATGATGGACTACGTCGACATGCAGGAGTAGGGATATGAAACATTGGGAGGAAATTAGATATTATGCCCCCAAGACAACTGCAGCCAGCAGCACATTCATTATTGGCTGGATATTTATTATTAAGAATTTCTCTTCATGAGTGACTGCTGTGGAATATTTCAACCCAGCTCGAGCAACAAAAATGGTGTTTGCGCGAGGGTGCAGGTGTCTGCACGGTGGAGCATTTGTTTGCATGTGAATGCACAAATGTTTGCTGCCATGTTGTCAGCCGTGATGACGAGAAGGCTTCGTTTGTCATGTGAAACCCAGACGGAGACCACACAGGCACGCTGCTGCACAAGCTCCTCAGGTGAAGCTACAAAACACGTGCAGTTTTCCTGCACAACACACAGACAATGGCGCTCTCCAACTCCATATTCCAGTCCAACAAGACTACATCTGAGGAACATTAGAATTGAAAAAAAAAAAAAAAAAAAAACTAGACAGCTGTTAAAAACCAAAACTCCTTGCCAGGACCTCCACCACCGTTCTGCACCAGTTTTAATCACAGCACAGTGAATTTCAAACAGCGGTACGGAAAAGGGCCGCTGTCCAAGCCTCTGGAATTTTTATTTCATTTTTTCCCTCCCACTTCTTCGCTCTAATCCACTTCAATTATGTTTCCTCCTATTTCTCCTGATCACTTTACAGCTTAGCAGCACCTGTGCTAATTGTAGCTGTGATGACTGCTGATATGTTTTGCATCCTTAAAGGAGTTTGAGACGGGGGGGGACGACAGATAAACATCTAGCCCCAGGGCTTTTTGGGAAGCGTGGCTCAGCCTAGCAGATGGCCATCATATTATATGAGGAGAGCTCCTCGTAGAAGCTGAGGTATGGGTGGGTGGGGTGTAATGAGTCTGAGGCAAGAGGATGAAGAGGTGTGGAGGAAGGCAGCTGTGGAGAGTGAAAAACGGAAGGAAAAGAGAGAGTGAAGGATGGATGGATGAATAGTCTATTTCATGTTCAATTGCTTGTTAACACAAATAGCTAATCAGCCAATCACATGGCAGCAACTTAATACATTTATGCATGCAGACATTAAGTTCAAAGAATCATTGAGGGACATTGAACGTGGCTGCTGGTCTGAGCATCTCAGAAACTGCTGATCTACTGGGATTTTCACACACAAGCATCTCTAGGGTTTACAGAGAATGGTCTGAAGAAGAGAAAATATCCAGTGATGTCAGAGGAAATGGACAGACTGGTTGGAGATGATAGAAAGGCAGCAGTACCTGTGACTTTATTTAAAAACAAGAGTTGACCAAGGGGCAAACTCCGCTGGAAAAGAGTAAAGCCCGGAAGTAAAGTTAAAAATTGTAATTCTTTCTTCATCTGCTAGGGCTGGCTCCAAAACAGAGCAAATCCCCAGACTCCCATATTAAAAAGGTGAACTTCACAGCAGAAATAAACATGTTTACAGCCTAGTACAAAAAATCATTTTAGGTTTAATAGGTAGAGTTTACCTTCATTTTGTTTAATAACTCAAATCTTCTAAACATCGTTTTTAGAAGTTATTTAATCTTGAAGTTGCACATAGTTAGGGGCGTGTCCTTTTGATTGACAGGCAGCAGACCAGGTGCTGGTTTTAGCCGTGGAGACTAATAACTCCCCGCTTGCTCCCAGGAAGGCCTCAGCCTGTACCAGAGTTGCACAACGCCATTTTTTAGCTAGTTAACAGCAAATTTGAATGTGTTTTACCTTTGAACCGCCTTTCTTTGTTGCTGTTCACTTCGGATTAGCTCGGCTAGCATTAGCTTATCTGTCAATCATTTGTCCCGTGGCTCGGAGCGGCCTTGCCTTTGCCCATTTTAGTATTTTCCAGGAGTGACGACACACATGACACGGCAAGATGGTGACGGTGGGAAATGCCCAACTAGCTTCACTTTTCCCTCTTCAGAGGTAACCGAATACTACATCCATTTTTTTCTAGTCTTTGAAGTTGATCAAATTGCAAAATGATATTAGAACAAAATAAAAACAATAAAAGTATGTATAATGTACATTAGAAATTTAAAGACACACAATGGAACTTTTAGCATTTTTCTCAGTGACACGCCCCAATAGACAGCTAAACTAGCATCCATCTTGCATCGTACCTGTACTGTGAGCTCACACCAGCCACTAAAAGACAGCATTATTATGGCAAGGTATGCAACAGAGGGCCCAGGCGGGATTCAATCTTCTGGGGTGAAAGTCATGCACGCTAACCAGTCAGCCAAAGGGTTATCTCTGTGGCTAAGTTAGGATGGGCGCATGATCTATCCGAGGCACAGTGACAGGACCCCACACTGTCACATTATCTTGACTCTTGTTCTGTCCCTTGGTTTCTTTCTTTTCCTCTCTTCCTCCGGTAATTTTTCCTTGCATTTCTTTGCCAAATCCGATATGATGCGCATTCAAAACACCCTCTGTGTTCATGTCTGGTTATTCATTTGCTAGCAAGTGATGCGGTGTGCAACCAATTGTCGGCTGCAACGTCACAGCCCCATCCCAGATCCAAAAGTTACACAGTGTCGTTTCTGAGCCCCAGGACGTCTTTGGGCCGTGACAGCTTTAAAATGCGCATAATGAATGTTGGTGTACCATCAAAACGAGTCAGAAATACATATTTTTAAAGTCTAAAAGTTACGCTGTGGATCTTTGAAATAGTCAAATAAAACAATTAATTAAAATCAAAATGTCATCAAGTCATACCGAGCCGAAGGCCAAAGTCAGCAAATGTGTTTCAAGTAGAGATTCAAAAACATACAAAGAGGAGGCCTGTCTAATGTAAAAAGGCAGCTGATTCCACAGTCTGGGTGCTGCCACAGCAAAGTAACTCACATAACCTATAATTACAACCAAGGTGTGCAGAATAGCATCTCTGACCTCAAGCAGATGGGCTACAGCAGCGGAAGACCACACCAGGTGCCACTCCTGTCAGCTGAGAACAGGAAACTGAGGCTACAATTCACACACACTCACCAAAACTGGACAATGGAAGATGGAGAAACGTTGCTGGCCTGAGTCTCAATTTCAGCTCCACATTCAGATGCTAGGCTCAGAATTTCAAACAGTTCAGGCTGCTGCTGGTGTAATGGTGTAATTTTCTTTGCTCACTTTGGACCCTTTAAAATCATCGGAGCATGGTTTAACCACCACAGCCTACTTGGGTATTGTTGCTGACCATGTCCATCCCTTCATAACCACAGATAGCATCTTCTGGCTACTTCCAGCAGAATAATGCACCATGTCACAATGAGTTCACCGTACTCCAACGGCCTCCACAGTCACCAGATCTCAGTCCAACGGAGCAGCTTCGGGATGTGGTGGAACGGGAGATTCTCATCATAGATGTGCAGCAACTGTGTGATGCTATCATGTCAATATGGAGCAAAACGGTCCAATTTTGAATAGCTACTGAAAAATAAGCTTAATTTAGGTTGTAAACTTTCTCGCTACTGAGGTGAAGTTCCATCAGAGAAGGAAAAAATGCATTTCCCTACTTTGACCATTAGGACCACAGATATGTGAAAACAGCATAATGGTGATATTATGTCTACAGTATGCACTCTTTTGTCCCACCTACATTTAAAACACACAAAAAAAAAAGACTTTCAAGAGCGTTGGGTGAGATATAGTCAGTCAGTGAAGCAACTATTGGAAGGATAATTTACAGTTAAAGGCATATATTATGCAACAAACATCAGTTTCCACTTTTCCTGCAGCCGTGTGTTAAATGCACTGAAGAAGGCAAAATCTGTACCTGTAACTTAAATAATGACAAATCAGATACCGGAAGTTAGTTGCAGTGGGTTGTAAACTGGAGTCAGGCAGTTTATTTAATTGCTTAATTAAAAGCTATTTCAGTCTTCTGAAATCATTTATTTTCAAAAATCCCAGATTGGATTTTTAAATGTCATCAGACATTAATATGGCGGAAAATATAAGTAGTAAATCTCCAGTTTTACTGTGTATGACAGAGTCTGCACATGTGCAGGTGTGAGACTGCACATCCCTCACCTCACCGCCTCCACCCAGCCGATTGCGCCCATAATGAATGAGCTGCCAGCCCTCCCTGCTGTGGCTGTCCAAGGTCTGACCACATATTATATGGCAACCCATCTCAAGTGAACCGCATATTATATAGCAGCCTATTTGCTGGAATGATGAGCTCCGGACACCTCCCATTATTTATTAGCTTGAACCGCAGACCGAATGAGACCAGAGGTTGGACGGCCTAGGTTAGCAGGTGTGTATGTGTGTGTATGTTGAAAGGAAAGAAGGAAGAAAAAGCAGAAGAAATAGAAAAAAGAGGAAAATAGGGATAAAAGAGCTCAGCCTCAAGGGAAAGCTTATAAGTATAAATCATCTCTGCATTTCTTATCTGTATCACAGAACGCCCTTCAAATAATCAAGAGAATACTTAAAATAAACGAGATAATAGAGAAAAATGTTTGTGTTTAATAATGAAAACAAACAGTGGAAAGCAAATTCCTCTGTGGCTTTGAAAAATGGCTAAAATTCTCCGTCTTCTAACAGGGGTCAGCCTGCTTTGTTAGGTGTGTTCTCCTGGTGCTAAAAGACAAATGATGTACTTTGCCTCGGGTCAACTGGGCTTTCCCATCCCATAATGACCTTTCAGGGAGCTGAAAGAGAATAGCTGTTCCCATAGCGATGAAGTAGTATTGCACGCCGCACATCAAATGTGTGTAATGGCAAACTAATGTTTTTAGTGCAGCAGTGTGACCTCTCCACCTCTAATAGACTGTTTCTCTCTTCATCAATCATACAAAAACAGTAGTTAAGTGCAGTAAAAGGCATCCAGAACAAAGTCTCGCCCCCATTTTACGCCTGTGCGAAACCCGACTCTCCAGATAAACACAGAAGGATCCAAAGTTGCTCTTTTTCAATTGAGTTACATCCTCTCAATCTGTGCAGCACTCAACATTTAGCTGGGGAAGAAAAACTTGTGTCTTTTGTGTGTGTGTGCTGCAGAGCCAAAGGTTCCCCTGAAGGAGAACGGATCTTTGTCAGTTTGTCATCACACACAAGCTGCCAAATTTCATGAAATACCAAATTACTAATTGGCCCAGCTTTAGGTTTCCAGCTTGGAAGTGAGACTGTAATATCTAGGCCTCTATTAGGATCACACGGAGAAAGACTCTCAGCCCGTCTCCTGCTGCGCTGGCACGTCTTCTGCCATTTCACAGCGTGGCGGTGACGAACTCGTGGCTACGCACGAGATGAAAATGAAGGACAAAAGACCTCGCGAGCACATCCTTATTATGTCAAAAGAACTTCATCAGATTTTCAGCTTTTATTGAAATAAAACGTAAAAGATATCAGAGCTGCACTGGCTAAAATGCAGCATCTCTGAGCCGTTTAATAAATGATATTGGAAACTCATATTTTTGAACAATACCAGACGTAATTATCCACCAATATTCCATCATATGATGGGAATATTACTGTTGTGAACAAAAAACAGTGGATGGGACTGGACAAGCAGAGATCTCCGAGGCAATGACCATCTCTGCGATGGATTGTGCATCTGGATTGAAAGCAGATGCACAATAACATTTAAGAGTAAAAGCAGGACTCCAAATCACCTACTGTAACACAATAATGTAAATGCATCACTAAGGAAAGAGAGAAATTAAATAAATATAATTTAAAAGTGAAAAACAAAAAAAAAAAAAAGGTTATAAAAAAAAAAAAAAGGGGGGGATTTCGAGTTAAACCAAAGAGCCCAAGAAAAAAAAGAGGGGGGGGGAGGAAAAAAAAAATAAAAAAAGGGAAAAAAAAAGGGGGAAAGAGACCAAAGGGGGGGTCCAAAATAAAAAAAAAAAAAAAAAAAAAAAAAAACATGGGGAATTTCATTTCAGCCTCTGGGTGGATACAAGAAACGAAAAGAGGGTAATTTGCTACAAGAACCAGCAGGAGTTTGAGACTGAACTGATTTTTCTGTGACTGACACGTCGAAAATTAGGGCTTGGAATGAATAGGAGGGCTTATGCACAGCAAAGACTGCTGTTTATTTTCTGTCTAGCAGCACTATCTTTTTTTCAGGACTCCTAATCAAAGATGCCCAAGGCCACTGGAGGGATAAACACACACACATAGATTTTGGCAACATTTCAACTCCTCTCTGAAGCGGAGCGAGAGGAGCGAGTGAGGGGTTGGCTGACGAACCAAACTCACACAAACACAATCCACTGTAATTACTAAATACATACTTTATTGTAAAAAGAGCTTCACCCTTTCACCCCGAACATGGTTAGCAAATTATGGCAGTTGACATTGTTGATGTACAGAGGAGCAAATGACCCTTTTATTTTCATTTTTTTCCCTCTAAAATTTCATCACATGACCACACAAACCACATTTCTGTTATTCAACAGATATAAATTACAATTAAACTATGAAAGCCACTTTTATAAAGACAATAATTCTGTAAAACACCATTTGGATCCATCTTTCTGGCACATGCGGGGGAAAATATGCTCTTAAAATGTATTTATTCCTTTCATTTTTGAAGGGTGGGCGACAATCATTCCAGACATGACACACATCAGCTCGTCTCTCTGTGCTCCTGCTTTCCAACACTTCATTTTTCCTCTTTTCCAACCACTCTGGGGTTTAAGTGTTTGAGTTGATTCCAGTGCAAAAGTGTGCAATTTGGTTAGCTAAAGAACTAGCTTCCCTTCAGAGAGTCTAAGACGTCCTCGGTGTTGTACTCCACTTTGGGAATGTTTCTGTGGGGCTCTAAAGCGCTGCTTTACAAGCTCCCACTTGGCGCTGATTCTCCCCTTCCCATGTTTTAATAAAATTTTTACATTTCCTTCGGTTTACTGCAGATACAGTTCTTTCAGTTAACCAGCAACGTGCCGGCAAACACAGATGAAATCCAGCGACTCCCTCGTCGCTGACTGGAGGTCGGACCCTGTTTACTCATCCTTGGCTCAATGTAGGTGATGATGCGGCCCCCAAAGCGCGGGCCCACATTACACCAGGAGCAGCAGACCGAAGCGGCCCGCCTGTGCAGGATTTCCACTGTACTTAGGGGTGCCTCCTACACGTTCTGCGAAAGAAATCGGACTTTCTTCCTCGTTAGCAGCCAGCTCCTGAGTTCCTTGATTGAAGGGAGCTTCATTTTGTCTTTGTTTTTACTGTAAACATTCAGAAAGATGCCGAGGAGCACCAGAAGGCCACCCCAGATGTACCTGATGAAGGAAATAGGAAAGCATTAGTTATGGCTAATGTGAGAATATACACTCAGTATTGTTAAAAGCAACATTAAGCAGGTTGTGAAACAGTTTCTAATAATGATGCATGATAATATTGACCCGATATAGGTATTAGCCAATATCAGTTTTATCGACATTGGCCCAATAGTTTTTCAAATTTGATATGACAGGGATAGAGCATATAAAAAAGAACATTTCTAAATATGCCAGATTCAGTCAAAAGGCTTATTTTCATCTGTTGTCCCTCGCCAGGTCTTAAAAGACTCCTTGAAATGAGGAAATACAGAAATAACAAATGAAAATTAATAAAACAGTTATCAAGATAATTAGCTAATATATATCAGTTGCAGTTTGGTGGTGAACCCATGGAATGCTATTGTTTTGTTTTTCTTTCTTTCTTTAATGCAACATTATGACGTCTCCTGCAATCAGAAAATTATTGGTTGAAATTTTTTCATATAGTGCATCACTAAGTAAAACAGATTTAATATATTAACGTCTCAGTCGTTGGATCAAAACTGTAACATGCGAAAAAGCAATGCCGCACGCACAGGAGTGCACCGAGCAAACAAGGACAAAGTAACATATAATGTTTAAAATATCATTTGGTATTTTAAAAACATTTGACTTGGCTCCACAGAGACTTTTGTAGATTAAACCACACATCTGTTCAACAATTTTTCAAGGGATGCATGTTGTTTGAATGGAATTGTGTCTTTTACTGCTGTTATTTACAGCAAATCACCACATTGTTGTGTGATTACTTGAAAAAACAAATTAAAATAGCCCAAATGTTTTGTTTGCTGTTATAGATAAGCCAGAGCTACTTCAATATCAGCTTTTTATTGCTGCATCCAGAGAACAGATTATATGAAAATTATATTAAGTTTTAAAATACTAGCTTATTAGTATCTGTATTAGTATCGATCATGAGAAGCAAAAATTATCGGTATCGGTGGAAACTTTTCTTATCGCGCACCGCTAGTTTTCTATTGGATTTCCTGTTTTAAGATACCCTGTGGAGTTTTTGCTAGAGAGGGTCACTTTTTGTGCATGTTTGTGCATGCAGGTAGAGGTGCAGCAATGCCCAAGTCAATATAAAAAAATACAAATAAAACTGTTGCAGGAGAAAGGATGAAAAAGCAGCGCATTTGTTAAACTTCAAGGCTACACACAGGATTTAATGAGCAAAACTCAGTAAAACTTTGAACAGGGAAATTTCCACAGGGCATCTTTTAAAAAATGATATATTTAGTCCTTTTAAAAAAAACATTTTCAGCTCAAATTAATCTAGTTTCATTAGTTGGTTAACTGTGAATCAGCTTGATTAATGCTGCTGCACTTCTGCTAATTGCGTTTAACATCAAATTTACACCTAATTCATCAGTACATGTTTAGGTTTCTATCAGCATACTTCTAAAAACATCCCTTGGTCAATGTTAACTGAAGCCATCAAAGAGACCGAGTGCAGACACGGAGCAGGGCACGCAGCAGCTAGAGGGGGGATGAATTTGGCCAGGATACACAAAAGTTTAGTATAGCAAGATATACATGCGTGCATGTCAAAAGTCAGAGTTAGAGAGGTACTGTGAAAATGAGTCCCTCCTGACAGCGCAACAGCGTTAGAGGGCAAATCAGTGGGAGAAGAAAGAGTGAAGGAAGGGGAGAAAGAGCAAGAGAAAGAGTCAGGGTCTGAGAGTGGACTGAGGAGATGAAAGCCAGGGAAGCTGGATCAAGTTTTATTAGTAAAAGGAGAGGCCAGTGGTCACACTTTGGACTTGCTTTAAAACTGAGAGAAAAGTGTTCAAAGTCGAAAGGTGGCAGTACTTACTGAAAAGTGAAAGGTTTTGCGAAGAACATGAAGGAAAGAACAATAGTCATGGCCTTTCTCCCGGTGGTCACTGCAAAACAATCAACACGTTTACAAGTCCCTCAGTGCAACTTGCTTTTTATATTCCTCTGTTTAAACACAAATTCCCCAAAAAGTTGGGAAGCAAGTCTCACAAGCAAATATTTTACTCACAACAGAATAAAAAATGATCAAATGTTGAGACATTTTATAATTTAAAGAAAAATATCAGCTCATCTTGAATTTGACGGCAGCAACGAAACAGCTGGAGGAATGTGTTTAAGTTAATTCTGTTAAAAGGCAACAGATAATTAATATGATTTGATTATTAAAGAGTAGGGATGCATGATATTGGAATTTTGGCCGATATCTGATATGCCGATATTTTAAAACTGATGTTGCCGATTACCGATACCGATATTAAAGCTAGGGAAAAAAACGTCATTGCAAATAGCAGTTTTGCTATCTGTTTCCAACGCTTTGAAAAATAAGGGTGGGAAAAAATATTGATACACTGAAATATTGCGATATTTTCATATGCCGATATAAAATCCATATTTAAAAATGCGGTATCGATCTATTTTACTTATAAAACCTCATGAGACTGCATCATTCTGTTACAAAATCTCACAATATTTTGTAAAGTCTCGCGAGATTTTGTAACACAATGATGAAATATCGCAAGGTTTCATTAGTAAAATTGATTGATACCGTGTTTTTGAATGTCAATATCAGCATATGAAAATATTACAAAATTTTTGTGAATCCTAATGAGATTTCGTAAAAGAATCATGAAATATCGCGAGATTTCATTCGTGAAACAGATTGATACTGTGTTTTTTAATGTCAATATGATTTCAGCATTTGAAAATATTTCAGTATATTGATATTTTTTCCCACCCCTAGTCTTAAGAAGTTTTAAAGTCTGTAAAAAAGAAGTTTTTGAAGAAGAATTTTTTGTTTTTTTAGACTTTAGAAACAGCAGGCTGATTGGTTAAATATCGGTGGGGTGGCCAATGTCCGATGCTCAGTTTTAAGGCCTATATAGGCCGATGCCGATAGGGGGCCGATAATATCGTGCATCCCTATTAAAGACCACCTAAGAGAGGCAGAGTCTCTCAGAAGTAAACGTGCTGACGGTCTGAAAAAAAATGTCTCCTTTTATTTGTGGAGTATCAAAATGAATGTTCTTCAGTGCAATATTGCAAAGACTTTGAAGATTTCATCATCTACAGAACAAGATATGAAAACATTCTGAGAATCTGAAGACTAAATGGAAATATCTGCAGGGGCTTACGAAGACTTCCGGAAATCAGTCTGTGAACACAGTTCGCCGTGACATCAACAAATGCAGGTTAAAGCTCCATCGTGCAAAGAAGCAGCCACCTGTGGACCCGACCCAGATCTACTGCAAACGGTCCGAGACAGAAATCTGTCTTTTACTTGTTTGTGAATTTGGTAGTGATGAATTTGTTTTCTCTTTATTTACTATTTAGGTGAGATTTTCCATAAGGATTTTTTTTAATCTAACCTGTTTTTTTGTTATCAATGTTTTGATTTTAGCTGTTTTCATACTGTGCAAATAAATAACTATAAATACAAAAATACATATAAATGGTGGACACTGCATCCTCTGGATGAAAGAAGGCAGAGACAACCAGGCCTGTTTTCTAGCATTCAGTTCAAATTTGCATGAATGCCGGTGGAACTACAGCTGACCAAATATTTAATCAATACTTAAAAGTTGTCCACAGGTTTTAGAGTAAAAAGAAAAGTCTTGCATACTTCAGCACAACAACCTTACTGTAATTCTATCTATCACTCCAGCAAGGCTTCGTAGTAGAAAAGTCCAGGTTAAACCAGATTAATACATTCAATGAATCATAAAATATAAAATACTGCATTGTTCTCCCAAAGGTCCAGCAGCTGGTGTCTTCATTTCCAGATAATTATAGGCTGTTGTCAAAAGAAAAGCTGTAAACAAAGATCTGTACCAACATTTTTTTAAGACTTGCTGCTGCCATCAAATTCTAGATGCTTTTATGTTTCACTAAACACAGAAAAAGAAAAAAAAAACAACAACTTACTTTCAACATTTAAAATGTTTTTCCAGGTTTTTTAGTGAATAAAATACTGATTCAAGACATTTGCATTCTGTTTTTATTTAATAATTTACCATTTTTCAACAGGCATTAAGCCTCTAAGGCTAATTAAACATATACTTTACAGTCTATCAGGTTATTTTAAAGGGATTTTTTTCCCCTTACAGCTATGCTATTTTTAGAAAAGAAGATTAAAAAAAGAAACTGGCAGGACAGAAAATATCCTTTCTTGTGTCTCTGACCTGTGACTGCAACCAGGGCACCGAAGAGCTTGATTAAGGCTAACACAAAGGAGATCCCAAAGTAACCCGTAAGAGAGAAGAAGAAGGCATAACCGTACGTCTTCACAGGATGCTGGAGGGGAACAGATGATGAAATATAAATGAACAAACAAGTCTTTGTTGGGTATATCAAAAACCAGCAGCAAGACACAAAAAACTCCCACAGGATTAAAGGACACACATCATAATGAACATTAACAATGATTAATCTGTAGTAAATACACACAACAACATTAATGGCAGGGACACACACTCACCTCTGAGCAGAATGCTACTGCCGGCCCCAGCCCACCCACACAGAGCAGGCCTGCGAGGATGTAGACGAAACCGATGGAGTACGAGTACAGCACCTGCCAGCACAAAACCACACGACCAATCTGTGATGCGCAAATCACTCACTACACATCCTGTTTTTACTCCTAATGCACTAATAAATTTAAACTTCCTCTGAGCATCTCAACTCTATCAATTCTACATCTAAATACATATACCGTATAGGGCTGGGAAAAAAAATCGATACACTGAAATATCGCAATATTTTCATATGCTGCTATCATATCAATATGTAAAAATGTGGTATCGATCTATTTTACTAATGAAATCTTGCGAGATTTCGTTGTTCAGTCAAAAAATATTGCGGGTTTTCGTGAAATCTCGCGAGATTTCACCGTTATCTTATGACATCTCGCGAGATTTCGTTGGTAAAATAGATCAATATTGCAGTTTTGAATCTCTATATGAAATCTGCATATGAAAATATCGCGATATTTCAGAGTATCGATTTTTTTCCCCAGCCCTAACGATTACCGGTAAAATAGTTAACCATGATAAAATTCACAACGATTAAAATACCGTTTCAAATTTCAATTATCATTAAAACCGTGACTGATTACTGCACTTTGAAAAACTCCCAGTGATGCTGCTCATTGGCTGGAAAAGCAGCAGACGTCACAGTTTGCAATGTTTAATTCATGCAAACATGGCAGAAGGCAACAAGGTGGACGGTTCTCTTGGGATTTTTCCCCATTTAAAAAGGACAAAGTAGACATTTAGACCCATTTTGGATATTTTTAAAGATGCTGGGAGGCATTACTATTGTACCGCGATAAAAATGAAAACCGTGATTATTTTGGTCACAATAACTGTGATATTAAATTTTCATATCGTTGCATCAGTAAGTTGCACTTTTTTTCATAGCTTGGCGGCTTATGTGACTTATAGGCCAGTGCGACTTATATATGAGAATATATACAATTTCACCTATTTTTAAGTATCAATTCTTATAGACTGACATGAGCCAAGGAGTAAATATTACCGTCTAATGTCAAAAGAGGACGCTCTAGGCTTCTGACAACGATATTTTACTCCAAGTCAAAAATCCCAAAATAGCCTCATCTCAGTGAGAGGAGTTTATTTTAGACATCTGTCTGTGCGGTGGATCAAATTCCTTAAAAAACATGTTTATCCTTCTTTGTTATGATGTTTATGATCATTTATAGGCACTAACTTGGGAATTGGACTGATTGGGTATTTTCAGCAGTAACAAGTCAGATATGAAAAATCCGAAAATCGCTCTATTTTAAATGAATAAATACGAATTATTGTCATGATGCATTTTTTGACTGATGCGACTTATACTCAGGAGCGACTTATAGTCCGAAAAATACAGTAAGTCATTATTCAGGCAAATAAACATGTTAACTACCATTTCAGAGTTGGAGCCGTTGTGTAGTTTCATGGCTTTCTCCTGCACGTTCCCGATCGCAGCGTCTGCACAGAGCGCCAGCGAGATGAGGAGAACACCTGCGTGCAACGCAAACATGCACAGAAAAATAGAACATGTATGAAGTGAGGAAGCACAGAAATATGCTGGGGCTCTAACAAAACATGCTTCCCAGAATAATTAAGTAAACAATAAAATAAATACCACCGGTTAAACATGGATTGCAAGCACAGAAGTTGGACAACATAAAGATAAGACAGTTTTCTTATTGTGTTCATCACATCAACTTAAAATGTAAATCTGTTGTATGTTTCAGACAAAAATACCCAAAGACAGAATTAGTGCACAACTGCGATTAAAACTTCTGTTTTGTTGAGATAAGGCACAACATTTAATGTGATCAGTGACTGCTTATAAAAGATGGATCTGGTCTCTGGGTCTGAGAAATGAAGCCGATGCAGAAATGCCTGAAACTTTCTTTCTTATGAAGCTGCAAGAAGATACAAAATGACGAATTTGTAATCTATACAACTGGGATGTCCAAGTCCAACAATGTCTCCTGCTTCAAAACACCCGATTTAACTGGATCATTAACAGGCTTGTGCAAACTTAACAAGCTCTTAGAGATTAATTTAATTTTTATCTGGTCTGTTGGAGCAGGAAACAATATAAAACTGCAGGAAACTGACTGGGATTAATATCTATAATCTCGACAAACATGTTAGCACATGCGAATATCTGGTGTGTTTTCACTGGTAAAGAAACACTCGAACTAAAGACCTCCAGGTTGTTGTTCTGATTATTGAAAACTCTGCTACCTTTGGCGTTGAAAGAATTAGCGTTGCTCCGAAATACGTTTTACACATTTCTTTTTTTTGCACTTTAGTGCTCAAAATCTGTAAATAAAACCATCCCGAACACAAAAGGAGTTAAATCACCTTGAGTTCACAGGTGCAAATACATAAAAATAAATAAATAAATACATGTGCGCACAAAATTTGATGTAAAATAGAATTCTAAATGACCAAATATCTAATTTCTTCTGTTAGGGCAGTAAAACTTTATAATGACATCACTGTCTCAATTCCGAGTTTCAGTCACTCTTTAAAAAAAATTCTTTGGATTTGTAACCGAGCCATACTTCCCTTGCTACTTTATATGAACTTCAATGGATATACAGTGAATTTGGAAAATATTTAGACATTTTTCCTTCAAATTTTCACCATTTATGTTGTAACAATGCTCAAAATTTTCTTAAAATTCAAATCCTTTTTCTTCCCTCATAAACCTACGCTGTAAAAGTCTAACTCAAAAATATGAGTTAAAGGGCTGCCTTAAAATTTTGAGTTGAATGGAACATTTTTAGTGTGTTAACGATGTGAAGTGTTTTAATTTATAACAACATACCAGATGCTTGTTTGACATAAAATAATACAAACAAAAATGCCAAAAAGCAGTTTACAGTGTACACTAAATACTCCATAATGACTGGACAGAAAAATGTATAACATTTATTTTTAAAAATATTGAGAAATGAATGACAAGTCAGGATGCAGAACTTGAGGCTAAAAAACAAGAGCCCTCACATCACTGCATGATGTCACAACATCATCTTTTGTTAAGCTTCATCAAAATAAACCTGTGTAACCAGTTCTGTAGCAACACCGCTTCAAAATTGCGGATTTTTGCGGACTGCGATAGCATGAGGAGGCGTTACATGACATTACACTAAAGTTTGCAGGTGGATCCTGAACAAATTACCTGTGACGTTGAAGTTGGGCGCCACTGTGCTGTCGGCGAGGGTGAACCAGATGAGTCCCAGACTCATGCAAACAGCAGCAGACACATCGGCCACATTATAGCGTTTACCTTCAACACAAACAGAAAATTACACTGACAACGCAGACAAAGCTGGAACAGTTAACTCACCAAAACTCTTTAAATAATCTGCCAGCTTAATAAGCAAAATAAGCCAATACTGGATCTAATTATAAACGTAACTGATACAAGTTTTACTGATGAGGATTGTTCACAATTCAAAGTTTGTGAGTATGTGCATGAAACAATGCAAAAAAAAAAAAGAAAAAAGGAAAAGTGGGGAAGAAAAACAACAAGATGAAAACAGACTGATGGATGGATGCCTTCAGGTTGACAAGGGGACGCAGCATCAGGTTGGCTGTGGTCGGCTTTGATTCCCCCACTCGCCTTTGAAGGGCCTCACATCAGATGCAACCCCAAAAACCCCTCCCATCATCCATCCATCCATCCATCCTCCACTTTCTTTCCTCTTTGCATTCTACATGAACAAATGTTTTTCACTCTAACCCTTGAGGGACTGTGGTCCTCACATCTCCCCATGCACAAAGTGAGAGAGAGAGGTGGAGGGAGGGAGCCAAACTTCTCTGACATTCAGGACACAGAACCTTGAGAAGACCAGTTTGAGGATGAAAAGACAGACAGAACCAAGAGCACGGAGAAAGTGCGAGCACCGACCGAAAACAACAGAAGTGGATAAAAAGTGATGCAGTGGAAGTTGAAAGGCGGTCATCGCTTCAAAAGATCCCTGTGATGACAGAGATGAGGTGCAGAGTGTAACCTCGGCTACAGTCTACCTGTCTGGGCTGATTCGGGAGACTCTGCCTCTTCAATAGAAAGGAAATGTGTTTTTCTTTTATAAAAGTGATGCAACAAGTTATTCACTGTTTACTACAGAGCTATGATCAACGAAAGAAATGCTTTTCCTCACTTTCTCACTAAACGTGGGTGAAAATCACACGTATGATTTAAGTTTGTCTAAGTGATGGAAAGAAGAAAAGAATGACTTTACAATCTTAGCTTTAACTGATGATTCAAGTCACAGTTACGGTTGATTGAAAAGCTACAGTGCTCCTAAAGGTGTCGAGCTAGCAATATTCTTTTTATAAGTTGCTTCCAAGCATCCAGACTTAATTGTAATCTTTTAAAGTGGTGCTGAGCTTAAGTTCAGGCTTTCTGAAGGTCTTTGACAGTTTGTTTTTGGACTTTTCCATCAGTACCTGGCCATTTTCCAGTGAATGTGTTTGGTTCATGAAGCCACTTATTGTAACTCCAACCAATGAAACATTCCAGCATAAAAAACTTCCTAACTCAACAGATGAACCAGTGTAATGACTGATTACAGACAACTTAGCAAACAAGCCATTTCAAATAAGATCTTTAGGGATTTTGTTACTATCATCCTGTTGTAGACACATCATTTGTTCCCTTTTTTTTTCTTTTTAGCTGCATCGATCAAAAATACCAAAGATAACAGGTTGACAGATAGAAAGCTGTATTTTTGCTGCAATGCAGCGATTCCCACAGAGCTATTAGCTGACTTGGCAAATCTCAGCATGGTGTGTGGTGTTTGCTCAAAACCTTTAAGGAAACTGAACAAGGCGGGGACAAAAAAGCATTATCTACAGCATTATTTTTTTACCACAGGTGGTACAAAAAGTATATAAATGTGTCAGTTTTCCAGTATGAGATTCTATTTGGATTTACTTAATGGAAAATGAGGGGAATACAGGGGGTCAAATAGACTAAATTCATGTCTATTACTGTAATTACTTTCGTTATTTTATTCTTTTAAAACTACAGTCGCAATAAAGTACAAAGCATATTTACCATTGCGATCAATGCTGCTGTACATTGCCCCTTTTTAAATAAACTAAATCTGAAATCTGAAGTAGATAAACAGTATCTGACAGGGATGTCCTATAGGGACAAATACAGCCAAGACCTGACATGGAGACATGCATCATTCATCCATCAACTGTTGGCTAAACCTCACCAGTAGTTTGCATGAAAGAAAACATTCATCAGGAAGGGAAACAGGGAGAAAAGGCTGAAATATGTCACATGGCACAAGAAATGGACTGAAAATTGGTGTCAATACACAAAGGCCAGCCAACATCCAAGGAGGAGCTATGTAAAGTCCTTCAAGAAGCCTGGAGAGCTATTTCTGAAGAATGAAATGACAAGAGAGTTCCTCAAAGAGAGTTTAAACTGTTGAGAAACAAAGCTGCTCTGCTTTTGTGTAATATACAGTGATCCTTAAAATTATTTATACCCTCCAATTAAAGAAGGAAAAGAAATCAGCTGCCAGTGAAATAAGTTGAAGTTGACAAAAATAATAATAAATAAAAATTCTATAAAAGTCATGACATTGATTTTTAATTGTGATTTGAAAGAAATATTAAAAACAAACACATAAAAAATTAAAACAAATAAACAAGCACGATAGGGCTCCGAGGCTAAAATTTAGTTGAGCAACGCTTCGAGGCAATCACTGCATTCAGGTGTTTTCTGTAATGTTCAGAAACACTTCTACACCTGTTAACAGGTATTTTGGTCCACTGTTCATGGGAAAGGTGCTGTATGTGTCTGGGACAGTTTTATTTTATTTTTCTAAATAATTATTTCCAACCACAATTCAGAAGCAATATTTTATTTAACTAATATAACCAAATTATGATTTTGTAAATTTTGATTTATTATTAGTTTTTATTTAGTTTCTTGTAATTTGAATTACCATTGTAAATTTAGCCTTTTCTTTAAGTGGAGGGTATGAATGTAGGACAATTGTATACTTGTGTGCCCAAATAAATTGCTGCAGCTAATTCTAGCTTTCCTGCTATTTGATGAAGAGATGAGTGAAAACAACTGACCTTGTATAAAGACTCCTCCAATCATGACTGGAATGAGTTTACAGCACTTGAAGATAACTTGTGTGGGGTAGTTCAAGTAGCCCAAAGATGTATTGGACAGGCCCATTGTGCCCACTGTTAGAAATGCAATGATCATATAGGTCTTCCCGGGTATCCTGGATGAGAAGAGAATCGATATTCTGCACGTCAGTGAAACAGAAGAGTAAAGCTTGTCACATGGGGAGAACATCATCATATTCATCCGTACCTTCTGCGCTTGTCTTGTGTGAGCTGGAGCTCCACGAGTCCAAACAAGGAGTAGAAGCCAAACTGGACCAGAGTGAGATACCAACCAAAAGGTTTGAATCCCTCCACTGAAAATATTAACTCCTGTGTGGAGCAAATAAAGAAAAGAAAATGCATGCTGAGAAATCTCTTTACATTCAATCCATCCCATCATTTTCTTTTACAGACACTAGCAATATGAACAGCAGCAATATTAAACTCCAAGTTTGTGTGTGTGTGTGTGTGTGTTACCTGTAAGTATCCATATATAAGGTAAAAGAGGAAGACTCCTGCCACACAGATGAAGAACTGCGTGGGGGCGCTCATGCTGGTGAGGTTGATTCCCAGAACCTTAAGCTCCTCCACAGACTTTATGTGAGGTGACATCACCTCCGTGGACGAAGGAATAGAGATGGAAATGTGCTTCCGTGAACTGTTGTAGCCCACCAAGCCATATTTGGCACTCATTGTGTCTTCTGGAAGCTGTGGGAACATAAAAACTAGAATCCATCAATCAAGCACAGACCAGAGCTGAGTTAACAGAGGAAAACTTTTATGTGTATTTTTTTCCCTCTATAAAGTTATTAGTGTGCACTTGCATTTAAAAGATACTCCATGCAAAATTAAATTAAAGAAAGGTCCTTGAATATAGTGATTATTAAATAGCATTTACATAACAAGAAGCAATCATAGTCTGCATGCATACATAAGTGTGCATGAAATCATTTGCAGCAAGGCTGGCATTATCGAAAAACTGCTTCTTTTTGTGAATGCCTTACAACTGTGGCCACAAATGAAGGGAACTTATTAGTAACATCATGTAAATGTGCCTCACTAAAGCCAGTGTGAAGCTGTCCCAAAAACCAAAGAGCATTGCAGAGACTTATGTGAACAGCAATTTGAATAACAATGTTATATGAACTGTTACAGAGTTTGACATTAAATATACTCCTCAAAAATAAAATTCAAAATAAAATAGAAAAAATAAAATAAACATAGCTGGACATATAATTCCGTTTTGCATGATAGTTATCGGTCTTTTTTGTCTTTGGTAAAAAGTAATCACAGCCTTGGCTGTGCTCATATTAAACTGTGGAAGTCTTCAACAAGTTAATAACATTACCAATCACTGTGGTCTCGATTTAACAATACAAATGTTAAAATCCCATAAATAAATCACCCTGAGTATGTGATTGTGATGTGACTAAAGTGGCACATTATGAAACGGTAACATGTCTTTAATAAAAGTACACTTATTACCGGTGACGTTAACAAAACCAAAAATCTACTAATCATAAATATCAACGTAAAAACAATCATTTCACTCTGTGGCTCAGATTAATAGCGGTGCCAACCGCAATATTTAATGTTATCTTTCCACGGCCATTTCTGTTAACAACATATGCTGCTACTAGCCAATCAAGGAAGCTACAATAGCAAGCCTGTTACCTTCAACAACACTTCCGGGTTTTATTTTAGCTCGTGCTTATCCTCTTTTTCAGAGGTAACACTCGTGAAACTCATTCCCCTGAACGTGGCGCCTTCATCTTTCGTACCACCCAAAACGTTTCATTTCTTTGCTTCCCGGTGACAAGAAAAGCCAAACCACGAGAGGAAGCCTGTTAGCCGGCTAATGGCTACAAGCATTTGCTGCAGTGGCAGAAGCAGCCAACAACTTCCGCCCCGCTCCGACCCCTGAACTGCGACGCGATTGGTCGACGGGCACGCGCTGGAGCAGGTGAAGCGCGTCACTCCGAAACATAACCCGTAATGATTGTATAATTGGCAGTGTAATCAATAAATCCGTGTCTGTTTAGGAGAAAATTGGAAGTGAATTAATAAATTGGCTTAAATAAAGGAAAACAAGCATGGTGGATGAGCTGGACTTACATCTGCAGGAGAAGCCATCTGGAGTTGGAGAGTTTGCCGTGTCCTGTCACCTCAGTCTGCATCAAATACAAGCTTATCCGGTAAATCCTGTTTCCTAACAGGTTTCGTGTTCGAAATGCTTAAGCAAGCCTTGCTTATTTCAATATTGTTAACATTAAGAACATCACATTTCCCCCCTCCCTTATTGTTGTTTTTAAATTTGATTTAATGAATGTTAATTTAATAAATCTAATAAAAAGAAATTTCAAAAGACAAACTTCACTGGATCCTGAAGGCAGCATTAAGAAGCCACAACATATGATATTATTGTTGGGATAGTTAGACAGTTACTCACATTCGTTATTCGTGTTTTTATATTCAAACAATGTTAAGTTATTACGACTAGATAAATGTAATTGAGCTTTGCTTTGGAAGTTGTAGTTGCAAGAACCTTAACTACGTTTTAACCAGCTGCTTTGGGCTGGATTTAAACGTTGTTTGCGTTGTTAGCATTGCTTGTGGGTACTTGATTGTTTCCCCACAAGGACACCCGGTGGCCGTTCCCCCCCCCCCTGAACAAAAAGCTGGCCACCCCACCGGCCACCCCTGCAAAAATTCTAATTTTTTTTTCATTATATCATTTTTTTGTGTGCTGTTAACATGGTGTATCATACTTTGCTTATATTTGAATGTCAAAATCTTTATAAACTAATAAAAATAAAACAAATAAAAATATACTAGAACTACCATTTTCTGCCATTGGTGTTTTGCTGTAGTCCACCACAGGTCTGTCATGCCTAATTAACTCGTCCTTTCTTATGCAAATTCATCCATGAAGGTGCCACCTAGAACCACCCCAACCAGTTTCTAATGCCCCTTTCACATCAGCACCTACATACCCGACCGTCATTGGGCCGACACCACACTACCCCTGTTAAGTTTGTTCACATAGTGAAATTTTGTGAAGTTATTTGTTTGGGACACAAAGCATTTGTGACACACACACACTGAACTGCTACAAGCAAAAAAGTCTTGGCCACTCTTAAGTAGTATAAGTTGCTTGTTATAAGAAAAAAAAAAAAATCTGCCAATGGAACAAGTGAAATTTTCTTATAAGATTTGAAATAAAATGCATTTGTCTTAAAACAAGTTCCTATATCTCACTGGAATGTTTCTTTTTAGGTGATTTTTGTCTTATTTTGAGTCTGATGAGATATTTTGACTAGAAATTAGAAAAATAAACTTGGTAAGATTAGAGTTTTTGCAGCATATTGTTGGAAGTTTTTGCTGCAGATAATGACTTATTTAGAGGCCCATTCATTCTGCCCCCTTCACTGCCATTATATGGAAATACGCGGATCTATGACTAATCTAAATAGTGTCCAAAAGAATCAGAGAGATGCAGAAATGTTAATGATGAGTAAATGCATGTATAAATTCCTAGAAATAAGGTCCAGGTTGAAAGAACTAAAAGTTATTCTTTAATAACCCTTGGCCACCCTCTGGCCACCCCTAAAAACAATCTCTGTGGGCACCCCTGTTTCCCCGTCCAGCTACTTATACCTCTACGTTATGAAGTTACTCCACATCAGTTTTCTGAAATATTTGTAGCTGCATATGTCATGGGCATGTGGACAAATGTTTATTGTTAAGAATAAGCTCACTTTGTCCGACTATGGCAGGTTCTGGATCGCCATGGGCTTCTGAGATAAGTCTAAACATTGCAATGCCTGCAGGATATCCCCTTAATAAAGATTTTATCTGTAGTTTTCCTGCTAAAATTTTTTTTAACTTGTACTGGAGTAATGTACACGGTATTGCTAATTTGCATAGCCTATATACAGTCGTCCTCAAAATTATTCATATACCCTCCCATTAAAGAAGAAAAAAAAACTCAGCTGTCAGTGAAATTATAAGTTGAAATTGACAAAAGTTATAATAAACAAAAATTCCGTGAAAGTCATGACAGTGATTTTAAATTGTGGTTTGAAAGAAATATTAAAAACAAACACACAAAAAAATAAAACTAGTAAATAGGCATGATGGGGCTCTAAAGTAAAAATTTGTTGAGCAACACTTCAAGGCAATCACTGCAATCAGGTGTTTTCTCTAAAGTTCAAAAAGGCTTTTACACCTGTTGACAGGGATTTTGGTCCACTGTTCATGGGAAAGGTGCTCTATTGTGGCTGGGACAGCTGTGTGTGTGTGGTTTTTTTTAAATTATTATTTCCAGCCATAATTCAAAGCAATAATTCATTTCACTTAATTATATTTTTGTAAATTTTTATTTATCAATGGTTTCTTTGTTTTCTTGTTATTTTAATTATATGTGTATATGTGTATTATATGTATATGTTATGTTGAATTTAGCCTTTTCTTTAATTGGAGGATATAAATAATTTTGAGTACAACTGTAAGTGCCTAAAATGCATAGCAATAGAATTAAATCTCCTGTTGACTTTGCTTTCAGCTCCTGTTAAAATGTTCCAGATGGCAACAACCTGCACTTGTGCTGAAACAGGGTGGGACCATTGTGTATGGCTCTGCAGTACTGGCTCCAACTGATAGCAAAGGACCACGGAACACGTCTTGGTTACCCAAAGTTTGAGATAAGTGCTCAGCAATCTCTGAAAATAAATCTGCATGGTGATGAACGCTCTGTTTCCTCTCCAGGGGATGGTTTGTGTTACAGTCGTGCTCAAAATGATTCACACCCTCCCATTACAGAAAAGGTTAAATTCACAATAATTCAAATAACAACAAACTAAAGAAACTAGTAATAAATAAAAATTCATAAAATTATAGAGGAATAAAGCATTGCTTTTGAATTGTGGTAGAAAATAATAATAATAATAAAAAATCAAACAAACAAAAGTGGCCCAGACACATTAGAGTTTTTCAGTGAAATGTGGACCAAAATACCTGTCA